>CM023951.1:24464747-24591777 GCA_013407115.1 Glycine latifolia
TTCTCATCATCTCATGTGAGGTAAAGTATTAAAATGATTGCAGACATGAATTTAACATTAATTTTTAGTATAACTTAAATAATTTTTATTTTTTTTAAAAAATATTTTTTATTTTTTTATTAAATATTTTTAAGGTGGGTTAGTGGCTAGCCCGCTGGCCCACTAACCCACCTTAAAGTGGGGTGGGTTGACATTTTCAGTCCACTTTAGAAAAGTGGGCCAGCCCGGCCCGGCCCACATTTTTAGTAGGATGGACCAATCCGGCCCGTTTTTGGTGGGCTGGCCCACTTTGCCAACCCTATGCAATATGGTGTGAATGAAACCATTTTGTGAAATTTTGTATATATAAAGTTATAAACAGCAGAGCTAGCTAAGTGCACGGCGCGTGTCACTCTTTTTAACTGCAGCATCTTTTTCATAAGCATCGCCGCAATCTTTTGCTAGCTGCCGGCAAGCCACGGGCCCATGCATGGCCACCATTTTATCACAGACATATATTTAGCGTGGTGGATTGATGGGCAAATAAGTCAACCAGAGGATAGGGGTGTAGTATTTTAAGATGAAGCAATTAAAAAAAAAGTATTTTAAGATGAATTCAGATTACACTTTAAGTGATTTCAATTTGGTTTAGTATCATATATTATATATTTTCAAAATTATATTATTTTTATATTTCTATTTAATCTATAATATTTTATATATTGATATTGTTTATTTTATTATAAAATATACTTTAATTTACATTTATCTTTTCTTTAATTTATGATTTAATTATATTCATTCATCATTAGTCTTGATCAAGTTCCATTAAAAAAAATAGAAATCTTGATCGAGTTTAAATAAATAATCGTATCAAAATTATGAGATGTATAAATTTAGATATATAAACTCATCTTATCTGGATTTAATTCCCAAAAAATATATATACTCTTGAAAATGAATAAACAATTTTGAATGTGATTAAGTTTCTAAACAAAAATTAATTTCATAACTAATTTAAATGATCAAAATTCGTAGAAATAACTAAAGATCATAATTACCATGGTTAAAAGAACATCTTAATCCCAATTCGTTTCATGCTTATCCTTATGTTCTTGGATACGATTATTTAACTTTTAACGATGAATTAGTTCATCAAAAACTTGTTATTCAATCAATTAGTTTAGAAAAATTGTGAGAACGAACGCGCGAATGTTGCCATTGCCGACTACTAGTAGCGCCGAAAAAGCAATCCGCATGATGCAGTAACAGTCTAGCTAAAAACAGTGTCTGAATGTCTCAGTCTGTTCGAATCTAAATACCTTCATTTCCATATCCAACTATTCCTCGTGGAATTTAAGTTCCATATGGTTTAGTTCTTGAGTTTTAGTTGAACACGTACTAAGCATTTCGTTTTTTTTTTCCGCAATTTAATTTGTTGCGTTCATTTTGCGAACCATTTTCTTTTGCAAGATCAAGTGTTTGAACTTTGAACAATTGGCTTGTTTTTCTTTTCGATATTAAAAGTTTGTAATTTTAAAGTAATAATGTGACTATGGGCAAGACTTGGCTCGTCAAATTTATTATAATAAATAAATTGATATAACAGTATGTTATAATTTTATTAAATAATTACTATAAATATCTGATTGACAAGTTTATAGATAAAATATGAGTTATGAACCTAACTCAATTCCAAAAGCTAGCTCAAGGGATAAGGGTTGTCCCCCACTTATATATTTTATTTTGACACTATCTCTAGTCGATGTGCGACTTGAATTTTTTCCAATATACCCCCTCACGCCCAGCACTTTTGAGGTTGAGTTAGGTTCAAACTCACATTCTAATATGGTATCAGAGCCTATCTTAGATCTATTAATGAGTCATCCACCATATTATCCACGCACCAAGCCCAAAAGTATTGGACATGAAGGCGTGTATTGGAAAAAACTTAAGTCCCACATCGGTTAGAATGTCAAGATAAAGTATATAATTGAAAGACAATCTTCACCCTATGAGCTAGCTAGTTTTTGGGGTTGAGTTAGGTTCAAACCCACTTTCAAAGTTCTAACACATTAAAATGATAAGTAAAATAATGATGCTTTAGAGATCAAATAAGGCAGGATTAAATTTTGACGTAAATGCTAGCTGATGGTAATTTTTGCCACCGCGCTTTGATTCGGTGAGCAATTTAGGACTTGTATCAAATATTTGTGTAGGGATACAATTGATAGATTGCGGGTATTTTTTTAAAAAAAATAACAGACATCTTTTAGGAGAGGTAATTCTAAGATAAGATTATTACGGATAATAAAACAAATTCTGAGTATTTAACAAAGTTTTATGCTTATAATTTATTAATTTTTGTTCGTAAAAATAAAAAATAAGTATAAAAAAATTATAAGAACATAACACCTTGTTCAATTGACTTGACTGAATTAAGTCTTCTTAAGTTTACAACTCAAATTTGAGACTTTTAACTAAGTTAAATCAACCGAAGAATATTTAAATTTATTAGATAGAAGAAGAAGAAAAAAACTTTTTTCCCCTCTTCCTTCACCTCATGAAATTCCAAACAATGGAAGAAAGGTGTTTTAAAGCTTTTTTCAATCCTTTCATAATTTTCGGTTCCTAAATCACCTATTCTAAATGAACCAAAAGAAAATCAGATAGTTAATGGTTATATTGATACAAAGACAATACTATTTTTTTATCTGTTTTATATATATAATATATGGGATATTTATGTCATTTTATTTTATGTATATATTTTGTTTTTTCATCTTCCTTTCATTTTTTTCCCTTCATATTTTTGTCAAAAAAATTAAACATATTATAACAATTAGTTAGTTCTCAATGATTCACGAAACAAAGAAGGCAAATTATAGGGTGCGAAACAAATATGATGTTTTAGATATGTACTCTTTATAATCAAATGACTAAGAAAAATGGACACTATTGTAAGTATACATGCACTGGATTTATTTTAAAAAGAAAAAGAAAAACATTTCTTTTCTTTTTCCCTCTTTCTAATTCTTCTCCCCATTTTCTTTGTGCCGTCACACAACACCACCCAAGCATTTAAGCTTAGAGCAACCTAGTGGTAGTCGTTAATGGTGATGTCGTGGAGGCGTTGATGCGCTTGCTGGTACACCAATGTGGGTTCGGTTTGGTGATGGTGATTTTGAACCACAACACGGGGATATTGTTGTGATCGTGATGTATGTCGTTTCTAGATTTCGATGGTCCCCTGCGAAGGCCAAGCATATGGTGACATCGTGGAGGAATGAGTGCGACAGCTCTTTGACAACAACAATGGTGAAGACATCGTTTGGGAATGAGAGAAGTAAGAGGAGTGGAGGGAG
This sequence comes from Glycine latifolia, assembly GCA_013407115.1. Lineage (NCBI taxonomy): Eukaryota > Viridiplantae > Streptophyta > Magnoliopsida > Fabales > Fabaceae > Glycine > Glycine latifolia. The sequence continues at coordinate 24,468,092 of CM023951.1, forward strand.
TGGCTAGAGAAGGGAAAGAAGTTGTAATGGTGGTGGTGACAGAGATGGAAGGGAATGACAAAGAGGGAGAAGTGGTTGTCGAGGTCTAGTGAAGGGGAGGAGATTTTTTAATAAAAAAAAATTGGGTGCATATATTTCATTGTACTCTCTCATTATCTTAGTCACTGATTTAAAGATTTGATAACTAAAGTATTGTTTTTTTCCACCGTAGGAGATTTGGTAAGGTTTCCCACCTTAGAATTCGAAAAAGGCAAGATATTTGTATCCGTTCCTTCATTTGGTAATCAAAGAAAGACAATTGTTTCTTGCATTGTCGGATTGCTTCCTGCACCCAATTCAAAACGTAAAATTATATTTCAAAATAGTGTTTCCAACAACATGTTGTTGAAAGCAACTGCCTCAAGAAAGTGACCCAAAACCAAGGCCCATTAGATTTTATGTTTAGTCCAAAATATTAAATATAATATTCATTAAATTAATACTACTATAGACAAATACCAAAAGACATAAGGTTGACTTAATGATTGGAGAGTGATGAGGAGAAGGGAGAAATGTCACAAGTTCAAATCCTCCAACTAACATTTCTATAAAAACTAACAAATTAACATGTGTCGATAAAAGAAACTATAATATATACTCAAATTAAATAATATCAATAAATATATAAATATTGTAGTTGTTAATTATAATGTGCTTTTAATTATTTATTAAACATAGTATATGTTTAAACTGTATTAATTTCAATATCCAAAAAAACTATTTTTATTCATTAAATAAAATACAATCTAATTAAAAATGTATTTAAATATAATATATTATTGAAATTTCTATTAAGTGTAACAAATAATGGAAAAGATGAATAAGGAAGATGATAATTAATATATACAAATATGAAACTGAAATTAAGATTGAGTTTCATATTCAAGAACTTTTTTATTCAAATTTTTTTAGACTGCATTAAACTCTATTATACTTTTCTATAAATAAAAAGTCATATTTTATTTACTGAAAAAATCATATTTATTAAATATATATGGATTTATTATATCTAATTAATACACATTACATTTAATAGATACAAGAAGAAGTAACTTCTGTCAGAAAAACAATTAGTAACATTAATATTTACACTCACAATATTAAATACTTTATTATTTAGTAGTATTAAAACTTATTTTCAAGTTAAATGCTACAATTTATTACAAGGAGTGTATAACGTGTAATGAGATGAGTGTTAATAAAGAGAGGAATAAAATTGAATCATATAACTATGCATGAGTGGTTAGGGATATGTAAGACAAAATTATCTTGTAAGTTAAATAAAGCTTAGAAGATATATACATGAGTTAGGTTCAAAAAGTAAAATTTTAAAACTAGTTGATTGAATTGAAAATGTTTGATGATATTAGCTAATAAACTAACTAATAAATGTTAAATAATGTGTATATATATATATATATATATTTATTTATTTATTATAATTATATGTTTGTGTGTCACTTTCAATATTTGAATTTATTTTTAGTAACATATTTTCTTAAAAATTAAGACAATAATTTTTAAATTACATATTTTGAAAAAATGATGAAAATGTGATGATTTTGCTTAATCCTACTCAAATATGGCTATCTAACATAAAAACAAAAGGGTTTTTAAAAAAAATCAAGAGGGATTTCAAGCAAATTAATAAAGATAAAAATGAAAAAAAATAAACTTATTATAAATTAGTTAAAATAACTTATAAAAATAAGCTAAAAGCTACTAAACAATTGTAAGTTAATCATACTAGCTTTTATAATGCATGCTCTTAAAGTGACTTGTCATGCATACATATTCTAAAATTACAAATTATTTAATGATCATATAAAAATTCAATCTTAATAATCTTGTGTAATTGTATTGTTTATATTTTTTTTTTCTTTTTACTCATGCATATAAATACTCCTCTCACTTGATACAATCCAACATCGTGTTTGCACTAAAATTATCTATTAAGTTGAGATACACAAATTTATTCAACGCTTAATGGGCTAAAAATCACTTCACAACAACTACAATCTTCAAACTAATTTTTGAAGCACATAACAATTTTCTTTTGTAATCAAATTTTGATTACTTACTTCATTTAATAAGATTATATTTAAAATATGTTTTATGTTATAGAAAAAGATGTGTTTAATATCAAGATGTAAGGAGAGATAGTTTAGAAAAAAATATTTTTTAATTAAAAATGACACAATTTAATGAAGGAAACTAATTTTTTTAAAAGTATGAAATAAGTTTTTTTTATAAAAGAGAACAAAGGAATACGTTTAAAACTTTTAAGGAGATTATTTTAAAAGTATGAAATAAGTTAGTACATAATTTGCATTATGATTAATTTAGGCCAAAATATATGTTTGGTTACTTAACTTATATTTAGGAGATTATTTTAAAACTTTTAATTCATAAAGAATACGTTTAAAACCAAAAAACAAGTTAAAGGAACAAACATATATTTTAGCCATTAATTTATATATGCTAAATTCCATCTCATTCCTATCACCATAGTAGCACTCCTAGAATCGTGTTATAATCGTGAGCATTTTTAGGATTGAGTACGTTGTTCCATAATTGTCCTCAACTTAAGGACTCGCCCCTTGCCGACTAGGCCACCACCACACACAAATCTTATATTTAAATTATCTTTTATTTATAAAGTAAATCAAATCAAAACGTGCAAAACTATACACCAACGCTGAATGAAGTGTTTGCAAACGAAAGTGATACTTGAACTCGTCCTGTGAGCTCAGTAGTCACAGACACAAAAACACTTGTACCTGGCCCAAAATGCCGACATGATATAAACAAAACCATAAACCTAACCTAAGCCGTCTTGAAAATAAAAACTAAAACATGCATGGCTGGAAACCCCTCCGAGTAGACGCAACTGGCACCAGTTTTTCCCAACTGACGGCTGGCTGGGACTGTAAAGAGTCCAAACAAACACAGAGCCGAAATAATAATAAAAATGTTTTGGCCCACACAACCCAAAAAAACACAAACTAAAAGCCTAAATCGTCACGTGGTAGAAGTAAAGGCCCCACAAAACAACGACCTATGTCTATGTCCTAAGCGGTGTTGTAGTGTCTGATTATTTTGCGCACGCGTTACTCATGCCGCTTCTACCTTTCCCCCCCAACTCTCTCTCGACGGGTTGACGAGTACGTCTTTTACGTGTCCATATGTCAACCCTTTCCTTTCCACCAATTTATTCCCTTTTTTTATTCATGAAATAATAAAACCCAAATCAAAAGCCACTGCCCATTGTATTGCTACTACTTTACTTTAATCAATATTTAATAGTAGCATGGCACTACTGTGAACCAAACCCATTATATATATCACACATTCCAACCCTCCTTCTCCACAGTTCCTTTCTTCAACTCCCCATAAAAAATACTAATAAACATATATAGAGAGAGAAACAGAGAGATATGAGTTTTGAAGGTTTTCTTTCTCTTCAATCAATGTCTGCAACCTGCGGCTTCTTGTTCTTCACCTTCACCCTTCTGTTTTCCTTCTTCTCGTTCCTCGTTTTTGTGTCGAGGATGAAGCCGTGGTGTAACTGCGATGTTTGCAAGAGCTACTTGACGGTGAGTTGGGTGAAGAAGTTTCCGAATCTCTGCGACTGGTACACTCATCTTCTGCGCAAATCCCCAACCGGCACCATCCACGTGCACGTGCTGGGGAACACCATAACCTCGAACCCCGACAACGTGGAGTACATTCTCAAGACCAATTTCCAAAACTACCCCAAGGGGAAACCGTTCTCCGCCATCCTCGGCGATCTTCTTGGAAGAGGAATCTTCAACGTCGACGGCGAATCGTGGAAGTTTCAACGCAAGATGGCGAGTTTGGAGCTCGGGAGCGTCGCGATTCGGACGTATGCGATGGAATTGGTCAACGAGGAGATTCACGCGCGACTGATTCCATTCATAATGGGATCAATCTTGCGTGACGAATTAAGCGCAGACGGAGTCAACAACTCCGTCTGCGTTTTGGATTTGCAAGATATATTACGAAGATTCTCGTTCGACAACATATGCAAATTCTCGTTCGGGCTCGACCCGGGCTGTCTCCTACCGAATCTCCCAGTCTCAAACCTCGCCGACGCGTTTGACTTGGCCTCGAAGCTTTCCGCGGAACGCGCCATGAACGCGTCGCCGTTTATTTGGAAACTAAAACGACTCCTCAACGTAGGTTCCGAAAGAAAACTGAGAGAAGCAATCAACGTCGTAAACGACGTCGCTAAAGAGATGATCAAACAGAGAAGAGAAATGGGGTTCAACACGCGGAACGACCTTCTCTCGCGGTTCATGGGATCCATAAACGACGACGTTTTCTTAAGAGACATTGTGGTGAGCTTTCTCTTAGCCGGCCGTGACACCATCGCTTCCGGGTTAACGGGCTTTTTTATGTTGTTGTCTAAAAGCCCCGAGGTGGAGGAGTTGATTAGAGAGGAGGTGGGCCAGGTGGTGGGCCCGGGCCAGGAGTTTCCTTCGTTTGAACAAATCCGCGAAATGCATTACCTGAACGCGGCGATTCACGAGAGCATGAGGCTGTTCCCACCGATTCAGTTCGATTCGAAGTTCGCCACGGAGAATGACGTGTTGCCAGATGGCACTTTTGTGAGAAAGGGTAGTAGGGTAACTTACCACCCTTACGCGATGGGCCGAATGGAGAACATTTGGGGGCCCGATTGTCTCGAGTTCAGGCCCGAAAGGTGGCTGCGTGATGGAGTGTTCGTGCCAGCGTGTCCTTTTAAGTACCCTGTTTTTCAGGCTGGGGTAAGGGTGTGTTTGGGGAAGGACTTGGCTTTGATGGAGATGAAGTCCGTTGTGGTGGCGTTGGTGCGGAGGTTTGATATTCGGGTCGTTGAATCGGGTCATGAGCCCCGGTTCGCGCCCGGTTTAACCTCTAGTTTGAGAGGCGGGTTGCCGGTTCGGGTTTGTGAAAGGAAATGAATAGGAAGTATGTGGTTGATAAAGTCATAAAGCCGTAAAGGAGTTCACAACTAGAATGTGAATCAAATCATGAAATCAATGAGGGGATGGAGGAACCATTTTCGTGTAAATAATAATGTTGCAGTTGAACTGAACGTTTTCTTTTTTCCCCTCTTTAAGCTGGTTTCTTGCTGAATTTGCGTTTTTATTTATTATTACCCGGTGAAGTAAATACTAAATATTAAAAGCCTTGCAAATTTTGGATTTTTCTTGCTTGTCTTTCTGTGGTTGGAACTTGTTATAGTAACTGATTACACGAAAGGGGAAAAGGAAAAAGGGAAACTGTTCCATCTCTGGTTAACTTGTCCTTAGTTGGATGAGGAGTTACTCGAAAAAGGAATTAATGATAAAATGTTTGATTCAAAATTATGATAAATATATTACTCCATATTATAATTAGTGCATTAAAGTGTATTGATAATATTTTAATCAACGATACTAGTTAATATTTCTTTTTTATTTCGTTGTATATGAATTTTAAAATTAAATCATAAATTTAGAAAGATATTAATCATTAGCAAAGTTATTAGATTTTTTTATCGATGAAGAATAAAAATAAACTATAAAGATGACTGGAAAAAATATTGCAATTTACACTATGATCCTCAATTATGGAACTTGTAAGATGGAACCATTAGATTGAAGTATTAGGTAACAAAAAGAATGTGTTTTTTTTCTACAGCAAAAAGAATTTAAAAAATGTGCTTAATATAATAAGAATAATGTTTTGTGACCATTCAATTTAAAATGTGTATGTATAGCTGTTCTAAAAGAATTATGAGAAATAAAAATATTTTATCTCATGAACTTTCTCTGATCGTGGTTTTTTTTTTCATTTACCAACTACTATGTTTGAACTATATTTTTTTTATTGGCAAAAATCTATAAAAGAATGGTACCAGTTGTACCTAAAGCAAAATACAGTGTAGTGTAACAGAGGTAGTTAAGCTTTACTGGTTAAAACTTTTTTATACCAAGGAATATATAGTAAATTGATATTACTCTTAGGAAATTGCCAATTTCGTGTCTAGCTTTGGCCTTAAATGTCTTTGACATTAGGCATAAGTGACGAATTTGGTGTATGATATCATTTTAAAATGCCATATCTTATATGTAATACAACTTCTCTAATGATATTTGTTTTATCAACATTTGTTGTCACTTAACAAGCTATCTCTTAAACTCTTCTATATATACCTTTAGTCCATTAATCCTGTATCTTGATATAACTAGTCATTACTTGCTAGCTTATTTACTTAGACATCAAAAGTTACAAGTGATAACTATCTCTTCTTATTGATAAATTGTTACCTAGTTTTGGATGACCAAGCCTGATCAATTTCTATATAACTTGTACTTAAAATTTCGAATTATGAGAAGAAAAAAACATTGATAATACTCCACACTACCTAACAAATTCTCTTTCTCACGCTTCAACAAAGCAACAGCCTCAAGTTCCAATCCCTTTTCGGCCTTGGCTATTGTCATGTGGATACTAGATAGGAAAAAATGGATTTTTTAGAGTCTCTTGCTTATCTGTTTTGATCCTCATAGTGTTGTGTCACTCATAAGAACTCGTATAAAATTTTGTTCAAATATAAAAAATTACAAGAAATTCCAAAAAATCTCATTGGTTGGTGATATTTGAAAAATAAGAAACTCTAGAAAGAGTTTCTTATATTAGAAATCCAAATTTTTTTGTAAAGGAACTCTCATGTCACTTAGATACTTTCCAATGTAAAAAAAAATTAAAAAACAATTTATTATGCTTAAAAACCCACCAAGCAACTCCCATTGGAGATGCTCTTAATTCCTCATGTATTATGGCTGCATGCAACTTCCACTAGACATGGCAGCGGGACCCGAACCGTGAGCACCTGCCCGAATCTGCCTCGATTTTAACGAGAAAAAATCGAGTTTATAGGATTTGGGTTCGGGTTTTCCTCGATAGCCAAAAGTGAAGGCAGAGGCGAATATGAGATTACTGACACCCGCCCTACACCCGTCCCCTTCCCGTAATAAATAATATTTAAAAAATAATAAAATAAAAAAAATATTATTTTGTAATTTTTTTAAATTGAATTGATTGATTTTATTTTGTAATTTTTAAATTATGATTCCATATTTTAAATATAGGTTTGTTATTGTTTTTTTTATTGCGTAATTAGCCTTTTCGTTTGATTTTTTCAATAAAAAAGTTATATTATTTTTTTTTTAATCCAATAACGAGGGCGGAGTGGGGCAGAGAAAACTCAACCCTCAACAGGGACAGGGATGATGATGGATTTTAAAATCTGACGGGGATCAGGAACGAGAACGATGAGCAGTTTTTGAGTTAGGGGCGGGAACGTGGAATACAATACTCGCCCCCGCCTCTCCCCGTTGCCATGTCTAACTTCCACTTGGCCTGCGTTGGGCTTTGATGTTTCAAACAATTTCATTGTAAACAAAAAAAAAAGTCTATTAATTTATTAGGGTGAAACTAAAGAGATAAATAATTATCACCAAGTGGATATGAATCAATTTATACAAATTATTTCAGTTTAAAGAAATTTTTAATATGAAATTACTTTAGATATTCAGACAGAAAATTTCACCATATAATCTTTAAGACTTGAACATAATTATCTTTGATATAAGATACTTATGATTTTAAAAAAATACATTTTCATAATAGTATTTCATTTTCATGGTAAAAAAAGATAGATAATTTATTACAATGATCATTTAAAATTTTGTGGTCATTAATAAAAATAGGAACCAATTAAATGTTACTCATATATATAGTTACTAAATTTGACTCAGATTATCAGATTGATCAATTGTTTTGGGAATGAACTGATTTAAGTCACCTGTTAAAATGATTTTTAGAGATCAAACTGGTGCACATAAGAATCAAATCAAAGATTCATTACACATATGTGAAAATCAAACTAAGAACACATAAGATTGTTAGTGATCAATGTATGATGATAAAGGCCAATTTAATAACATCTATGAGTACAGTAACTTATTTAATAATTTTTTTTACAGGGATCAAATTAAAAAATGCACAATAAGTATAAGGATTAAATTATATGTTTAAGTAAAAGTTTTTATCTTTTTGGTTAAAAGAGTTAATAATATTGATAAAGGTGAATAATTAATTAAAATATTAAATTTATATTAACCTAACACTTTATTTTATATTTTAAACATATTAAATTAAAGAATATTTTCAAAAGGTAAAAATTGTATTATCTCTTTCTTTTCTCTTTAAAACTCAATTCCTAAAAATATCTTAAATTAATTTCATACAATTATACTTCAAGCTTAATTTAAAAGAGGTTCTATACAACATTTTTTTAATGAAACGAAACATACATACATTTACAAATTAACTAAAATATACTGGCACAGCGGTAAAGTTGTGTCTTGGTGACCTGTTTTTATGGGTTCGAATCCGAAAACAGTCTCTTTGCATATGCAAGGATAAGATTGCGTATAATATCTCTCCCCCTTACCTGCGCATAGCGTGGAGCCTCCGGGCAATGGAGTTACGTAGTTTATACTTTCAATATAAAAAAATTATAATTAAAAATAAATAATTTTTAAATAATTAATTTAAAATCATATTAAAACTAATTAATAATTAATTAATATTATACAAATATTTACAACATATTAAAATTAAACTCAAACAAAGTCCTCATTCTATAGAGATGTATAGCACATTAATTTTTTTCATAATTTTTCGCTACAAGAAAAAGATTTGTCGCATTCACAGAAAATATTTCTCGCAGAAATGACGCTGAGGATCACACGACCACGCTAATGGCAGTCGACCAGACACTTCGCCATCATGATATTCTTTTCTTTTTTTCATTTTCTTATATGTTATATTCTGTCAATTATTTTTGTAGTATTTTCTATTTTTATTTTACCACTTTTTATGGTAAATGAAATATTTTATTAATATAAGTGTGATTTCTTATTTGCTTTAATATTTTTCTGTTATTAGTAATAATGTTAAAGAATGTAAAAAAATTAAAACAATCAAATAATAATAGTGTATCTAAAACAATGTTAAGAGAAAGTTTGTTTTAAGTATGATACTATTTGTTTCTTAGATCAAAGACTACGAGTGTCGTTCAATTTATTGGATCAAAAATTAATCTCATTTGTAATGCATAGTTATTGCTTGTCTAATAAAATTTTACACATAATGAGAATCAAAAACATATTTTCATGTTCTCACTCATGTAAACGAAGTAGGACCTTATACCACTAAATTAACCCTTTATGTTTCAAGTATCACACTATATTCTCAAAAATCACAACTCTCCAAAGTACTATAACTATAAATATTACATCTGGATGAGGATGTTTCATATGAAAATGACTCTCTTATGTGAGAATGAGAATGATCATTCTCATCTATTAAATTAAAATAAAATATCGATATTAAAACATTTTAAATTCAAAATAAAGTCTCATTTAACCATAAAATATATATAAGATTTATTTAAAAAATTAAATATTTTAAAGATTTAATTTACATCAAAATCATTACCACAACTATCACCATCATAGTTGTTCCCGCTGCCTCCACCGTCGTGATCACCAATGTGACCACCATTGTAGTCACCACGGTAATGGCGATTATGTTGGTGACAACGATGGTGATCATGACAACGATAACGACAGTGGTAGCAACGGTAGCAGTGATGGTGGTGGTGACAACTACTGTGGTCATGACGATGACAACAATAACAGTCATGTTGATGACAACGACAATTGTTATGGCAACAATCATGATGGTGGTTGTGATAACGATCTTGACATAAATTAAATATTTAAAATATTTAATTTTCTGTTTGATAAATTTTATAGAAATTCTATGGTTAAATGAAACTTTAATTTGAACTCACAATAGAGTCATTTTCATATGAAATATTCTCATACCATATTAAAAAAATTATGTTTCGTTACATTTTTATATTTTGGAAAATGTTTTTTAAAATTTCAAACAATTTAAATAGAAATATATAAAATAGAAGTTACAAGTATATACTATAACTCTATAAGTATAGTTTTTTATATGTATTTTCTTCTATTTCATGGGAAAATATAATATAGTTAAGTAAACTTATATTTTTTTTAATGAAATTTTTAATATCATAGTTTTAAACAAAATGAAAAATTATTTTCCTTTATAATTTTAAATTTTTACCAACTTTTATTTAGTGATTAAATGTTTTAATAAAAATAAAAGTAAACAAAATGCAACAAATAATAATAAAAAATGTAAAAAGAGATTTGAAATAAATTAATGAAGATAAAATATAAGGTTTTTAAAAATTTAAAATAGTTTATAAAATAAGTTAAAAAAATACTAAAATAAGCATGTTCAGTATAACCAGCAAACTTATTTTAGTCCAACTAATCCTATTTATGTCAGTAGAATAGCTTGTAAAACACCTTATATTTTTATATTACACCCATCTTTTTTATTTTTTTATATAATTTAATCCTATTTTTATTTACATGTAATGGTTTCTTATCCAAATTTCTGTTTCTTTTTTAAAAAAAAAAATTGTCAATTCAAAATCTGTCAATGCAAATATACAATCCTACGTGTATTTGGATAATGACAGAAAGAGGAAATTAATTAAACAACGGGAGATTTACATGCAGTTATGCGTGAAGTTGATGATGTTATGTATGAGTATATAAAAATAAAAATAAAAAACTAACATGTAAAATGTTTAGATATATGGGACTTGGACGGAGAAAATGTACTTTTTGTTATGTTTAATAAGAGAAGAGATAAATAATATTTTTTAGAAATATTATATTTTTTAATTCATATTTTTTTATTAAAAATTATAAGTCTCGTGAAAACTTTATATGCCTAGAGGCTAATTTAATCATTTTTTATTATTAGTTTTCAATCTTATATTCTTATTTGTTTTCTTTTAAATTTGTAACACATTTTCATCAATTTTATTTATCAATTCAAGAGAAGACAAACCGTACTAAACAGTTTATGAAAAAAAAAGGTACTGAAAACATTGTTTTCAGATAGAATTATTTTAATGGATTTTTTTGGCCTAAAAGACCATTGAATTTCAAGATGAATTTATGATCGATTGCGAATAAGAAAAAAACTCTATTTGGTACAAATTTTTAGTACCATCGTGATGTTTTAAAAAATAAATTAGAAAAATAATGGATAGAGTATTTTTTTTTAAAGGTGTTTAACAATGTTTATCCAAATTTCAACTTAAATTGTAGACGAATTTTTTAGTCATTTGCAGATAACTGTTTTGACTGCAATTTTCGTATTTCCACTGAATGCATTTCCAACATCACATTATTCAAGGCTTTGCTTAATCTGATTGCTTGTATAAATTAATTTAAGTTTTATTTTCGTTATAAAGATGTCCAAAACACACACATTGGAACCTAAGAGTCCATTCCCCATTCCTTAATCTCCTACCATTTGACTGACTTTAAAGAATTTTCCGATATATATCTGATTTATTTGTGTCAAATTAGTTTTATATTCAAGCACTGGTGTGGCAGTAACAAATTCTATTTTATTTCTTTAACTATATGTTAAAAAGCATTATAATTAGGTTCGTTACCTAATGAAATAATGATTTCAAAATATAAATTGTTTTAACGCCAATCATTCCAATCACATGAAGGTCTGAGACCCTCCCCCCCTAATAAGAATCTGTGCATATAATTTATGTGGTATTGAAACAACAAAGAGCATTATAATTAGGGAAGAGTGTTCTATAAATTTGAATTTAATTTTCATACACTACCAAATATTTTTATACTACTAATAAGTTATTGGTTTAAATAAAATTAGGTTCAGATTTAAGTTTTATGGAGAGAGAAAAAAGAATATGGTTGATAAAAGAGATTTATTAAAAATAACAAATTAATTTTTTAAAAAAAAAGTTATTGGTAAAACTAAAAGATACTTTGTAGCAATAATAAAATGATGACCAAATAAAATATTTCTATATTTTAACTATTTAAAATTTTTACTAAAATTACTTTTAAAGTAACTATGTACAAATTAATAATTTTTAATCATATAATATTGTATAATTAGTTAATAGTATAAAAGATTATATCATTCTAATATTTTAATTATATATTGACAATTCAACAAGGAAAGATACTGGAAGAATCTGATATTTGTATCACATTGACACATTCTCCTTAACAATTGTTTCTTTTTGAAAAATTTTAGCAATATATTTTTATAGTATCTTTTTAGTTTATTTTTTGGCGTTGACATTATCTTTAATGTATTTTCTTATTAAAAATTATAAAATTATGCATATCTCATTTGTTATTTAATAAACCTTATTAATGATTTTATAATATTCTATTAGTTTTAATTAATTAATATACATTGAGAGAAATATGTTAAAAAGTGTGTTGATAGGCCTAGTACTTATATTTTTATTTTGTACAAGAAATAATGATGGTAATAATTTTTCTGGGTGCATAATGACGATAACGAGGTTTAAACTTGAATTTCATGCAAACTACAAATCCCTGTTACTCAATGAGTAAAACAGTGAAGAGATTAAGAACAAAAGTAAATATAATTTTTTACATATGTTTAGTATTATAATCCTATCAAAATTATAATTTTATTTTTATAACTTCAATTATTTTTTATTACACAAACTTAATTTAATTAGAAAACAACTTTGAAAACTCTTTAAAAAACTATATCTAAATTTTGTCCAGTAGCTAACTGCTAACTGTATAATTTAATGAAGAAAACGTTTAGATTCAATGTATTAGTGTTTTAGAATAAAAAATAAAATATATTAGTATTTTGTAGCAAGAAGTTAGCTGAACGCATGTTTGGGTGTTCCCAAACTAGAGAATGGACGTTGAAGCAAAACGAGATAATATGTATCCGTAAAATATCACCTAATGTATGTTCATTTCAGACAAGTAATAATACGCTTCCACGTGTTACTGTTTTACGAAATCTTTTATCCTTCTCGAATTTTAAAACTTATTTTTGTGTGATATTATCTTTGATCTATTTATAAGAAATAAATTATAATATAAAAATACATTATAACTAACTCATTTTTTATAAATAAGATGAGAGGTAGTAATAAAAAAATATATACTATGGTTTGACGTATGTGATGTATATCAGTATCTGAATCCATTAATTAAACTTAAGTTTACTTTAATCATTCAAGTAGGTACATAATTCATGTAAAAAAAAACTTAAAAAATGGTATAATAAATTTAGCACTGAAAGCCTACGGGTTATAGAAAAATTCAAACATGTTCGCTCTCAATTGTAAAGTCAAACCCATCCTCTCCTTCAATAATGTCAAAGTGCCAGTATATGCAGCCAAGTCAATCTAGCTTAAATTTTCGTCCTCTCTGATAATAATAAAAATAGTCGTGTAGATAGAAAGAAATTTATTTTCATGTGGTATGTGGACGTAGTCCATGTGCACTAAGTCCAAAAGAAGAAAGCTTTCCTTTTATTTTTTATATATAACGTAGCATATTTGAATGATAAAAAAAATTAATTACTTATTTGATCCTTTATATCTACTTAATTTTACATTTTAGTTCTCACATCTAATAACTATTATATATATATATATATATATATATATATATATATATAAATAGTATCTCTTTTGTTTTAGTTACTGTACATATACTTTTTAATTGTTTTTAGTTCTTGCACATGCAACTTTTATGCCGTCTTAATTCCTAAACTTGGACGACGAAGACTAAAGCAAATTAAAAAGTATATGTGTTGAGATTAAAACAAAAAAAGTTAAAGTGCGAAGATTAAGACATAAAAAAGAAATAAAAAAATATAAAGATCAAATAAATAATTAAATATTTCTAAAAAATATTGATATAATATATATATATATATATATATATATATATATATATATATATATATATGAAACAAAATCAACGATTGTGACACATGGTCAGAATTTAGATTCTTTTCTAGTTGTTTTTTTCTTTTCCGGAGTCAATCACCTTATTTTGTGAAAGTTATGGTTGTCATCATAGCCTTAGAGACAAAGACAAAAGTTGGCATAATATTTGGCTTGAATGTGATTCTCTTTTGGTAATTCAAGTCTTCAAAAATGTGTTTATGATTTCTTGGTCTCTTCGTAGGAATTGGCTCACCTGTCTCTCTTTTTGTAATTATATAACTTTTATATACTCTCATGTATATAAAGATGGTAACTTTATTATTGATAAGTTAGCAAATTTTGGTGTAACTTCTAAATTTAATTCTTTTTGGTAGAATTTTATCCCTGATTTTGTGAGGGATGAATTCCTTAGGAATAGATTTTTCCTTCCTAACTATAGATTTTGTTAGTTTGTTTGTCATGGATTTTGGCCTAGTCCTCTCATTTTTCATTCTCTTTTTTCTATTTAATGATATTTGAGGTGTGTCCCTGTTTTGGGGGTCTTGAGGAATGTTAACCTAGTTAGGATCTTTTTTTCCAACTCAGAGTGTTTCCTTATTTTATATAAAAAAAATCCTTAATTTATCATTACACAATAATCAAGATAAAGAGGGCATGTTATTGATTTGTACCGGAGAGGCAGAAAAAATCCTTATTCATGTTCATCTTTTGGATAATTTTGGTAACAATAATACTGGTGTAAAATAAAGTATTTATTAGCTTATTTGATTATCAACTTTTGTTAAAAAAACTTAGTTGACCATTTTTAGTTGGATTTTTCATTTCAATTAAATTTTTTTCTTCTATTCACAAAATTTGAATCTGAAACATTGATATTAATAGTTGGTATACAACTAAAAAAATTTTAAAATATTATAAACAATTTAAAGAAGTAAATTAAACATCCTCTGTAAATCAAAATTGAATGTTAGAATTTGAGACAAAAATTAGAGGTAAAAAATTCCATCTCGAAACCATTATACTTCTAATTAAATTCGCGTATAATAAATCAATTTTATATAAGTAAAATGTCTAAGTATATATAAAACACTTATATATTGATCTTAGTGTATTGCATATGACCAATAAAGTTGATATCTAGTTGTGTTCTTAAGCACGTTAAAGTGATTTTGAATTAAAGTCAAAATATAATTTGAGAAGGAAATTTTCAGTATCGAACTTTTTTTGTTTCTAAACCTTTGTCTACAGACTTTTATTTGAGAATTAATCCAGTTAAAATAATTGTTAGAAACATAATTTATTCTCGGGTTAGATTAGAACTAAGTAAATAGAGAGAGAGAGAAATAAAAATAATAAATATAAAAGATAAACATAATAAAAAGTATGATGTTTCTAAATTTATTCTCTTCTTTAAATTATTTTTTTAAATTAAAAAACTGGTAATTATTATAGAAACTTATGCCAACACCGTCAATATAGTCTATTTCAATTGCTTCCAACACCAACCATAAATTCCTCTAAAAATAAACCAACCATAAACATTTATCAATATAATTAAAACAATTATTTTTAAAGGAATTGAAGCAAACATTAGGTAGGTAAGAAACTAAGTTTAAGTAGTATTAATTTTTTATTTTTAAAAAGTATAAAGTTAACTACAGAATTCCTATATTGAAATAGCTAGGACAGGATGTATAATAGATTTGTGTTTTATGATTTTTTTTAAAGAAAAAGTTACACAATTTTTGAAATATATTAAAAAAAAATTAAATACAAGAAATCAAACAAAATTATTGGTTTTCATAGATTATAAAAAAATAATTTTAGGCAAACGTTTATTTAAAATAAAGGATTAGATGATAAAATAATTAATAAAATTTACCTTTTAAATTTTTTAGATAAGGACAATTTTGAAAACATAATAAAAACTAAAAAAAACAAGGAGTATAAATATACATGTTAAAATATCAATCACCTTATCACCCCACTCTATGATTATTCAACTATTAAAAACCTCGTGGTTGATTGTGTTTTATATAAATAATAATAAAAAACAACCTTCGTTTCACCCAGAGATGCTGTCTTCCCTCGGGGATGGTATTTTGCTAATCCCAAATGCATTTTTCGTACATAAACACAAAAATTATCAATTTATTATTTTGTCAGTATAAAAACTAAAACAAGCAAAAGCGCAAAGATAAAAAGGCTACGGTCTAATTAATTCATTAAGAGCGTGAGACTAATTAATTAGTTATGTTGATGTAATTTTAAAGATTACTATAAAAATGTGTGGCATTGATAAGGAATCTCTATGTCTACATAAAAAGCTTCCTTTGACATGCATAAATTAATGTTTCTCTCTCATGCCATATGCCTAAAAGTCAAAATAATGGAATCTTTTACTATATTTGGGGGACATCAATTGGTAAAGATAATTTTCTATTTTATCATGTGCCCCGTCGCTGGGGTTTAAGGTCGACCTACTATCTATGATGCATAATCAGACTATAGTTTTCAACTGGCCCTTATCTTGGTTGGATTATATATAGTGAGAGTTGAATTACATCCTCAAAATTAAAAGATGTAAAATTGGTTGGATAATTAAGAAATAATTTATTCATAAATATTTACATGACAAAATCTTAATTAATAATGTTAATCAAGTTATTTATATAAAAATACTTACATATATAGCAAATATTAACCTGCATAGCAAGTAAACTTTAAAGTTTCTAGATCTCTAATTTAAAACCCATGTCATTCCCCAATGTGTTCGAGCAAAACAATTACGTTAGGGATCTTGGACCGGTCATAACAATCTATCTTTCTCATGTCATCATTTCACTTTGTTGGAAAATCACCTAATAATAAAACAGAAACTCTGCATAATAGCATGTGCGTCAGCGTATACGTAGGTTTAGTATGTTTATGCTTATACAGGTTTCCTCTGTTGATTTGTTTTTTTCTTTTTTTCTTTTTCTTTCTTTTATGCAATATATTATGTATTAAATATCTACAAAGTTCTAGCCTTTTTATCAAATCGTGAACATAAGTACACTAAGCAAGCAAGCCTAACTTGGCCGAAAGCATCAACTTTTATTAATGTCAGACGGAGAAATTAATAAAATTAAATTCTGAGCGCTGCATGCATGTCCTTGTACAGTATAAAATTAAATTAAATTTTGGGTGCCCCTTTGAATGCCATGTTTTTATTTCATGCTTTCAACGCCAACCGTTTCATCAACTTTCTCGATACTCGTAGTGGCTCGCTTGATTTTTGAACTTGATTCTTATTCTCAACCAGATATGGTTAATGCGTCCGTCAGGCTTGATAGCATCTTTAATATTAAATCTTAAATTTAGATTTTAAATTATTTTTCAGTAAATTTTACAATGTTATATAATATTGGAGATTTTTTAAAATCTCTTTCATTTTTTATAATGCTAAATTTCATTTTGAGATATTAGAGAGAAAAAGAAGAAAAAATTCATTTTTTTTAAATAATATACAGATTTTAAAGATTCTTTTATAAAAATTTATTTTTAATATTGGAGATCTTTTTACCTTCTTTGTCAGAAGATCTAATGAAAATCAAAATCTTAAATTCAAAATCCTTATTTAAGATTTTACATTAAAGATACTATACAAAAGAAGAAATCTTGTGGATGAATATTCATTATATAAATAAGATTTATGTGATCATATAACAGTTTATAACTATTTTATATATTTATTTATCTTTACTTATTTATATTTTATATTTTCTCTTTTAATTATATAATTAATTTGTTAAATGAGCTATTATATACATATAATATTTCTATGTTGTTAATACATGTTTTGCAACATCTGGATATTTTTTTGGGTACACATCCAATTGACTATTTTATGTTCAAAGTATGTTTGCACACAAATTCCTTAAATCTAAAAGTGTATTTAGTTTCATATTTTTGGATGTATTTTTCCTTACTTCTTAACGTGTTTAATTTCAAACATGCATCTTATAAGTCTTTGCGAACGTTTATATCAAAAGCTCAAAATATGAAGAAAACAACTATATAAGAATAGCTTTTTTGAGCATTAACATTCATCATGAGTATCAGATCCACATATTGCCAAAGTTATTACATGTAATTTTTGTCCTCAAGAATATAAACCAATACATTCTAATTGATTTACATTAACTTGAGCCTGTTTTGGCCAGATTGACGGTATGACGGATTAATAAGAGACAATGTAATGCACAGTGTACTTTAAATCAAGTTGTTAATGGGTCTCCAGTAAAATAAAAATAAAGTTAAAAAACACACGTTTTTATAGAGTCTCCACCATCGCAATAGTGATTGCTGTGATATTATGGTCTAACGGATCGTACCAAATTGATATTAATAATTAAAATAACTAAGCATATATAGCACCAATTAATTCATTATCTAAGGGGTCATGCTGGTTGAACACCATATATGAATTATTATATATCATTTGATATCATTTTCGTTTTTTATCAATAAAAATAATAATTAATTAGTAAATGAGATGCATATGTTGAGGTTCTGTGAAAACAATATGTTCAAGACATAATAAAACGAGTCTTTAACATTTGTTTTTTACTCTAAAGAACATGATTTTTTTTTAAACTATTTGTGCTTAGAATGAAACGTATATATGTTTCATTTTCATTTTGAAAACTAACATTAAAGGTAGACTTTCCTGGTTCAGTGTAGTTATTTTTTAAATATAAAGGATTGGTTGTTAAGGGAGGTATAGCACGCAGTGCATTAAATAGAGCAGAAACTTGATGAGTTTTGTTTGTATTAAGCGTGAGACTGCCCACAAATGTTGCTTTCACGTTTGATCCGGCACCACCATGGAGTTCAGTCACATATATTCAATATTAATTTATTTTAGCTGATTCACACAGAGGAATCAATTTTAAAAGCATTGGCGACTTAGGTGTAGCGTGTTAAACAATACTCAAATGCTTTACTCATTATTTTAGTTCTATATATTACTTGAATAGTTGAATATCAATAAAGCGTTCCTATTATATACTATTAAATTATTATTAATATATGTTTTTTTTAAATAATACATGCACGTATTTAAAAAACAATACAAAATTAAAAACAACATTTTATTATTTCAATTTCGTGTTCAATGACCATTTTTTCAATTAGACCAAAATATGAAACGAGAATTATATCACATATAATAATTTTATCGTGCTCAAATAACATGGTGAGAGGTGGGTACCCATGGACTCGTAAAAAAAAGTGGAGGAAAAAAAGGAATATAATTAAAAATGAATTCTGAGGGAGGGAGGGAGAGAAAATTATGAAAATTTTAATTTCTAAACCCACTCAATTATTCATTTATTATTGCATATTTTTATCTATTTTTGGTAACATTTTTATAATACTGGGCAATTAGAGAAAATATTTTTAGGTTTAACAGGAGTGATTCTTTTTTTTGACACAACAGGAGTGGTTCAAGATATTTTCCGATACAATAAGAAATTTCAAGATATTTAGTTATTTTTTGTGAATTGGTTAATTTTATTCTGTTTCTTGAAAATGGACTTATTTAATTATTGAACTTAATTTTTTTATAAAAAAAATTGAATTGTCTCAACCCATATATACTAAAAATGAAATTAGCAAATGTGTCACATCTAAACTAATCCGCTTAAAATAATTTATTTTCTTTAAACAAATTTTTTTTTATAATTAAAAAAATTTAAGCTACCAATTTTCATAACTTGTGTCACTTAACGAAAGATTAATAACTGTCATATCTAAGTTAACATACTTTTATATGAGGATTTGGAACTATTTGATCTTAATTAATTCATTTCTATATTATTTATAATTGAACTAGCCTATTGTGTTTTTAATAAAGATAACAAACAAAATAATGAATAAATAAATTTCACAACGATAACATGTACTTAACTCTAATTACATAAATAAATTAATAAAGAAAACTAAAATAGACAACTAAAAATCAATAAAATATAATAAATACATAAAAATATCATATTTTTTTATTTTTTTATTACTATTATTGTTATTATTATTAATGATGATAAGAAACTAAAACATCTCTTTGTACTCATCAAGTTGGCACTTAAAAATTCAGGGAAAAACGATGTGGTATTTAATTAAATCCTCATTCCATTGAATTTTTTTTAATATTTTATAGTTAAATAAAAAAAAATTTATTTTGAGTAACTTTATAATTATGATATATAATTTTTATTTTACTGTAATTTGGTTGTTATTTTTATTATGAATGATGATAATAATAATGACAACAAGTAATAAAGAATTTTGGGCCCAAACCTAATGTAATCGGATCAGAAAAGAGAAAGTAAAAAAAGGAAGAGTTGCTGGACCAGGGAAAACAAAAGAGATGCTGGACCAGTTTCTGTACAAAATTAATGAAATGTAATTTCTATTTACACTACCAGGCTTTGCTAAGTACAACCACCTCCCTTCTATTTATAATTTTTATTTACAATCCTACCATTTTATTTGTTAAAAAATAATTTCATAAATTAATTTATAGAAATAGTGTGTTAATGACTCTGATTTTTTTATTATTCTTCCTTTTTATTTTCATTGTGTAAAAAAAAAGAAATATTACAAAGTATCTTGAAATGCAATGTAATGTAGTGAAAAATAAAAATAATCATGAATAAATTTTATGTAAAATTCATTATTACAAAATCAATGTTTAAAGAATAGTGAATATAAATGAAGACGGGGTTCAAAATTTGGGTACTAATAATAATAATAATAATAGGGTGAAAATAGGATTTAAAAAGTAACAAACGTGGGTTGTAAACATAGGGATTAAAAGGGTATAATTGGTAGTAAAAATTATTAAAATACTTTGTTAGTCCTTTATGTTTTAGATTGTATATTCAATTGGGTCTTTTATATTTTAAAAAATCCAATATTGTCCATTGTATATTTTTGAAGTGAGTTAAAATGATTTTTCCAATATAATAAACATTTTTTATTTTAGGATGTAATTTTAAAGCCTTTTTGAACTAATTTGAATCGTGAAACTTGTTCTATTAGATTCACTTACATGAGAACTATGAAATATAATTGATGTTCAAATAAAAAAGGCCTAAAATGGTAAAAATCAAGTGAAAATTGTGACTTATGGGAACTGAAAAGTAATGTGATATTTTTTAAACTGTTGGTTGGATTCATTTTTCACTAAATTTTCAATATTTTTAATCGCCTTTTTAGATTCAAAAAGTCAGTTTGTTTAGGGGTGACAAAATGAGGAGCCTAGTCCGACTCGATCCGTCAGACCAAACGAGAAAAAATGGATTGGGTTGGATCAGTCCATATTTTGGGTCTTATTTTTTGAAGTCCAGCCAAATCCAGTAGTCCATTGGGTTGACCCATATTGGTCCGTTTTACTTTGTTGTCTAAATTTATGCGTATTTAAATAAAACAACTAAAAAATATTGGACAAAAAAAGACCCTATTAAATTCGAGTCTATATTTCTTAAGTTTAAGTTAACCCAATGAGTACACTTACTAGCCAACATAGACTACATTTTATTTGGGTCAACATTTTATCATTCTAGCTTGGCCCAATTTGGTGGGTCAATGGGTTAGTCCAGATGACCCGATCCACTTGACCAACTCCATTTTAGTTGTATAGTTATCATGTACGTGAGTATAATAAAATAAATTTTACATCTCATCAAAATAGTAAAAAAAATTAAATTTGCATCCTAAAATTGAAAATGATTGTTATTTCTAAATGATATCATTTTGACTCACTTTAAATATATAAAGGATAAAGTTAAACTTTTTAAAACATGAATAACCACCGAATATAATCTAAAATATATTTCAGTCAAAAAATAAAAAAAGAAAGATGTACTTGGTAATATGGGCTTGTAAATAGTAAATGCCTTAATATCGTGATTATGTATGATAACAATATAATAATAGATTTTTTTAGATTAAACAATTAAAGAAAATAATAATAATAATAATAATAATAATATATTATTCATTATAACATTGAAGATTTACATGTCACATTATAAGGCAAAAAAACCAATTAAATGTTTTTTAAATAAATAATTACCAATTTGGTATTGTTTCAAAACTATTTACCAATATGGGACAATCAAACACGCTCAAATTGGGCGTGACTGGTCACACTCAATTTAGGTGTGACTAAGGGGGTGTCATATCTTAAATTAGACCTCTTTTCTCTCCTATCTCATCATATCGCATTTCCATAAAAATTACCACAATGCACAGAGTCATAGGTTACCCTTCTCGGATCCGATGGTCAGTCAAGTCACTACTTCCTCGATAACAGGGTCGGCGTGAATTCCTTCTAACATTGCTCAATGCTCTTCACACCCTCCCAGTCCCATGCCACTTCTTGTTTTTAATTTTAATAATAAAAAAAACAAATCCTAAAACGTTAAACACGGTAACACAGTAAATGAAATACATTAACATATTACTATTTAAAGAAACATCATTACAAAATCATGAAATAGCACCACGATTAGGACAAGCTCTCTGATTATGTCCAACTTGCTTGCAAATACTGCATTTGACGCGTTTTTGACTTGTGTCGACTTCGTCCATCTCATTACGTATTCTAGTGGACCTTGGACGATCCTTTGCACGCAACATGTGCATGTCAGGTATGACAACTGGATCTTCACTCGGTGGAATATTACATTCATTACCAATTGGCTGCCATGGTAATGAGTAAGCCTGAACCAAAATACTTACCAGAAAGACATCATCCACATATTGAAATGGATTATGACAAATATGTAAAGCCGCATATGTGGCATGACTACATGGGTATTTGAAGGCCTTAAACTTGTCATACTGACAAAAACGCTCTGCAAGGTTGACTGAATATGACCTATCCCAGCCCTCGTCCACCTCAAATAATGTTTGATCAACATTATATGTGCGTACATGGTGGCCTGTAGCAAGAGACTGATTATGCCTCATAGCATCAACCACATATTTGCAATGCCGTTGTGAATGCTCAACTTGTGAAGCAACCGCCTGACCCCTGCATACAAAATAATGAACCAATCTGCTGTACAACATCCTGTTTACTGATTCACCAGAGCAGTGATAGACATGTTTCTTACTCCCTTCAACATCCTGTTTACTGATTCAGACAAGTTTGTTGTCATATGGTCAAATCTTCTCCCATCTACATCATATGCACGTGTCCACTTTTCCTTAGGAATGCTATCAATCCATTTTGCAACTTGAGGACTGGTATCACAAAATCATGCAAACGCTATCTCAAAATCAACCATAGAGGGAGTATAACCTGCAAAAGAATGATACCATTAACATTATTCCGGTTATAGATATATCCATTTAATATATTCAAAATAGTTGTTAAGCATACCTAAATTCATGAGGGTCTTCTTCAATTTTTCATTCTTAAACCTTTGATTAAATTACTAACAATATGACGAAGGCAAAACACGTGATGCGCATAAGGTGGTTGCCAACCAGCATGATTCTCCACAACAGATAATATGCTCTGGTGCCTATCTGAAATGAGACATATGTTTTGCCTTTGGGTAACGTGGAAGCGAATGTTAGCAAGGAAGTATTTCCAGGCTTCTAAAGTCTCCCCCTCAACAATGACAAATGTCAGTGGTAGACATTCATTATTTCCATCCTGAGTCTTGGCAATCAACAATTTCCCTTTATACTTGTCATATAAATGAGTCCCATTAATTTGAATAATGAGTTTGCAAAAATGAAAAGCCTCGCAACACTATCTGAAAGTCCAGAAAATGCGATGAAACACACGCTTTGCCCGTATCAATCGATGTCCCACAAAATACTCGTTTGTTTGAATATCATAAAAAGAACCTGGTGAAAAACAAGCATGTAGCGACACCACCTGGGGAAAAATGCATAAGATTCTTCCCAATCCCCATAAATCATTGCCATTGCTTTTTGCTTTGCATACCAGGCCTTTCGATA
This sequence comes from Glycine latifolia, assembly GCA_013407115.1. Lineage (NCBI taxonomy): Eukaryota > Viridiplantae > Streptophyta > Magnoliopsida > Fabales > Fabaceae > Glycine > Glycine latifolia. The sequence continues at coordinate 24,492,114 of CM023951.1, forward strand.
TGAAACTTTAAATCCATACGAATGGGTGATCCTCTCCTGAACCAATGCAATTGACACAGACGGTTCCTCCTTAATCATTCCTAACAATGATATTGTAACATTCACATTAAGAACATACCTTAAAGACCCACTATTAAAGACATATAGAGGAAATTAAATAAAAGCATACCTGCTACAAGTGAAGCAATAACATCAGCATCAAGCTGTTTGTAACCCTGTGTAACATGGTCATTTCAGGCAATTGTGTTTTCCACCCCATTTTGAAACAAGCCACTTCTCACCGTACATTGGTTTAATTACACAAACCCTTCAGGGGCAACCCTCGTTATGAGCAATACACCTCATGCTTATTAAGGTAGGCTTGCACTCAATCACAAATGCTTCTTGATGCTCCTTCATGAGGTTTTGCTTAATTTCTAATTGCGCATCCTTTTTGGAGTTAAATTTCTGTTTAACAAACAACTCATCCCCTAATTGCCAAGGACCCTGCACTGAACCCGAATCCAAAGCAGAACCGGTAAAAGATTCTTCTTCACTTGGATGATTCCAATCAATATATGTGCAATGTGGAATTCTATCCCAATAAGGAATGAGCTCACCACCTGCACATACAAAATCAGTTTAATAAACATATCATGCAAATAAAATACTATAACATACAAGTATACATATATGACTACATTTTCATTCATTTCATTCATCTAACATACCTTCAACAGGTTGTTCAGGTTGAGTAGATCCAATGTCCAGATGATGGCGGATTTGAGACGACCCCACATCAGTATCTTATTGAAATTCAGTCGTATGCACACCACAATCCTCATCATTATCCGACACACTAGCATCCTTCTCAAGAAGACGATCTTCCATTGCAATATTTTCATCATCGTTATCCATAACCCAAGTTGGGTCATGTTCATCTTTCTCAGACACGTTTACAACTGGAGCAACATATGATGATCTATTATGTGCAGAATTTAAAGCAACGGATGATCGATAAAACAACATCCTCTACTCCGGTAAAATCAACGTACAACTCTAAAAAATCTTTCCTTGCCTAGTTGAAAAATTCTTCCATTACCATTTCTATGTCTTCATCATCCAGTGCTTGAAACCCTATGTATTGTTCATGTTGTCATAATCTTGTCGTTAGCAAAATGATACATTGGTTGCCTTTCAAACCTAATTTTTGCGTATTTTCTCATACAATTCACCCAATGTTGAGTTTCGCTTGATATGTGTTGGCCTTTTCTCCCCTTCAAAAACAACATGTTGTCGCCCTTTAACTTTCCTTCAATTAAAATATAACACAACATGAGCACACTCACCACCTGAACTCATTTCTTGCCGTCAACAAAACTCCTGCAAATAACTATCTTAATATAAATAAATCAATATTATAATTAATAATTTAATACCTTTAAATTAAATTACATTACAAATAACTATCCTAAATGAATCAAAATTATAATTAATAATTTAAAACCCTTACTTAATACTTCATATTAATCAAAATATAAACTAAACTAGACTATAACTTTAATAAAATAGTCCTAACTAAACTGAACTAAATAACTTTAGTAAAATAATTCTAAATTAAAAACTAAACTAAACTAAACCCTAAACCCTAAACCCTCCACCCTAACCCCTAACCTAACAAACCCTAAACACTAACCACTAACACCTAACCCCTCAACATAACCCCTAACCCTAAACTAACATATCATCTAAAATAATTCTATGTAAGAGTCTCTAACAATTTTCTACGAAGCTAACATCTACGTGGATAAAAATTACCTATGTCGCTAACAAAATAATTCAATAATATAAAATATTATATAATATGCAAAATTATTAAATTCACTTACTTGTTGGCAGAGCTTCGTTGTAGAGATAACCCACTCACAAACTCTAGAGAAAAACTTCAAAAACTTTTAAAGAGAAGGTGAAATGGTAAAAACCCCTAAACCCTAATTTTTTTTGGCTTATATAGAGGTCAAACGCGCCCAACTTGGGCGTGACCCTCCCCTTAGCCGCGCCTAAATTGGGCATGACTAATCACGCCAAATTTGGGCGTGTTTGACTGCCCCATATTAGTAAATAGTTTTGAAACAATACCAAATTGATAATTATTTATTTAAAAAACATTTAATTAGTTTTTTTGCCCACATTATAACAATAATAATGTGTTAGTAAATTACGTATGATATTGTAAATAAGTGATAAATAATAAATTAGTTATAGTTAAAATAATAAAATAATAATGCATCATAAGTAATATATTCTAAATACATTAATTGTATTTGACCTATAGTGTGTGTGTATATATATATATATATATATATATATATATATATATATTAAATAGTAGTATTTAAATATCTAATAGTATATGTTAGTTATTTATTATTTCTCAACACATGTACATCGATTAATGGATAATTAAAAATTATGTATTCTATTGTTTAGAGACTTCTTGTTATGCAAAGCTAAGGGGAAGGGATATTGTACGCAGACTTTACCCTTGTATATGCAAAGAGGTTATTTTCGGATTCAAACCCATGACCAACAAATCACCATGACACAACTTTATCATTGTGTAAAGATTCATCCTCAATTAATGGATAATTAAAAGAAAGAAAAAAGAAAAAATAATATATAATACATTAATTCATTAGAGTACACAAAAAAAATATTATACTTACCTTATATATATATATATATATATTTAAAGAAAACAAGGTTATGTGATATCATTAATAATCAAAGTATGAACATGTGTGAGTATACAATTAAAGTTTTTGGTGCCATTATAAAATCTTGATGCCTTGGCTAGTTTATTAGTCATAAGATTAGTTTGTTTTTAAATCAAACTCATCTTAGATCCTCAATGAAAGTGTCAATGTAATTTCCACCCACAACATGAGTCATGAAGCCCATAGGGAGATTGTGGACTTGAATCCAAAAGGGTACCATGTAGAGGGGCACATTGATTACGTTTTCTCCATTTTGTATAGCACAAAAAATAAGCACGTGTTTGTCAAAATTCTAGGGGCTACCTTTCAAAACTCTTTAGATATCAATAGTGTGGTAGAAGCAAAAAAATAATACAACTGGTTTTAGCTTATCAATGGTGATACCGGAAATTGGTCTCCAGACTTCAACCATTCTTTCATTCATGATAGGGACTCTTATGTTTCTATTGGTTAAGAATCTAACCACAAGGTGTAATGACCCGGATTATAAGTTGTTAATCTGGATGCTTGATGCATGTATTATATTAATTAAATTACATGTGTTTGTTAAAATAAGGAACACTTCACACTTAACCAAGAGGGGGGGTGAATTGGTTAGCCTTGGTAATAAAAAAATTTCCTTCCTTAAAAAAACAGAGTACAATTGCCCTTTGGATCTTTATCACAAATCAATCAAGAAACTTTATTCAAACACAAACCAAGACTTGTAATGCCTCAACAAACAAATAAAACTTCAGTAAATACAGCAAGAATTAATCAAAATGCAGTAAATGAGAAAGAACAAGATTTATACTGGTTCACCTCAAAACCTATGAGGCTACATCCAGTTTCTTCTACTCAACACTAGAGTAGAGTTCTACTATAACAGAATTATCCTTACAAGCGAAAATACAAGCCTCTCTTTATCAACCCTAGATAAAGTTCAGAAGTCTAAAACCCTATTAGACTCTTAGAGACCAACACCCACACTGAGAACACTACTCAGCTGTCTTTAGAGAACCACTGTCTCTGCACTTGCAAGAAAACCAAAATACAATGGAACAATTACAAAGAATATCAAACAGAGAATTTACACCATCAAAGAGTAAGGAAAGAATTCACCTGATAATCCAAGAATTATATGCAACGTGAAGAATATACCAGGATGAATGAATTATAACATGCAGAATCAATGTACTTTCCTTAGTCTTTGAAAAGATATGTCTTGCTTCACAAAACTTAGTGACCCATAATGGTTTGGATGGAAGCAAGAAACTTTGAATCACAACGAATCCCTTTTTCACTTGTTACAAAGCTCTCAGAACATTTAGTGCTCAGAAATCGATTTCTGTATCTCGTTACATTTCAATAAAGGCAAGGTTCTATTTATATAAAACAGCTGTAACAAATATAATCGATTAATTCGGTTCCAGTAATCGATTAATTAGTAAATGTAATCGATTACATACGCTCCCGTAATCGATTAAAGCGTTCTAAATAAGTTCTGGGTTACAGCAATGATATACTTAATCGATTATCCCGATGTGTAATCGATTAAGACAGAGTGATGTTAATTTCTAAAACAGCTTAGTAATCGATTACAAGTAAATGGTAATCGATTAAACCAGTCACTCTTTAAAAACAGCATAAATGCAATAGTGAAATAATCGATTAAAACGATGCAATAATCGATTATTTTGTTCTAACTTATTTCCAGAAATCCTGAAGAACAATGTAATCGATTATCTACTTATGGTAATCGATTAAAAGTACTTAGAGCTATTTTTCCAAAAAGCTTCACTTATTTTTGAAGTTCCAAATCAATTATTTAAGCTTTTATGATGTAATGCATGAATGATTATCAATGGTATGCATACTGGAACTTGGATCATCAGAGGGCTTCCTTTCCTTTTACATTGAATCACAATTTTGATCTCTAAGCCTTCAAGCCTTCAAGCATGTTGAAAGCCAAAACTTTTCCAAGCCTTTACAGATCTCAATCTTCGAAAAAAAAAAACTCCCCCTTAGTTCAGCAATCTTCCAAATCAACAGTGTTATGTTGATTAATTAATTGTTTTATTTATAACTTGTTGTTTGAGTGTTTTTGTCTTGGTATACGTGCTTGATGGGTATTGGACGTAAGTCAACTCTGGTGTGCAGCGGTTCTTGGCTGTGCACATTTAGTGGACATACTGTGTCAGCCGTGCTTATAAGCAGCAGGTTGGCACAACAATAAGTTTACGCTTCCTTCTTCTACCTTTGTGTTTCCTCTGTTTTCTCTCTAAAACTCACCCAGAAACCTCTCGTTCTCAACCCCTTCTTTGTTATCTCCAACCTATGAGAGCCACCATAGCTGCTGCGGAAATTCCGACGATGAGAGGAACTTCATGGTCGGAGCTGAAGCTTAAGACAAACACATCGTGAAGATCGTGAACGAACTCCTGGTTAGGTAAGGGGAGTTTATCGTGTTTCTTAACAGCTTTACATACCATGGTTTGAGGTCCAGGGAGTCCAACTGTGATGATAACTGCATATCCCTGGTTTGTGTTTTGTTTTCTAGAAAAGCTGTCTTTTATGAATGAGATGTGATATGCTTTAAATCTGTTACATGTTGTTTTGATGTTTAGTGTTCTGGTGGGGGAGTAGATGTTTTAAGAACTCCCGTGCATGTGTGAAGTTGGCATTTTAATGCTGAAATACTTCTAAGGCACTTGTGGAAGTATTCGTGAAGGTGATGATTACCAGGATGGGTTGGCCGTGTTGCACACAGATATCAACCTTTGTGTTTTGATGTCGGCTACCGAGATGGGTAGGCCGAGTTGAGCGGGTTACGTGGCATGCATGCATGCAGGATGTAACTTAGTCCTTGTTGGCGGACGTCCGTAGACCGGGTTGCCTACCCGAGGTTGTTCCCTTAGAGTCGTTAAGACTCGCTTCCCTTTCTATAAGGTATATCGGGTTCTTTACTCGGGTGATACGTTAGAGCTGCTGAGCTCAAGTTACCTCACCAAAGAGAGAGAGCTACCGGGTTGCTAACTCGGATGAGCTCGCTCTATCTCGGGAGAAGAGCCATCGGGTTCCCTTACTCGGTTGAGCTTGTGTTCCTTCTTCTAAAACGACCAAGTTCCTTACCCGGGATAGGCTATTCTCTTTAGAACTGCTAAGTCCAAACCCCTTTTCTTGAGCACTGTCGGGTTCCTTAGTTGGCAGAGCTTGTATGCTCTTGGGAAATGAGCTACTGGGTTCCCTTACACCCTTGTGTGGGTTGGTGAAAATACAAACCCGGGTCTTACAAGCGCTATTTGTTGTAATCGATTACAACGCTTATGCAATCGATTACATAGTGTTGAACCCGTCCTTAGAACTTTACAAGAAACATAAGGACCTCTTGACCGCCTTTGGCAGATCCATACGAAACCCAACCGACCTTGACCGATCTCCTCTGACCTCATTCGCTCTTGCTACCCTTGTCCAAATCTTACCCTTTTTGACCGACCCTTACCGACCTTGTCCGAGTTCTACCGGCCTTGAGCGATCTTGTCCGCCTTCGTCCGATCTTGTTTAGATTCTTACCTGGAGATAATATGTCTAAGTGCCAACCCGAGTACCTCGTACTTCACACCGGTTCACTTGGTTGTATGTGTTTGTGAGTGACGTATGTGATTACGTTGGTAGCATTTGAACTCGGCCTATGTGATGGCTTGAGATGATGAATGTGTTCGGATATACATAAAATACCCACGGGGGTGTATGACGGGTTACCCTTGCGAGGAAGGATTGTGTTCCTAGCTGGGTCATACATTAATGTGTCGTGGTGTTATTCTAAGTATAAATGTGAGATGTCGGGACCGGGTGGTGAACCCTGTGAGGACCGCGGTCAGTGCATCGGTGGACCCTTGTGTGGGCGGTATGTTACATAGGGGGTGTATAACGGGTTACCCTTGCGAGAAAGGATTGTGTTCCTAGTCGGATCATACATTGATGGTGCATATGTAACATATGACATTTGCATGGCGGAAATGGGGTTGATGATTGGCTGTAGGGTACAGAGGTACTGGGGGGCCACGTCTGTTGGGAACTTCATCTGACACCCATTGGCTGATCACCGTGGAGGGGTGATTCCTGTGCATAATAGAGTGACTCTGACAAGCTACTACATCATCTGACCATAGGGATGACCCATTTCTGGGATGGTACCACATTGTATGATGAGAATTGAGTCAGGAGCATGCATCACACTAGACATTATAAGTTAACTTATGAAATGGTTGTGGATGCGTAGTATGTTTGAGTTGTTATGTTGATGACCGTGTTGTTTTCCTGACCGGGTTGTGTCCCTCTTCTGTTGTATTTATTGTTGTTATTTAATATGATAAACTCACATTTACTTTGTTGTACCTTGTGGTTGGTACCTGTGATGATCGCGAACCGGGTTCGTGTAAGCAGAAGGGTAGCAGTAGATGCTTATGGGAAAGGACTAGGTTGATTGGAGCCGCCGTGTTTTACCGGGATGACAATGAACACGGTCCCGGACAGGAGTTGCATTTTACTAGATGCACCCCTTGTATTTAATGAATGCACTCCTTGTTTTGCTAATTACACCCCTGACTTTATTCCTCTTTCTATTTGTAAAATAGTTATAATATATATATATATATATATATATATATATATATATATATATACATACACACACACATTTGAAATGTTTTATGCACACCTTATTTACGTGTATTTTCTATGATGATGGTCGTTATATACTCGTGAAAAATTTATCACCATTTTCACAAGTAACCAAAGGGGTGTTCTTTTTATTAAAATGAATTTATATCATGGTTATGAGTTAGTAATACAGTAGCGACGTGGCGGGTCGTTACACAAGGCACAATGAGAGATCAACAACATTTTCTCCTGCTTCTTCAAGGTTGAACTCCATATCATCAGCTTCATCGTTAATATTTAGGTCACCAATATTGGATTGCTCCATGAGATTCTGAAGGGCAAACAAATCAAGAAAATATATGGAAGAGAGTAAAACACTCAATCAAGGAAAAAAAAAGGCTCAAATCTCATTAGAAAACTCACCAAAACATCTCATAAAGAGAGAACATCTCATAGTTTATTAATAATTTTAATTTTAACTCTTACAAAATATTTTTATATAATTATGAAATGTGAAAATACTTAAACAAAATTCTTATGAATAAAATAATCTTTTCTGTAGCAGACATAATATTCTTGCGATATTGTATTATTCATATCATTTATAAAACAATATATAAGGAAATAAAGATAGATTGACTTTGACTTTTCACTTAATAGACGCACAAGTCTGTCTTTATTTCCTTATATATATATATTTTTTAAGATATATTTTTGCATGTATCATTAATAGTATAATGACTCACTCAAGGTAAGATGTCAAAGTTAAAATTATATTACACATTTATTAGTGCAATTGAAATATACGATTGTAAATTAGAACTTTACGAAACAAAATAAGTTTGTTATTTGGCATAACCGATTGGGCCATTTTGGTTTATTATGATTCGAAAAATAGTTAAAAATTCATGTGAACACCCATTGAAGAGTCAAAAGAATCTCTAATTCAATGATTTCTCATGTACTACTTATTCTCAAGAGAAGTTAATAGTAAGATCATCACCAAAAAAAAATTGAAGATGAATTCCTTAAATTTTTTAAATGGATACAAGGTGATATTTGTGGACAATACACCAATAATGTGGATCATTTAGATATTTTATGGTTTAAATTTGATGCATCAACTAGATGACTACATCTTTGTTTGTTGTCAACTCGTAACTAGAACTTTGCAAGATTGTTAGCCCAAGAAAATTCGTCTTGATAATGTTTAGTGAGTTTACATCTCATGTTTTTAATGAGTATTGTATGATTATTGAAATCTATGTTGAACAATTCATATACTCATGAGATCAAAACTTTTAATGTCTTCTAAGGGACATGCAATCTTACATGTTACAATATTGATTCACATCATGCCAATAAGTTATAAAATAGTGTGTTAATTTCCCTTCTTGAAATTGATTTTTGGTTAGCAACTTTATATTTCCATTTTTTTTCAAATGTATTGTATATGTTGTAAATAATATTGTAAATATGAGTTTAATTGTTTGATCACAACACATTAAGATGAATCTTCAAAGGACGTAAGAAATATATGTTGGGTATGAGTCTCCATATGTAATAAAATATGACAATAGATTTATTTAAGATTGAGTTTGTCAATTGTTATTTTAAATTAGTTTTTCCAACATAAGGGAAAGATAGTACGCAGATGGAAAAATGAGATTAATTTAAATGAATTATCATTATCTTGATCCTCGTACAGAACAATGTGAACCAGAAGTTCAAAAAAACAATTCACTTATATAGTTTAATAAAAAATAATGACTAAATAATATGTATCAATTGCTAATGCTTCAATAAATTTTGATGTTCTTGTTGGACAATATAATATTGCAAAACGAGTCTTAGATATACATGGAGCATGATAGACTCATTGGTTCCAAAGATAAAAATCTTCAATTAAGAAAATGAGCTGAAAGTAATATGGCCAAATTGAGGTTATGAGGACGTTGAAAGATTCTTCTGACATATTTATATATTTGAGTTCTAGAAGAACCCATGTACCTAAAATTAGTGAAAATAAAGAATAAAATAAAGAAATATCATATTATGTTACGAATGAAATATGATGGAACCAAAATAAAGTCGACGTTGACAATATATTTACATATAATGTAGCGCTCAATGAAATATATGATAATGATATGAAGATCAAGAGTAAGTCTTGTAAGTAAATAAATGATTGGTCATAATATAAAGACTCAATTAAGGTAAAATTAGACTCATTTCACAAAACAAATGATTTTTTGACCTGTAGTCTATACACTTGAAGATGTAAAACACAATTAGGTTTTTGGACATGTAGTCCATACACCTGAAAATGTAAAATTAATTAGATTTTTGGACATGTAATCCATATACTTAAAATGTAAAATGTAACACCCCGTGTGCACCCGGTGTATTAACATTCATAATATCAGATTAGCGCTTAAAACTTTATATAAAAACATAGCGGAAGCATATCGAAACCATATTTCTTGATTACATCATGTATGGAAATAAAACACAACGCTTAGCATCATAAACAAGCCCCTGCTGATCTAAATAAAACATACCTAACCACCACTACCGAGGCAGATATAAACAACTCAAAACAAGACCACAACTGGTCATACATCATTATATGTACAGTAAAACGGGTGTACACTCACACCCTATCCTTTTTAATACAAGACAGAGATAAAATAAAGACTCTCCTAGTCTTCATCTGCAGCCCATGACTCTCATCACAGTGTCTATTTATCCTCAACACAGACCACCACCATGGTCTTTATCAATCTCAGCATAATCACCTGAGAATACTCATTCAAGACTCTCATCATCTCTGCCTAAGGAGGAACATCCATACAGGGCAATCCGCCCTTAGGTCTTTAGGCGGAGAGCAGTGGCACCTCCCATGGAATCTCAGCTATTCCAGGGAGTCCTCAAACTCTTCCTCTGGCTAGGGAACCTCAACTAGCCCGATACCATCTCAGTATCTTATAGATTCCATCACAGATCATTCTCTGATCTGTATCTCATCAAAGCCATGGAACACCTCACAGTGTTCCTCCATCTCAGGCCCAAGGCCACACCTGAAGCCACAGGTGTCAAATACCCTCACACTTTCTCAGTGTCTATCCTAAGGTTTATCATGTATCACAATCTCTGGAACAGCAGGGGTTCCACCCTAAGCATCATTCATCCAGCCTTCTAGGCTTATCACGACACATATCATCATTAATAACAGGCCATCACAGCCTTTCTTTCTCAGCATGCACAATACATATATATTCAAACATGGCATGCACCCATCACCCACTTGGGTGGCAAACAAGAGAAAAAGAAAGACATCACAGAACGATGAGCTTAACTGGCAAGCCGTGCCCCTCAGCTTTAGCCTCAACTGATGGTCTGCTTCTCTGATATCTCCGTGTCAAGCCCTAACCATGCATACAAGCACATATCACAGACCATACAAGCATATATTCATGCATAAGCTCATCCAGCAGTCATCCACTGCCTCTGGGAAGGAACCACAGTTCTTTCCCTCAACCTGAGTCATCTACTCCAGGGTTCATTAGGCTTACCCACACAAGCCTCCCATAGACCCTCAATGGTCTATCTCAGGTTCATCCATGGCATCAGAGTCATTCCAGACTCAAACCAAGCCATTCACCTAGAGCATTTCAGCTCTCTCAATTCAAAACCTCAGGGTTTCTCAGGGCTTGAACGGTCTGAACCACAAGATTCCATTCTCAAGGCCTCTTAGGCACATCAAGCCCCTCAACATGGCTCTTGCATGTCTCAAATCAAGTGACTCAGTTCAAGTCACACATGCCCAACCTAGAGCCAAAACCAAAGTTCTCTAAATCACAAACTGAAAGCTAATCCTTCATCCTCTCGTCATTCTAAACATATCTCTCTAAAGGACCCAGAGCTAATTCTAGCCCCAGCTCAAGTGGGTTACTATTCACCCAAAACCCCAATTCATAAATCAACCGGAGAAACTCGAGTTTCTTACCTCAAAACTGTCGAGGAATGCTGGAGGATCACTTCTCCAAGCTTTGGCGTCCTTGAATCGCCTTCTTTCCCTTCCAAACTCAGTTTTCCCCAAAGTTCCCTAGAGAACGGGATTTCTCCGATTGGTTATCTTTTCGAGAGATTGAAACTAGGATCTAGCTCATCTCGAGGTTCTAATCATTTTCCTAGTTGGGTAAAGAGTGTTTAGATGAAGTATGGAGAAGATATGAAGCTTCTCTGGTCGTTAATGGCGGAATGAAGCGTGAGGAAGAAGAAGAATGGATTTTGGGCCAGAAATCCGTCCAAATGACCCTTTTATAGGGTCCTGAACGCGTCCCCACGCTACTAGCGCCACTCCCCACGCTAATCGCGCCAAGAATGCGCAAGAAATGGCTTCCAGGGCCATTCTGGCGCTAACCGCGCCATAATCCACGCTAATCGCGCCAATCAGGTGCGTCTCCCACGCTAACGGCGCCGTGCCCACGCTAATCGCGCGGCACTATTCACAGGCCAAAATTTTCGTCGCTAATTCCGTCGCAAAATCCGTCGCTAACGCTTTTTCTGACGGAATATTAAAATTTCAAGTTTTCTTTCTTTTTCTCTTAATTACTAAACCTAGGTTATTATATAAAACTAATTATGTTTTTGGACCTATAGTCCATATACTTGAAGATGTAAAATCAATTAAGTTTTTGGAGTCATAGGTTATACACTTGAAGATGTAAAACTAGTTGGATGCAAATATATTTTTGTGCAAAACGAGAATGATGAAATTATGAGATATAAAACATGACTTGTTGCTCAAGAATTTTTACAAAGACCTAACATTAACTTTGGATACAAATATTCACCTATAGTGGATGTGAGACTTAATCAATCTAATTACACATGAAAGACTCAATTTACATCTAATGAATGTTGTTACAACCAATTTGTATTGGTCTTTTGATAATGACATTTGTATGAAACTTACTAAAAAATATAATTTGCCCAGTAGTATAGATTTTTCATCCGACTCTAATGAAGGCGTTAATATAAATTTGAGATCTTTCTGGTACGATTTGATACGATTTTGACTTAAAATAAGTTCAAATCAAACAAGAAAATTAAGTGTAGAGTTGTTTGATTCATTTTAAAATATTTATGAAATTTGAATTGAACCAAACAAATTTTTGCAGTTTTAAAATTCTGTTAGTAAGTATTAAAAAAATTGGATAAGATTTAAATAGTAATTAGTTCCATAATTAACTGTATAAATGGACAATAAAAAGTTTTAACAATTGAAGTTAAAATAAAATAATAATTATTTTCAAGTTGATAATAACCATTTAACTTAAATAATAAACCATTCAATTTAAAATAAATATAATACGTATTACTTGCTTTCAAGTTCCACCGATTAAACTTATAAAAAATAATAAAACAACATTCATATTAGTTACTTTCAGTTATTGAAACTTAGAACATAAATATCCAACGAGAAAGCACTAATTATAATAATAGTTTCTAGTGATATTTAAAGTGTGGCTTGATTTGATTTATGTGTGTCAAATTACAAATGGAACCAAATTGGTTTGAAAACTAAAAAACAAAACAAATCAATGATTATTAATTTTTTTTATTTTTGGTTTTTTAGATGAATTTTGATAATACTAATTTCCAAAAGTTAGGTATGATTGGTGATAGCTTTCTTCTTTAGTAAAATCTTCTATTTGTTGTATACTATTTTTTTATTTATTGGAGGGAAGTCCTACAAGATACGTAAGAGAGTAGCACATCAAACATAAGTTATAGTAATATTGTTATAATAAATAAATAAATAAATAAAACTAATTTTGAAACCTTTTTGTTAGATATTAAAACATACATATATTCAAATTATTTATCAAAATTTAAATTGAAAGTCTCTGACTGCCAAAACTAATCTATAAATAAAAAGGATATATTATGAGTAGTCATTTCAAATCTATTATACATACCGATTGATTGATTAGATCTATGTAAGATACCAATTAATATGAAAAAATAAGATATTTAGTAAAATAATATTATTGCTTTCCGTCATGCATATTTAAATTATAAAAACAAATATATAATATAAAATAAATATTTAATATCAATATTTAATTTTAAAAAGTTCTATTCAAAAGATAAGTTTACATTTTTATTAGTTTCAAACGGTAAATTAAGTACTTTATAGCCATTTGTCTTTTCAGTATAAATTTAAAGACAAATATCATAAACATGACCAATTTATAAATTAATTTATGATGAAGTTAATAGATTTAAAATATGAATTAGTAGACAAATTTAAACAATTGTTATTATATTTTCATGTAAATACAACAAATTTACATCCTCATAATTTACCCATAAGCATGGCCAGATCTAATTTTTTTTATAAGTTTTAATATTTTAAAAATTAATTATGAAAACAATCGTTTAATCGCACTTCTTCATTTTTTCTAAAGATATGTTACGTTAGAATTAAATCCAAATTTTGCATTCACAACCCAAATTCCCACTATTAGGTTAATTTGACTATATACAATATTTAATAAATATAGTATTTGATGTTGTTGAATAGTCAACATTACTTATATAATATAATAATCATAGTATTTATTAAATATAATATAATATAAAATTAAATAATATTAATATTAAAATCAACATAATATTTTATTTATTTATAGTATTTAGTGTTGTTTGTCAGTCAACTTGACTGTTAATATATTAATTATGGAATTTAAAAATAAAAAATTTAATATATCTTAATATAATAGTTATAAATTGATATATAAGTATGTATTCTTAATTTTTCTTTAATATTTTGACTATATATTATATTTAATGTGTTTTTAGTCAATGTTAGAGCATTTCCAACGTAGGAGTTTCCACGGTTTCTTAACTTGAAGAACCGATTTCGTGAAAATACTACGCACTGGAGCGTGTTTGCGTGGCGAAATCGATTCTTGAAGGAAGAAGAATGTTGCTTATTAAGGAATAGGTTCTTAACAATATAATAATATTATTCAAGCTCAACCACCCGAAAAAGATAGAGGAAAAAACACAACTAACCATTTGGCGCGAGGAAGATAGCGCACACGAGGAACTGTCGCGACGACTACGGTGGTGGTCGGAGAAGATGGTGCGCGTGAGGAAGCTCCGCGAGGAATGCTTGGACCGAGTTTGAACGCAGTTTGAGTGGAGAAGAGAGAAGAGTAGGTGAAGAGCTGTGAAGGGAAATGAAGGATTGAAGCTTCTGGAGACATTGGGAGATAGGGACGCGTGGGATGTGGGAAAGTAAAAAGAAAATGCTAATAAATGAAATAAAATAGTTGTTGGGTGGGGAGTGTAAAATTAAAAAAAAGGTAATAAATGAAAGAAGATAACTATTGGGTGGGGAGTAGGTAAATACATATTAATTATAATAAATTGAACGTTTAGGCAATTGTTTTTTTTAATAATAGGCTGACACAAAATTCACACAATATAATAGCCGTTTTAAAAAATATATATGTTGGAATGCTTTCTCTATAAATTGGGTAATTTGTTAAGCTTCGTAACACAAAATTCACATTTGTAATTTTGTTTGTTTCTATCAATCTTCAATCTTTTTTTTATTTCAGAAATAAAAATAACAATAACTAAATTTATTTAATTTTTTTTTGAGGTCTAGATTTTTTATTTATTTCGATATTATTGTGTTTAATTATTTATTATTATGTAAAATTTTATTTTATATTATTATGAATTTTGTTTTATTTATTTTAATTTATATTTATGAAATCTGAAAAAATGTTAAGTTTTATTAAAAAAATATAAATATGTAAATTTTTTTGAGTTTCTTTTGATTTTTTGCATTGAAGCAAAATATTGGATGAATTCCTTAGGAGTAACATGATACTATAGAAACAACAAGAAATACTGCGGGGCTACAAAAAATTACTTAAGGAACTCAATTGGATATTTCTCATTTGAGATGCTCTTACTACCAATATATTAATTACAATATTTATTAAATATAATTTATCTATTAAATTCAATAAATGAAATATATATTTTTGAAACGTACGACTTTTCATTAGATTTTTTATATATTAAAAGTTTATTCTTTAATAAAATTTAATATATATATATATATCGTTTCATAATTTTAAAATGATTAATATATTAAATAGAAAAATGAAAATATATGTCAGTATAGTATAATTAAACTGATAAATATATAGATTGAATTTAAAAATTAATTTTGTGACACATTTGTTTTCTTTAATTAAAATGTGTATATTTTTACTTTATGTATGTCGATTATATTATATTTTTTAGTCTTTATAATTTAGTTTTTTTTTTCATTTTTCATTTTATAATTTTTTTATTTTAGTCTTCACAAAATGTGTTTATTTATTTTTTCATATTTAAAGTGTTTTGAATAGTGAAAAAAATTGAAACAATGAAAAAATGTCATTTAAAATGTTTTAAGAATAAAAAATAAAATAAACACATTTTGTAAGAACGGAAAAAATCTGTTAAAAAAAAAGAAATAACTTATAGGGACAAAAATAAATAGGCTTAAATACCTTTTTTTGTTCATGCAAATTAATGTTTTTTTTATTCTTGCAAATTCATTTTTTTCATTTTAATTGTTACAAAATATTTTTTTATTGTTCAAAATACTTTTTTTATTGTTTAAAGTTCTCTTTAAAGTGTTTTAAGGAAAAAAATAAAATAAATATATTTTGTAAAGACTAAAAAAAAAATTAAGTTATAGGAAAAAATATATTTAAACTAAATAAAAAATAAAAAATTATAAAAATCAAAAATATATTTAAACCTTTATTTTAACATACATATTTTAAATGTATTGCTTAAAAAGTTAGTTGAATTAAGTATATTTTTTATATAATTTTTTCAATCACGTATAAATTTATTAAAAAGGTTTACTATCCAAATTTTTCTTCCGTGCTTATATATATATATAAATTTTCACACATTTTATCATCATTTCAATATGTAATAAAATACTTATGTATCCCTAAAAATATGTTATACTGGCACAATATTTTTTTCAAATAATAAAAAAGTTTAACTCAGTTGATTAAATAAAATAAATAAGTAATCTATCTAATTTTTATGAATAAAAAATAATATCATTTTGTTATAAAAAAGATAATAAATTACAAAACAATTAAAAAAACATAATAGTAAAATACATGAAAAAAATAAGTTGAAAAATGCGTAAAAATTAAAATATGATGGTAAAATATACTATTGAAACGTATTTTTATTTAGACATCTTTAACCAATGACTTTGATAGAAAATTAATTTCATTTTTGTTTTTACATTTTATTTTTATTTATGGATATTAATATTCTTTTATAATTTATGTATTTTATATATTTTTTATTTCTCCTTTTTTTTTCTTCTCATTTTCTATTTAATGAAACAAAGAAGAGAAAGTTCATACTTTCTTTGTATTGTCTCTTACTGAACGACAAAAAAATCACCCAATGTTCTAGTCACCCGCTTTCTTTCTATTTTTCTTTTTCGCGGAATACCGCTTTCTTTTCTTTTGCTCTTCACCGAAGATAAATGGGTTTAATTATTATTTTTTACCTTTCAGTTGATCGTTTTATTATTTAAAGATTTCATTAGGAGGTATACTTTTAAAAACATGTCCTTTATTTTCCAAAAAATGTTCATCTTTGGTCTTTTTTTTTCATTTGCTAAGAAAATTTTTAGAAAAAATAGGACCAAATCAAACTCATTTTAAAAAAAATAAGAAAATTAATTGTTTTCTTTTGTCTTGGTTAGAGATAAAAGATATTTTCTAATCCCTGAGTTAAAAACTAATTATGTTTACTATATGTAATTACTTTTAGTCCAAAAAATTTTTATATTAAAAAATTACACATGTATTATTTCATTAAATAAATCATTTTCTCTCGCATGCAAAAAAAATATCATTGTTTCGATCCTTTTGATTGAACTAATCAAATATTGTAAAATTAAAAATCCTAATTCAACTATATTTAAAAATATGGAATTTAATTCAACCTTCAAATGCAGTAAAAAATTGAACCTCTAAATAATATTAAGAGAATCAAATTGAATTTTAAAAATAAACTAGAAGACAAAAAAGTAATAAAACTTGCGTGAGTGAGAGAGAGAGAGAGAGAGAGTGTAAAAATAAAATTAAATGAAGAAAGACATGAAGTTGATGAACCAAAAAAAAGATAAAATAAAAGTTGGGAGTTAAAGAGAGAGAGAGTAAAGTGACGTTGGCAGTCTTGCATGTTGATGTTGAAACGACAAATGTGACGCAACACAGAGGCGTTAGAACTCGGAAGCCAAGGCCATGGCCAAGACCCAAGAACAACAACCCCATCCTAACACATGCAACAACTCAAAACCCTTCCTTTCTCTTTCTTCTCCCTTCATTCATTCATTTCTTCAGACTCTCAAAATGGCCAACATTAACATACCCGCTCTCAAGCTCCAGCTTTACAACTACATCCGCTCCATGCACGATGAGGTACCAACTCATTCACTCCTCAGTCCTTCGCTTTTTCCTTAACCATCCTTAATTATGTCTCACTCTCTCAGATACCTAACCTAATTGATTGTTCAATTCTCGCAGGGAGTTGTCAACCAGCAATTCCTTCAGCTTCAAGTCCTGAGACAGCCTTTTCGTCGCGACGCCATCCTCAGACTTGTCACCACCTACTGCCATTCCTGCAAGGATCTCTTTTCTTCTCTCTCTCACCAACTGTAAGCAACTCTAACCGTGCATTACATCCTTTCTAGGTTTAATGACACATTTTACCCCTAATGATTATTAATGAATTTTATCATTCAAGTTTTTATTTTTTTGGTGCATTTTATCATCTAATTTTATTTTTCAGGATTTTTACTATCAAATTTTCAATTTTGTGTATTTTACTATTATGTTTGTGACAAATGACGTTGTTAAGTAAATATTAAAAACTTGACAAACTATAAAATTCACAATACAATGAAGTTTTATAATAAATTATGCAATTAAGTCTATCTTTTAACGTACTTTTTATTATTTGATTGAAATTTACTGAAATTATAAATTTTAGTGGTCCCACACTGAGTAAGTCGCTGGCGCCTCTCTCTCTTTTTTCTTTTCCTAATTTATAAATTTAGGCTTCTTAATTACAATTCTTTGGCTTCGTTGATCGGTTTGTGACTCCTCCTCCTCGTGTGCAGTGACCAGGAGAGGATTAATTATGAACGACTTAATGATCTCGCTCTGGATTTCTATGCGAGGGCATCCAGGTAATGAAAATCCTTGTCAAATGTTTTGCTGAGAATTTGTTGATGCTGTTGGTTGTTTACTGTTCAAAGTGGAAATTAAAATCTTATTGTATATGTGGATAACGTTTCTTTCTAATATAATGTAATACTGTATGTCAAATTAAGGCCTTGTAACTTGTTTGATTTTATGTTTAGGGTTTAGGGTTGAAGGCTTTGTAACTTGTCTGTTTTCTAAAATTTCTGTCTCTTGAACCCACAATTGAATGTTTGTCTCATGACTACATTTTTGTTTTCTAAAAAAGTTATCCCTTGAGCACTTGAAGAAAACAGGAGATAAGAAAACATCTCTCAACTGCTTCTGTCTTTTGGTTTTTAAAGCGGTTGTTTTGGAAATCATTTTCGAAATGCAATTGATTTTGGATGAGAAATGGTTTGCCGTGTGAAGTTGTTTTACAAAACAGTTTTTAAAGCAATGATGTGAAAATAGTTGTTCCAAAAAAAAAAAAGTTTTAGAAATCAATCAACCCCTAATTGTTTGATTTTCCTTTGATGTTTTACATCTTCAAAGCTCAAATTTCTTGTGTCAACAAGGCATTCCCTGTTTAACAGCTCAAAGGAGATGTTAAATGTGTCATTTGGGTGCCTGCCCAGGGTGTTTTCTGTCCCATTTGTATAGTTGTGTTTCCTTAAGTGCCAAATCAAACGTACAGAACCAGACTTCTATGGTAGACTCATGACTGTTGTTGATCATCTCTGGAGATTGCTGGATTTTTTTCTTTCAAAAAGAATGACAAAATTTTATTGTTGATGTGTTTTTTACATCACATTAGTGATAATGAGCTAAGTGTATAAACCTGGGTTTTTAATTATTTATTTTTAGTTCTAAATTTTAACGGATCCTAATGGCTTCGTGTGATCTACATAGCTCATTTCACCTGGTGGGACCAGACTATTGTTGCTGTTTATAGTTTAGATTAAATGTTTTGAGTAGTAAGTTTCTATGCTTTTCCTTGCTCATTGCAGTATTGGTGCAGAGGGTGTAAGACGTGCATGTGCTTACCTTATTGAAGCATCTGAGAGGAAAGATAAGAATGCGTAAGGAAACTCCTCCATCATGAACCTGTAGTTTATACATACATGTGACATAAGAGAAACTTATAGGTTATAGTGGATGAATGATGATCTGTCTGGTTTTGTTGGATGAGTGATATATTTCTACCAAACTATGTTCGAAATCAATGAGTTTTGTGTGTATATGTAGCATATCTTATCGATGTGCTCTTGCCCTTATTCATTACCATTTTACCTATTTTGCCTCTACCTCCAAAATATCATTCCATTTTGGATGGTTAGTTATTATCTTGGCTTGATTAGGTGAGCATGAATTCATGACATTATCTTTTATAAGATATATAGGTTGCACCTGTTTAAAACAGCCCTGTGTGAATAAGTTGTCTGATTATGCAAAATGGAAGTACCAGGGTGTTGTTTTGTCAAAGAAAGCGTACATTAGCATTTGCTTTCTTATGAATTGTTTCCATAAGCATATTTTATCAAGTGTATTCTATATGGATCTGGGTGGCTGGATTAATTGAATGCATAATTTGTTGAATGGTAATCGGTTGATTGATTAAGATTGCTGTGAATTCTATTTGAAGAATGTAGTGAAGGTTTTTTAGTCTGCTGAAATTTTGTATTGCATTTTTGGAAAATATAGACGAATATCAAATTATTACACAGGCACTCAAAGAGTGGAGGATTGTATCATTGAACAATTGTTAATGTATATAAAACTAAAGCATCATAGCAATCAATTATTTTATTCTTTCCCTTATTGTTAGACACCCTAGATTATGTTCAATTCTACCTTTTTTAATACTTTAAAGGATTTACTCTTTTCTTGTGATGTTTCAGTTGCTCCCTGGCTTTATACTGGACCAAGAACAGATTTTCTTATTTGAGAGGCAGATTTGAAACCCTTGTGAAGGTACATCAATATCACTTTAGGTTTGGCTTCAAAGATAGATAAAATGCAGTCTCTTTTTCCCATCAGCAACAGTGGTTGTACCTTGCTGTTTTATATGTAGTTAAACCTATTTGACATTCTGCTTTTGGTGTCGATGATTGTGTGTGCGTGCTTGGTTTATTAAGTAAAAAAATATGAAAGATTTTTTAACTATTATTTAATGTGCCCGTACAGATAATATCTTAACAGTCTCCTTTGTCTCCCATTTTCTTTACTGATTGAATGTAACATAATTGCATCTACATACTTATGTGCTGAGCAATGTACCTTGATTCACACAATTGGAGAGGAAGGTGGAGAAAGAGTGTTGGTAATTGTCACTTACAGATCTTAAGATTGCATGTGATCCTTCCTCTTATTATCAACGTGCTAAGGTTTTTATTCTTTTGGGTAATAATTTTATTTTTTATGTTTAATAAAGCTTTAGCGAATCAGTTTTATAACTAAACTTGTGGTGCTTCACTTATGATTTGGTTAATTCTGTAATAAATATGCATTGATTTTTTTTTTTTGCCTATTGTTGCTATGTGATTTTCAATGTGTGACTGTTACTTTCTTATATAAGAAGACGAAACAAGATCTATAAATTGGAATTTCTTGGTTTGTATTGGAAATTATTTATTTTTGCTGAATTTAGTTGGAACTTTCAAATTTTCTAATTCTCATTATTTTTTATTGTGCAACTCTTAAATGCCACAGATGGAGAGGAATATTATCTATCTTGAGAATATGCTGTGAAAAGAATGGATCATTATGATATCTACAGATGAAGCATATCTGGTTGAAATTTCTGATGACTTGCCTTGGTAATTTCAGTAGCTATTTTATATGACTTGGCCACCGGTTTAGGTTCAGGATCATGTGATAATCGGTTTTCAGTGTACCTATGAACTTGTTTATGTATATCCAATTCAGCTTCATATTATGTGGTTATATTATTTATGGGCATAAGTCAGTAACCTACAAATGATATACAAGTATGAGTGATTTCAGATTTCCTTTTGAAGGTTATATTTTGCCTTTGATGGTTTTGCTCTTCTATAATTTTCTTAATTATTGATAGGTTATCATTGGCATTTCATAATTTAGAGAATTCCTTGGGTGCTCTAAAACTACTTTTGTTTCAAAATATTGTAATTTAAAGGTGGGCAATTGGAATTTGGAAGTCCTTATTAGTTTAAATTGTGGGGATGGGGACCAGAGTGGTGGGATACAATGGTAAATGCTTGCTTTTGCCCAACGATAGGTTAGCTAGATGCTTCTGTGGAAGTAGGGTTCCTTGTTGAGTTTTAGCGAAAGATTTCTCTGATTTGCTTTTATACTTTTTCTTTTGCAATGAAAGAAAACTGCATTAAGGAAAATAAGAACTAAGTAGTTTTAAAAACTGTAGGCCGAGTAGGATGCCATCAAGCTGTACTAGTTTTTTGCTTTACATTTTTTTTTTGTTATTCTTTTTTCCCTTTTGTTAATGATAGACAGAAAGACTCTGTTATAAAAACTGTTTTTGATAATAATGCTTTTGTCTTATTCCAATGTTATTTGTGTGTAATATAATATGAATTCACCAAGTACTATGTTCTAAACATGTTTTACTGTCTCATCAAAACCATTGGGTTATGCAATTACCCTTATTTATAATATTCGATATTTTGGGGGATAGGAGGGAAAACATGGTAGTGTTGCTTTATTATGGGTAATCGTGCCAAGATCCAAGATAGTAATGAACCTCCACTCTAGGTGTTGAGATGAACTACGAAGCACGAACAACAGTCCTATTGAAGTGTTGCAGTGTTGGATATGTTTCCAACACTGACATGTGCTCGATAGTTATTTGACATATTTCAGACACTTCTCATTAAGTGTCCAATTATTCAACTCCATACAAGTCTAACACTTTAGCTGATACCTCCATATGAATGAACACATGCTAATGTTATTAAAAATATTCAATTTTTATTTTTTTAGAAAAAATAAGCTTAAAATACACTATAAAATATTAAAGTAATGTCTCTCACTTTTTTGGTGAGACTTTTTACCTAAAAAAAACTCAGTGTTGTGATCCCACTTGACTGGAGATATAGACAATGTAGTAGTCCTTATGAGGCCTGGGCAGTTATCACTTTACAAGGCGGTTTTTGCAAGGTTGAGTTTGGCCCTAAGTCCAAATTCTAAAATGGTATCAAAATCTATCATAGATTAGTTATTGAGCCATTCGTATTTGTCCTTGCGCTAGATGTCTATTCTCACACATGAGGGGTGTTGTTAATCGGCCATCCACATTTGTCCGCGCTCGAGATGTCTAATCCTAGGCATGAGGGGGTTTGCTGAGATCCCACATCAACTACAGTTACGCCAATGTAGTCCTTATAAAGCTTGAGCAGTTCTCACCTTATTAAGCCCAAATTCTAAGACTTAGAAAGTTGGCTTAAGAAGGTGAGTATTCCTTACTGCTCCTCTCTAGTGACTTGAGCAACATGGGAAAGTGGTGGTGGTGTGGTACTTGCAGAGACACTTCAACACTCAAGTTAGGGTGGTATTGTACTAGAGAAGTAGCGGAGATACAATGCACATCTGAACTAATCCTTAGCGGTTTATTAATAGTGTGGGGGTTTAGGGTGAGTCAAAGCTATAATAGCTGAACTCCACGGCAAATACCAACAACCCTGGTAAGATGCTGGCTTCAAGTCTGATGATATTGTAATTTTTGTTTGATAAACTATACTGGGGACTGGAGGTGATAGAAATACATCTGCAGTTGCTAGCATTCTATGGGATTTTATTTTGGAAATCCTAAAGAATGGATGAATGTTCTCTAGGGCAACAAACATTTTCCTTGCAGGTAACCTAATAATCAAGTTACTTCTAAAGGTAAAAACTTGAGTTTGCGTCAATAGTATTCTATTTAATGAAGGTATTCAATAATTATTGGAAATTCATTAAGTTTGTTAGAGATATAGAACCATTAATATGCTTCTACTTAATACTTTAGATTTTTAGGAGGTTGTTCCTTGACATGGTATTAGAGCCATTTTATTAACGAAATCTTCACAAGCCATTTTTGTTCCTCCTCTGATTTTAAGCTGACTTTGCACATCTAAGTGATTTTATTTAATTAACTGTGTGCGTGTATTTTTTTTATGGGGGGGGGGGGGGGAGCTATTTATGGTTTTCCTTCTTTAGTAGCATATTTTAAAAGAAAAGGCTAAATGGCTAATCCAAAAGAGACTCAAAATTAAATTCACATTGTCAACTTTTTAAAAAATGTACAATTTAGTAAAGGAAAATCTCCATTTTAATACTACTACAAAGCTAATAAGGAAAATGGTTTTGAAAAGGAAAGTCTCTAAGTTAATATATTCTAATAGAAAATGAATTTGACAAGAAAAAGTCCCAAATTTAATATAATCTAATAAGGAACTTTTTTTTTGAATACCTATTTATTTTCACCAGTACATGAAGATGATGCATAATCATAACAAAAAAATATAATTTTATGCTATTATTGTGACACGCACTATAGCATGCATGTCAATCTGATTTTTTAAAATTTAATATAAAAAACGGAAAATGAGTTTTTAAAAAGCTACCTACTACATAGATTGTTAGTTTTAATGATTTTCTTTTTCTTCTTTTTTTGGACCAAACCCATCTTTTAACATATTAATACAAATATATGACAAGTGTTTTTCACCACACCTGAAAAACTGTCTTCAGGTATGATTTAAACCTTGTCATGTAGATTGATTGTAGAATTTGTGTCAAAGTCTTTAAAGTAGAACCATTATTAGAACTGATGGCCTTAAAATAGGTGGCACAAAGTTGGAACATAATGGCATTGAAATGGTCTCAGTAATTTCCATAAAACTACAGCTGTACAGAACTGCTATATTCTAATTATTAGTACATTATAATTGACAAATGATCTTTCATACCCTTTGTTTTACGAGGATACTGGCACACATAGCTATCATTGGCTAATATTTAGTCACATGTCTCATTTACTTGAATATAAATACAAAAATAATTTGCTTTATTTAATATTTCAAGTAAGTGAGACATGTAGCTAAAGATGGCTATTAATTGCTAAGGGTTACTGGCATTCTTGCAAAAAGAAAGGGTACTGGAGAAACCTCCCTTAGAAATAAACAGCAGACCTGGGTGGGCTAAATAGGCCTTACCTTTTCCCTAGACTTTCCAATTGAGGAAGATGTGGGGTCTAATAATTACAAAGACTCCTGCACCAGTCTCCAGTGGTTTCACTGGGTAAACACAGTTGATGATTACCCTCTTTCAGGCTCCCATACTGAAATAGCAAAAAAGAGAGGCATTTGGTAATATCCGTTTGTTTGAATTACGTAGTGGAGGCTCCATCGTATATAGTCAATGTATTAATTACAGGAATCACAGTTAACAGATTTCCTAATCATCATATTTACTTGATTATTATGGTTAGCCTATATACAAAGAATCTAGACACTTTTTTCATACTTTCCAACAGATGTAGTTTGAAAAAAGAGGAAATGAAATTGTGCTGCCAATTGTCATTGAGAATGGCATGAATGTTATTTGTAACTTGTAGTGGCTATTTCATAGGGATTAATGCTAAAAGTCATTATTATCTGACAGATTCTATGTGGTAGTAATTAAGCTCTGCTACCAGACAACATTTGTTTGTCTTTACTTATTTGGGGAATTTAAATCTGCAATGGAAAATGATAGGAACCAGAGATAGAGATAGATAAAAAGAAAACTGATATTGATATTAAAGTGAACACTTAGTGGAGGAGTCCTCTTACAGTATGTATCAGGTAACAGATAGAAGAATCAAGGAAAAAACAACAATTGGATTGAAGCAAAGCTACCTTACAAGAAGAATAGAAGATAGGTAAAATGCAAAGATACTCCTACTACTGAGAGAGAACCAGACTTCTCTACTCAGTCCCAAACCAATTTTTAATTCTCTGCTGCCCCCTCCATTCCATTGCTACTGTCCAAATACTCATTCCCAATGCAAGCATGATTCCTGCAGCTCTTTCCTCCTCTCCCACACTGCCACTTGTCAATTCTGTTACTCCCTTCCCCATTATTTGTCTCTCTCCCTCCTTACTTGCCGCTTGTCCCCTTCTCCTCCCATAAACCCTTATATCTTGTTTGGGTCTAATCTCCTCATGTTCCACTTCCTTCTCCCTCTCTTTACCTCTTCTTCAATACACATTAATTATAGGCCTAGCAGAGAAGTTTGCACCTCTTTTTCAAAATAATCTCTTCCAACAAAAGCCTTCTAGTTTTGCTTCTTTAGGGTGGATGCTTTTTTGCTTTTTAATTTTTTTTTAATGAAAAATGACTAGAAATTCTCAAGGGACATCTGCTAGGATACATGTATTCATTGTTTGATGAGGTAAATAAACCCTTATTAAATTATTTAATTCTTATCAATTGATTGGAAAAAGGATCTCTCTGAGGTTTCATCCTCTTCAAAATTCTGTCTTTTACCTTAATTTGGTTTGTGAGGATAGCATTACTAGCTCTTTGTATACGGGGAGACTCAAGCTTGTCTTAGTATCTTTCAATTCAAATTGTGTTAGAACACTTCGTCCGAATTTTTTCAACATACTTTTTTATTTGGAGAACTTGCATCAACATCTAATACAGAAATATTCTTCCTAATGATCTTCTGCATCGATGTTGCTAAAAACTGCTGACATGCTTAACTGTGTTTTCTTGCCTTTACTTGCAGGGGTAGTGAACAATCAACTTAGTCGGATATATTCTCTGAAAAATACTGGGAAACCAGATTGCACTGCACAGATGATCGGAACACATTTTGCAGATGCAGTTTTAGTTTTCCGGACTACTACTTCTATATCTACAGTGATATTCCGAAAGTTGACTTCTGTAAGCTGGGTTCCCTAGCTCATGAAATGGAGGAAAAGCGGGCAAGGTAGCTGACATTGTTCATCATCTATTGCAGTTATGCCGGCTGGTAAACTGGAACCTTTATTCATACATTGTGCACATATATATGCTTTGTTATTTCTTTGATTGGACATTTAGTCTATAACAGGAACTTGGGATTTTTAAATGTCAGAAAAATAATTGAAGTGTTCTTTTTTAATATTAAGGCAACAATGAAACTGGCCAAGAAGAGAGGGGGGGGGGGGAATAACAAGAAAACAGAATGCCTATATTTGTTTTTTACTTCATACACTGTGCATCTGTCTTTATTCTATTTAATTTTTTTTCCTTTTAAATTACATAAACATTTCTGTCAAAGTAACTCTTGGCCTAAAAACATGAGCTGTTGAGCAATGGCTTGATGATTGTTTTTGTTAGAGATTGGAACCTATTATTCAAAGCAAAACCTTCATAACCAAGTGGTTACGGATTTGATCTTTACTACCCTCATTTTTCATAATAAATAAATCAAATTTCAGCACCAGGCAAAGTGAGCATGCATGCATTATCTTTGCTTTGAAGTTCAAACTTAAACACTCTTTCTTAAAGGGGAGTGCTAATACATTTTAAAGTTAAAACAACTTCTAGGAAGCTTAACTTTTTTCTGCAATATGATTTCTAGTAGTTTTCAATTTTTCATAAATAACCCTAAAAAAGTGAGAAGGCCAAGTTTGAAACATTAAACACTGTTTGGAGTATAGATAGCTAGCTAGTTTTCCTTGTCTATTAAGCAAATCAACATACTTTCCTCAGCCTTTTTGTTTGTATTGGTTGACAGCTTTTGTTTTGTGGTATTGGTTGACAGTGTCTGCCACCTGTAACCTCTTTTGTCTTTGTTTAGATTTATTGCATCTTTTTTAAGTATAACTTTAGTGTAATATGTTAAAATTTAAAATATCTTGATTGCAGCATATGGTGAGTTATAGTTCTCTTATTCAGGCTTTAGACCATCTGGCAAACTATATATCTTTCATGCTTTACCATTTTAAGTATGTGATGAACCATTCCTTGCACTCATAAGCATGAAGGTAATATAAACCTAAAATATATTTAACTAAAAAAAAAGAAAAAAAAATTAAAAATAATCTGTTCTATAATTTGTATGGCTATTCTTCACAGTAATTGATATGAAAATCCTACGAGGTACCTTTTTGATGTTAATTGCCTTATGAGAAATGAGCTTTTATTATGTAATCACAGTTAGTAAGCATGTCAGATGAGTACTCGTCTTTTGAATCTTTCCTGGGCTTGTTGTATAAGTGATTGGTTCTATACAAGTAGTTCTGTTCTGTTCTAGAGATGACATCTAGCATTGAATTATGAAACTGAAAAAAGATGTGTTTGTTTGGAACTTAATTTCCTAGCTGTGTATTCCTCAGTCTAATGGGAGTGCAAGTACATTGGTACAAACTTATCTTCATAAACAAAGTCCATTTATGGGCTTGCATGCATTTCTCATTTTACACTATTTAACTGTAGATAGTACAGTTATGAGTTTATTTTGTTTGAAGGCACAAGCTTTAAATACCAGAATTTTCTTACATTAATTACCGCCTATAGTTTTCTATGGAATTTATTACATTTATTATCCATGTTTTTATGTTTTAGTGTGAATAACATTAAAAGGGATTGTTTTGTAGGGTACCTTAACCTTAGAATAACTTATATCCTTCCATATGAGAACATCTCTTGCACACATGCACACATACACACATGCATGCACACACCCCCACTATGTCTGCATGCAAATGCAGAACACACGAATACCCTTGCTTGGAAATTTTCAGGTATGATCGCACAGAATTGCAAACCACCCTTCTTTTGAAGAAGAAAGTGCATGACTTGAAAACTGTATTATTGTTTGAGTGTATGTGAGAATGCTGATATTGTGGGAAATGCCCATAGCTTTTGTCTTTCTGAATATCCTTACAGACATCTTTTCAACTGTTTAACATGATACAGTTGGAGAACAATTTAGGCCTTCCATTTTTATCACTTTATGTATGTAAGGATGTTTACACTCTATACAAATTCTGTACAATTCTAATAGTAAAGCTTGGATGCATTGTTGCTCCTTATTCGATTTCTTATTTGAGGGGCACATTTTCTGAACCTTAGAATATGAGTTTTAGCCTTGTTTCATCTTCCCTTTTGGTTATTGTGTTGCTTTTCTTGAATAATTATGCCATTTGCGCGTTATGAGCTCAATTTTAGTGGGAAAATTGTGCCTATACGATAAAATTGTGAAATTATCGTTACTATCATTTATACCCATAAGAATAAATATGTAATATTATCTGAATATCTTGAATTTATTTGTTAATATGATTAAACCTGCTGTCCAATAAAGTCATAAAGAAATTGCAAAAACTGAACCATTTTGTTTTTAATACCAGGCAGCTAGCTAAGTATTGAATTCCACCACTATTTCCTCAAAAATAGACAAATAATAATAACAAAAAAAAGAAGATAAAGTCTGATGTGAATGATAACCATGTTAAGCATGAGCCTCACGATTCACGATAAATGAGTTGGAAGATCTTCTCCCAAACCCACCTGTTAAGATGTTACTTGTTAGGGATATCTAGATGGACCCATCACCACTCCAATAGTATCAAACGAGGATTATCTTATTTCTAACACATCATCCCTTAACACCGTATTATCTGCTGTATCCGCTCATTAGTCATTATTAGTACATCTTCTAGCTCTAGGCCATTTCTTGGCTAACATTCTAAGCGTCAAAGCAATTTAATTCGTGAATCCCTTTATTTCTCCCTAAGGGTGTGTTTGGTTGTGTGCAAGAGAAAAGAATGAAAACAAATTAAAAAAAAACTATTTGAATTAAAATGAAGAGAAAGAGATGTGAGATTTTCATATAATTTTGAAAATTTTCTCTCTTTCTATTCTATTTCTTCACAATCAAAACACTAATTGACCCATGCTTCTGTAAAGGAATAAGATAAGATTATAATTTTCAAAAAGGTTAAAATGTAATTTTTATTTTTATATTTTTTTTCAAATATACGATTTTAGTTTTCCTATTTTTTAATTGAGATATTTTGTCCTTCACTTTTAAAAATTTCACAATTTTAATTTTCCTGTTTTTAAATTGACATATTTGGTCCCTCATTTTTAAAAAATATTTGATTTTAATTTTCTTGATTGATTTTAAGTTTGTTCACTATGTACTTTTTTAATTCTTTTTTTTAATAAATTAAACCTGTTAATAATTAAATAATTTTAAAATAAACATTTGTCACGTGTATAATAAACAAACAATTATTAGTTTATATAGTATATAGATCAACGTTTTAAATTGGTCACAATGACTAAAATTACAATTTTTTTTAAATAAAGATAAAATGTTTCAATTAAAAAATGAGAGCTTAAAATCACGAACTTTTCAAAAGTAGACGATGAAATGTCTCAATTAAAAAATGGAATGACTAAAAACACAAATTTGAGAAAATAGGAGGATGAAAATTACATTTTAGCCTTTTCAATAATAATAGTTTGGTTAATGGAATAAAGTTCTTAGGATTATTATTCAAAACTGTTTGATAATTTACTTGAAGGTGTGTTTGGTTTAGAGGTGAAAAATAAAAATAAAATAAAATTAAAGTGTAAGAGTATGAGTTTCATTCAATAAAGTACAAAATTTATTTGGTATATTATTTTTCTCCTTCATATCAAACATAAACTGATGGAAGAACTTTGTCGTTCATAATAATTTTATCTAACTCAAACATGATTAATTCAAGTGGAGAATACAAGTTGTTTAAACAAAAAAAAATGTAAATAATAATTGATGCCACAAATCAAATCTAGCTTTTGTTGGATTCATGAACTAATTTTACAATATTCCTAAATCCTATGACCTCTAAATAATTCACACATCATAACCATACGGTTATATACAGCAAGAAAAAAAAATAAAAAAAATGAATAAAAAGAAATCATAAGTATTTTTTTCATTGTTTAATTAAGGAGACAAGAATTTGGGGAGCATTTAAAAAATATCTCTTCTTAAGTAGACAAAAAATGACAAAATAATAACTTTACTCAAATAGTATTATAAATCATTAAATACTATCTTAAATTACATGAAAATTTTATAATAATTCATATGTTATGCTCGATCAAAATGAGTTAGATTCTTTAAAATAAATTATTCAATATAATTTCATGTTTTATATGAATAAAAAAACAGAAATAATATTATTAATTTTGCATGTTCTCTTTTTTACTTTTTCTTTCCAACTCAAAAAAGAAGAAAAAAACTAATTTTTTTACCATCCGAATAAGAAATGAGAAAAAAACAACAAATTATATTTTCCGGTGTGTTTATTTGCTATTGGTCTTGTTTCCCAACCATATATTATCCTTAGCAAAATCGCCAGATAGATTAGCCATCACGATCCCAACACATGCTCGCTAAGCATTGTACCTGGCGAGTGAGTGAGTGAGAATATGGCGAGTAACTTCTGCTTACTCCACTCTCCCCTCTATCAATTCCCATCTTCATCTTTTTCTTCTTCTGGGCCCAGAAAGTTGCGAGCTCCCACAACATCTTGCTTGGGGCAGCAAGATAAAGAGCCACTCTGCAACAAAAGAACCGTTCTTTTGACCAGCATCGCTCTTCTTCCGTTTCGCCGTTTGAAGAGGGCCCCAGCTCTCGAATCCCCACCTCCACCTCCACCCCCAAGTAACTTTGTTTTCTTCCGTTACTCTACTCATCTCACTCATATTATCATATCATTTATATCTTACAATAATGTCATTGTATTTATGTGGTGAACAAAAATAAAAGTTTTAATTTCCGCTGGGAGAGATGTTCACATGAAGTGTCAGACCCTGTCTCGAATAATATTGTCTTTCAATAAAGAGCCTGCAATGCGTAATTTGGGCCCGTGAATTAGCAATTAGTAACCCTGAAAAGGAGTAGTGTTTTTTTCTTTCTTTCTTGGATTGGCTTATAGCAACTGATTTTTGTTAATTTTTTTTTTATTGTTATGATGCTTGACATAGATTTTTGACTTACCATGACATTAATGCGGACTATCCATCAGCTTTGTTGATGATTGCTTGATAGATTTACTATACTTATTCAGTTATTTGAGAATTGTAAAATGACAGGGAAATGTACCGAATATGTTACCACTGCGTGCCTGTGTGAAACGTGTATCTCAGTAAATTAGTAGTGCTCATGAGTCATAGGTCACTAGCATTCAAGATTAGGAGCCAAGATTCAAATGTAAGATAGTACCTATTTGGTTGAATGCAATGTGTTGTTTTCCGAATTTAAGAGATATGGATTTAAAGTGTCACTTCCTAGATATGCGCGCTTTGATTTCAGTGAGCGTTTTTAAGTTCGAAGAATTTTAATGGAACAGTGATACATTTGGCAGAAAATTATGTCTAATTTACAGATAGAAGAGAATGAAATGAGGGGAATATGCAATAGATGTTCTCTCCTTTTTTGCCCCTTAATATTCAGAAGAAAAATTCAAAACTTGTTTCCATGCGAATGCAATAGAACGGTTTCCAGTTTCGACTTGTGAATATGCATGTTCCTTCTTTTTTGTATCTAAAATGCTGTAAAGACTAGAATTTTCAATTCTTTTCCTCAAGGATGAAAAATAAATGGACACTTAGAAATTTTCTTAAGGAATGGATGAAAAAAACTTACTGACTTGCTACTTTTTGCTTGTGATATGTTCTATATTATCAGACTGATTTGTTATAATTTAAAAGGAATGGCTGATTATTTTACATCCATTACAATATATCATTAGAGCTCCATACACATGTCAAAAGTAGAATACTGTAAAGGTCCTTGCTCTATTATTATATATTTTTATTATTCATGAATTCATGAATGCCTCATGAGGTCTGCCCTTTACACCCCAAGGGAAAATTGGATTTCAGGGACCTCAGGTGTTGTGCTGCATTTTATTTTTCATGTCCTTGTGTTAAGTCTGGGATGTCGATGATAGTATATTACCATTTATAAATGTTTAGTAAAGCATTACAGTCTTCTTTTTTGTTGTAACTTGTATAGTTATTCATTCTCCTTGCAGCAGAAGAAACTGACGTGAAGACACAAGAGGATAACCGGGAAGCCGAGGTTTGTGTGCGGTTAAGATCAGATACTAATGTTGTTGAATAGTAAATTTTTGCTTATTGTATTTGTGCTTTGGATGTTTAGTGTGTTCTAAACTTTGTAGTTTCTATGGACAGAAAGCACCTGAACTGGACCAACCATCAAATTCCTTTCTGCCTCTCCTGAATGGAATTGGAGTATTTTCTTCCGGTGTGTTGGGTGCTCTCTATACACTTGCTCAGCAAGAAAAGTCCACTGCTGTTGCAACAATAGAAACAGTAAGCTTATATGCACTCTTATGATTCTTGGAAACTGGTAAGATGTGTGTTAGCCTTTGAGGAATGTCTCTCTTCCAAAGAATCATACAGTTAAAAAGGGAAATGAGGGAGTATTCTCCTCCTTCTGCTGTAAAGGATAAAAAATGATTGGTCTTTTTCCATTTAATTTCATTTAAATTTTTTTTCTTCTAAAAATCATTTTGGAGTATTCGTTTATTAAAAATTAAGCAGTATATTTTACTGGTTAATGTGCACAGATGAGCAGCAAACTGAAGGAAAAGGAAGAACTGATTGTTTCCTTGAAGAAGAACTATGAGTTGAAGTTACTGAACAAGCAGGAGGAACAAGCCAAGCTACTTGAAAAGGCAAAGGAAGAGCAACTGGCATTGATAAACCAACTGAATTCTGCAAACAGTACTGTTAACCGCTTGGGGCAGGAGCTTAAAAATGAGAGAAGTTTGATTGAGGACCTGAAACTTCAAATTGACCGACTTAAAACTGAGCTTTCAAAGACTGATACAGATAAGAAGGATCTTGAAAATAATTTGAAAGAAAAGATAGATTCCATTGGGGTTTTACAGGAAAGAATCAATCTGCTGAGTGTGGACCTCAAGGACAAAGAAGATGTTGTTCAGAATCTCAATTCATCCTTAGCAGAAAAGGAGTTGGAATTGAAGAGTTTGAAGTCTATCTATGAGCAAACCAAGGATGACTTATCCAATGTTCAATTGCAGATTCAAGGGTTGAAAGATGAACTACTGAGAAGCCAAGAGGAACTAGAAGCAAAAGATTCCTTGGTGATAGAACTAAATTCAGGAGTGAGTTCCTTAACTCTTGAGAACAATAATTTTAGGAGTAAATGCGATGTCATGGAGAAGGAATACAATGACCTAAAGTTCAGTGCTGAAAAGAAGGCTGCTTTGGACTCTAAGGTTTTAAGAGAAAAAGAAGAGGAGCTTCATCAGCTAAAGGATCAGTTTGAACTTGCCCTAGGTGAAGCAAGCAAAAGCCAGATTGTCATTGCTGATTTATCCCGAGAAAGAGATGATTTGAAGGAAGCTCTAGATAATGAATCTAGCAAGGTGAATCATTTGAAGCATGAACTCCAAGTTACCCAGGAGAATCTTGCAAAATCAAGAAATGAGTCTGCTGAATTGGAAAACCTTCTAACTTTGTCAAACAAACTGCGCAAAGAGCTCGAGCTCGAGGTCTCTAAGCTCTCGACTGAGCTCACTGAGGTTAATGAATCGCTACAGAGAAACCTCGATGATGCGAAACATGAGGCAGAAATGCTAGCAAGTGAGCTTACAACTGCCAAGGAACACTTGAAGAAAGCACAAGCAGAGCTGCAAGGTGTGTCGAAAGAACTGACAGCTGCTCTTGAAAAGAATGATAGCCTACAAAAAGAATTAGTTGAAGTCTACAAAAAGGCTGAAAGCACAGCAGAGGATTTGAAGGAACAAAAACAGTTAGTTGCTTCTCTGAACAAAGATTTACAAGCATTAGAGCAGCAAGTCTCAAAAGACAAGGAGTCCCGAAAATCTCTTGAGAGGGACCTGGAGGAGGCGACCAAATCACTAGATGAAATGAACCGAAATGCGGTGATCCTTTCTGGTGAACTACAGAGAGCTAATTCTCTTGTTTCTAGCCTTGAAAAAGAGAAAGAGGTGCTTATTAAGTCCCTAACCGACCAAAGAAATGCATGCAAAGAGGCCCAAGACAACATTGAAGATGCTCATAACCTTATCATGAAACTTGGCAAAGAAAGAGAGAATTTAGAGAAAAAAGGTAAGAAATTTGAAGAGGAATTGGCTTCTGCCAAGGGTGAGATATTGCGCTTGAAGAGTCGAATCAGTTCTTCAAAAGTTGCTGTTATCAATGACCAAGTGCAGAAAGATGGAGGTGAAAACAAGGTCAATTCATCAAAAGTTGCTGTTAACAATGATCCAGTGCAGAAAGATGGAGGTGAAAAAAAGGACAATTCTTCAAAAGTTGCGGTTAACAATGAGCAAGCACAGAAAGATGAAGGTGAAAACAAGGTTACTGTAAGTGCACGGAAGACTGTCAGAAGAAGAAAGGCTAATCCACAATAACAGAGAAATTAGAGAGTTTTCTATTAAAAGTATTCCGATTAGGATCATGATATTCTGTAATAAACTATTTGGAAGCCAGCTGACGTCGAACTCTATTCACTTTTGGCATGCAAATATTTTCATGTTGCAATAGTATTGTACAAATGAAATGACACTGTAGGAATTGTTAAGCTAAGCTTTTTGGAAAGTTGATTTCTGATAGTAAACCTAAAAAGAAAAAGGTAAGAATACTATTACTAACCTTAGTCTGCAACATTAAACATTAGTGTATATACAGCTACTTTTCCTTGTCTATGAAGCAAATCGACAAGCTTATTGCCACTGCTCTTTCTCCTAAACTGTACCGTTGATGATTCGGTTAACTCTGCCTCCTCCCATCTCTTTTATTTGTTGAGAAATGCTAACAGCATAATTTTTATTGATTGAAATTTATTGGAAATCATAAAACTTTGTTAGTTTCATGTCTTATTTAACGAATTTCACTTATGATTTTGTGATTTCCAATCATTTTTAACCAATAATAGATAGCATGTTAGTAATGTGTTATCAAGTGTGTTTATTAGGGCTTCTCTTATTTGTTTTCATTTGTCAGACGTTGTTTTTATCTATTCAGCTAATGTGTTAAAACATCATTTTGATAGCAACATGTGGTAGAATGAAATCCTGTTATTCAAGCTTTAGTCCATCTAACAAAATATTTCATATTATTATCATTTCACATGATGAACCATTGCTTGTTCTCATAATATGAAGGTAATATAAATCTAAGGCCTTAATAAGTGTAATTTGGTTGGCAACATATGTTAAGTTTGTAGAGAATGATTTGGGTTCAATCTCCGCATAATACACTCTTTAAGGAGTTTAAGTGTGATTTAAATCCTCTGAACTGAGTGATTATGATTGTTGTTAATAAAAAAAAAATATATACCTAAAGCAGTTGTAATTTTTTTTTCCCTGTAAATTGAAAACAGACAAATATCGTTACCTATTTTACGGCAATTCTTGATAGTAACCGATATCAAAATCCTACAACGTATCTTTTTACGTTATTTGACAGGGATACTAACGAGAAATGTGATTAACATGCTTTTACTGTTAAAAAGCATGTGAAATGAATTGTTGAACACTATACTCCTCACTCCTCAGTTTGAAGCTCGAGGACATTTGTACAACTGCACCACATACTCATAAAGAAAGTCTATATATTTTTGGGCACTTCTTGTGCTTCGAACTCACTTTAATAATATTTCATTTAGCTTTTTTTTTTTTGAAGGATTAAACTTTTTTAATTATGATGGGCTTGCATGCATTTCATTTAAGTAACTAGTTAATTAAGTGTGTAATTGGATATGGATTTGTAGAATTAGTTTCAATAAACATGATTTTATAGAATTGATTCTAAGTAAACGTGAGTATGTAGTAGCATGATTTTTTTTTGGATAACATTAGAAAATTGATTTGGACACACAATGTTTGGAAATTGCACTCAATTAATTTTGACACAATTTTGGGTATGCAATTACTAAAATGACTTGAGTTTAACTAAGGGTATAAACATGGAACAAATAACATGTCTTGTTGGGAACTGTTTCGCCTTAAATGTTTGGCTCAAGTCTCAAGGCATTGAAACTCTACAAGTCTCAAGGAATCATATCCTCTAAGCGGTGCAAGACTTAAGGAGTCATCCTTTGAGTGACTCAGCGTAGTTTCACCTCTCTTTTCTATATAAGTCTTTAATGTTTGAAGATTAAGAGATTCTGACGAGAGAAAAATCTGAAAGAGATTTTTCCGTGAGAATACCTCTAGAGAGACCACTCTAGAGAAGTTTGAATACTACCATACTTGGTGAAGTTTGATTGTACCTCTAGTGAAAAGCTAGAGATGTTTGATTCTTTGTAATCCATTATTCTTATAGTGGAAGTTTGATTCTGGACTAGTGTCCCATGGGTTTTTACTTCATTGCAGGAGGTTTTCCCACGTTAAACAAAATTGACTGTGTGCTTCTCTATCTCTTCTCTCTTGCATCGTATTGTTTCTGCTTCTGCATATCGATTTGAGGGTTTGACGATAAACCAACAGAATCTTATTTGAGGGTATGATTTTACCCAACAGTGGTATCAGAGCTTGGTTCGACTTGGTGACCTGTATCGAAAGTCTTCCCATCGAGGCTTGACAGCAAGTGTTGCGACGGTATAAGGTACTAGAACGTAAGCTCTCAGAGCCCTGTTCGAAGGATTCAGAAGAAGACAAGATGGAGACCAGTGTAGTGACCCATGACGGTGATATATTCAAGCTGACTGCAGACAACTTCACTTATTGGAGACCGATGATGGAAGATCATCTCTACTGCAAAGATCTGTATGAGCCCATTGTCCTTGATGAGAAACCAGTTGGCAAAACCGACAAGGAGTGGGAGATCCTGAGTCGTAAGGCGGTTGCCACGATCAGGAAATACATTGATAGAAGTCTCTTTGAGCACGTGTTTGAGTTCACGAATGCATATGAGTTATGAAACAAGATGGAATCCATGATTCAGAAGAAGACTCCTAGGAACAAAGCACACTTGGTTCGCCAACTTGTGAAGCTAGAATACAAGGACGACATGATCATGATTGAACACCTCAACACCTACAAAGGTATTGTGAATCAACTCTCCAAAGCCAATATGAAAGTTGATGATGAGATGCAGGCTTTGTTGCTGTTGAGTTCGCTACCAGAAAGTTGGAATACTCTGGTAGTGACATTGAGTAACTCGGCTCCAGAAGGAAGATTGACAATGGATGTTGTGACTGATAACCTCATGAATGAAGAAGTCAGGAGAAGAGAACGAGGTGTAACCAGCACGTCTAAGGCCAACGTTGTTGAGAACAGAAGTAAGTCTGACTCCCGGGGTCATAGCAAGAGCCGAGGTCGTGACAGATATGACAAGTCCAAAGTACAGTCAAGGCCAAAGTACGAACTGAATTGCTTCTATTGTGGGAAGTCCGGACACAGGAAGTTTGAATTCAGGATTCTGCAGAAAGATGAGCAAAATGGTTCTGTGAAGTCAGACCGAATTGTTCCCAAGAAGAGGAATGATAAGAGCATCACGGCTGTGGCTACTAACTCGAATGCCGAGATATTCCTCCTTAGTGAAGAAATGCTGAATATAACATATGATGACTGCACTTTGATTGTTGATTCTAGTGCCTCATTCCACATCACCCCACATGAGGGATTCTTCCTTGCTTACAGAAATGGAGATTTTGAGGTCGTGAAGATGGGAAATCATGTGACCAGCAAGATTGTTGGTGTCGGTGATGTAACCCTGACCACAAATACAGGGTGTCGACTTACGCTGAAGGATGTGAGGCATGTACCTGACATGCGATTGAACCTAATCTCGGTTGGTAAGCTAGATGATGCCGGATTAGTGAACTACTTTGAAAAAAGTAGATGGAAGCTGGCCAAGGGAAGCTTGGTCGTGGCCTGAGGTAAGAAACAAGGTTCCTTGTATGTGATGCAAGGAAGGATAAATGGTGGAGAAACCAACGCCATTAGAGATGGACATAGCTTGAAGCTATGACACAAGCACCTCGGCCACATGAGCGAGAAAGGACTTCAGATTTTGGAAAATAATGAACTACTGACCGGGTTGAAGGGCCAAGTGCTGGAGAGTTGCACTGCCTAGCTGGAAAGCAGCACCGGGTTTCGTTTATGAGACCGGATCAACCCAGACGACGCAGGTGTATTCTTGATCTCGTTCACATTGATGTTTGCTCCATGTCAGAGAGATCGCTTGGAGGAGCTTAATATTTTGTTTCTTTCATTGATGATCATTCCCACAAAGTGTGGGTTTATCTGCTGAAGTCAAAAGACCAGGTACTCCAACCTTTCAAAGAATTCCATGCTATCGTGGAAAGGGAGACTGATAAGAAGCTAAAAGTTGTTCGCTCAGACAATGGTGGTGAGTATCGCGGTCCCTTTGATGCTTATTGTAGAGGAGCCGGGATCCGACTTGAGAAGACGCCCCCCAAGACTCTGCAGCTGAATGGAATGGTTAAAAGGATGAACCAGACTATTGAAGAGAAGGTCCGAAGTATGCTATCCAATGCCAGGTTGCCGAAATCATTTTGGGGAGAAGCCGTCAGAACTGCGGTTGATTTGATCAACCTCTCACCATCCCGACCACTTGAAGGAGAAATCTCAGAAGAAATTTGGAGCAGTCGAAAAGCAACTTACAATCACCTGAGGGTGTTTGGTTGTCGAGCTTTTGTGCATATCCCTAAAGATGAAAGGGCAAAGCTTGATGCGAAGATGAAAGAATGCATCTACCTCGGATCACCGAAAATCGAGTTCGGGTTTCGACTTTGGGATCCAATCAATAAGAAGATAGCGAGAAGCCGGGATGTGATCTTTCATGGAGATGAGACGATTCATGACATCTCGAAGCCCAAAGTCCGGGTTTCTGTCTTACGCAAAGAACTCGTTCCTCCTGTCAGAACTGAAGCAGGGGGAGAAACCAATGAAGAAAATGATGACCAGCAATAAGCTGATGAGGACCAAGATACTGAGGTCCGAGTTGATGAAGAGGACCGGGATGAGAATGATGAACTGGATTCTCAAGATGTTGAAGAAGAACAACCAAGATACCCCACTAGAGAAAGAAGACCTTTTACAAGGTACCCATCTGATGAATACATCATCGTTGCTGAAGATGGTGAGCCTCAGAGTTATGATAAGGCCATAACGAGCTCAGACAAAGAAGAATGGGAGAAGGAAATGCAAGATGAGATGAAGTCTTTGCATGAAAACCAGACTTATGAGTTGACAGAGCTGCCTAAAGGAAGACGAGCTCTGAAGAACAAGTGGGTGTACAAAATCAAACATGAAGAAAATGGGCAGAAACCGAGATACAAAGCCTAGATTGTAGTGAAAGGCTGCAATCAAAAGAAAGGAGTTGATTTTGAAGAGATCGTCTCTCCTGTTGTGAAGATGACCTCGGTCCGAACTGTGTTAGCCATGACGGCTTCAATGGACTTCGAGGTAGAACAGATGGACGTGAAGACGACATTTCTTCACAGTGAGATGGAGGAAGAAATCTATATGGAGCAACTTGAAGGGTTCCAAGCTCCAGGATGCAAAGGCATGGTATGCCGGCTGTAGAAGAGTCTCTATGGCTTGAAACAAGCACCTCGGCAGTGGTACAAGAAATTTGAATCTTTCATGACTGATCACAAGTTCATGAAAACTGAAGCTGACCACTGCGTATTTGTGAAGAGGTATGAGACTGGAGATTATCTGATCTTGTTGCTATATGTTGATGATATGCTGATTATAGGGCAAGATAAGAAAAAGATTGCCGCCTTGAAGAAGGCATTGAACTCATCCTTCGCGATGAAGGATCTCGGCCCTGCAAAGCAGATTTTCGGAATCAAGATAATCTGAGATAGAAAGAAGAAGCTACTGTGGCTAAGTCAAGAAAAATATGTTGAGAAGATTTTGAAGAGATTTAGCATGGACAAAGCCAAAACAGTTAGCACCCCCTTAGCCGGACACATGAAGCTAAATAAGAAGCAGTGTCTGAAGTCTGATGAAGATAAAGACGAGATGCTGAAGATCCCATACCAATCTGTCGTCGGAAGCTTGATGTATGCAATGGTTTGCACTAGACCCGACTTGGCATATGCAGTTGGAATGGTGAGCCGGTTTCTATCAAACCTCGGCAAAGAGCACTGGGATGCAGTGAAGTGGATCTTCAACTGAGGTACAACTGACTTATGCCTCCGATTTGGAGAAGGAGAAGCCGAGCTGCAAGGCTACTCGAATGCTGATTTAGGGGGAGATTCCGACTCAAGGAAGTCAATGACCAGATACTTGATGAGATTTGTTGGAGAAGCAATCTCTTGGCAATCAAGATTACAGAAGTGTGTGACACTCTCGACAACTGAGGCCGAGTACATTGTCGTTATTGAGGCAAGCAAAGAAATGTTGTGGATGAAGAAGTTCCTCATGGAACTCGGCCATGATCAAGACAAGTACGAGCTGAAGTGTGACAATCAAAACGCAATTCACCTTACGAAGAACTCGACCTATCACTCCCACACCAAGCATATTGATGTGAGGTATCACTGGATCCGGGATGCGGTGAAAGATGGACAACTCGCATTTGGCAAAGTGCACACTGACCAGAATTGGTCTGATATGATGACTAAGCCGGTATTAGCAAGAAAGTTTGAAGATTGCTGTGAAGGTGTCGGGTTGGTGGACCCGACTCATTGAAGATACCAGGCTATCATTGAAGATGTCGGGCTGTTGATTGAAGAAGCCGGGCAGAATGTTTTTGACGCATTAAAGTCGGAAGGGGGAGAATTGTTGGGAACTGTTTCGCCTTAAATGCTTAGCT
This sequence comes from Glycine latifolia, assembly GCA_013407115.1. Taxonomy (NCBI): domain Eukaryota; kingdom Viridiplantae; phylum Streptophyta; class Magnoliopsida; order Fabales; family Fabaceae; genus Glycine; species Glycine latifolia. Next base: position 24,533,650 of record CM023951.1, read on the forward strand.
CAAGTCTCAAGGCGTTGAAACTCTACAAGCCTCAAGGAGTCACATCCTCTGAGCGATGCAAGGCTCAAGGAGTCATCCTTTGAGTGACTCAACGTAGTTTCACCTCCCTTTTCTATATAAGTCTTTAATGTTTGAAGATTAAGAGATTCTGACGAGAGAAAAATCTGAAAGAGATTTTTCCGTGAGAATACCTCTAGAGAGACCACTCTAGAGAAGTTTGAATACCACCATACTTGGTGAAGTTTGATTGTACCTCTAGTGGAAGGCTAGAGATGTTTGATTCTTTGTAACACATTATTCTTATAGTGGAAGTTTGATTCTGGACTAGTGTCCCGTGGGTTTTTACTTCATTGAAGGAGATTTTTCCACGTTAAACAAAATTGACCGTGTGCTTCTCTATCTCTTCTATCTTGCATCGTATTGTTTCCACTTCCACAAATCGATTTGAGGGTTTGACTATGACCCAACAGAATCTTATTTGAGGGTATGCTTTTACCCAACACCTAAAGGTATAATGGAATAAATAATACGACTCAAGTTAGTATTGTTGCAAAATCTACTTCTGATAGCTTCAATGAGACTAGAGTTGATCAGTAGTCGAATGTCCACATAGTTGGAATGCTTTTGTCCACCATCTCGTTGTTCTCTAATTTTATTTACAAGATGCGAGTTGAGTTTAAAACTTAGAATCATGTTTTCAACACATTGCCAAATATCACGGTCAACGAAAAAATTATGTTTGATTCATCCTAGACTCAAGTTGAGGTATGTAAAATGTGGATCCAAACATGCCTTATCTACATGCTTGAATACCCATTTGAGATTAGTATACATGCAATGTAAGCCATCTTAGCTTTTGTGTCTTTTTCTGAAGTTGATATAACGTGATTACTTGATGTTAATCCAAAAACACACTAAGTGCAACAAACTTGAAATTTTGCACAATGACACAGGCAGAGGACAAATCTCAATTTTGTTACCATGTATAGTTGAACGTTAGTGTGGTGACTTTTGTTTTCTAACAGGAAAAAAATGTAACATCTGTGAACCTTTTATGTATAAAACAATATTTTATTAAATATAGAAACAATTAAATAAAGATTGCATTGAGAAATATAAAAAATTCAAAAAAATGAAATTCATTCACAAATCCATCCAAATCCTTTTCATGTTTCCAGGATAAAATTATTGTTCTTAAATAAAACTTTTAAAATGGGAAAAATCAGACAAGATCCTCCACACATGGCTCAGATTTAACTAAAGTTTTATCACTAGACGTGGACTTATCACCAATCCGAGCTACTTTAGATTGGATTGGATATGCATTTAACTCTGCACTAACACTATTTTTTTTATACCAGATAATGCAGTTCAATCAATGACCTACCAATTCAACACCTTTACCGGATCAATCATTGGTCCAAGTTTTATAACATTTGTTTTAGTGACTTGCATTGCATGACAACATGATAAATATTTTATTGATCACGATAAACATTATGTACATGCAATTTACTGTTAAACTAAGAGAAGATTGGGCCAAAAAGACATGTTTTCTCCTGCTAAAGAATTCTCATATAAATACAAGTTAATTACAATTAGTCAAGCTGATTTTCAGCCCATTAAATAAGCTAATACAACTGATTATCCTAATTAAGAGAATAACAGTTACAAATTGCATATCTTTTGGCATTAATTCTGTTGACATCCCCCCTCAAATTGATGCTAGTGAATCTACAAGCATCAATTTGCCAAGTAGAAAATTGTGACATTGGCATGGCAACATTTTAGTGAAAATGTTAGCTATTTGAACAGATGTTGAGACATGTGGTAGAGTGATGACCCTGCGATCATATGCTTCTCGAATAGAGTGACAATCAACCTCGATGTGTTTCGTCCGTTCATGGTAAACTGGATTTGCTGCAATCTGTATGGCATTGGTGTTGTCAGCATGCAATGGAGTGGGTTGTGCTTGAGATAATCCAAGCTTTGTAAGAAGACCACGTAGCCATATTATTTCAGAACAAGCTGCAGACATTGCACGATATTCTGCTTCAGTGGATGACTGAGACTGAATCTTGTTTCTTACATTTCCATGAAATAGGAGCAATCCCTAGGAACATACACCAACCAGTAGTAGATCACCTTGTGTCTGGACAACCAGCCCAATCAGCATCACTATATGCTTGGAGGTGAAGTGATGAATTAGCAGGAAAGAATAAACCACGCCTTGAGCTGCCAAGGAGATATTTAATGATGCGCTGAACTACTGAAAAATGGAAGTGTCATGGAGATTGCATGAACTTACTAACAATACGGACAACAAAAGAAACATTTGGGCGAATGATAGTTACATAGATGAGACTACCAACTAGCTTTTGATATTGAGTGGGATCGTCAAGAAGTTCTCCATCATCTCATCTATATTTAACATTAACTTCCATGGGAGTGTCAACATGGGTAGCATTTATGAGTCCAGCTAGCTGGACCAAATCTTGAATATACTTCTGCTGATTTAAAAAAATGCCTTTAGAATGATAATGCACCTCTAAACCCAAGAAATAAGTGAGATGGCCTAACTCTTTCATGTGAAAAGTTGAATGCAACATTTTTTTAATGCTAGAGATAGCCTCTTGATCAGAACCAGTCACCACAATGTCATCCACATAAACAAGAAGCACCATGATGCCTTTAGGAGTCCTTTGGAAGAAAAGTGATGGATCATACTGACTTTGATGGAATGAAAAACCAAGTAGTGTGGAGTGAAACTTTTCAAACCATACTCTTGGGGCCTGCTTCAATCCATATAAAGAGCGGTTCAGTTTGCAAACAGTATTAGCGGAAGAAGTAGACATACCACTAGGAAGTTTGATGTAAACTTCCTCCTTGAGGTCACCATGGAGGAATGCATTTTTGACATCTATTTGATGTAGTGGACAAGATTTGGATGCAGTAAGAGCAAGGATAGTGCGCACAATGGTCATCTTGGCAACTGGAGCAAAAATCTCATCATAGTCTAACCCATATTCTTGCTTATTTCCAAGCACAACTAGTTGCGCCTTGTAACGATCTATGGCTCCATCCGAACACAGCTTTATATAGAACACAAACTTGGTGCCTAAAGGTTTAACGGATGTGGGACATAGCACTATATCCCACGTATGATTTTCTTCCAAGGCGAGAAGTTCGCTTTCAATAGCTTTCTGCCAACTTTCATTCTCCATGGCCTGTTTATAAGAAAAAGGAATAGGAATAGATGATAATGTTGCTGTCATGGAACTGATATACCTTTCTGGGGGCTTAGAGCGCGTGAACTACATCGTAAAGGTGTTGGTTCTGGGTCTGGTTCTTGTTCTAGATCAGCAGCCAAAGAATTATCTTAAAAGGGTCCATGAGATTCTGCTGATTGATTTTGGGTGGCAGTACTACGTCGTTTATAGGTCAAGATAGGTCTAGATGATGGTTGTCCTGTAGTAGAGTTAGAAAACAATGGCAGAATAGAAATTGGAGAAGAGAGAGTCATGATGTGTTGCAAAAAAATATACATTTTCTCGAAAAAGTTACATGTCGAGAGACCCGAATCCGACGAAGGTTAGGATCATAACATAGAAAGCCCTTTTGATGAGGAGAATAGCCAAGAAAAGCACATTCAACATATTGTGCAGTGAGCTTAGTTCATTCTTATGGAGGAAGATGGACATAACATGCACAACCAGAGATACAAAGAGTGGAGTAATCAGGTGGGTGACCAAATAGGCGAGTGAAAGGGGATTCATTACTTATTGATGGGGATGACAATCTGTTTATAAGATGAACTGTAGTGGAAAGGGCTTCACACCAAAATCGTGATGGCACATGAGACTCCAGCAAAAGGGTACAAACAACATCTAGCAAATGACAATTTTTCCGTTCAGCTACCTCGTTTTGTTGTGGGGTTGGGGGGCATGACCTTTGAGATATAATGCCATTGGATTGCAAGAATTCCTGAAATGAGTGCAAGGTGTATTTCTCCCCATTATCAGAGCGAAGAATCTGGATTTTGGATGAGAATTGGGCTTGAACATAAGCAAAAAAAAATTTGAAAGTGGAAAAAACTTCATCTTTTGAGCGCAGAAAATAAACCCAAGTGAAACGACTATAATCGTCAATAAAAGTTACAAAATATTTGTAATGAGCATGAGATATAACTGGTGCCACCCCCCAAACATCACTATGGATGATATGAAAAGGTCGGGTTACATTCAACTGATGTGTTGGAAAAAATAGAATTTTACTTTTGTCAAGCTTACAAGGAATACAATCAAAATGAATAACATTAAGAGATGGGGTGTGTTTATTTCCAAGAAAACCATATTTGAGCATGTTATGGAGTACATTTGAGTTGGGATGCCCAAGACGCCTATGCCACACTTGGTAATCAACAAAAGCAGAATTACAAGAGACTAAAGGCAAAGAAAGACTTGGAGACAATGAGAAATGGATAGGAAAAAGACGTTGAACATTAGGCCCCTTCGCAATGATCTTCCCCTAGTGTTGATCCTGCACAAGACAGCCAGACTGTAAGAAATGAACTCGACAATTATTGTCGACTAATTGACCAATAGAGACAAGATTACTAGTGAGACTAGGAGCAACAAAAACATCGGTTAGAGATGAAGAAATATCATCAGCTGCTGTGATAGGCAATTGATTTCCATCAGCAGTTTGTATCTTGAGATTCCCCAAATACTTTTTGATGTTAGTAAGGAATCGAGCATTGTTGGTCATGTGGTGGGAAGCCCCAGAATCAAAGTACCAAGGGGAAGAGGATTTACCTGAGAATCCCAAAGCAAAGAATATTGAAATGATCATTTGTTGAACCATTTCAAGGGTCAAAGTTGGAACAACAGTAGTAGCAGTTTGCGGGACAGGTGTTGGAATAGCGGAGTCAATGGAGGTTGTAAAAGCTGTGGCAGTTCGACTTGGTGGCCTTATTTTGCATTCCTTAATGATATGTCCATTCTTTTTGCAGTAGTTGCAAAATTTTGTTGGACAGTTTGAAGCAGTGTCCAAATCGCTTGCAACAAAAATATTGAACAACACTCATGTCGTGGGTTCTTAACTTCCCTTGTGCCACATATGCAACTGGAACAACAAAAGATTTCTGTTCTTCAATGATGGACTGAGTAAGAAGACGTTGTTCTTCATGCAACAAGTCGTTGAGGCACACATCCAAAGATGGAACAGGATCTCTATGCATGAGATTGGATCGGATACCTTCAAAGTCAGATCTCAATTTCATAAGAAATTGGTCTCGTATAATAATTTCATGAACTATTTGTACTGAACTTAGACCTTCAGAAGGCAAGTTTGTATAAACTATATCAGTGTATTCAGCCCATAGATTCATGAATTGAGAGTAAAAATCAGAGATGGAGAGACTATCTTGTTTAAAGGTAGCTATGTCGTGTTCAAGCTTGAAGCGACAAGCTGAGTTATTCTAACTATAAATTTTCTTCAAGTAAGACCACATTGTTGCTACCATCTTGTAAGGTCGAAGATTCAGGATAATGCTCGAATCAACAAAACCAAGGATTGAGGCCATGACTTGAGCATCTTTGACTTCCCATTTGGCATGATCCACCGTATTTGTTAGGGGCAGGAGTGCTACCATCAATGTGACCCCACAAATCTTTTCCTTTGACAAATATTTGGAATTGGAATACCCAAGCGGAGTAGTTTTTGCCATTAAGGCGAACCAATAAAACATCGTATTTTTCGGAAGCCATGGATCTAGGAAACATAGGAATAAAAAAATGATGATAATCTGGACTGAGAAACAAATAACCAAGAAGAACGTGCAGAAGAGTGAAACAAGATCAGGAAACTAGGACGAGGCTAAAAAGCAACAGGAAAAAAAAACGCAGACTAGGTTCTGGGATCGTAACCTAGAGTGATACCATGTTAAACTCAGAGAAGATTGGGCCAAAAAGACATGCTTTCTCCTGCTGGAGAATTCTCATAAACACAAATTAATTACAATCTATCAAGCTAATTTTCAGCCCACTAAATAAGCTAATACAACTGATTATCCTAATTAAGAGAATAACAGTTACAAATTACATATCTTTTGGCATTAATTTTGTTGACATTTACATCATGCATATGATAAATAAAATAAAAGAATTGCTTAGAGCAGTGTCAAAAGAGCACACCGCACAGGGATGAATAAATATCAACTGTTGGTCACAAGCAGGTTTGAACTCTTTCATATCTACAGGCATAGATACTATTGCTCTGAACCTAGATCATCACTTAAATTTAAACTATCTAAGTTCTAAAATCCAAGAGATGCATTCTTTGAGAAGTTGGAATTTCTGATGAGAAGCTATTTTCAAGAAAATTTGCATTTTTTCACGAAATTCACTTGCATCTTCCTTGCACCTAAATGAGCCTGCACATACACATTGCTCAGCCAAATGTGCAGCTTTCACCTGATGGCACCTGGTACACACCAGATCTTGCAGGTGGTATAGCCGTTCTCTTTGTCTTACAGTTTGAAGAAGAGCATTTTCCATCACCTCGCGATCATAAGGCTGGCCACACTGTGGCACTGCACAACGCCACTCCTCAGTTAATAAAGCCGAATCACGGCACAAATCCAAGTCTCTGCAGTCATTACAATAGCTGTACCCAAAAAGGAAAAATTAATGTGAATAGAGAGATCTTAATGCACTTTTTTTTAGACCGTGATTAACATTGTTGGATCCAACATATAAAGACAATGGAAAATTCATCCGTATAAATCAGGATTAATGCACAAGCTTGCAAATTCCAAGGGACACAAAGACAATGTTATCTTAAGAAATATAGTATTGCTAACAAATGCCTTGAGAGATCGAGTTAAAGAGCAATAAATGTCCTTAGAGCATTGTCCAACATTTGCCTAAGAAATAATAGATAGATAAACCCCAACCCTACAAGGCAACAAGCAATTGCATAGTGTTGGGAGAAATGACACAACGCCAAAAAGACCTTGGCTGTTTCTAATTTTAAATGAATTTATGTTAGCAGCAACCCTTCTTAAGCAAGAAATTTACACAAACCACAAACATGGGCCCATAAAAAAACGACCAGAAATTATAAGGAACAGTCAATGGTTTTTATTAAACAAAATTCAATAGTTTGGTAAACAATTAATAACAGGTTTGTAGGCACTTGAGGAATAGTCAAACTGGAGCAAGAAATCTCGTCTTCCAATAATGAAAACTTATTAACTCCTACAACTAATTGATAATCAAAATCTATATATTTTTTTTACCTGCATATGACATTGGATAAGATGAAGGAATGACAAGGACCATGAAACTTAGCTTCTGGAGCAAACTCCTTAACATCAACATATTTGAGCAAATTTTTTCTCAAGACCTGCAAGTGGAGGACACAATCAGAATTGTTTTGCTCACCAAAATGTAGAGACCAAAAAATCAGCAGCAGATGGAGCAAGAAGCCATTCGACTTAAATTACTTAGGCAAGGAAACATATGAATCTGCTATGGAACTGCATTTAACAAGGAAATCTCAGTCTCGGACATATTAAAAGTATTCCTGTGAGACCATGCTGCAGAAGTGCAGCAGGTATATAATATTAATGATAGTATGATACTACTGATTTACAATGTATTTGGGAATGCGTTAGAATCATGTTTAATGGGAAAAATGCACTTTCTGATGCAAAAATCACAAAGCAGCGGGGGAGTTGCTTTTGCATTGTGTTAAAAGGAACACAGACACAAACAGAGTCTTAGTAATGTCAACACACTTAAGGAAAACAAGTAGAAAAATGAAGCAGCCTGTCCTTTGTTACTAGTCCATTTTTTAGAAGTCAATACTTGCTTTAAAATGTGATTGTGCTAAACGAGTGTTGCTAGCATTGCTCAAACAATCATTACCAAAACTTCATGCTGCACACTTTGGTCAAGGGCGAGGACAGCACAAACATGCTTGATAAATTCCAAGGAAGCATCCCCTCTATGGACATCACCAGTAAGTTGAGGAAGGCCCGACGTACTCTGGTTGTTTTCTGATCTGTTCATACCCTTCATATGAAGACCAATATCGTGAACAATTCCTAGCAGTTTGTGTGTGAAATAAGAGCTAATCTGTGGAATAGCATGTAAAACAAAATAAGAATCTTTTTCAAAACAAGAAAACATGCAATTTCAATTACTTCTGTCATTGTTATACCTGCTCTTTGGTAAATTCCGTTACTTCTGATTCAAAAGCCTCTGCAGCTCCAATGTTAATTGATGGGGTACAGGTGTCACCATTCTGCAATGAGGCCCTGATTTGTGCTTGTTTTTTTGCATAATCCCAGGGAATATACATGAATTGAGAAACGATGAAAACAAAATGGTCCTGTAGAAATCCATATATGAACAACTTAGACATGAATGCAGGCCACTTCTTGTTTTAAATGTCTCACCATTTAATTTTAAAATCCAGTAAAATTAATCTTCATATTGTAAAGATTGCTTGCCTTCAACAGTTCTATATTCAAGCTAAAATTCTTACTGGTTAACATACTTGGATTTTTTCCGGCAAGTATTCGGCAATATTCCAGCTAGATATAATGTCTACTTGAGATTCATCATTTAGAGCTTCATCAGATTTTGTTGGTATTCCACCATAGTTATACTACAAGCAGAAAATCACAATGACATTAAAAATACTTTAAATTACCATAGTTGTATAATACAAATTAATGATCTTCACAAAGCAACTAAATCATCCATCACTTCGCCACCATCATTAGGCATTTGATATCAAAACAAAGATAGCCCAACTAGAAACAAGTACAGCAAGAGATTTAAAATATTTATGACAACTACTATCAATAACATTTTGATAGAGGTAAATGTATATTCTAGGAGGGTTCCTTTAGCAATTGATAATAACTAATTGTTAGTTATAACTAACTGTTGGTTAGAGGAAGTTTAAATAGTTGGTTAGTAGCTTGGGGAAACGGGATTCAGAATTGTTTTGTGGAGGTTAGTGATCCTCGAAATCACTTGCACTGAATTAGGAGTTGGAAGCTCCCAATATCAATACAAATTATTTTCTCTCTCTCTCATCTAAGGCCAGTTCTATCACATTTTCTCAATAATAATTGTAAGAAAATTTATTTTTCCCTCACATTTGTAAACTTCCATAGTTCAATTATTTTTTTATTTTTCTAACCAACCATTCAGAATGATAATTATGAAATATGCTTGGCAGTCCTGTACTAATTTATTATTATATCATAGTGACAAACAAGACCCCAGGCTATTCAGAATTGCTTTAGAATGATTTGAAGATAGAATTCAAATATTATCCAGAAACCAACAACTAAGGGTATGTTTGGATTTTTGGTGGGAATGTCCAAAAGTATGTTTGAGAGTAAAATTAGTTTGGAGTCATGTTTGGTTACCCCTTAAAATTATGTTTGAGAGTAAAATTTTGCCTGCAAACTCAATTTTGGAGAAGCAAGACTAGGGATACTTTTGCAAACTTAAGTTTAACCCTAACTTAGGTTGGCAATCTTTAATCCAAACATGCACCAAAGCAGTGAGGCCTAAACAACAAACAACAAAAAATATGATGATCAAACCTGATCCATGAATAGCAACGAGCACCAGAACTGCAGTGGTTCAAGCTGAACCCATTCAAATAGATCTCTACAAAAATAAGAAATACAAGGTGATTCTTTCGTTGAATTTGGCAAAAAAAGAAAAAAAGACTCATGAGTGATTCTTTCGTCACAACTTTGTGTAATTCAACTGAATTGTAATTTGTTCATTCTTAAATGAAGTTGGACAAAAGTTTCCACCTTTTGTTATCTTTGGTTGAATTATCCCAAAGATAGCAAGAATATTTTTTATATAAAAAAAGAAAAATATTTCTATGGCTTTTGCAAGACTGACCTTGATTGTATAGTTCTTAACAAACTGTCACAGTAAGCTTTGGCTCTAGACAGATCATATTTCCCGGTGTCTATAATAATCTTTGAAAAGTTTGCAAATACAATTCTAGCACCTAACTTGCGGAGCTCTGCCAACAACAATGCGAAGACCTTTTGCATGACCTATAAATATCAATGCAATCAAAGGACATGAGTGACATGCAAGAGATTTTAATTTAGATATGTAAATTGCAATGAAATGAAGTATACAGGACCTACAAGCCTCCAAATATAATCCAAACAGGACCTACATAATGGAAAACCCACTCGACAGGTAGGAAAGTAGTATGCCATCTCAGGGAATAATCTAATTCACTAAAGCAATTTGGAAATATCAACATTAACGTCAACAATACTTTTAACCCAATTTAATTGGGGTCAGTGATAGATGAACCCAATAATAGATACGAAAAAGTTGAAAAAAAAAAAGAAGAAATAAGACCAAAAAAAGAAAAATAAGATAAAAGAAAAGAAGGGTAAAAGAAGGAAGGGAAAAAGGAAGAGAAAATGAAGTAAAAAGGGACCAATCTAGAACATAGAGATAATACCGACTCTAACCCTCCACCAAACTTATAATTTTTCTTCATTTCATCCTAAGACACACCTTCCGCTAATCTATATTTCACTCTGTTAAGTCTTGTTTAATTACCTTTTCCTAGACAAGTTTCGGTCTACCTCTACATCTCTTTGTGACGAGCTCTTGGTAACAAACTCTTGTTCTTACAGGAGCATCCAGGGGTCGTCTCATTACGTGCCCAAACCACCTCAATTTATGCTCCCTAATCTTTTCGCTCACCGGTACTACTACTACCTTTCGTCGAATATCTTCATTCCGTATCTTATCCATCTTCGTATAACCACACATCCACCTTAACATCCTCGTTTCTGCTATCCTTATTTTATGTTCATGTTGCCTATGTGCTAGCCGACACTCAACTCCATATAACATTGTAGGTCTTATAGCTGTTCTATAGAATTTTCCTTTTACCTTAACGAGAATTTTGCGGTCAACAAGAATCCAAATGCATTCCACTATTTCATTCACCCTGCTCTGATTCTATAATTTACATCCTCATCAATTTCTCTACATTTTTGCACAATCAATCCCAAGTATCTAAAAACATCTTTCTTGGGTACCTCTTGACCAAGTAAATACACAGGGCCTTGATCACCATCTCTTCCCAGCGAAAACTCGCACTTCATGTACTCAGTCTTGCTCTGACTTATCGTTCTCCACAATTCAAGTTTCCTATTAACACCGTTTTTGGTCTCATCAATAAGCACAATATCATCTGCAAAAAGCATACACCACGACACTTCCTCTTGAATATCTTTTGATAATTCATCCATCACTAAGGCAAAGAGATAAGGACTAAGAGCCTAACCTTGGTGTACACATACCGTGATAGGAAAATCCCTTGATGTTCCATTACAAGCTTTTACATATGTGGTAGCCCCATCATACATATCCTTGATTGCATTAACATACTTTAATGGTATTTTTTTTCTTCTCAAGAGTCCACCATAAGACTTTTCTTGTGACCCTATCGTATGCTTTCTCAAGATCTATAAACACCATATGTAAATCATTTTGTAAATCTTCTTTTCTCGATACCTTTCCATTAATTGTCGCATCAAGAAAATAGCTTCCATGATACATCTTTGTGGCATAAATCCAAATTAATTTACAAAAACCTTGGTCTCCCTCTTCAAGCGATGTTTAATAACTCTCTCCCACAACTTCATAGTATGACTTATGAGCTTAATGTCTCTATAGTTAGAACAATTCTGAATATCTCCCTTGTTTTTGTTAATAGGCACAAACATAGTTTTCTTCCAAGCATCAGACATCTTATTTGTTTGAAAAATTTTACTAAAAAGATTGGTCAACCATTTTATTGCCACATCTCCCAGGCCTCTCCACACTTCAATCGGGTCCCAAAGCTTAATTATTTTTCATCATCTTTAAAGCCTCCTTAACTTCATGTGTATTAATTATTCGCACAAATCTTCTATTCAAATCACTAAAAACGTCCTTCAAGTCCACCTCACTTTTATCGCAATCCCCATTAAAAAGTTTGTTAAAGTACTTTAGTCATCTTTCATTTACATCTTCATCTCTTACCAAAAGAGTTTGATTTTCATCATTGATGCATCTAACTTGGGTGAGGTCTTTACTCTTCTGCTCCCTCATTTTTGCAAGTTTGTATATACCTTTTTCACCATCCTTACTCCTAATATTTTTATACAAATTGTCAAAACCTTGCCTCTAACTTCCCGTACTGCTTTCTTTGCATTTTTTCTTGCTACTCTAAACTTTTGCAAGTTTTCTTCATTGGGACTTTTATGCAAAGAGTTAAAGCATTCCTTCTTCTGTTTAATTGCCTCCTGCACCTTTCCATTCCACCACCATGTTTCCTTTGTAAGAACTGTTTCCTTTGCTTTCTCCCAACACCCTTCTTCCCACATTTTGGACACACATAGCCATCTTATTCTATATTTCATTTGCTTCTCCAATAGACTCCCACGGTCCTTCACACAACATGCTTTCCTTGAACTCAACTTGTTTTTCTTCTTTAGCTTCCACCATCTTATCCTTGGGTTTTGAGCCTTCTTCATATTAAGTACTTTATTGAACCGAACCTCTAGAACTACCAGCTTATGTTGCGTAGCAACACACTCTCCAGGGTAGACCTTGCAGTCAATACAAGAATTTGTATCTTCTCTTCTAGTCATAAAGAAATCAATTTGGAAATATAATAAACAAAATTTATGGGAAAAAAGGAAAAATAAGAAATGAATTTCATTGCATGCACTAAATAGCTTCTCAGTGTAAATTGTTTACCTTGTGGAGTAACTGGTGGAGAGTTGGATCATGAAGTTTTGATTTAGGGCTGCAACATGGGAAGAAATATAGTAATTAATTAGAAAAAATAGGGTGGCTGTTAATATACCTTATAGGCAGTTTGGGCCCATAGGCTCATTTGTGTGGTAGTTTAACAATGGCAAACAAATAAAGTTAGTCAAAACCTGCAAAGCCATCTATACAAATGTTGCAAAATTGAATCAGCATAAACATTTCCAGATGTAACTGCATCTGCTAGGCACCGCTGGATCAACTGTTTAAGGACTCGAAAGGCTTGTGCACATGAGGTAGATTCATCAAAACCATTTTGATCATTTGTGGAAAATGCTCCAGAATCAAATTCATGACCAAATCCCAATAGAGTGCCTCCTTCCATTTCATTAAGTAGGTTGTATTTGAGAAGAGCATTTACAGCCAGGTGGTGTATCTTCAAATAAAAAAATAAAATAAAATCCTTGTTAATTTTTAAATGCTTGCTCAATTTGGTGAAAGTAACTTCAGATTGTCGAACCTTTAGCTCCACAGTTACGTTTCTATAAGCTCCAGGATATGTAAGAACAGGTTGTTGAACCTATTTTCAAATAGCAAAGCAGTCGATTTAAGGAGATCAAAGATGAACATGTTAAATCATATAATGACTAATAACAAGGAAAAATTATTCCCAGGTGACAATTGTGGCACAGTTTGGGCACCTATAGTATTTATTCCACAAAGTACAAATCTTTTGAACCCACAGTTACAATATGATTATAATGTCATAGAGATTGGTGAATTAGTTCACTAAGTGTTACTAAAACTGGGAGATGTCCCCCAACATCTTTTACAAAATAAGAACATGTTGACAATGGTGGTGATGTTAGAGAAAGTTGTTACTACTTACTACTATTTGTAAATAAAAAATAAAAAATAAAAAATAAAAGAGTAGTTGAGTGTATAGTACAGCAACTGGCCAACAGCAGCTTTCATAGGCATGCAGAAATCATTTGTAATAATGATGATGATAATAATATAATTACTAGAGAACAGAACACTAAAGCTTTGCAAAATTGATAAGAGGAAAACATTAAAGGTCTGCCAAAAAAATTGAGTTAATAAAGAACCAAAATACCAATATGGCATACCTCGTCCACAAAACAGTTCTGTTCACCATTAATTCCACCTAAATCTGGAAGGCCATCATCAGATATCCAAAGTACCTGTACAAATAAATATCTTCTTCATGAACTATCATTTTAGGGAATATACTGAATCATCAAACGTTTTACAATGTCCTTTAAGAAAAACATGCACCGACATTTGACATTTGAACATATCAAAGATAAAATCATTTGGTTCAAGTGAGACACAAGGGTGCATTTGGAATCTCAAATAGAATTGTTTTCTCAAATGAGGAGTTTAATGGACAGAAATTGATGGAGGACGCAATTTTCTTTTGCTGGTTGTGGCTTAGATATTTAGACAATGATTTTGAGCTTCCACTCCACTTCTGGGCCAGCAATATTAAATCTGGCTTCTTGTACAGGGGAGGGACTAGGCCATAGATGTTTTTTGTAATGGGTGTTTCCAGTGTTTAGGGGTGGGGATTATGGTATTCTAATATATATACTGTTTATATATAATACATACTTCTGCTGACAAAAAAAAGAACAAACAAAGAAAAGGAAATAAGTTTCATTTTGTTGATAACATTCCAATGACTTCAAAATTAAAATCAGAACCTGTTGATTATCATGCAATGCTCTTGAAAAGAAGATATCCACAATAAATATAAGCCAGTCAAGTTCAAAGTTCCCCAGCGGTACCTGCAAAAAACGTGCATATGAAAACAAAATGTTAGAAAAACTACAAAAAAAAAAAATTCTCAAGCATTTCTGTTGAGAACAATTTACCACAGTTAACGACATGTAAAGAGTGTTGCATATGTTTTTACTTGTTGTCTTGATTAACCACTTTGTTTGGTAAACTGAAAATTTCTTTAACAAATAAATTCTCTTATCTATGTTTTTATAATTTTCCCAAAGATATGCTACAAAAGATTGAAGTACTTACATGGGCATATCTTGAGAGAGCAATTCTTTGATTTAGCCATTGGACTGATGCAGCACAACGTTGCATTCCAGTTTTAGCAGCAACTTGTTGCCAGCCAAGAATCTAAAAAAGCCAAAATTAAATATATTAAACAAAAAGAGTGATCTAAATACAGACATACTTGAATAGGACCACTTGTTTAAAAACATTTTTACCTGGTACTGACTATCACGTGCATTATACGGAACACTCAGGCATGGAAAATTATCCAGAGCTTGGATGCCCAATTTTACTAATTGAACATTTGGGCATTCAATGACAGCAACCATAGCCATGTGATTTTCCCTCCCATGACTAAGATTATAAGAGAAGAACAAAATAACTCAGACCAAAATAAGTAAATAGAATACAGAATTGGATATTTTAGAATTTCCAGAGATTATAGAATTTCATAAAGCGAAAGAATTGGAAAGCCTCAACTTATGAAGACCATAAAGATTGAGCATTGTAAAAATTTGAAGGTGTTATCACTCATAATCTGCTTTTGAAAATTAGTTAATGTAACATGTACACAACAGAGTGGCAGACCCCTACGATTAACTCCCCAAATACATGAGTCAAATCAAAATATGGAATTTAAGGCTAAAATCAGGTCCAGACAGACCAAACCTTATTTATATTATATATCAACTCAAGTGCTAATAGCTTATCTATACTACAGATTCAAAATTTTGTCTCACTCTTACTACACTACAGGCAACAAATCTGTCAGAATAATTACAAATGTATTCTAAAAGAAGAAACTGTATGAGAAAACTCCCTGTTTTTTTTACAAGTCACATTTTAAAAACTTTCGTTGTTCCTTTACACAAGTCACTTTATAAAATCTATGAATGATTACATAGTTTTTCCAAGTCTACCCTTAATCTCTAATTACATTATTTTTAATTACTCTACACTTTCCTATTAAATCCACTTCTCTAATAATCATGCATTGAAATTAATGTGGCATTACAAAGATAATTAAGGTGGAGAGAGAAATTAGTAGAATTAAATAAGGGTAATTCTAGAAAGTTCAGAAAGCATTGTAGTAAAAACCAAGATAGGAAAAATAACCTGTGACCATTTATTGCTCTTTGCATCACTGCTTCAGCATCCTTGACATTTGCAACATAGTCCACCTGAATATAGGACATAATTGTACACAAACATGAAAATAGATAACTTCAGTAATTAGAAGAACAAATACAGATTAGATTTTAAGATATACTGCAAGTAAATATAATTATAAAAAAATTGTTGTAGATTTACCTTAAAATTAATGTCATTCCTTGGAGGTGGCTCAATAGACAGAGACTGGCAGGCATCGTGAAATTGTCTTTCAAGAAAAGTCGGTGATAAATCTTTGTTTTGATAGGGATTAACTACCACAACAGTTATTGCTTTTGATGCAGGAAAATATCCAACGTATATAGCCCGTCCCTCAGAGATGCTGAAGTTAATAAATGAATGTTAAATGTAAAACTACAGCATTAAAAAACAATGCACAAATAATGGAAAAGTCATGAAATTAATTTTTAAATCAAGTGTAATTATGAGTTTTTAACTAAAAAAATGAATTAAGAAAATAATTAAACAATGAGCCTCCACTTACCTATGGTAAAAATAAAAGAAGGATATAGATTGTTCAAGATAAGCGCATTCTGCTGTGGTCTTCATGTGCAATTCACTCAAATTCCATGGTTCTTGTAGACTACGTTTATTAGCAGTTTTGTCCACCTTACATACACAACCAAGCTGGACTATTGCATTAAATTCCAGTGGCACCTTAGTTTCATATACTCCCTGACATAAAAATTGAATTCAGATAAATTCAATGTAACTACAAATCACATAAATTACACAATGAACATAAAGTTGATAATATAATTTAAGCTCTTGACTGTACCTTAATAACAACAATCCAAGAAATATACATGGTTGTAAGAAATGAATCAAATTTGAAAGAACTCCCATTTTATCTGACGTAAAAGATTCTCA
This sequence comes from Glycine latifolia, assembly GCA_013407115.1. Lineage (NCBI taxonomy): Eukaryota > Viridiplantae > Streptophyta > Magnoliopsida > Fabales > Fabaceae > Glycine > Glycine latifolia. The sequence continues at coordinate 24,550,566 of CM023951.1, forward strand.
CAAATTGGAACACAACTAGTCCCTTTGCACATAGCCACAGTCATATATCAAAGTTGATATTAAAACAACAATATTACAACTATTATTAGTCAATATTGATAAGTTCTACATTTACAGCATGAACAAATCTAGTCATTTGCTTATGAAAATAAGCTAAACCTATATATCAAAATGAAAGACACTCTAAGCCAGGAAAATTTTAGAAGGAAGCACTGCCTTGCTCAAAAGAAGAAACAATCTAGTGGAACTGTGTTTTACTAAGGCCAACCATACTCTTGGATGGCATTGAAGTGTACAACACAGAAAAAACTAAATTAATCCAGGAAAAAAATAAAGACAACCACCTCATTGTTGAAATCAAACTACCAGTATTAGTATAAGAATTTACGGTACATGAAATTAACTATCAAATAATAGGTTATACAACAAATTGTTCACACAGAAGTAGGAATCAAGTTATTTCAGGAGAAACTCTTGGCAAAATAAATTCATTCAATAACTCTCTGTATATTTTAAATTTCAACAATTCAACTGTGGAATATCTATTATCTCAACTATCACACAGACAAAATTCTTTATAAATTGGGCATTTGTAATGAGATAATCTTATAGTAAACATTTACTTATATTTTCGATAAAGGGCAAATTATGTTTTTAGTACCCCAACTATTGGAGGTTTTGGTTTTTAGTCCCCCAACTTTTGTTTGACTGGTCTTTGTCCTCAAAGTATTTTTTCCGTTATACTGTTCATCCCTGCCATTTGGGAGCTCCATTAACTGATGACATGTCCTTCCACATGGCAAATAAGTATGTGCCACATGTCAAATTCGATGACACATGATTACAGATCATATTTGGGTATTTTAATAATTTTGAAAATATTTTTTTTATCAGCAAAAAATATTATGTATTATAATACAAAGATGAGTACAAGTGGTATTGTTCTATTTACATTGTTACCCTACTATGTATAGCCCTATGGATCCCTAATACTCCCAAATACGACAGTATTGCAAGAATTAGGTATCCATAAGACTAGATATGTCTAGGTACCCCTCCACAAAAAGTAACCTATAAAGCCAACCCCCCCGAATACAAAACCCGGCCCTTATATTACTGGCCCAAGAATGAAAAGGGATATCAAATCCTTTTTCCAAATTTTTGAGCCATAACCAACAGAAAAAGATGGCATCATCCATCAGCTTTTGACCGTTAAAACTTTCATTTGAGAAGACCACCTTGTTTCTATGGTACTACATGCACCAAGTCAAAGAAATCCATCATGTTTGCCAGCGCTGAATTCTGATGCCCTTGAGATAACCGTGAGAGTGCTGGAGAAAGTGAGCACTAGGCGAATCCAGGTAAACACCGACTATGTTCAGCCACGACAATGTTTCCCACCATAGAGATAAGATAGTGAAAAATTGTTTTTTATTTAATTAGGTTTATTAACCCTCTCTCTCTCTCTCCTCCACAGGGTCTGGTCCCATGAGGTGGTGATGGGTCATGGCTCGGATCTGGGTCGTGCGAGGTTGACGAGGCTGTGGGTTTGGTGCACGCAATATTTGTCGGCATTAGTGGTGGTTCCGCCGCAGTGGTCGCATTTGGTTGTGATGGGTGGTGGCTCGGCTTGGGTCTCGGAGGGTAGGTTCACCGGCATTGGGTTAGGTGATGGTCACGGTGGTTAATTTGGTGTGGCAGCTATGGAGATACAGAAAATTGACCGACTATACAACTTCAAATTCTAATTATTCCAAGCACAAAACTGTCCTACAACATATGTTCAAACCAAGTAGAGACCTGGATCCAGTTGCCAATGAGTGAAAGACAGAAATTTTGTTATGATGATATTTGAGAGAAAGAGGGAACATGAAGATGGTAAGGGCAGTGGTTGTGTTTGCGTATAGTTTTCTGCATTTTGGTTCCGCAGAGTGAGAAAAAAAGATTGTTAATGATACTGTGGAGGGGAGATCAATAAAACTGATTAAATAAAAAACAATTTTTCAATAATTTCAAAATTATTAAAATACAAAAATATGATTTGTAATCATGTGTCGGCAAATTTGACACGTGGCAGATACTTAGTTGTCACATGGAAGGACATGTCATCAGTTAACAGAGCTCTCAAACAGCAGGGATGAACAGTATAACGGAAAAATACTTTGAGGATAAGACCAGTCAAGCAAAAGTTAGGGGACTGAAAAATAAAACCTCCAATAGTTGGGGGACTAAACATAATTTACCCTTTTGAAAAATATATTACATGTTTAAGATTTAATAAAAATTCATAGACTTGCTCTATTCGATAATATCTTTTAAAGGTTGAATTATTAAAATTTAATATATACAAGGAATATTATTGAACGAAGTAACATAATCCCCCCCCCCCCGGCCCACACACAGTTAGATTATTAAGTATGCTAACCTCAACATCAGGATCTGCTAGAAGAGCTGCAAGTTTTTTGCTTGCTTCCCCATATTGAATTTCATTAATTGAGACCTGCAAAATTTCCAAATTAGTATTGCCACATTTAAATAAAAAGATTAATAAGAAAATCTATTTTAAAAAAAAGCAACAACCCAGTACCTCATACAAGTTATAACTACGCCTTCCATGAGGAAGAGTCTTGTTAACACGTTTACCCATAAATTCTTCAGTAATTGCTGATCTTGAATTGAGGTAAAAGACTCTAGGAACAGAAACAGGAATCTTATGCATACTCCCATCAACAACAACCCAAGCAAAAAATTGGCCTATCAGTGAACTGGGAACTAGTTGTATTATCTGAACCAAAAGATTAGAATAAGGAATTTAAAAAATCATACCAATCATATTGAAAAGCTGACTACTTGCAAAATTTAGCATACCTGCCAGTGACGCTTTCTTAAGTCTACCTCAAGCCTTTTAAGATATGAACTGACATGACTTCTGCCCTGATTCCCCTTACCATTCATTTGTTCAAGAACACCATTTACACGGTCAGATTTCTTTGAATTCTCCAATCTGGGAAAGAAAAATCTCTTCGTTAGTCAGGTTTTTGTCCAGCAAACAATGTTTAGGAGTCAAGAATGTCAGCCTGGTTACTAGTAAAGTCAGTGACAACCATGGGTGGGAATACCATACTACAAAAGCTAGTTGGTTTAGTTTGAGCGCTTAATACCTTATAAACCCCACACTAGAATCTCATACTTCCATGTGGAACTCAAGTCTCATACCATGTAACTGCATCCTACCATCCCACCACACTCCAAAGCTCCAATGCCCACACCGCTAGGAAGTCCTACGTCGTCTGCCTCAATTCTCGGGTGCAGCTTATATATCTGTTAGGCAACTTCACTTAAAACCAATTGGTTTTAAGCTGAAATCTAACATGTTATCAAAACTTATAGTCCATCTTGATTCTCGCCTATTTTGGCAGGCAATTGTAGAGGGGGGATGTTAGGAAGTCCTACATCACCCTCCTCAGTTCTCAGGGTGCAACTTATATATTTGTTGGACAACTTCACTTAGTGCTAATTGATTTTAAGCTGAAATCTAACACCAGGATTACATACTAGCCCTTTGATTAGTCCCAAGTAAACAATGCAATGCCAGTATCACCACCCATGCCACTCATTTGCAGCTGATACACAGGAAAAGCTTTGATAACAATTGATAAAAACCTTGAGAGAACCACACCATAAGAGTTAGTCATTTGTAGTTCTTGTAATGTAGGTTTGGGCCTAAATCAACCCCAAAAGCTAGCTCATTTACCCCCTACTTACATACTATATCTTGACACTATTTCTAGCCAATGTACTTGGGTTTTTCCTAATACACCACCTCTCGTCCAACACTTTTTGGACTTGGTGCATGGATAACATAATGGGTGACTCTTTTAATGGATTTAGGATAAGGCTTGAATACCATCTTAAAATGTGGTTTTGGGCCTAACTCAACCCTAAAAGCTAGCGGGTAGGGTGAGGGTTGCCCCCCACTTATATACTCTATCTTGACACTATCTTTAGCTGATGTGAAACTTGGATTTCTGATGGAACTTGACACTAACTCAATCAATAGTAGTCAAAGTCTAAGACCTTACAAAACCCCATAGTAGAACCACATACTTCCAATGTGGGACTCAAGTCTCATACATTGCAATTGGATCCTAACACATTATTCATGTTTGTGTATCAGGGGAGGGTCTAGTCTGTTTTTTTCCTTTTGTTCTAGTGAGCAGGCAGAACTTTGTTGGCTTTTATCATGTTTCTCATGCTTCAAGCCATCTTAGTTCTGTTTTGTTTTTGCTAGTTTGTACTTACAGCAGTACTTCTTGTACTGTGCTTGTTTTGTTATCATTTATATATATATATATATATATATATATATATATATATATATTATTTTTGCTGATAAAAAAAAAAATTCATGGTTGGTCCTTCCAGTAGTTCTGGTTGCATATTTAAAGAAAGCTGTAGATATTTGTGGTTATCCTATTTTTGTTCTCCTAATTTGAATATCTTGATTGTTGTTGATTAATTTTTGAATAGCTTAGTAAGTACCAAATTCTTGACATAAGACTTGTCTCATACAAATTCTAAAACAAAGTAATTGTGCAATATACAGGAATATAAACTTCTACTATAATGCTAAATTGTTAGGAAGTCACACATCGCCTCAATTCTCGAGGTGCAGCTTATATATCTGTTCGGCAACTTCACTTAGTACCAATTGGTTTTAAGTTGAAATCTTACATGGTATCAGAGTCTATAGCCTATCTTGGTTCTTGCCTATTCTAGTAGGCTCGCCTGTTCTGGCAGGCATATGTGGAGGGGGGGTGTTAGGAAGTTCCACATTGACTCAATTCTCGTGGTGCACCTTATATATTTGTTCGACAAATTCACTTAGTGTCAATTGGTTTTAAGTTGAAATCTAACATGAATAACCCCTTTGAGTTTTTGTATGTGCTGCCATTATTAATTATCATATTCTTGGTGTTTGGTAATAAAATTAAAGGCATAATAAAGTAAAGGAATTTATTTCAGTAGAACATCCAGCAGATGTAGATTTAATACATTGTTTAGCTTTTTCCTTTAAACAACCCAAGACTGTCTTTTGGAACTTGCTCTTAGAATGGGAACCACCCCAAAGAACTTCCGAATATCGATGCATGAACTTAAATATTTAGGTAGGCATAAGATTTTACCTTTGCTTCTTTCTCCTTTCCAAAATATCTTTCCACGTTCGCTTCTTTATTTGAAGCCATCCTTGATAATCTACATTTCTGTCAACATTTTGTTGTAATGGTTTATTATGCTGTTGCTCCACATCTTGTTCATTGAGCTTCCCTGAATGCCGTTCATTATTAGCTTCATAATGCCGTATAATTGGTCTAGGTCTGCATGTAGAACTCCTGTCCTTGTTTCCAAAGTCCTCCAACTCATTAACAATATCATCATCCATCACAAGAGGGACACGATTTGAGTCATTATGCTTTTTTGAGTGCTCATTCCTATTCAATGATTTAAAGGCATCAACTAATTTCCGTTGGCGAAACTTGTCCTCCTTCTCACGGACCTTCTTATGCAACCAATCAGGATGAACCACCCTAGGGACAGGATTTGCAACCTGCAAGCATTAAACTCTTTCAGAAAAAAAAATTGAGCAAACAAAAATGGATTATTTCAAATCCAGAAAGAAAAAATTGAATGAACCTTTTGCATTGCAGCAGGAATAGTGATAATTTTTTGAATTGCAGAACTAAGCCGCTGCTTGTAATAGGACCAGTCAATTATGGATCGAATGCCAACATCTGATGAAACCTTGCACCATTTTCGGACATAGAACTTCATTACCTCTGCAAACATTAAGCACACACCTCCTTATTTAGAATGTAAACAAGAATAAATTCATTATTATTTGTGACTTGAAGAAACTCAAAAATAAAAAGTTACCAGCATCAGTTTCAAATATTGCCACAGGAACAGCACGCTCACTTACTGGTGTGCCCTGCAAAAACAATGACTTTTTAAGATTAAAGTAACTAGGCGATAAAGAAGCTGATTATTGTGGGTATATGGAAAGGGATAAAATTATGTAATTCATGAATTTTTCATTTTATACATGGATCACACCTTGGGTTCACTTGCTACTATGTACTGACATCGAAGACCTTTATCTTTGACCATTGTATCGCCAAGAAAGTCAGCCAGACGTCTAGCAGTGGTAACAGCACAAGACTTCTGCAGACCATAATCAGCTAAAGATTTGCTCATGGTACTTGATTCTGATATATAATCAAGCAACTCACTATCTGCAATATCCTTTCCCTGGTTCTGTATGACAGAAAGAGTTGATATAATAAGGAAACAGAAAGTTGTATCAGGTCACGATCATCCATATCTTCCACAAACTAATTGGAGCAAACATATATCAATGCTCTAAAATATCATTCAATTATACTAGGAAGTAGAAATTAAACTGAATATCTTTAGCATACATCAAGAAGATCAAGCCAGCCATTTGCCACAGAAGCAACAGCTGAATAGCATTCCTCTAAAGTTGAACCATGGAGAAACTTGTCAAAAAGTTCAGCCTGTTACAACAAATGTGTTTCACATTAAAAAAACGAGAACTTCAAATGAACATTCTAATTTTGCATTCAGAACAGAATAAACATTAAAAAGAACCTCAACATTGAACAACGGTTCAAGGTTATGTTTCAGATTATTTTTTTTAAAGATGTGATGACAAGGTATAAATAAAAAATACATAAAGAGAATTTCATCACAGGTATCACATGAGACAATCCAGAGAATCGACAACCACCAAGTTTGGGGCTACTATTTCTGCAAAATCTAGAAAGTATAATTTTTTAAATACCAATTTCTATCCAAAAAACAAAACTGTTAGTAGTTAATATAATATACAAATTCATCCACTTTAACTAGTTTTGGTTCCACAGATGTTGACATCCTTACTTTTCAGCCTTGTATTAAAAACAATGACAGCTATATCGTTCCATCATGAAATAGGTTTCAGGAAGAAAGTAAAATTACATGTTATTATTATCAGAGCATATTGTATGATTGTATGCTTGGAGCTAATGATCTCTATTCTTTATCAATATACCTGGAAAACTTTTATTAACTTCAGTTCACCTCTGCGTTTGATCTCAAAACCTTTAAGCTCCGCAAGGGTTCCATCATCATTAAAAACAGCATATCGCTTCTTAATTAAAATTCCTTCTTCCTTGGAAGCGGGAAGGATCATTGCCTACATCAAATAAAAGCCATATAAGTCATTTAAATATACTCAAACTCAGGAAAACATTTAAATCATAAAGTAAGGTTACATTTTACCTTGTATGGTCCATCCACCTCAAATTCAATAGAGCATTCACTGCGAGTTGTATACATTTTCCTGATTGGATCTGTGAGTGTCTGTCAGAAATTGAAAATAGAAAGAATATAGTAATCATAAGTAACAGCAAAGCACTAACTGCAAAACACCAAAGGCAGAAGAATCTGCATCAAATTGTGAATTAAATAAATCATTTACAGATAAAATTAAAAGCTGACCTGGTATTGATCATTTGTGTTATTTATTGCCACATCAACGTTAAGCATAACACATGGGTATGAGATTGTAAACTTCTTCTTTGGGTCTCTGAAATCCATTAAATATGATAATCATTTATAGTTTCTAGCAACAACATTCAAAACTATAGAAAACTTGATAGAGAAAACAACAATTCGAATGAAAAACAGGGTAAAAAGTAGGTAGGATCCAGCCCAATATATTGCCTACAGTCAACACCTAAAGCTACACTAAATGCAGGAGGAATGACGCAAGAATATCCAATCCAATTACCCTAATAAACAATTAGGCACCCACATCAATGTCCCATTTGAAAGTCATCAATTTCCAAAATTTCTTCATGATATGAACAAATTAAAAAATGATCATATTAGAATAGCCAGAGTTCAAGCTGCTGTCACTAAAATAAAAACAACCAATTAAAATTTCAATACATGTAGTGTCATCATATATGAACAGAGCATACCTTGTTTTAAAAGTGAAATTTTCTGGAAAAGATCCAGGTAGTGCACACCAGATACCATCAGTGTCTAGTTCAAGTGGTTTTCCTATTTTCTCTACTAGCAAGCGAGCATTCTGAATGATTTTTGCACCAGTATATGTCACTACTCCAGCCATTTCCATGGAGTACCATCTTGCACCCCTGTAAGATAAAAATCAATGCACGGGATGACTCAAAAGAAAAAATAGCAAATGTAACTAAATAAACTCCAAATGAAACATCAAAAAAATATGGAGATCAATATACTCACTTGCGCATGACATATCCATAAAAGGAATTAAGTATACACTTGTGAGCAAGTTGCAATGAATCATAAAGCACAACCATATCCTAATCATGAAATAATAATTAAAATGAAATCCTGTCACAAAAAATTGTGGAAGAACCATAATAAATATCATCCATACCTGTGCTTCCTGGATCTTTATAGAATTTCCACTAGCCTTGGCCTCTGACAGTTTTCCCTTCCAAACCTTATTGAGACCTTTATATTCATATCTTCTATCCCGGAAACTTGAACCAGATAGCACAAACTGAGGCTTAGTACAACACAAGGAATGCAAAAATTGGAGTAGAAACTTAAAGAGTATGTCTAAAGGTTAACCTCACATATATCCATGAGCAATATAACAAATATGGTCCACAGATTATAACATATAAGGACATACTAATTACTCTGCTTCAAACTAGATATGCAAAGGTTAACTTTATTATTCAAAATTAATCTTCAAAGATCTTCACTCACCTGCGAACAGTGTCAACATAAAATGGATTTTCACGCATGCAGATTCCTGCTTCACGAAGTTCAGTAACAGGTTTGTCAAGTACCCGTTTATATGCCTGTGAAATCCATCAAGATTTAGTATATCATAACATTATTTAAACAAGCATGTTCAAGAAAACAGCCATAACCTTCTGGCAATATTTCTTTAAACGCTCTTTCAGTCTTGATTGTTGCTCTGCCTTGGGAAGGTCAAGAAAAGATTTTGATGACTTCTCAGAATAGTGAGATAAGGCTTTGTTATTCTTCTCAGAATCATCAACAAACTCTGATTCAATCTGTGTCTTTAAAGCATAATAGTCACTGAAGGATTTCAAATGAAAAGTTATAGTCAATCATCAATCATTTATTAATTCTTCAAAATTGGGCTAAAACAATCTTCAGAACAGGAAACATTAAGCAAAAAGAAAATTAAACCTTTTCTTAGCCATGAATGTTTCTCCACGCCAAACCCATTCAAGCTTGCGTAGGCAAGTCTTTCCGGGACGATTAAAATCACATGCAGTGCAAACTTCCTCCGTAACAATTGATGGTGGCTGCAATTAGAAAAGAAACTTCCCTCAGAGTATGTTTGGATGAAGTATTTTAAATTTCAAGAAATTTAAAATTCAGGGAAATTAAAATGCATCAATTAAAATTCTTTTATTTTCAAAATTCTGTGTTTGGATAAAGAAATTAAATTTCTTCATTTTCAAAATTTTGTGTTTGGATAAAGAAATTGAATTTTTTCATTTTTAAAATTTTGAACCTCATGCACGGAGAGACGCTTGAGGTGGGTATCATTAGAGTAGCGGAGGTCGGAGTACTCATTGGTGATGGAGACGGAACAAAGAGTGGTGCGGTTAGAGCTTCTATAGAAGAAGAGAATTTCAATTTCTCACCTTTTAGAAGGAAATTCAAATTCCACATTTTTAGTTGTTTAAAATTCTGTTTTAAAATTCCAAAAATTTAAATTCTTCATATAAAAATATCCAAACAATGAATTTTAAATTAAATAATTTTAAATTCCCTAATAAATTACTTTCCCCAATAAAAATTCTCTATCCAAACACACTCTCAGGGAATTTGAGATTCATATTTATCAGAATTTCAAAATTCAGGATGACAACTCCTAGTGGGGTAGGCAGATCAAACAGAAAACAAGCATATCCTTAACTTATCTCCTAGCATTTAACTTTAAATGCTTATCCACACTAAACCTTTGCCATAAAAAGCTAAGAAGCAACTCTATCAACAATCACAAGTGTGTAAGGCCACAACAAACTCCATTCCACCAGCTGAGTATTTTCATATATGCCAGAGACTACATAAATGCCATATTCCCATTAAATATGCTTCAAACTGCATATTGCAGTTATCCTTGACTTTTACTAGTCTTATTCACATTATTTTGAAAATTCATCTAAGGATAATTGGAGAACACACTGGTGATATTTAAAAGCATTCATGTCAAACATATAACACATAGTGCAACGTAGGAACAGAAGACTTCAAACAGATAAACAAATTATCTCATTTTGTCTACACGTTTTTCTGTTTTGATATTTATATTATTCAATATATTAGTGGTAAAGACTTAATTTTCAATGAATAAATCTCCTATACCGTGGTTAGACCCATGCAGCAAAGCAAGGTCTTACAAGTGTATTCACAAAGGCCATAATCCAAGCCCAATTGCAATTAGGAGAAGGGATATGGGAAGAGAGTAACATTAATGTGAATCTGACAAATGGGGAAAGCTTTATGTGGTGGGCATCATGTATATCTTTTTTCATTTCAGCATCTTATGAATGTGGGTTTGGGTATAACTCAACCCCAAAAGCTAACTCATAGGGTGAGGGTTGCCCCCCACTTATATGCTCTATATTGGCCTTATCTCTAGCCAATGTGGGACTTGGATTTTTCCCAATACAGCACATAGCTTGGGGCCAAAGGATTTTCTTCCTTGGCTAGGAGCATTTTGCTCTTTTATTTCTGTAATTTCTGTTTGTTTTCTTTTAGAAAAGGTAAGGAGAAGAGAGAAAAATAAGAGAGAGAACTGAGGTATTATTTCAGTGATCAAAAGTTATCTGAGTTAGTTACAAAGAAAACATTTATAGACTTCTAACTATCTCTAACAGACCCTAACTAACTCTAACAGATCCTAACTGCTTAACAGAAATAACAGCTGTACAGAGGAGGTACAGTTAGCAAAAGCTAACTACCTGTCACAAAGTGGTGCTGTTAGCAAAAGCTAACAGCCCTTACAAAACTGTTTGCACGGAACAGAAATATTTGTTTTCAATCAAAATACAATCTCCCTTCAGTTGGATAGTATTAGAGTAGTAGAGTAGAATTACTCCTTTTCTTTTTATTCAGTCTAGCATAGTTATTATCATTAACTCAACTAACCTTCGGTTAGTTGACAGTTGTATTAACAGAGATGTGTACAGCTGTCTTAGCTCTAGTATAAATATTAGAGGTGTAACCGTTTTTCAGTTGGGTTGTTAATATTAACTTCTTCATTCTTTGTTTAGTGTTTTCTCTCTTTCGTTTATAGAAAGCTTTTAGATAGTCTGTTTCTATCAACTTGCATATCCTGCTAAAGAGCAATAATATAAAATGCAAATATCATCATACCTGAAGTCGGTTTGTTAAAATTATGTTTGGATACATAGCAGCTACATCCAGATGATAAATGAGGGGACATTCTTCACGTATTGGTGATTCTCGTAATTTTACAAGCTGCATGCATAAGGAGAAGTATGTTTTATTGATGACAAGCATATTGTAATTTCCAGAGTTTTAGACCACAATAAACAAATGTACAAATCATAGCCACTGTGATGACATGAGTAGCAAATACTGATCTTTATTCTTGAAACAATAAAACCAAACAGTTAAAATATTACAGATGTAGACATGATTATTATATGCTAGTAAATACATGAAAATTTGACCAGACAAAAATCAGAATCAGTACCTTTTCCATGATTGCATTCTTTACTTCATCATAATTAGAAACAAATTCCAAATCCATCTTACCCTCCACTGTTATAGCATACTGTAGATCTCGATCAAGGTTGTTGATAAGTTGCTGGAACCATGCCATTCCATGGTTAGTGAAACATACTTACAGAAAGATATCATAATTGAGTTACTAAAATATAAACTACTAGGATTGGAAGAAACAACAACTAAACCTACGAAAATTGCTAAGATTGCATATTTTGTAATATAAAGGAATGCTAGTCACTTTGGTAAAGTAATTCAAGAAGATAGAAACAACAAACCTGATAGGCAGATGGCTCGAGTTTAAAACTAGATGGAATATCAGATCTGAATACACCACTTTCAAGACATTCCACATGACCACCAATGTATGTCTCACTCTCAAGAAGATGATTATTATAAAACTTCTCTGGGTCAGATTGGTGTTTGTTAGGACATATAACATTAGCCTTGTATGCCTGCAAAAGATGGAAACACAATTAAGGGAAACCAGAGACCATGAAATGAACAAATTTAAGCAGAGAATTTCAACATGAATGAACACATGCATCAGAGCCCACCTGCACCATAAGCAACATTTCACAGAGGGTTCCACTACCTTTGCGCAAAACCTCATCTGGTGACATGGGTATAATGGTTGCAAGAGAGAAAATAAAGGGATGAACATAAGTTGTATATAAATAATAAGTTGACACTGCATCAGAAACAGAATAGGAGGCCATCATCTGCAATAACAATTAATAAATAAAATGATTAGCATGTCTCACGACCAACAAGAAGCATAATTTTTCAGATTGAAAACTCCAATGTCAAAGTAGAACATACCCTAACTCTGAAAGAATAAAACAGGGATAAAAATAATGCTCCTTAGTCCTTTCCAACATAAAACAACTTAAAGATTATAGAGTTCATCAATTCTTGTTAAACAAAGGCATGATACCTCAGAACAATTTCTTAATTTAAATTGCTTTTTTGCCTTAAGTGAATCTCAGTAATCCAAATTGGAAACAATCATTAAGCTACACCACTCCCATGAACTCAGCAAGTTGGGGTACAAGGATATGCACTATAATCCCACTGTTGAGATATATATTTGCCAGAAGTAGAACCCAACAAATTAGGAGACATCTGTTTTATCCAGAAAATAAGCATAAAGTAAAAGGCCCTCTTTTAATCTAGCATAGCAATGTTAATCAAAACCAATTGCATCACAATTTATTAGGCAAATAAGACCACTATTTCACCATCCTCCCTTTTAGTGACTGGTGAATAGCAGTGGCAATCAAATCAATACTTAATTTGCTGGCCAAAAAAAAAAAAAAATCAATACTTAATTTGACCACAATCATGGCATGCAAGCCAGAAAGAGAAAAAAGGCATTCAAATATATTCGCTACTTATTCATACACTATATTATCAATAGTCAAAAAGCAAAAAAATTCACTACTTAATACTTTATCTCCAACACACCATATCAAACCAATTTAATAAACGATACAGATATCACTTCAAATCAGTCATACCTGTGGCTTTTCCTTTGCAAAGCGAACCATGTCCTCAGGGTTCACTTCCAATGGATCATAACCCAACTTTGCTTTTGTAACAGCCTAAATAAAAACAAAGAAAGGACAAACTTGGTTAATCAGAAATTTATGAGACAATGACTTATTCCTACATTATTTATTATAACATGCAAGGAAACTGTTCAAGTTAATGTAAAAATAAAAGTTTTTTTTATCAAATGTATCGAATATAAAACTTTGAAAATGATTTTCACAATATAATAAATAAATGAATACATAGTTAAGTGGATAACTTGTTGAACAAATATTATTTTATGACTTTATGCACACAGCACATCCTCCAGGACCAAACTGTTTAGATTTCTATCCTGATAATTCAGTGTCACACTGAAAAAGAAATAAATGCATATTCCTCTGAATAAGGTAAAATCATGTCCTACTAAGAAAAATATAGCATGACACTTCATCGCTTGCTCCAAAAGTTGGCTGGGCCCATGTAAGCATTGCCCATATAAATGGATACATTTTCACTCTGTGGAGGTGATATACAGGATCAAAGGATGAGATTGACACATTGTGAAGCATTTGTTACTTAGGAAGAGGATAATTAGGGAGAAAACATCCAGGGTAAGATGGAAGAACGCACATAAATCCTTTTAGCAATGCGAAAAACAGCAAAAGGAAAAGAAAATACAAGCTTATCTATGAAAACAAGCCCTCCAATCCTCTAAATATTTGGCATGAAGTTTCAATTATATGTTATAAGCAGAAAGAAGCTATACAAATTATTTTAACTAATCATAACACTAGAATAACAACACAATCTATAGAATACTAGCACTTTGCTCCATTGGAATCAGTGCTTATTAGGCTCCAACTATATTGTCCACGGAGCTGAAAAAAGCCAAAAACAGTGCACCATAATCAGGATTTCCATTCCTTGCTCTTACCAATCCTTTATAAAGTTATTAAAACTGAGTTTAACTTTTTTAACTGGATGAATGGGCATGAATTAAGAATAAGCAAGAACCAAGATGGGCTATAGGCTCTAATATTGTGTTAGATTTCAACTTAAAACCATTTGGCATTAGGAGCTAGGTTATTCTTAAGAGAGGAATAACGAAAGTGGTCACTGATGGACCTTTCTGCTTGCTGCCCGTCTTTCAGCAACCCTTTCCACCGCACTTCCCTCTTGTCGTTCTGCACCAGCGACCTTTCTGAAGATCATCACATCATCCATGTGCGCAACCAACTCAAAAAACTGCCGCACGTGACCCCATGCATGGTCCTGGTTCATGAAGTTCAAGCACACAATGCGTGACGCATATCTGGCCAGCGCCACACTGATCTTCTCTCCCTCCACATCAAGGCATCCCCGGTGAATCTGATAAGAACTGGACCAGAGAAAGAAGTAACAAGACAAATTTTATTGATCAAATCTGCAATTACAGAAAGCTGAGTGAATTCGAGGTGCACTCAACCTCCTACTGATTTTCCAACCCCTTCTCCCCTCTCTTTTTCCTCTCTTTATTGTATTCCCTCTTAGTAACTAACTGACAGTTGCTTCAGTTAGTTAACTAACAACCATCTAACTACTAAGTACTAACAGCTATAACAGAGCCACTAACTAACTTTTCTTCTATTATACACCTGACCCCATCTATTCTTATATCTATCAATACCCTCCCCTTCAAGATGGACCTTGTCCCCAAGGTCCAAGTGAGGAAAAACATTTCTGATCTCTTCCAGACTTTCCCAGCTATCTTCATGATGTGGTAGTCCTTGCCATTTAATAAGCACCTCTTGCTGCCCCCCTTCTGTCATCCTTGTTTGCATAATCTGCTCAGCTTGCACTTGCAGTTCTAAGTTCTCATTCAAAGCCCTAGGTAAAGGTTGAATAGA
This sequence comes from Glycine latifolia, assembly GCA_013407115.1. Taxonomy (NCBI): domain Eukaryota; kingdom Viridiplantae; phylum Streptophyta; class Magnoliopsida; order Fabales; family Fabaceae; genus Glycine; species Glycine latifolia. The sequence continues at coordinate 24,565,844 of CM023951.1, forward strand.
ACAAGTTGGTTTACCAGCTTTCTTGAGTAAAGAGACATGGAATACAGGATGAATTCTGCTGTCCTCTGGTAGTTCCAGCCTATAAGCCACTTCCCCCACCTTCTGATTTACCTTATAAGGGCCATAAAACCTTGGGCTTAATTTTTCATTTGGCTTCTTTGCCAAAGACTTCATTCTATAAGGCTATAACTTTAAAAATGCCCAATCTCCTACTTGAAATTCTATTTCTCTTCTATGTCTATCAGAATATTTCTTCATCTGTTCTTGAGCTTTCACTAAATTCATCTTCAATTCCTGAATCAGCTCATCCCTGTCTCTGCTCAGCTTGTTAACCTCTTCTAACTTAGAAGGTAAATCATCCCCTTGATTAACACATCCCCTTGATTAACAAGGGAGGCTCCTGCCCATACAAAGCTGTGAAAGGGGACATCTTTGTTGAGATGTTGTAATTAGTATTAAACCAGAACTCAGCCCAAGCTAACTTCTCAGGCCACTGTTTTGGCTTAGTACCAGTCAAACACCTTAAGTAAGCTTCCAAATATCTGTTCACCACTTCTGTCTGCCCATCCGTCTGAGGATGATATGCAGTACTCATTTTCAGCTGTGTGCCTGCTTGCTTGAACAACTCCTTCCAAAATTGACTCATAAACAAGCTGTCCCTATCTGAAACTATAGAATTTGGAAATCCATGCAACCTGACCACCTCCTTTATGAACACATCAGCAATTTCCTTGGCAGTATAAGGATGGGATAATGCTAAGAAGTGAGAATATTTTGTCAATCTGTCCACTACTACCAAAATGGTATCCTTGCCTTGAGCCTTAGGCAAGCTGCCAATGAAATCCAGGGATATATCAGCCCAAACGTTAGCAGGAACAGGTAAAGGCTGTAATAACCCTGCTGGAGCTAAAGTACTGGACTTATTTCTTTGGCAAATTTCACGCTCAGCCACATATTGCCTCACAGCCTTCTTCATACCATGCCAAAACACCACACTAGATACTCTTTTCAATGTTCTAAAGAACCCTGAATGGCCTCCTACAGGTGAGTCATGCAACTCCTTTAAAATTACAGGAATTCTAGATGAATTCCTAGCCAATACCACTCTGTCCTTGTAATATCATCTTCCCCCTTTAATAGAATACCCTGCCTTCTCCACTGTTTTAGTTAACAGCCCTCTGTATACCTCATAAACTTGAGGATCATTCTGCAGCTCCTCCTCCCAATCAGCCCATTCCTCCTGCTGCACAATAGAAATAGCAGTGAAAGCAAATTGCCTTGAAAGTGCATCAGCTACCACATTCTCCCTTCCAGGCCTGTATTGGATTTCAAAATCATATCCAATCAATTTAATGGCCCATTTAAATTGGTCCTCATTCAAAAGTTTCTGTTCATTCAGAAATTTTAAACTTTTCTGATCTGTTTTAATTACAAACTTCCTCCCCAACAAGTAATGCCTCCACCTTTTTACTGCCAACACCACAACCATCAGTTCCCTCTCATAAACTGACTTGAGTTGACTCCTTTCTGACAAAGCTTTGCTCCAAAATGCTAGAGGTATTCCATCTTGCAGCAGCACTGCCCCTAACCCAGTTCCAGAAGCATCTGTCTCCAGTATAAACAGCTTGGAGAAATCAGGCACTTTTAACACAGGCAATTCTTTCATAGCTGACTTTAACTGCTGGAAAGCAACAGCAGCTTCTTCTCCCCACTTAAAAGCATTTTTCTTTAACAAGGCATTCAGTGGTTGGGCTATCTTCCCATAATTTCTTACAAATCTTCTATAATACCCTATCAGCCCCAAAAATCCTCTCAGCCCCTTAGCTTCTTTTGGTTCAGGCCATTCTGAGATTGCTTCTAATTTTCTGGAATCAGCCTCTACCCCCTATCCAGAAATAATGAGTCCTAGATATTCTAAGGACCTCTGCCCAAAACTACATTTTTTCTTATTTATGTATAACTCCTGCTGCTGTAACACTTGTAACACAGCTCTCAAATGCATATTATGCTCCTCCAAATTAGAACTATAAATCAAAATGTCATCAAAGAACACTAGTACAAACTGTCTCAAGAAAGGCCTCATTACCGCATTCATGAGTGCTTGAAAAGTAGGAGCATTGGTCAGCCCAAAGGGCATAACCAAAAACTCAGTGTCCCTCATGAGTCCTAAAAGCTGTTTTCTGAATATCCTCTTCCTCCATCCTAATTTGATGATACCCAGCCTTGAGGTCCAGCTTTGAAAACCATTCAGCTCCTCCAATCTCATCTAATAACTCCTCTATGATTGGCATAGGAAACTTATCAGGCACAGTAATTTTATTTAAAGCTCTGTAATCTACACAAAATCTCCAGCTCCCATCTTTTTTCTTAACTAGAATTACAGGACTAGCATAAGGACTAATGTTGTTCCTAATAATTCCAGCTGTCATCATGTCCCTCACCAGCTTTTCTATCTCATCTTTCTGGTAGTGAGGATATTTATAAGGCCTGAGATTGGGTATCTTGCTTCCAGGTTGAATATTAATGGCATGATCTCTGCTTCTGCATTGTGGTAAACTGTTAGCTTCTTGAAAAACTTGACTGAATTGCTCCAAACTTTCCATTATAGAACCAGGAATTACTCCCTCTATATTACTTGCTTCTAAAGAATTAAATTCTACCACAAACCCCTGTCCCTCGTTCAATAATGCTCCTCTAATCTTTTTCAAGCTAACAGCAGCCTTCACCAACTCTGGATCAGCCTTCAAACTCACTTCTTGATCTCCCACTTTCACAATCAAAGTTAATTTCTCAAAATCAGCCTTAACCTCCCCCAAACTTGCCAGCCATTCCACTCCCAAAACTAGGTCAGCCCCTCCCAACTCAAACAAGTAACAATCTTGTACAATCTGTAAATTTGGCAATTCAATGGCCAAATTTTTACACATGCCTTGACATTTCACCTTGTACCCATCCCCTACTTCTACAGAATAAGGTTTGGTATTTGTTACCTTTAATTCCAGCTCCTTCACCATCTTAATTGATATGAAGTTGTGAGTAGCTCCACAATCGATTAAGATCACCACTCTTCAGCCCTTAATCCAACCCCACAATTTAAGGGACTTTTTTGTTGTGAATCCCTCAATGCTGTGCAAGGATAGTTGGTACAACTCTTCCTTTTCCTCAGCTGCCCTTTCCTCCTGTAACTCCTCTTCCTCCTTTTCCTCGATCACCATCAGCCTCAACTGCTTGTTCTTACAAACATGGTTTGGGTGGTATTTTTCTTCACAGGTGAAACACTCCCCCTTCCTCATTTTCTCATTCACCTCCATTGGGGACAGTTTGTGAAATGTCCTCCTTCCCCTCCAGCCTTCACTGCCAGCCCTAGCTGCCATTCCAGAATCAGCCCCCTTTCCTCCCACTGTGGGTCCTTCCTTCCAATTCTTTTGGCTCCAAAAACTAGGTTTCTGTACAGAAAACCCCTTCCCATTATTACTTGGCAATTTGGCCAAAACCCTTATCTTTTCTTCCACCTGTCTTGCCTTCCCCATGGCTTCCATCAAATTCCTTGGGTCATGCAACCTCACTTCAGTACTTATTTCTTCTTTCAGACCCTTCAAGAAAACTTCAACCAAAAATACCTCATCTAACCCCTTCACTGTGCCCACCAGCTTCTCAAATTGGCTTTAAAATCCTGCACTGTTTCCTCCTGCTTCACAGCCAATAATGTCTGAAAGGGACTTCCCACCATGGACCCTTGAAACCTTTGGGTGAGTGCAGAGACAAACCCTTCCCAAGATTGGTTCGGGTTACATTGTTCCCACCATTGGAACCACCCTAGAGCCTCGCCCTCCAAAGCCACCAACACCACTTCCATTCGCTCTGCATCATCTACCTCCTGCAACTTGAAGTATCGCTCCACTCTGGCCAACCACCCAAACACGTCCTCCCCTCCAAACGTCGGCATCTCCACACTTCTCCACCGCGACCCACTCTCACGATCGTTCCTCCGCACTTTCTTGTTAGTTTTGCCGTCGCGCACGTCACCGGTAACCGTGGGTTTCTCCAACGCCATAGCCAATCTCTGCACCATGGCCTCCATCGAACCAAACCACGATTCCAACAGCTCGCGGGTCTCGTCTATCGCCTTCTCCATTGCGTCTATCCTGGCTTCCATTTTGTTATTTCCTTTCGAACCCATTCACCCTCCAAGCCCCAGAATCTGGAGCTCTGATACCCGTTGATAAGAACTGGACCAGAGAAAGAAGTAACAAGACGAATTTTATTGATCAAATCTGCAATTACAGAAAGCTCTGAGTGAATTCGAGGTGCACTCAACCTCCTACTGATTTCCCAACCCCTTCTCCCCTCTCTTTATCGTATTCCCTCTTAGTAACTAACTAACAGTTGCTTCAGTTAGTTAACTAACAACCATCTAACTACTAACAGCTATAACAGAGCCACTAACTAACTTTTCTTGTATTATACACCTGACCCCATCTATTCTTATATCTATCAGAATCTTTTTGCTTTTTTCATGGGTGAACAACACCTGCCGCCATTGCCGAAGACCGCCACGCCATCCACGTGCACAGCCAACTAAAAACACCGCTGCATACAGCCCACGCAGGGCCCTGGTGCATGAAGTTCATGCACACAACACGTGGCGCATCTCCAACAAGCGTCACACTAGTCTCCATTGTCACTGCGGGCCTTCTTTTCTATCTGGTTGACCACATTTGTAACAAGTTTGGCTCATATCACACATATGTTCCATCTTGAGGGGGAGTGAGATTATGTTTTGATATTATTCCTAATATTGTATTTATTATTAGAATATTCTATTTCCTATTAATCAGTAATTGATTGAACTTGTAATCAATACTGATTCAGTTTTCCATATTATAAACAGAATGAGGTGTGGTCTACATTGACACACAACATTACAGTAAAACACTATTATAGTTGAAAGAATAGGAGCGAAAGAATCCCTATTTGACTGTCTCAGAGACTTAGAGCAAGGTTAGTCGTAATCAAGTCCCACACCCCACTTGAATATATATAAAATATGAATTTTCTTTTGAATGAATATTATATATATATATATATATATATGAGGAGAGCTCAACTTACAACTTAGAGTTACTCCTCATCCTCACCATTCATTTTCTTGGAATCTAACAAATAAGATTGGTGACTTATTACAACCATTAGATTCTAAGAAAATGAATGATGAGGATGGGGTGTAAGTTGATCCCTCCTTTACATATATACATCATGACAGAAAGAACATGTCATAAAGAGTTAGTTAGAAACAATGAAGAGAATAACACTCATAATTAATAAAATAAATTATGCAAAACAGATGAGAACTAAAGTTCAAACTTTGTACCTTCAAGCCTTGGCTCCCCTGAGGGAGATAACTATCACGTTTAACCCAAGCAAAACAATCTAAATGACAAGCATATCTAGCACGACATTCCCCTTGATTCATATCGCATTTGAACCCCAATTCCTGGAAGATTAAATAACAAGCATGAAAATCATTAATAGAAGGAAAAAAGAATACCAAAATCAATTTAAAAGGAAAAACTAATAGGATTCACTGCTTTAGAATAAGGATAAAACAGAAACTGAAAATAAACAGACATGATTTGTCCCAAAACTTCTATGCGAAAAATTACTTAGAGAACTATTGTATAACATAGTGGAATTCAAGCTCAAATACTGAGGGAACAGTTCTCAGTTCTCACACTACAGGTTCATAAGCTTTTTAATAAAAAAAAAGTATATATATCACCATAAAGAAATGAAGAATTGTGCCAACATGCCAGCAAGTACATTTACTTATTTACCATTTAATAGAAGTCAATTGCCAAAAACCAAAAAGTTGACAACATACATCACTCATTTTGAAACCATGATGGGTTGCCCTTCGTTCCAAGAATGGCCAATCAAAGAAATCGCCGTTATACGTCACATAGATACCAGGTTTCACATCTTGCATATGAGAAAACCATAATCTAAGAAGCTCAATCTGGGCAAAAAAGAATAACAAACCTCAACAAATTAGAATCATCATTTAAAAAAAAACTTGGTGGAACCAAGTTTCAACAAGGAAATAAGATAACATATACAATATACCCATTGTTTATGGATTCACATATATCATTACCTCATTTTGAACATTTGTCACCTTAAAACACCCTTCAAACTCTGGTTTTGGAGTGTACTCTATATCCTCTATATCATCCCCAACACACTAAAAACAAAGCAACACAAATATTTAAAGTCATCAGCCCATGACAATGACTAATGCCTTACATTACATTTGCTCAAGGTACAATTTCAGGATCAGTCAACAACCACGTTTGATGCATGAGTTAAATAACGTATTATATTCCACTTTACATAATTTGACATTGAAACAGACTTTGTAATCTCTAGTTGTATATCTAAATTTCAGAATCAAGTCCCAACAATGTATTCAATACTCCAATGCAAATTAATTAAACCTTGTGCACCCCAAAATAGGGGCTGTTTGGGAATTATAAAACCACTTGAAAATAAACAAGCTAAGTAAATCAATGTTTTATGAAAAGAAAGACAAATCAGAAGATATTGATCATGAGAATACTAAGGATAAGAGGCTTTTGATGAGATGTGTTTGCTGGTTTCCTTTGTATAAATAAGTAAATAACAGTCAGAGTGATAGGGAGATAGCATGAACATTAATATATGGCACTTACCTCTCTATTTATGATTAAATACCCTTGACCATCTACCATGTAAGAAATCATCATAATTAAATCATAGTCAGCATCAGGAAATTTTAATGGAAGTTTAGTGGTCTCAATGTCAAATGCGCAAATACGAACTTCAGCACGCTGCAGAAGATCTGTCTTCTTCTCAAGTGTAACCCCATTATTAGTAGACACTCCAACATCATACCACTGGCCACACCGTATATCTAGGTCACATGTGATTGTAAGTGTCATGATAAATATAGACAATAGCACAGCATCAGAAAATAGGACAACTCAATAAATATTAAATATTAAAAAGAAAATGATAAATATCAAAAGGTACCGTTGTCAATGGCAAAGCGAACATGATAAGGAACATCATATTCACGAAGATCGGTTATGCAATCTAGAAAATCCTGAGGTCTTTGTTCTCTGCTAAGCAACAAGCAAGCTAGGATCAGATCAGGTAAAAAGAAAAGTTTATTTAACTAAACTTATCCGAGATTAAAAAAAAATGGCATTGCATCATTAAAGGAAGTAAAATGTCAATGTGATACTTCAATCTATATAATTTTCTGTCCCAGGAAAATTGATCTACCTTCTTTCTGTTGACATGGACAAAAAGGCTTCTGCAGCATCAGACTTGACCTTATTTCTTTCAACAGTAGGCATCAGGTCTCTCTTCACATCCATCAATTGTTGCACAGTATCAAATGAAAGCTTTAAATAAGATTTTCGTAACCCAGATAAATGGTTTTTCTGTTGAGAATCATGAAAGCAAATCAGACTCCATTATGAAGAGAAAGAAAGCAAGCACAGCCTATTTGAATCAAAGCAAAATGATAATTTTAAAGAAATATTATTATGGCAATCTCAGATTTATTTTCAAAAAGACCTTGTGAAATACACAAACAATAGCAAGAAACTAATGCAGACTATATCAAGATGAATCATATTAACTTGACTTTCTTAAGACTCTGGAAGAAACTACCAAATAAAATCCAATAAAAAAATCACTAGTGCAGAATTTTGTATTTTAAAAGCTGATTGTCATGTATCAAACAAGAGATGCATAAATTGCTTACAAGATCCAGGTCTTCTTTCTCTATAATTTCAACATCTGCAATCTGACCTTCAAAACGTCTTTTCAGGTATGCTTCAACATCAATCTCCATTTTATCCTATTAAATTTATATAATCATAACCATAATTAACATCATCATTATCATGATGCTTTCTACAAAATAAAAAGTGAATGAGAATATATCCACGAACACAATGAACATAGATAATTCCAGTCACACACAAGCGCGCTCAAACCCAAATATGCTGCCACACAACCACATACCACATGTGAATATTCTTGCTTACCTTTGTAGCTACATAGAAATAAGGCCGAAATCTGAATTTTGTCTTGAATGAAGAGCCATCCTGCAAGTGCAAGCAAGCTACAATCAATAAACTATTCCCTTTCCCAAGTCATTCTTTTTGGTGAAAAAAAAGTTGTAACAAAAGAAAGCTTTTGGCAAACAATACCTGCGCAACAAAGTAAAGATCAACGCAACTGTATACTTTGTAACTGTCTTCATCCTCAACAGAAGACTGCAAAAGTATGAACAAACATGTTTAAGTTCATCAGAAGGACATATATTACTTCAAACCAACTTGTTCTGACTGCATATTTATAAATAGGAGCCAAAAAACTCGAGCAAGAGTTTTACAATTCAATCATTCACTAAACACAGCTAAATAAAAACAGTTCAACTCATACTTAATCAACGCTTGCGAATTGCAATATTAATCGCGAAGAGTGAATGACACTCACTTTCACATCATAACTACTAGCGAACACGTTCATCAAAGGCTGAAAGCTCTCAAAAGGAAAATGAAATAGGATTGTTCTTACGGATGCATAAGTCAGTAACCACCCGAGACGCTTTTCGCCTTCTGTGAAGAGATCGAACCCTAATTTCGCCTCTAGCTCTTCCTCGGGAGTGCGGTTCAGCTTCCGCTTCTTCGATGCTCTGCTGTCTCTCCGGTCACGTCTCCGGCCATCGCCGCTCATTGTTGCAACGAGATCGGAGGTTTTGGCGGTGGCACTTTCGAATGGAAGTTATGAGGGTTTGGGAAAAGTGGAAAACCCTTTTGAAGCTCTCATATAAGTGAGTTGAAGATTGGGAGCGGAAGGAAAAGACACTGGCAAAGTATATTTTCCCGCGCTTCTCTCCCGGCCGCGTAAATAATGTTTGGCTGGACCGCGTACCAACCCGACGAACCGGAACGGTCCAAATCCAATAAAAAATTACTAATTTTAATTGGTTCAATTCTTTTCAATATCTTAATAATAAAGCGAAGCGGCTCACCTTATTGTGAATTCCTTTGCTGACTACATTAACCTTTTTAATATTTTTTTTATAATAACTCAAGTATTTTGCTTAATGAACTGATTAAACTAAATTTTCTTAATGATCTAAATCTTATTTAAAATCCGTATTTTAGTTTAAATAAATGTTTATTTTAATAAAATTAAAATTCATAATAAATATATATATATATATATATATATATCTCTAAATATATAAATTATATTTTGATTCATAATAAACAATTCAAATATCCTTATAAACAAACTTATTTGTGCTCTTATTACTTCACTCACTCTCGTACTCACATACTTTTCTCTCGTGGGTGAACTACTGCATTGTCCTCTCATGCATCTAGTATGTATATTACCTTCAAAATTTAAATATGCTCCTAATATGTGTCTAATATACTATCACCTTATGCTTCTAATATTAACGTAACAAACTATTTGACAAGCTATAACTTAATATCAAAAACTAATTTTAAATATATATGTCATCTATAAAATTTAAACACATTTCTAACATGTATATCATATATTATTTTATGTTTTTAATATTAACCAGATGATTTAGTTTCACTTTTTATTTTTTTTCAAGCTGTCATTATTAATATCTATAGTTCTGATTTTAATTTAAATATTTTAAAATTTTTATTAATAATTAAAATAATAATAATATATCACAATATAAATTATTTATCTTGAATCTAAAATATTTATAAGTACAAAATATTTATTTATTATAAGTTTTAATTATAATATGATTTAAATATTTATAAATGTTTATTTATATAAATTTTAGTTGTATTAAATGAATATTTATTGTACGCAATTAGAGTTTGGCATGTAAGTTTTGGCCCGCAGGCTGCGTACAAAACCTACAAGTTACATGGGGATTGCACACACCGTAAGCTTTTCTAATATACCATTAGTGTAATAGTGAATTTCTACAATTACCCTTATGTATTAGGTATATTATTTAAAATTAATTTTTGTTTTCTCCTGCATCACTCCTGCTCCTGTGCCGCTCTCGTTCCTACGTCGCATTTTGCTTCTTACGGTCATTGGTTGGCATTATTTCATTCTTTTGTTCTACGGTTTCGTGGTGGTTGTCTTCTCCGGTTGGTGGCAGCCTTGGTGAGGTGAGTTGTTTTTTGGTTTGGTCTGTAGAATGGAGAAGGTGAGACAATACGAATTCGAGAATCTGTAAGCCTTATACGGATTAATCAATCCGTATAAGTATTTTTTTATTTTTAAATACTTTTAAAATAATTAAATAAAAAATAATTAAGTAATATGTAAAAAAAAATTAGAAAGTGAAAATATAATTTATCATGTATTGATTTACAGTTTTTAAGTCCATATTTCAACTTAGGAATGTTTATTGACATTAATTTGTTGGACAATTTGGATTAACAAATTTGCTTGGCTTTTATAAACCATTTGTATAGTATGATTTGTTGTATTACATGAATCAAATACCTGTTATAGGTTGGTTTGGTTAGAATTGTATTTGTAAGGTGAGTATATATGTGAATCAAAGTTGTTGAACTTGTTCATAATAAGGAAGATATGTATGATTTGAAACGATTGAGTGTTGTTGTTGGTGTGGTTTGGTTTGAAGTGATAGAGTAGCATGTAAACAAATGTTGTACAGATTATGGCTAAGACTAGAGGAATGCGTCGGGCTCTTAGAAGAGTTGTCGACTGAGCCTTGGGTAGAAATGTTAAAGGTAACGAAGATGAAGCCCCTGAGTGGCGTAGACCGACGACATCTGTTCGTCGACAAAGGGCAGGTGTTGATGTTCCTAAGGATCCTCCTGTTCAGGAACCACGGGTGAAAACTAATGTACCTGCGATGGAGGATATAAGTACTGAGTATGAATCTTTTTTAAGACGGTCAAAAGACTGTTCGGTGTTGACTGAGTACGTCGATCATGTGGCTCTTAGAGTTTGGGCAGGAGATGTATTAATATGATGAATTACATAGTACATGGGTATTATTACTAATTATCCATCATTGTAAACTGATTGATGTCTTTATTGCAGGAACGTGCAAAGTTAAAGTTGGTTTCCCATGGACGTAAGGTGGTTAAATTCGGGAAGCCTATAACTAAGATTGAAGGCTTAGTGACTTCTACAAGCCTAAGTCCATTGATTGCTTGCTCAGTGGAGACTGGAGATAGGGGATTGTTGTTTGCATTTGTAGAGAGATGGCACGTTGAAACCTGCAGTTTTCATCTGCCTGTGAGAGAACTGACACTGACATTGGATGACGTGACATCACTCTTGCATATCCCTATCATGGGAGCGTTTCACTCATATGATCAGATTGACGTCCATGAGGCCATTACATTGTTGGTGGAATTGTTGGATGTCACCGTCGAAGAAGCTGAAGCTGAAACGACACAGTGCCATGGGGAAGAGTTGTATTATGTGCAAAAACATAATAGAAGGCCATTATTTGCAATAACAATTCAAATAAAAATATAAAATGATTAAGATGTCTCATGACCAAAGAGAAGCATAACTTTTCATATTGAAAACTCCAATGTCAAAGTAGAACATACCCTAAACCTGAGAAAAAGCCAGGAATAATGCTCCCTTCCAACTTATAACAACCTAAAAACTATATACATTTCCTCAATTTATGATAAATGAAGGTATGATATTTCAGAAAGATTTCTTAACTTATTTATTTTTTGTCTTAGAATGAATCTCAAATCAATTAACCTACACCACTTCCATGAACTTAGTGTACAAGAATATGCAATATAATCCCACTGTTAAGCTCTATATTAGCCAGAACCCTAAAGACCTACAAATTAGGAGACATCTTTCCATATAACATAGCAATGTCAATCAAAACTAGTTGTAGCACAATTTATTAGGCTAATAAGACCACTATCTCACTATCCTTGTCAGGAAGTCCCACATCGACTACCTTAATTCTTAGAATGCAACTTATATATTTATTGGACAACTTCACTTAATATCAATTGGTTTTAAGGTGAAATATAACAATCCTCACTTTCAATGATTAGTGAATAGTTTTGACAAACAATCAAGCTAAAACAGTACATTTTGAAATGCTTGCAATGCTTGATCTCCAATACACTATATCAAACCAATTTAATTAATGACGTAGACATCACTTCATATCAGAGAAAGGAAAATGTTGATTAATCAGAATTTATGAGCCCGAAAATTTTTAAATAGTTCAACCACCTAAAGATTAGTTTAACAAAAAAAAAAGTTGAAACAGGAGCGAAAAAATCCTTATTTGACTGTCTCTTAGAGCAAGGTAAGCCGTAAGCAAGTCCCACATGAATATAAATAAAAGACGATTTTTTTTCTTTTGAATGAATTAAAAAATATAGATCATGACAGAAAAACCTTGTCATAAAGAGATAGTGAGAGATAATTACAAGAATAACACTTGTAATTAATAAATTAAAGACTTAATGCCACATTTGGTAGATTATATTTTGCAATTGTTTGGCATAATGAAACTTTAAAAATTTAATATATCAAAGTAAAATAATTATGAAACATTATAGGCTAAAAATAAGATTATCTTAAAATAAATTATGAGAAACAGCCGGATTTTCGAGTTCGAACTTTGTACCTTCAGGCCTTGGCTCCCCTGACAGAGATAACTATCACGTTTAACCCAAGCAAAACAATCTAAGTGGCAGGCATGTCTAGCACGACATTCCCCTTTTTCTTTATCATATTGAAACCCTAATTCCTGGAAGAATAAATAACAACGATGAAAATAGAGGGACCAAGAATAGCAAATTAATAAATTTTGAAGGAAAAACTAATATGCTTTAGTGCTTCAGAATAAGGATAAAAATGAAGCCAAAAAATAAACAACATGATTTGTGCCTAAATTTCTATGCAAAGAATAAAGTTAAACAACTATTGCATAAGCTATTAATAAAAAAATTATATACATCAACTTAAAGAAATAGAGAATTGTACAGATATGCTAGCAAGTAGCAATAAACATGGCAACGGGGCGGGGCGGGGTGGGGGCGGGTATTGTATTCCCCATCTCGCCCCTACTATTGATTAAAAAAAATAATATGGCTTTTTTTGTTGAAAAAATCGGACAAAAAAGTTAATTAGGTAACAAAAAAAATTAATAACAAACCAACATTCAAAATATGATATTATAATTTAAAATTTAAAATGAGGATGACAAGCAGCGTCCAACCATAGGATTTGAAAATATGCATTTGAAGAAAAAATGAAATACATTGCAACATCTCATGCCAAAAAAATATTTCAATGCATATGTAGACACAGGTAAGATGCTGTGATTTTACACAATAGAAACAACAACAACAACAATAACAAAGTCTTAATCCACTAGGTGTTAAAACTGGTGCAACACAGACTTTCTAGAAAGTTAGCCATCCAAGTACTTCTCACCCAATAGAAAGATTACCAAAAAAAATATAGCTTCTTACTTAATTAAAACTTTTGGACAATATTATACTTTTACATGACAAAGCAATGATGGGCAATATATTCATAAACAGAATAAATTACAAATACATAGGTGATATGTAACTAGACAATAATTACAAACAACACAATTGTTTTCATAAATATCACTACATTTAGTATGCACATGTTGGACCTAACCTTGTCCATATAAATATATAACACAACATAACAAGCCTAGCCTACACCAAACTTTGCATTTCCATTTTTCCATAACTTTGTGTTTTCTTTCTCCGAGGCCTTATTAAAAAAAACTATGAACATGAAGCACTTCCACTTGTTCTTTCTTCTCATTCTTCTGTTCCTTACACCAAGAATTCAAGCCTTTACACAACAAGAGATAGCTTGATCTCTATCAGATTTTGGGTGGCAGCAGCAACATGTGGGCATGTTAGAAATAGCTTGATCTCTATCTGATCTCTATCAGATTTAGTGTAATTAGATATGGTTTCTTTCTTATTAAACTACCTTCTTTGTTATATACAGGAAATACAAATATAATATATATATATATATATATATATATATATATGTATGTGTGTGTGTGTGTGTGTTATATTATATGCTAGCAAAATTCAATTAATTTGCATTTTTTAAGTCATGTTAGAAATAGTGATTGTTAATTAATTAGCTAGATCTGCAGCTGAATTTATTAGGCTTGGTTGTGGATGCTTTTGAACAAGTTTTTCAAACAATTATTTCTAACAATATGTTTTATACAATTGCTAATTTGCTATATTTTTGCTTCAAGTTCTAGGAGTTTTATTGAGACATTGTTGCAACCTGTAACCGTCTTTCCAAGAAATCCAAACTACAATGCAGAAAGCAAGTTAAAGATTTTGAATATAAGCTTGACTTTTGAGGACAAGGAGTGAGAACTCCATAAGAGATTCAATTGGAGTTTAAAGGAGGAGAAAGTGAAAGCAACTATCATATTGCAAAATAGATTGGAAGAAGAATTGGAATGTTTAACTGATCAAAGGCCTAATTCGATCTTGATGAGAAGGTGTATCTGATATATTGATGGATACTTCATTTTTAAGTTTATGATCTATCAAATTTTTCTATTAAATTTTTAGATTGAAAGTTTTCTTTATTCCAAAAAAGTGAATCTTCATACATAGTGTTTATATATCTATTACTAACGAGTAATGACCATTTGCCATGAATATCTCTCATTTACACGCAAATGAGATTATGTTTTAAAGCAATGGTACTAGCCATCACCCCAGTACTCAATTACAAGCCAATATAGCTAATTTAATTTCCATATCCGAAAGGATCCACTAAGTAGTTTGCTGAAACATGTGGGCATGTGAAGAAAGAAAAACGACCTGTACAGGGTCTGAATCATTGCAAGAAAGAAGCACATTTTGAAATTTCTAACCATCCAGGCCAAATGAACTGTAACATTATGAACATTATAAGTTGCATACAATTTGCATCAGATTTAAGCAAAAATATGTGACAAGTTGACAATTGAAATGCTTCCTCATAAATCTGGACTCTTGTACTTTTATGCCTATCATGTTGATATTCTGAATTCGTACACATCATTTGGCTTAAACAAAATATTCACCAACCATAGCATAACTATATCTACAATGAATTTAATTATTTATACCTCATACTAACCACCAACAAATTTAGAAGGAGAGCCTTAAAAGGGCATAGGATAGTGATTAGCAGAAAAATTATCACATGTATAATGTTCATTAAAAAAAGCCCAAAGATTTAATTATACCTTTTATAAAATGATACCTTATAATTCCTGGATGCAGGGCACCTGAGAGAATCAAGGGACACAACAGAAATGAAAATTTCTTTTACTCATATTTCATTCTTTTAAGTTCAATTAGATGGTTAAATAAAACCTTTTGAATTTCTGTTCCCATTCCCACATTAGCATTTTAGCTACGACAAGAAATATCAGAAGCCAAAGTAAAACTATAGGCTCCTCAAGCATATCGAGGAATTTTTGTTGAGCTTTGACTATAAAAAGAGAGAAATTTTCCTTTTCATGGCTAAAAACAGATTCATGAATCCTTGGACTAAAAAATGGTTGAAAATATTCAGTTGACGCCATTTTGATATTTAAGTCAGTGATACACAAACCATTGTGTGTGTTTAGATTAGCATATTTTATTTGAAAAAAACAAAAATAGTTTAATTTATGTTCAAATCAATTTATAATTGAAAAGATAGATATTTTCCCTCAAAACCTAACATAATCCAAACAGGCAACACCAATCCAGTCTTGTGAATAATAGGACAATTGGAAAAGGAGTGCAGGTTGGAACTTTGCAGTTCCTAATTTAATCTTGATTTCTCACGTTTACTTCCTGTTACTAAGCATTTTATAACTCGGCACTTTGCATCATGAAATATACCATAGAGGTACTCCCAATCCCCATTGATAAATACAATGACGCAAATGCAGCAACAAGTTAATAGATCATACCAGACAATCAATCTGAAATAAGAATGAAAGAATGAAAGAGGTAGAAGGATGTTGTTGCTTCATACCAGACAATCAATCTGAAAACGAGAAGCTGTGAGGTCGTCAACAATGGTGCGGGACGGCGGGTGCGGGACAACGGTGCTGCTGGTGTGTGAGTGGTGTTAGAGAGAAGATACGAGAAGGAGGACAAATCTGAAATCACAACTGAGAAGTGAGGGTTAGGGTTTCCTTCTTAATTCATATATATATAAGGTCATTTTTGTAATTTACTCTACGGGTAGGGTGGGGGGATACCATCATTACCAAACCCGCTTCGCCCCCGAATTTATAAAGCGGGGAAAATCCAAACCCGAACCCGAACCCGGTCAACTCGATTTTTCACCGTTGACATCGGGGAGGGTTCAGGCAGGTACCCATGGGTCTGGGTCCCATTGCCATGCCTAAGTAGCAAGTACATTTGACTTGTTTACCATTTAATAGAAGCCAACTGAAAAAAACATAAAGTTCACAACATGCATCACTCATTTGGAACCTAAGATGGGTTGCCATTTGTGCCAGGAATGGCCTATGAAAGAAATCACCATTATACATCACGTAGATACCAGGCTTCACCTCTTGCATATGAGAAAATCATTATCTAAGAAGCTCAATTTGGAAAAACAAATAATGAACCTGAACAAAATAGAATCATCATTATAAAAGAACTTATTGGAACAGATTTTCAACAAGGAAATAACATCTACAATATACCCACTACTTATGAATTCACATATACCATTACCTCATTTTGAACATTTGTCACCTTAAAACATCCTTCAAACTCTGGTTTTGGAGTGTATTCTAAATCCTCTATATCATCCCCGACACACTATAAACAAAGCAACAAAATTGTTTAAGATCATCAACCCATGACTAATGCCATACATTGCATTTGCCCAAGGTACAATTTCAGGATCAATGAACAACCACATTTGATGCATAATAGTTAAATAATTTATTATATTCCACTTCAATGCAAATTAATCAACCTCGTGTGCACACAAAATAGGGCTGTTTGGGAATTATAAAACCACTTGCAGATAAATAATCTAAATAAAAAAGAATGAGAAATCAGAAGATATTGATCATGAGAATACTAATGATAAGAGGCTTTTGATGAGATGTGTTTGTTGATTTCCTTTGTAGTTTGTATAAATAAGTAAACAACAGTCTCAGAGTGATAAAGAGATAGCATGGACAATAATATATGACACTTACCTCTCTATTTATGAATAAATACCCTTGACCATCTACCATGTATGAAATCATCATAATTGAATCATAGTCAGCATCAGGAAATTTTAATGGAAGTTTTGTGGTCTCAATGTCAAATGTGCAAATACGAACTTCAGCACGCCGCAGAAGATATGTCTTCTTCTTGAGTGTAACCCCATTATTAGTGGACACTCCAACATCATACCACTGGGCACTGGCCACGAAGATTGGTTATGCAATCTAGAAAATCCTGAGGTATATGTTCTCTGCTGAGCAACAAGCAAGCAAGGATCAAATAAGAGCAAAATTTATTCAACAAAAATTAACTGAGAAAAAAAAATGGCATTGCATCATTAAAAGAATTAAAATGTGAATGTGATACTTCAATCCAAAAATTTCTTGTTCCGTGAAAATTGATCTACCTTTTTTCTGTTCATGTGGACATTAAGGTTTCTGCAGCATTAGAAGGCATCAGATTTTTCTTCACATCCATCAATTGTTCCACGGTATCAAATGAAAGCTTTAAATAGATTTTCTTGACCCAGATAAATGGTTTTTCTGTTGAGAACAATGAAAGCATAAATTAGAGTCCATTTACAAGGAGATGGGAATCAAGCACAACCTAACTGAACTGAAGCAAAATGAAGATTTTCATGAAATATTTTGATCTCAGATTTCATTTTCATAAAAACCCGTGTCAAATCAACAAGCAATAACAAGAAACTAATGCAGAATCTCAAGACTAACCATATTGACTTGACCTTCTAAAGACTCGGGAAGGAATGAGCAAATAAAATCCCAATAAAAAAGATTAATAGCATTGAATGTTGTATTTTAAAAGCTGCTAGTCATGTATCAGAAAAATGAAGCAAATAAGATATGCATAACTTGCTTACAAGATCCAAGTCTTCTTTCTCTACAATTTCAATATCTGCAATCTGAGCTTCATAACATCTTCTAAGGTATGCTTCAACATCCATCTCCATTTTACCCTATTAAATCAAATTTTTATGGGTTCGAATCCGAAAATAGTCTTTTTGCATATGCAAAGATAAAACTATGTACAATATCGCTCTCCAGTCCCCTTTACCTTCGCATAAGGAGGAGTTTTTGGAGTAATGGGGCACATAGTTTTTTAAATCAAATTTTTATATAATCATAATCAACACCATCATCATGAATGTTCTCACTCACCTTTGTAGCTACATAGAAATAAGGCCGAAATATGAATTTTGACTTGAATGAAGAGCCATCCTGCAAGTGCAAGCAAGCTCCAATCAATAAACTATTCCCTTTCCCAAGTCACTCTTTTTGGTGGAACAAAAAAAAGTTGCAAGAAAAGAAAGCTTTTGGCAAACTATACTTGTGCAACAATAAATTATTCCCTTTCCCAAGTCACTCAACGCAACTACTGTACACTTTGTAACTGTCTTCATCTTTTATGGTAAAGCATGTATAAGTTCATCAGAATAAAATATTGTGACTGCATTTTATACTTTTTTTAAAGACAAATGTTAGTTGTTAATTTATTTTTTTGTTAGTGAGAAGGATTCGAACCCACGACCATAACCTCTCCTCCCCTACTTCTCTCTTAACCACCAAGTCAACCTCATAGCTCTATGTTTTATAGTTTTAGGAATCGAGAAACTCGACTAAGCAAAGAAATTGCAATTCAATAATTTATTAAACACAGCTATGTAATAACATTTCAATTCACACTTAAAACCATGCTTGTAAATCTCAATAATAATAATCGTGAGGAGTGAGTATATTCACTGACGTGAGAATTAATGAAGAAATGAAAATGTGCTTACAGATGCAAAATTGACTAACCCTCCAGTCGCTTTTCACCCTATGAGAAAAGATTGAATCCAAATTTTGCCTCGACCTCTTCCTCGGAGGAGCGGTTCAACTTCCGCTTCTTTGACGCCTTGTCAGTGTCTTTCGGGTAATGTCCCTCGCTCATCGTTGCAGTTGAGATCAAAGGTTTTCACGTGTGTCAACACTTTTGAATGGAAGTTAGATATGCGAGTTTTAGAGAGAAAACCATTTGAATGTGAATAGAAGATTGTGGGGGAAGGAAAAAAAAACTAGCACAACGTGTGCATTTTCCCACGCTTCAATTAACGATTTATTATTATTATTATTATTATTATTATTATTATTATTATTATTATTATTTTTAATTTTCTAAGGGAATTAACGAAATTTTTAGCCTGCTAAAAAATTCATTTTTTCGATTTTCAAATTTGTTGGATTTTTTTGTTTATTCAGTTTTTTACTTTTGAATCAAATTTTTCTATTTTAAAATTTTATTGGATTGTGTCTAATTCAGAAAAGTGGAATTCCATATCTTATTTGAAATTTGACACAATTTGATTGCATATTGTGCTTGTTTATGCATGTGACAAACATCGGTGAAATTAGATCCCGCATAATTAATTTATTTTTTCATTAAAATAAATAATAAAATTCAATCAAACACATGGAAAAAAATAAATTATTTGAAGCATTTGGTTTAAGATATCATGTTATATTTTCAAGAATCATATTTCAAGGATTTATAACTAACCCATAACAATATATCTTATCATTTAATATTTCAGAAAAAAAAATTGTGTTCAATACAAACTCATTTACTTAAAAAAAATTGTGTTCAATACAAACTAACCCATAACTGATCAGTTACTTTAAAAAAAATTGGTATACTTTATTTGCTTAGACCTATCATGATTGATTTAAGTAGTTGATATATTAAAAAAGTAATTAAGGTAATTAATATATTCAACTTGGTAATTAAGATAATTAATATTGAAGATTCAATTGTTCATTTTTTAAAACATTGAATTTACATTATAAATAATTTAAGGGTAAAATAAATCAATTTTTATTCTATTTGCTTATTAATTGTATATGGTAGTTAATAAATCAAACTTAATGAGTACTTATAATTTAAAATTATTTAAATAACTTTAATTATACATAAGTTAAGTTACTCTAATATAATTTTTGTATAAATATTAAATTTTAAATTTTTGTAATATAAATATATGTTTTAAAAGTATTTGTTATGGTATAATAATATGATTTAATTTAATTTAATTTTTGTTTTATTTTTTTAACGGATACTTACTTATAAGGCTGATTTTTAAATTAAATACAAATTAATTATTTAATTAGCAAAAAGGGCCAAAGTTAAAGCAAATTGGGAATTTGGGGCAGTCAAACACGCCTGGATTGGGCGTGTTTAAACACGCACCTTGTCACCATTCGTACCATTTGACGTTTTGTCTAGAAATTGCTCTGCCTTCTCTCTAGAGCGTGGAAGGATATTTTCTAAAGCGAAGCCCTACCGAATTTTCTGAAGCGAAGCGCTGTCAACAAGTAAGTTTCTCTGCCTTTTTTATATTATTTAAGTTGTTATATAATATAATTAGATAAATGTTAGGATCATATGAATTTGTTAGCGACATTTATGTTAGATTCATAGGAAGTTGTTAGTGCTCGGGTTAAAGATTTATGGTTTAGGTATTGCGGTTTAGTTTTAGGGTTTAGGGGGTTAGTGTTTAGTGGGTTAGGGTTTGGGGTGTTTATGTTAATGATTAATGGTTAATTGTTGTACTGTGGTAGTGTTTAGTGAGTTTAGGGCTGGGGGGGGTTAGGTTAATGGTTTGGTGCTTACTGTTGGTGGATTAGGGGTTAGGGCTTAGGTTTGAGGTTGGTTAGGTTAGGGGTTATGGTTTTAGTGGTTAGTGGGTTAGGGTTTGGGGTGTTTAGGTTAATGGTTAATTGTTGGGGTGTTTAGTTTTAGGGTTTAGGGGGTTAGTGTTTAGTGGGTTAGGGTTTGGGGTGTTTAGGTTAATGGTTTGGTTTTTAGTGTGTGTGTGTGTGTATTAGCGTTTAGGGGTTAGTCTTGATGGAGTTTAGTTTAGGGATTATGGTGTTAGTGTTTAGTGGGTTTAGGGTTTGGGGGGTTTAGGTTAATGGTTAAGTGGTTATTGTCGGTCGGTTTAGGTTAGGGGTTATGGTGTAGGTGTTTAGTTGGTTAGGGTTTGGGGGGATTAGGTTAATGGTCGACTGTTTGGCTTGGGTTGATTAGGGGTTAGGGTTTATGTTTGATAATTTAGGGTTTTGGGTGTTTGTGTGGTTCAGGCGTTAATTTTAGGGTTTATGTTTTTTAGCTTATTTTATTGTTTCTTAAAATTTGAGGTTGTTGTTTTTGTTTAGGGCAGGAAATAAGTTCAGGTCATGAGGAGTGTGTTCGTGTAGTCTTTTTTTTCAATGGAAGGAAAATTGAAGGGCAAACAGGTATTGCCTTTGAAGGGGAGAAAATGATGACACGTATCCAGCGAAAAACAACAGTGGATGATTTGCATGAAAAGATACGTCCAAAATTAGGGCATAATGACAAGTCATGTATCACTTTGCTGACGACAAGATTATGGGAGAATGAACAATACATGGGGTTTCCAATACATGATGATGAAGAATTGGAAATGGTGATTGAAGAATTTTTGAACCAGGCAAGGAAGAAATTTTTGGAGTTGTATGTGGATTATACCGTAGCAGATGATATTGTTTTACCGACAAGGTCAGCCGCTTTTAATTCTGCACATATTGCAGCATCATATGGTGCTGTAGGTGTAAACATGTCTGAGGAAGATTCGCATGACCCAACTTGGGTTATGGATGATGATGAAGATGATGACGATGATGAAAATATCGCAAGGGAAGATCGTCTTCTTCAGGAGAATGCAAGTGCGTCCGATAATGATGAAGATTTTGGTATGCATGGAACTGCATTCCAACAAAACCCTGAAGTGGGGTCGTCTAGAATGCGTCATCATCCGAACGTTGGATCAACGCAATCAGAACAACCTGTTGAAGGTATGTTACATGACCTAAATGAATGATGAAGTGGTATGATATTTGTATATCTGTATATTATAGTATTTTAGTTTGCATGGTATGTTTATTAAACTGTTTTGTATTTACAGGTGGCGCGATCATTCCTTTTTGGGGACGAAATTCCACATTACACATATATTGATTGGAATCACCCAAGCGAAGAAGAATCTTTTACCGGTTCAGCTTCAGGTTTGGGTTCAATGCAAGGTCCCTGGCAATTAGGGGACGATTTGTTTGTTGAACAGGAATTTCCATCCAAAAAGGAGGCACAAATTGCAATTAAGCGTAACCTGATGAGGGAGCATCAAGAAGCATTTGTGGTTGAGAGCAAGCCTGACAAGTTTGCCATGAAATGTGTTGCTTACATCGATGGTTGCCCTTGGAGGGTTAGGGTGTTTAAACCACTGTACGGTGAGAAGTGGGTTGTTTCAAGATGGGGTGGAAAACACAATTGCCTGAATGACCACATAACACAGGATCACAGACTGATGTTGATATTATTGCTTCACTTGTAGTTGGAATGAACTTAATATTTTTGCTTAAGTAGTCAAATATTAATTTGTGTTAAGGTTTGTTGTTAATGTGAATGTTACAATTTCATTTTCAGGAATGGTTAAGGAGGAACCCGGCGTGTCAATTGCATTGGTTTAGGAGAGGATCACCAATAGCTATGGATTTAAAGTTTCATATTCTAAGGCATGGTATGCGAAGCAGAGAGCAATGGCAATGATTTGCCGAGGTGGCGCAACTACATGCTTCGTTTTTCACCAGGTTCTTTTTATGATATTCAAACCAATGCTTATTAAGTGGCACATCGACTGGTACGAGGTAAGCGTGTGTTTCAGCGCATGTTTTGGACTTTTAGACAGTGTTGCGAGGCTTTTAAATTTTGCAAACCGGTGATTCAAATTGATGGGACTCACTTATATGGCAAGTATAAAGGAAAATTACTGATTGCCACGAGTCAGGATGGAAATAATGAATGCCTGCCACTGGCATTTGCCATTGTCGAGGGGGAGATGTTGGAAGCTTGGGAATATTTCCTTGCTAACATTCGCTTCCACGTAACCCAGATGCAAAATATATGCCTCATTTCAGATCGGCACCAGAGTATTATATCTGCAATACAGAATCATGCTGGTTGGCAACCACTTTTTGAGCATCACATTTTTTGCCTTCGTCATATTGCCAGTAATTTCAATCAAAGATTCAAGAAGACCCTCATGACTTTGGGTATGTTAAGAATTCTTTGTCATTTATTAAGCTGACAAAAATGTGTTAGCCAACTAATGTAAATTATTTTATTAATTGTGCAGGTTATACTCCCTGTAAGATTCAATTCGACATAGCGTTTGCACGATTCCGTGATACCAGTCCTGAGGTTGCAGAATGGATTGACAACATTCCTAAGGAAAAGTGGACTCGTGCATATGATGTCGAGGGGAGAAGGTATGGCCATATGACAACAAATTTGTCTGAATCAGTCAACAAGGTCTTCAAGGGAGCAAGGAACATGCCTATCACTGCTATGGTGAAGCACACATACAGTCGTTTGGTTCAATATTTTGTGAGCAGGGGTCAGGCGGCCACTGAACAGCTTCAGCATTCACAACGGCATTGTAAAAATGTCGTTGATGCTTTGAGGCATAATCAGACCGTTGCTGCAGGGCATAATGTATGCACATATAACCTTCAAGAAACTTCGTTTGAGGTTGACGATGGCTGGGAGAGGGCATATTCAGTCAACCTAACAGAGCATTTTTGTCAGTGTGGCAAGTTTAAGGCCTTCAAATACCCTTGTAGCCACGCCGCGGCTGCTGCTTTATATATCCGGCAGAATCCGTTGCAATATGTGGATGATGTGTTCCTGGTAACCAACTTAGTTCAGGCTTATTCATTACCTTGGCAGCCAGTTGGTAATGAACTTGCTATTCCCCCGAGTGAAGATCCAATTATCATTCCTGACAGGTCAATGTTGCGTGCAAAGGGTCGTCCAAGGTCCATTAGACTACATAACGAGATGGACGAAGTCGAAACATCTCAGAGACTTCGTAAATGCGGTCTGTGCAAGCAAGTTGGACATACTCGTAGAGGTTGTCCTACTCGGGGTGGTGTCTCATGATTTTGTAATTATGTTTGATTGATCAGTGGTATGTTATGTGTATTTGATTTATAAAGTTGGACATCAATTTTCGTTATTTATTTATTTTTTATTTAGCATGATTTACGTTACACGTATGACGTTATGTGAACTATATTAAAAATTGAATATTGGAAATGCGAACAATACATGAGACAGCTAACAAATATGTCGTTGAACACACCTAACAAGGGTGTGATTTTCGGTCACCGAGTACTTCCCTAAATGTAAATTCCCAAATCATATAAAGAACGACCTGGTTGGCAATCACCCCAGTCAACCTTTCATTTTTGCCTATAACGTGTTGGTGTTTATGCCTCTTCTTGTTATCATTTTCAATTTGGGGTTGCAGAAAGAACGAAGAAGTAGTTGTTGCTACTTCATATGGCCCTAAAGAGGAAGCGCTAGTTAAGGGTTTATTTTTCCATCCAATGCACGTAATTAATTTAACGCATGCGGCGTCGTTGAACACCCCCAACATGATGTCCACTTAACACGCCCAACAAATTGGTCGTGACTGAACACGCCTAACAAGGCGCATGATTGAACAGGCCTAAACCCAAGTGGTTGTGACTGAACACGCCTAACAAATTGGTCGTCACAAAACATGCCTAACAATGGCATCATTGAACACGCCTAACAAGGGCGTCATTGAACATGCCTAACAAGGGCGTGACTGAACACGCTTAACAACGGCGTCATTGAACACGCCTAATAAGGCCATGACTGAACACTGCTAACAAGGGCGTCGTCGAACACGCCTAAGTAGGGCGTCATTGACCCCTATATAAGGCAGACACTACCACACAACACACCACTACCCACACAAGACACCACTACCACACATCACACCTCCAAAAGCTAAATTCAATCTGAATACCATGGCATTTTTAGGAGAAACAAGCTGTCAGACAATTGCTAACTCCAAATTAGCATTCCTTTTTCCAAATGGATCAATGAAACACAATAAAATTGGTGTTTGTTTTCAGTGTCCTTCACTGATACCAATGCGAGTTCCTGATGACTGTTCTTTTCAGACACTGAAGAGTAGGATACACGACGCCCTACTACTAACCAATGGCCATGTTGTTGATGAGATTCACTACCGGCAACCATCCCTACATGCAGGTCAGCACTATTTTTTTCATTCTTTACAACTGACAAATGATGATGATGTTTGCACAATGTTAATGTGCAATGACAAAATGTCAGATGCTGGCCCAATAGAAATATTATGTAGCATCAACAGAACACCAGATGGTATATTCAACCTGCTTCGTGAGAACATTGTCCCCCAACATGATGCAATGCTATATTATAACAGCAAGTGGAAAATACCACGAGGAGCGGATTTTATTGGGTATGCCTTTACTGGAACAAACCCAATACGATTCGAAATTCCTTTAGGCTGCACCATTGAAACACTCAAGCATGTCATCAAGGAAGTTGTACCTGTTGGGGTTCCCCCTAATGGGATTCACACGTCACAGGTGGTGAGAAAATTGTTTTTCCGACATCCAGCCCATGCCCAATATTCAGACACCGCAATCGAATATGACATTAAAG
>CM023951.1:24591877-24647260 GCA_013407115.1 Glycine latifolia
TTCGTGAGAACATTGTCCCCCAACATGATGCAATGCTATATTACAACAGCAAGTGGAAAATACCACGAGGAGCGGATTTTATTGGGTATGCCTTTACTGGAACAAACCCAATACGATTCGAAATTCCTTTAGGCTGCACCATTGAAACACTCAAGCATGTCATCAAGGAAGTTGTACCTGTTGGGGTTCCCCCTAATGGGATTCACACGTCACAGGTGGTGAGAAAATTGTTTTTCCGACATCCAGCCCATGCCCAATATTCAGACACCGCAATCGAATATGACATTAAAGAGTTGATTACCGATGAAGACGTGTTTAAGATGTTAGCAGAATCGAACTACTGGAAACGTTTTGGTCCAATTGAGATTTTGACTGCCTTTACCAAACTGGATATCCAGATGGAATGACACATGTATGCTCCGTTTTTTTACTTTTTTAATTAGTTGTTTTTAACAATTTGTGTTATTCACAGCATTTCTAGTCGGATATCTTCGGGGTTCACATGTTTAAATAATAATTAGACAGATCCATATTAAAATAAAGGTTACAAACAAATGTAAGTTAAAATAAAGGTTAAAAACAAAACTAAGATGGTGGTGGCCACTGCCGGTTACGCGCCTGACGATCAGGTAGCCTTCGTCTTCGCGGTCGCTCAGAACTGCCTGGCTCAGAGGGCGCTGGTTGAGATGGGCCTGCCTGGGACGTGGGTCCCTGAGATGGGCCTGCATTATAATAACCAAGGTTAAATAAATAAAAGAAAAAGAAAGAAAGTTTGAAATTTGCTATATTCCGTCAGAAAAAGCGTTAACGACGAATTTTGCGACAGAATTAGCGATGGAATTAGCGACAGAATTAGAGTTGAAGGAGCCACGCCAGTAGCGTGGGAGCCACGCCAGTAGCGTGGGAAGTGCTCCAGAAAGCCATTTTCCACTGGAATTCCACGCCGGTAGCGTGGGAGTCACGCCAGTAGCGTGGGAAGTGCCCCAGAAAGCCATTTTCCACTGGATTTCCACGCCGGTAGCGTGGGGGCCACGCTGGTAGCGTGGGACTCTCGCTGGGGGCCTATAAAAGGCCATTTTCGTGTTTTTGGGCTTCAAAACTGCTTCTTCTTCTTCTTCCTCCTTGAGCCAGGCAGCCATTAGAGCACCTTAGAAGCTTCATATCTCCATTATAAGCCATTAAAACACCTCCTAATCACCTTTAAACCTGATTGGAACCATTTGAAAGCCAAAATCCAGCCTTGATTGTGAGAATTTGTGAGAGAAACCTATTCCCCTGAGGTTTTGGAGAGTTTGAACTGTGGGAGAGGAAAAATGGAAACCCAGGACACCAGAGCTAGGAGAAAGACTTCTCCAGCCTTTCCTCTATTGATCTGAGGTAAGAAACTCCTGTTTTAACCGTTTAATTCATGGAATGGGAATTGGGTGAATAGTGACCAATCAATGATAGGGCTGGAATTAGGCTTAGGTTCTTTAGAAAAGTGTAGTCAGGAGGTTGTTCTGAGTAACATGGAACTTTGAAATTGAAATTGTGATGAAGTTTGAGTCTAGCTTTGGGAAGGAAGAAGGGTGTGTAAATGGAAGGTACTGTGGCCTGAATTAACTTAAGTACCTTTACAAAAGTTATTCATGAGGCCAAATAATCGGTGAAAATGTGTTAAAATATGTGTTTTGACTGAGTTGAACCCATGTGGCTTCTTGATATTGATAAGCCTTGAATTGAGCTGCACAGAGTTCTAAAGGGACTCTGAGGCCTTAGTTAAGGCTGAGGCAGACCATTGAGGGTCAATGTATAGCCTGGTAAAAGTTGGGTTAAGATAAACCTTAAGTTAGAAGACATGTATTGTTTATGAGTGGAAGGGTGTTTCCTTCCATATAAACGGTTGAATGCCATTTTTGATGGTTTGATTCATGCCTACTGTAGGGCGTGACGTGCATACTGCTGGTAGAGATCACCCAAAGACTAAGGGAACTGATTCTGAGCTACGACCAGGTAAGCTCAGTGTTTTCAGTGATTGTTTCCCTGCTTGTGTTTCACTACACCCAATATGGGTGACTACTTGATATGACTTGGATTCTAATGTGTTATGATGTTGTGGTACTGAATTGTACTGATTATTGATGAAATGGTTTAATGATGGCTGGCAACTGCATGCTAGCTAAACCCTGAGATGGGGTGTATTGATTTTGAGCACACTGAGTTAGTGTATATTTTGATGATTATATTGAATACACTAGTATAGTGTATGGTTGCATGAATTTTGTTCTGAACTGATTGTGATGTGATTGCTTGAAATTTACTGGCCAGTAGGATGTGGTACTATGGACCTCTTGGGAATGTGCCCTTAAGTGGATGATCTCCCCTGGGATAATCCATAGGCGTTCATGTAAATCCTGAGTAGATGTGCCTTTAAGTAGATGATCCTATTCAGATATTGGGCGGCAAGTCCTGGGTAGATGTGCCTTTCAGTAGATGATCCTACCTGGGCAGGTGTTGAGCGAATCCTGAATAGATGTGCCCTTCAGTGGATGATCCTATTTAGGCAATGTGTGTTGATTAGATGCTGGTATTGTGTTGTTACTTGCATGTAACAAATTTTGGTCAGCCGAGAAGGCTGTTAATCTGATGAGAATTCTGTTTAATTATGTGATCTATATACATATATATATGTATATATGTTGTGATATTGGGAAGTGAACCAGGGAGAGGGAAACCTCTGAGAACCCTGAGTTTACTGAGATAATTATCTCACCCCTGTTTGGGGCTTATGTTGCAGGAACTGAAACCGAGGTCACTGAGAGATCCCAAAGCAAGAGGCCTGCACTGGGATAGTGTGAAGATCATCCTAGGCTTAGATGATTGAGCTTGTGAGCTCAGATTTTGTCCATTTTGTCTGTATTTTGAGGCCTAGGTAGTTGTATAGCTGGAGACTGAAACACTTGTATATGACAATTAATTCACCATATATGTAAGAAGTATGTATATTATGTTGGATTTATGCTTCCTTTACTGTTCATTTCCATGCATGCTGCGTTACTTTGATATTGTATAATGTTAATACGCCGGGTGCACACGGGGTGTTACATGCATAATCCGTATGGACATAGGGAGGTCGACATGGAGTGCCGTGCTCTGCATACAGCGGCATAGGATGGTCAACATCTGCGCTACCACATGCTTGCCCTGATGGCCAAACTCCACAGGCTGCTAAACTACAATCAAGAGAACCCATGATGTCGTCGATGTGGGTGCTACTCCAGTCGCCAGACGTGACAGGATCATGTGCAGGATCATCTGCAGTAGGCAAATATACATCCTGCGCCTACGATTCAGCCTGTGGAGGCATATGGGCTTGACTGCTGAATCCGGCGTAGTCCATGCCCCCCTGCTCAGTAGCCTCATAATAGAATGTCTGCATCCCATACGTCGGTGACATAACCGGAGGCCTATAAATACCAGAAGTGTGAGGCCTGGGACCTACAATGGGCTCATCAACCTGCTGCATCGGTGTCCGTCGACGCTCTAGCCCATGTCCTTCTTGTCGTCAACGGCCAACTGCAACAGACAGTTGTGGGTCATCCGAAAGCTGTGACGCGGGTGCATGTGGGCCTGCCTCCTCCACTCGACAAGTCTCTGCGAACACAGACATTAAGTGACCGAGTTCCTGGTTCGCCCATTGGGTGTCTAAGGTCGAGACATTAGGGGGGAGTGTCGCAAAGTACAACGTCTCTAGCCCATCAATCTATAAATAAACAAATGAAAACATCAGTGTGAACTATGTTATCTAGCATCATGAATATAAATAGAAAATAATGCTTGTTAACAAAACTTACACCACGACCCGTCTTGGCACCATGCTTCGTGATGAAACGCTTCCCATTTTCCCTATACCAAACCATGTATTCATGGTGTGGTGACAGGAACTGCTAAATCAGGGGGGGAAGGTCAATGTGCTGGTCCCTAACCTCCCAGTGCCTAATAAACGGTCTGAGCCTACGGGCCCAGTTGTCTTCTCGTTTACCACGGAGGGAAAGGTCATGCACACCCTTCAGCTTCCTGGGAGCACGTGGGATTGGCTGATCCCTACCGAATTGGCGCATGCATCTATCCGGCTGGGAATATTCAACTGTGTGGAAGCATATAATAGGAGTAATTGCCATCCACAACAGTCGTTCATGCTCGGATGCACCAAGAAAGTGGTAGTCTCCATATGGTTGCCAGACCACCTGCATATACCACATCAACACATAATTATGTAACGACATGGACCATGAATGAAAACTTCCAATCACTTAAAATTTATACGTACCTCGTCCCGACTGAGGGAATCTAATGACATCCTATACAGAACCAGCTCGTGTGGTTTAAACCGACCTAAACTATTAAACCTAATTTCAAAATAACAAACATTAGAATAGTATAGGATAGGACTGAATTTAACAAATTGTCAATAAAGCAAAATATAGTCACACATACCGGTGTCCAAAATGCCACTCCGGGTGAGTAGGCAGCGGAATAGCTGGAGCAATGGGTGGGAATCTTAGCCAGGCCCACACCTAAAGCAGCATATGACATCCACCAATGTCACTTCTGCGCGGATCTGTACACTCGCACATTTGTCTAAACAAATGTGGGAGGACCGCTGAGCCCCAGCTATATCGTCCAATGTCCTCGAAGTCCCCAACAAGCAACGGGACATAACATGCTGCGACCATGCTCCCTCCGGATCTGTCGCTCAACAGCCATGATCCAATAAGCCGAGCGATGTGCGCCTTCGTAAAGCGCGTCACAGCTTCCAACTCGGGAGCCACCTAACCCTAGTGCGCAAAATGTCTGTCAAAGAAAGACAGGCGCAAATATCCACCTTTCAGCTCCGTGTCCTCCTCTGGTTGGTGACCAAAAATGTCCTCAATGACGGTGTCCCAGTCGGCTACCGTCACTCCAATAACGACATTGCCCTCCGTGGGCAATCCTAAAATACCAGCCACGTCTTCCAACGTGATAGTCATCTCTCCCTGCGTCATATGGAAGGTATGAGTCTCTGGTCTCCATCGCTCGACCAGAGCACTAATAAGCTCAGCATCCATCTAAGAAAACAAACATTAATCAATTAACAAGTACAGTTATAAAATTTAAAATATTTTACTCATATCATACTTGCATACCTAAATATGTCGCATACGTGCGACATGTAGAAAGCCAGCATGACCTAACATATCAGAAACCACGTCAGGTATATCGTCATGATGTGGCCCCCCTGTCACTTTACCACGTCGAGTCTTCAACACTCGACTTGTGCCCTCATTCCACACAACTTGTGAAACGTGGGTACGCTGAGTACGCCTACGTAAAGCACCCCACTTATCCGGGGTAGCGACAACATAGGTCGTCGGATCCATGGACCCACCCTCATGATCGGATCCAGAGCGCGGAGAATCAGTGGAAGATGAATCAGCCATGTAATAAGTATCTTAATAACAAAAAATATAAAATCATGTTAAAAAATAATATACCGATCTTACAACGCATTCAAAATTATTTATCTTCTAGCCAAAAAATCAAAAATAAATATACACTACTGGCAAAAAAACATAAACCGTAAACAGAACAAAACATTTGCCTTATCTTAGAACAAACACCCTACCCCCGAAGTCCTAAATCCTGAATAAAATCATGCCCAAAACACCCCAACCCCTAAACCCTAAACTTCAAATGTCCAGTTAACCTAAACCCCATCACGCCTAACCCTAACACACTCCAACAATTAACCATTAACCATTAACCTAAACACCCCAAACCCTAACCCACTAACCACTAAAACCATAACCCCTAACCTAACCAACCTCAAGCCTAAACCCTAAACCATAATCCACCAAAACTAAGCACCAAACCATTAACCTAACCCCCCAAACCCTAAACTCAGTAAACACTAACACACTCCAACAATTAACCATTAACAATTAACCTAAACACCCAAAACCCTAACCCACTAGCGACTAACCCCATAACCTCTAACCTAACCAACCTCAAGCCTAAACCCTAACCCATAATCCACCAACACTAAGCACCAAACCATTAACCTAACCCCCCAAACCCTAAACTCACTAAACACTACCACAGTACAACAATTAACCATTAATCATTAACATAAACACCCCAAACCCTAACCCACTAAACACTAACCCCCTAAACCCTAAAACTAAACCATAAATCTTTAACCCGAGCACTAACAACTTCCTATGAATCTAACATAAATGTCGATAACAAATTCATATGATCCTAACATTTATCTAATTATAAAATATAACAACTTAAATAATATAAAAAAGCAAGAGAAACTTACTTGTTGACAGCGCTTCGCTTCAGAAAATTTGGCAGAGCTTCGCTGCAGAAAATATCC
Organism: Glycine latifolia; assembly: GCA_013407115.1. Taxonomy (NCBI): domain Eukaryota; kingdom Viridiplantae; phylum Streptophyta; class Magnoliopsida; order Fabales; family Fabaceae; genus Glycine; species Glycine latifolia. The sequence continues at coordinate 24,598,278 of CM023951.1, forward strand.
TTCCAAGCTTTAGAGAGAAGGCAGAGCAACTTCTAGAGAGAAGGTGAAATGGTGAAAAGTAAAAATTTGGGACTTTTTATAGGGGAAAAGGGGGTCAAACACGCCCAAGCTAGGCGTGTTTGGCAACCCCAAATCCCCAATTTGCTTTAACTTTGCCCCTTTTTGCTAATTAAATAATTAATTTGTATTTAATTTAAAAATCAGCCTACTTATAAGTATCCACACACTAGTGCACATGCACATACATATACACACATTGCACGAATACATAGACATAAAGGACACATATTATTACACTAGTATTATATAAAAAAAGTTTTTATATAATTGAAAGCTACCATGTGTCCCGATTTTGAATTAAATGCAATTAAATTAATTAAATCAATTATAATTAAATACAAAATCAATTCTAAATAAATTGTACATGTATATAAGTTTGTTTAAATAAGGTATTTAAGTAAAAAATATGAACTACATGTAAAAATAAAATATTGGTTCAAGAGTAATGAAAAATCAAAATCAAAATCAAATAAAAATAAATCAATATCTCAACCTTTCTCTCTTAGCCACCAAACCAATTTTATAGATATGTGTTTTATAGTTTTAGGAATCAAGAAACTCGATTGATCAGTGACATTGGAATTCAATAATTCATTAAACACGTAATAACAATTCAATTCACACTTAAAATGATGCTTGTAAATCTCAATAAAAATAATAATAATAATAATAATAATAATAATAATCGAGAGGAGTGAGAGCATATTCATTGAAGTGAGAATTAATGAAGAAATGAAAATATGCTTATGTAACACCTTGTATGCATCTGATTGTTAACATTCAAATTTGATCATTAAACGCATCAAATAAATTAACAACAATTAATTTGGAAGCAACAAAAGAAGAACGTCACCTCACGTCAATATTATATACAATAATATTTGTACATTATGCATGGCAATGCACGTGAATTAAACATCCCTTAGGGCCGAGTTACATAACAAGGGGTCGGGATACATCACAAGGGGTCGGGTTACATAACAATATATATATATATATACACACACACACACACACACACACACACACACACAAAACATAGTCGGCATGCCCCAAAATAAACTAAGTTCCCTGTGGAACTCGTTCCGGTTCGGCCTCTGGTTCGAGATCCCTTGGACTTCCTTGCTACCCGGGCCTATTGCCCCGGGATCCGCCTTCTTCCCTGTGCTCATCACCTGCAAACACATATAATCCCCAACCAGGGTGAAATAATAATCTCAATAAACTCTGGGTTCCGGAAAGCCTCTCCTTTCCCGGGTTCACTTCCATGATACATAGTATTAAAATAGGCATTACACAAACTAGTCATCCCGACTTTCAGCAATATAACACATGTATACAATCACACGGATCATACGAGAGAAGATCATCCAACTTAATGGGCACATGCTCTTGTACATCCCTTGCCTGAGGAAGACCATCCAACTTAATGGGCACATTTCCTCCGAGTTCTACGTGGACGTATATGGCTCTTCCAAGAGAGGTTCATCCAACTTAATGGGCATTCTCTCAGGGTTTTCATATTTACTAATTGACCACTTAGAGTTGTTCCACATCACTTTGGCTCTAAGGGAAGTCCATATTTTGTCCATTTTACTGACCAGAGAATTCTCACACAATCACAACATATTATCACAGTGCAAATCATATACATGTTTTCAATCAAAGCAGTAACACACCCTTTCAATACATGCATCATGACATATAATAATCATCACTCCCTCGAAGTATGGTGGAATGCCGTCAGGGGGACGACTTCCAAGAATAGAGAACTTACCTGTTTGAAGGTCTGCACTGGTTCTGCGTTCTCGCGGTTCTGAGCACCACGATTCTCAGTGTCATACCCTATATACATGCATGAAAAAGATTAATAATGGTTCTCCACCATTGAATGTAAAGAAGCTCAATTTCTTTCCAAGTTACAGGAACTAGTCACCCAACTGGTGACATGCAGACCCCCAAAAAGGGTCCAAAAATCCCTAACAGTCAGATTTTAAGGCTTTTACCTGTACTTCTTACTTCTAAGGTGTTAGCACAACTGGCGTGCAACTTTCCCCCAAGCTAGAACATCCTAAAAATTGCCTTCTCTTCTCTAAACTTGAAGCTTCCTTCGTTCGTTAATGGAGGAAGCCGAAGGAGGAAGATAGAGTTTCTTTGTTGAAGGTCAGTGAGAGAAATAGGTTATGTAAGCAATAGCCCTCACGCTCGTTGCTTATATACCCAGTGAGTCAACGCACATCGCATACGTCACTCAGGTTACACGTGTCACTTAAGTAACCTAGTGGTCAATGTGGATCACGTGCATAAGGTAATCTTGTGAAAGCACCAACTATCGGGCTGGCGAGTTAGACATGTTTCATGTAAGAATACCAGAATCTTCTTATTCTTACTACGTTGTCGGGTTGGTTTAATAATAATAAAATGTGCGCCACCCAGACAGTCTTGTCCAGGTTCCCACCTTGCGCAACTCGGCATTAGTAACCCAGATACCCTCGTGTATGTGCTCGGTATCGAGTGAGTCTAGAGCGTCTCTAATTGATTGCATAACGTTGGAATCCGTCCAAGGCACTTTATAAACCCTGAGGTCCGTCCTTGTCCGACCTCGTCCGGGTTCTTGCCTTGGCACCCAACAATTCGTCTTTCCGCCCTCTTCCGGCCTTATCCGACCTAATCCAGGCTTCAACCTTAGCGCTTCCCAAGTCCAAGGTTTCGCCCTTGTCCGAGATCATCCGACCTTGTTCCACTTCGTTCGGGCTTCTACCTTGACACTTCCCAAGTTCAAGGTTCCGCCTTTGTCCGAGATCATCCGACCTTACTTACTTGGTAATTCGAAGGGAAAGAGTACATGAGCTCGTCCGAGGTCACTACTCGGTAGCTCAAAGGAAAGAAGGATACGAGCCCACCCGGGATCGCTACTCGGTCACTCTTCCCTTCCTTGTCCGGGTTCTTTTCTTTATAGCGCTTATTCCCAAAATACATAAGCGACATCCCGGTCACACTCGAACCCGGTCTCCTTGTAATTGCTAACATACTTAGCACGATCTCAGCTTTACAAGGTTTCTATCTATACCCCTCCCTTATCCGAGTTCCAATTTGCACCCCCTTGTATGACACCCCGGTCACACGAACCTTGATTAGACACAAGACATCATAATTATTATTATAACTATGTAATTACATCGTTACAATGTTCAAATGCCACGTGGACACCTTTACTTATGCAAAATTGAGTAACTCTCCGAGTCGCTTTTCAAGAAAAGATTGAATTCAAAATATTCCTTAATCTCTTCCTCGGGAGAGCAATTCAGTTTCCGCTTCTTTGACGCCCTGTCGGTGTCTCTTTGGTAACGTCCCCGACATGTCCATTGCTCATCATTGCCGCCGAGATCGAAGATTTTCGCTTACGTTAACGCTTTTGAATGGAAGTTATATATTTTGGAGAGAAAATCATTTGAATGTGAATATATAGAAGATTGTGGGGGAAGGAAGGAAGACACTAGCATAGCATGTGTATTTTCTCCGCTATAATTAATGATTTTTTTAAATATTTTGAGGGAATTAACAAAATATTTAGCCTGCTAAAAAGTTCATTTTTTGAATTTCAAATTTGTAGGATTCTTTTTTGTTTATTCAGTTTTTAACTTTTGAATCAAATTTTTCTATTTTTAAATTTTATTAGATTATGTTTGATTAAGAAGTGATTTCCATATCTTATTTGAAATTTGGCATGGTTCGATTACACTATTTTTTATTCTCCAAAGTACACTTCTTTTTAGTTAATGATTTTATTATATGATTGAAATATCTTATTTTTATATTTTAATAAATTAAAATAATGTTTTGGTACCTTTAAATTTATGATTCAATTGTACCTTACAAATAATATTATTAAAGGACAATATTAATTATTAATTAATTAATATAATTAAAATAACGCTACCCTTTCATATTGATTGGTATTATGTTATTAATTAATAGTATTATAAAAAAAATACGGATTGGCATATTGATTTCCTATAATATACAATTAAAATTAGCATATTAAAAAAGAGCTTATAATTAGCATATTGATGTTAGTGTTACGTTAATAATATTACTTTTTGATTAATTTTTTTGGTGCAGATAAATAAATGTAATTGTGTGATTGCTTAATTGATTCGGAGGAATTTTCTATTATAATTTTTATTGATTGATAATTTCTCATGAGGTTAATGCTTATTAATTATTTCATTTATCATACCATTGATGATAAAATTGTGTAGAAAAAATTTTTGGTCTATAACTAAATTAAATAATTACGAAGTATCATATTATGTAAAAATTTAGATATATTAACAAAATGACATTTTTAAAAAAAAACATGTTTATATAAATAAAAATGGTATAAAATATGTTTAAATATATTATTATATTTGATAACATATTTTAGTTTTAATTTTTTTTATTAGTTGAAAAGCTTGTTTATCTATTGAATAAATTTTTTCTTAATAAGTTTTAGTATTTTTTAAATACTATTTGAAATAAAAAAATTAAAAATGCTAATTTTTAGTTTCTAAATTTTTAATTTTTTCCATTTTTATTTTTAATATATTTATCAAGTTTTCATATTATTAATTTTAAATAAATCATAATTTTAATATATTTATTAAATTTCCATATTATCAAACACTTATAATTAATTGAATAAGATAACAGCTTTTAGCTTTTAATTTTTTAATTTCCATATAGCTTTTTCGTCCAACACAGCCTCTATACTTGTGAATAATAATAATAATAATAATAATAATTATTGAGTACAAAGGAATCACTTGATAAATGGGCAAGAAGATCAAGCTTGGTTTTTAGCTTCCAACATGCCTTGAAGACTTGAAAGAAAAATCTTGTAATTAATTGTAAAGGAAAAAGCATCTGGTGATCCAAAGTGCATAGCATTCATATCATGCATTTAGCATTTCAAAAAAATTTACAAAATTAACAAGGCCTTGCTAATTTGATTAAATGTTTAAAATGAAACTAAGGTTTTTGGAAAAATACTGTTTTACACTATGTAATCGATTACTGAGGCATAATAATCGATTACTTTGTTCTTAGCTATTTCTGGAAAACCTATCAAGAACATTGTAATCGATTACATATCGGATTAATCGATTATTTGACCTTAGCTTACTTATAAAACAGCATTGATACACATTTTAATCGATTACCAAGTACCTGTAATCGATTACAAAGGCCAAAAGGAAATAACCTGGTTTATGAAGCTCACTGCCTTAATCGATTACCAAAACTTGTAATCGATTACATTATACATCATTGCTTCACTATCTGTTACAAAATAATCGATTACCAAAGTTCGTAATCGATTACATAGTTCATTTGGCTAAAGTCTGTTTTGTGAAGCTCTCTGCAATAATCGATTACCATAAAACCGTAATCGATTACACAGTGCATTTCAGCAGTATTCTGAACTTCAAGTTTTTGTAAAGCTCACTGTGATAATCGATTACGATACGGAATAATCGATTAATTGGTTCGTTGCCAAAACCCAGATGCCTATAGAACATATTAATCGATTACATATGATAAATAATCGATTATTAGGAGCGTGTAATCGATTACAGACAGTTAGAAATATTTGTTATAAATAGAACTCATTCTGTGCTTGAAAAAGAACTCGCTAATTTCGAATTCTGAGCTAACATAAAGCATTCTAAATACTTTCTTAAGATTCTTTGGGTTCTGGGTGTTCTTGCTTACATCAAAATACAAATGGGTTATTGATTGTATCTTGAAGCAAGAAAGTTTTTGTCAAAGTTTAAGGATTGTGCTGTTCTGAGTCTTGTGTAGATTCTTAAACCTGATTCATTCTTTCATTTGCATCATTAATCATTGGATCATCAGGTGATATCTTTTCCTAAACTTTGAAGGTGTACTCTGTTTTTATTTGTGGTTGAATTTCCATTGTAATTAAGGTCTTGCATGTAATCTAGAGGAAGGGTTTCTCTAGGGGTGTGCTGAGTGAATTCTCAGTGGGTTGGTCTCTAAGAACCTAATAGTGTTTTAGGTTTCTGAACTTTATCTAGGGTTGATAAAGAGAGATTTGTAAAATTCTTGTAAGACAGAAAATTACAATAGTGGAACTCCATTCTAGTGTTGAATGGAAGAAAACTGGATGTAGCTTCATAGTGTTTGAAGTGAACCAGTATAAATCTTTTGAGTCTTGTGTTTAAATTCGTGCTTATCAATCTTCCTCATATATACACTGCTGTATTATCTTGCAAATCAATTTAACTTTGAATAATTGCATACCTTGAACTGAGCAAGTGATTGAATAAATATTTCTGTTGGTTTCAAAGTGATAAAGATCCTAAGAGTAAACTCTGATTTTGCAAAAAGAATTTTAATTTACCAAGCCTAACCAATTCACCCCCCCTCTTGGTTAAGTGTGAAGTGTTCCTATCTTTTACAATAATAATAATAATAATAATAATAATAATAATAATAATTTATATCAATAGATAAAGGGATGTCTCTTTTGGTAACTATCTTTTAGTCTCTATTTTTATAAGGACTAAATATCCTTCAAAACTTACATTTTTTATTTTTATTTTTTGTTCATGTGACCACCCATGTTATATAAATAATTCATGGAAGCATTCATTTTATGTAAATTCTTCATTTTCTTCAAAACATAATATCTGGCAAATTTATGTAATAATAATTTTTTAATAAAAAATTATGAATTTGGGACTGTTTTGAAACATATTACAAATTTGGGCCAGGGAGACACGCCCAAAATGGGCGTGACTGGTCACACCTAGAGTAGGCGTGACACAGGGGGTAGTCACGCTAATCTGGGCGTGACCAGTCACCTCCATTTTGGGCGTGTCTCTCCAATATATAAGCTGGACTTTTTTACTTTTTCCTCCCTTTTACTATCTCACATTCTCTCTAAAAGTTCCTATAGTCCTATTGTGTAGTAAAGCTCTGCCAATAAGTAAGTTAATTTATTAATTATGCATATTAGTTAATATGTTATATTATTAAATTGTTAGGGCCATGTGAAATTGCTAGCAACTATTACATAGAACTATTTTAGGGTTTATGATTTAGTTTTGTAGAAAAATGTTAGGTATTAGGGTCTAGGGTTTAGTTTAGTTTAGGGTTTCGGATGTACGGTTAAGGTTTTAGTGTTTAGGGTGTAGGTGTAGGCGTAGGTTTTAGTGTTTAAGGCTTATGGGTTAAGATTTAAGGGTTTAAGGGTTAGGGTATAGGGTTTAGATGGTAAGGTTTAGGGTTTTAGGGTTTAGGGTTTGGTTGTTAAATTAAAATTAGTTTACCAAATTTATTTAGTTCAATTTAGGGTTTAAGGGTTATGGTTTTGTTTAGTTTTGCAGTAAATTGTTATGTATTAGGGTCTAGGGTTAAGGTTTTGGTGTTTAGGGTGTAGGGTGTAGGCGTAGGTTTTACTGTTTAAGGTTTATGGGTTAGAGTTTAGTTTAGTTTTGTAGTAAACTATTATGTATTAGAGTCTAGGGTTTAGGTTAGTGTAGGGTTTAGGGTGTACAATTAAGGTTTTAGTGTCTAGGGTGTAGGGTGTAGGCGTAGGGTTTACGTGTTAGGGTGTAGGTTTTAGTGTTTAAGGTTTAAGGGTTTAAGGGTTAGGGTCAGTTAGGGTCAAGGGATTAGTTTTTAGGGTTTATGGTTGTTAAAGTATCTCTATGAATCTCCGCTTTATTGTTTTTTTTGTAACCCGAACAATGTCATTTATCTTGTTTTATGAATTTATTTATTTATCAGTAATGGTAATGACATATTCTAACAAAATTTTTTAAAATTAATTTGTACAGGGAAGCTTTGCCTAGAAGTTTTTGTTTTTGTTGACTGTAAGAAATGAGTTCAGGTGGTGAGAAGTTTGCTTGTGTTGTGTTATTTTTAATGGAAGGAAAGTTGAAGGGCGACAGTGTATTGTTTTTGAAGGAGAGAAAAGGCAGACACATATTAAGCGAAGCTTAACACTGGGTGAATTACATCAGAAGATACGACAAAAATTAGGTCTGCAAGACGACCAACGTATCACTTTGCTTACGAGAAGATTATGGCAAGGTGAATAGTACATGGGTTTTCAAATTGTGGATGATGAAGACATAGAATTGCTAATGGAAGAATTTTTCAAGCTGCCAAGCAAAGATTTTCTAGAGTTGTACGTGGACTTTACTGTAGCAAAGGATGTTTTACCCATCAGGTCAGTTCCTTTAAATTCTGTTATGCCTACATCGTCATATGCTGCTCCATTTGTAAACATGTCTGTGGAAGATTCACATGACCCAACTTGAGTTATGGATGACGATGAAGAGGATGATGATGATGAAAACATTGCAATGGAAGATCGTCTTGTTGAGGAGGATGGTACTTCGTCGGATAATGATGACAATGCTGGTGTGCATGTGACTGGATTCCAATCAGACACTAATGTGGGGTCGTTTCAATTTCGTCTTCATCCAGACTTTGGATGTACACAATCAGAACAACTTGTTGAAGGTATGTTACATGACTGAAATGAATGATGAAGTGGTCTAAAATTTGTATATGTGTATGTTATAATATTTTAGTTTGCATGATATGTTGATTCAACTGATTTTGTATTTGAAGGTGCTGAGGTCGATCCTTTTTGGGATGGAATTCCTCATTACACATATATTGATTGGAGTCATCCAAGCGAAGAAGAATCTTTTACCGGTTCCGGTTCGGGTTCAGTGTAGGGTCCATGGCAATTAGGGGATGAGTTGCTTGTTAAACAGGAATTTGCCTCCAAAAAGGACGCACAAATTGCAATTAAGCGGAACCTCATGAAAGACCATCAAGAAGCATATGTGGTTGAGAGCAAGCATAACAAGTTTAGCATGAGGTGTATTACTCATAACGAGAGTTGCCCATGGAGGGTTAGGGTAATTAAACCAGCGTTCGGTGAGAAGTGGCTTGTTTCAAGATGGGGTGGCAAACACAACTGCCTGAATGACCATATTACACAGGGTCATAGACAGCTTGATTCTGATGTTATTGCTTCACTTATAGTAGGTATGTATTTTTTAAATTTCCTCTATATGTCTTTAATAATGGTTCTTTAAGGTTGTTCATTTTAATGTGAATGTTACATTCTCATTGTTAGGAATGATTAAGGAGGAACCGTCTGTGTCGATTGCATTGGTTCAGGAGAGGATCACCCATTCATATGGATTTAGAGTTTCATATCGTAAGGCCTGGTATGCGAAGCAGCAAGCAATGACAATGAGTTATGGGGATTGGCAAGAATCTTATGCATTTTTACCCAGGTGGTGTGACTACATGCTTCATTTTTCACCAGGTTCTTTTTATGATATTCAAACCAATGATTATTTTGTGACACATCGGCTAGTACGGGGAAAGCGTGTGTTTCATCGCATGTTCTGGACTTTCAGACAGTGTTGCAAGGCATTTAATTTTTGCAAACCCATGATTCAGATTGATGGCATTCATTTGTATGGCAAGTATACAGGGAAATTGTTGATTGCCACGACTCAGGATGACAATAATGAATGTCTACCACTAGCATTTGCCATTGTTGAGGGGGAGACCTTGGAAGCCTGGGAATACTTCCTTGCTAACATTCGCTTCCACGTAACCCAAAGGAAAAACATATGTCTCATTTCAGATAGGCACCGGAGCATACTATCTGCTGTGGCGAATCATCCTTGTTGGCAACCACCTCATGCTCATCACGTGTTTTGCCTTCGTCATATTGCCAGTAATTTTAATCAAAAGTTCAGAAATCAAAAATTGAAGAAGACCCTGATGAATTTAGGTATAGTTAACAAGTATTTTGAATATATTCAATGGATATATCTGTAAGTTGAATAGTGTTAATGGTATGATTGTTTTGCAGGTTATACTCCCTGTATGATTGATTTTGAGGTAGTGTTTGCACGATTTCGTGATAGCAGTCCTGAGGTTGTAGAATGAATTGATAGCATCCCCAAGGAAAAGTGGACACGTGCATATGACGTAGAAGGGAAGAGATTTGGCCATATGACAACTAACTTGTCTGAATCAGTCAACAGGGTGTTGAAGGGAGCAAGAAACATGCCTATCGCTGCTCTGGTGAAGCACACGTACAGTAGATTGGTTCAGTATTTTGTAACGAGGGGTCAGGCAGCTATTTTACAAGTTGATCCTTCAACACGACATTGCAAAAATGTGGTTCATGCTATGAGGCATAATCAGTTTGTTGCTACAGGCCACCGAGTTCGCACATATAATGTTGATCAAACACAATTTGAGGTGGAGGAGGGCTGTGAGAGGTCATATCCAGTTAAACTTGCAGAGTGTTTTTGTCAATGTGGCAAGTTTTAGGCCTTCAAATACCCATGTAGTCACGCTGCAGCTGTTGCTTTACATGTTCGTCAGAATCCTTTTCAGTATGTGGATGATGTCTTCCTGGTAAGTCATTTGGTGCAGGCTTACTCATTCCCATGGGAGCCAATTGGTAATGAAGGTGCTATTCCACCGAGTGATGGTCTAGTTATCATACCTGACAGGGAAATGTTGCGTGGAAAGGGTCGTCCGAAGGCTACTAGAATACGTAACGAGATGAACGAAGTTGAAACTAGGCAAAGACGCCCCAAATGCGGAATTTGCAAGCTTGTTGGACATAATCAGAGAACTTGTCCTAATCATCGTTGTATTTCATGATTTTTTAATGATGTTTCTTTAAATACTTGTATGTTAATGTATTCCCTTTTAAGGAATTACAAATTAGTTTAAAATATGTTGAGCCTTTCATCATTTGACAATTCGCAATATAAACATTGTTTAAGAAATGAAAAATACAATAATGCCATCAATTGAAATAACAACAACAATTGAAATAACCACACTTAATAAACACTACTTAATAAAATGAAAATAACAATTACAACTGAAATACGAAAATAACAAGACTAATTAGCAGTTTCCCATATGTTGTGCAATTAACATGTCTTCTTCCATTTGGGCAACTGGTTTGCTAAAAACAGTAAGATGTGTATTGGACAAAAACGTTTCCAGTAATTGGATTCTGCTAACACCTTCAACACATCTGCATCAGTCATCAACTCTTTTATGTGATATTCGATTGTGTTGTTTGAATACGCGTAATGGGCTGGTTGTCGAAAAAGCAATTTTCTTACCACCTGTGAGTGGTGAATTCCATAAGGGGGAACCCCAACAGGCGCAACTTGCTTGATTACATCCTTTAGTGTTTCAATGTTGCATCCTGAAGGAATTTGAAATCTTAGTGGATTTGTTCCAGTGAAGGAATAACCCACAAAATCGCCTTGTCGTGCTATGTTCCACTTGCCGTTGTAATATAGCATTACATCATGTGTTGGGACGATGGTGGATTGAAGTAGGTTTAGTATGCCATCGGGTGTTCTGTTGATGGTACATAATATTTCTATAAGGCCAACACTCGACATTTGTTCATTGCACATTAACATTAAGCAAACATTGTCATCATTTGTGAGTTGCAGAGAATGAAAAAAATATTGCTGACCTGGATGTAGGGATGACTATCTGTAGTACATTTCATCAACAAAATGGTCACTGGTTAGTAGAAGGGTGTCGCACATCTTACTCTTGAGTGTCTGAAAAGAACACTCATTAGGAACCCGCATTGGTATTGGCGTAGGACATTGAAAATAAACACCTGTTTCGTTATGTTTCATTGATCCATTTGGAAAAATGAATGCTAGTTTTGAGTTAGCAATGGTCTGGCTGCTTGTTTCTCCTAAGAATGCCATAGTATTCAGATCGAATTTCGTTTGTGGAGGTATGTTGTGTGGGAGTGTCCGCCTTATATAGGGGTCAATGACGCCCAAATTTAGGCGTGACACCCTTCTCTGTCACGCCTAAATTGGGCGTCTTCAGTAACGTCGTATTTGTTGAGTAGGGTGTTCAGTCATGCCCTATTCGGGCGTGTTCAGTCCCACCATATTTGTTGGGCGTGTGCCAATCACGCCTTATTTAGGGTTGTTAAGTGACGACCAATTTGTTGGGCGTGTCCAGTCACGGAACTAGTTATGCAAACTGCAAGTCTTCACCTTATATACTATTGTTTGGAATCGAATGTTGTAACAGCCAAGTGTTTGAGGTGTGTGTGTTTTTTTTATTAATGCGATATTTATATTCATTGGCATACAACGAAGCATAAAAATGTTGTATGTGACTGGTTGTGCTATGTTAAGACAAGAAATAAAACCATTACACGAAAATGCTGTTATAAATGTCTGAATATCAAATAAAGTCCATTACAAACAAAAAAAAAAAACACTAACGTAAAAAAAAAATACAACTATGACTCAGGTGGCCATTGCTGATGACGCGCTTGACGATCGTGCAACCTCAGTCTACCACGGGGCCGAGAAGAGCCTGCACCAGAAGGGCCTGCCTAAGAAGGGCCTATCTGAGATGGGCCTGACTGAGAACGACCTACATCTGCAGGTGGGTATAGAGTTCCCTAATCTGGAGATGATGGACAAGGATAATCAAGAGGCGGGGTACCATATTGTGCATGTCTTGGCCAATCCCCACAATTGGCTGGAGTATAATCAACTTGAGACAACAGGTTGTCAATATCATCAGCACTCCGTAGCAGGAATGCCACTACTTGTCCCACAGTCCGCTGATGCCATGGTCAAAGTAGTAGCATAGTACACATGTTGTGACTGGGAGTTTGCCAGTGGACGAAAGTCACTCTGGCTACTGCACCCCTGATACCCCATGTCCCGCTGCTGAGTTTCTTGGTAATAGAAAGGCTGACTGCCGTATGTAGATCATATCAGTGGAGGCCTATAAAAACCATCAATGAGAGCCCTGGGAACTCCTATGGGCACAGGAACATGGGGCATGGCTTTCCGACGACGCTTTATTCCATGTCCCTCCTTTCTCCCACGGGGAACATCCACATACACCTGTGGGTCCTGCTGAAGCTGTGATGGGGGTGCATGCGGCCTTGGCTCATCCAAGTGACAACTTTGTCAGAACATGCACATAATGCGACCCACCTCCTCGTGCAAGTACTCCATGCTAAATCTCGGCCACTCCTGATCGCCACTCGCATAGTACAACGTCTCCAGGCCATCAAACTACAAATTACAAAACAAATTCATTAGTCAACACAATAACGCCATGATAATGGAAATTATTTTCCAAATTAAATTTAAACAACACTTACACCACGACCCATCTTGGCAGCCATCTTCGACACATATTGTTTCCCATTCTCCCTGAACCAAATCATGTACTCATGGTTTGGTGACAGCAACCCAGTTAGTAGGGGAGGCAGCTCTATGTGCCGGTCCCTAACCTCCCATCGGCGGATAAAGGGTCTTAGCTTACAGACCCAATTATCATGTGGTTTACCTCGCAATGAGAGGTCATGCACACCCTTCAGCTTCCTCGGCCTTCGTGGGATTGGCTAATCCCTCCCAAATTGCCACATGCATCTGTCTGGCTGAGAATACTTAACTGTGTGAAAGCATATAACTAGAGTAGTAGCCATCCACAACAGTCCCTCGTGCTCAGATGCACCAAGGAAGTGGTAGCCTGCATATGGTTGTCAAACCACCTGAACAAAACAATGAAGCACACAATTAGGAAATAACAACGACAAAAAATAGCAATTATCCAAGTCAAGTGACCAAAACTTATATAAATAACAAAACGTACCTCATCCCAAGCAAGGGAATCTAATGCTAGCCGATACCAAAGAAGCTCGTGTGCACGGAACTTGCCTAAAACATTAAACCTAGTTTTAAAATAACTGAAATTAGACTACTTATAAGACTCGTTAATACATATTTAATAAAAGAAAATAAGAACACATACATGTGGCCGTAATGCCACTCCTGGTGAGAAGGTTGAGGAATAGTTGGAGCAATGGGTGGGAATCTAAGCCACGCCCGTATCTGGAGAAGCACAAAACACCCACCAATGTCACTTCTATCTACATCTGTACACTCGCACATTTGTCTAAACAAATGTGCAAGGACCGCAGAACACCAACTATACCTACCTATGTCTCCCATGTCCCCTATCTGCAAAGGGACATAGCGACAACTGATAGTGCTTCCCCCGGATCTGTCGCATAGCAGCCATGCTCCAAAGATACGCACAATGTGCGCCTTCGTAAACCGCATGACTTCTATCAGATCCCCAACTACCTCGCCCCAATGCACATAATGCCTATCAAAGTATGACAGGCGCATGAATCCTCCTTTTAGCTCACCCTCTTGAGGAGGATGACCAAACACCTCCTCGATGACAGTGGCCCACTCGTCTGACGTGACTCCGGTTACGACATTCCCGTCAGTGCCTAAACCTAATATATCAGCCACGTCTTGCAACGTAATGGTCATCTCTCCCTGCAGCATGTGAAATGTATGTGTCTCTGGTCTCTACCTCTCAACCAGAGCACTGATAAGCGCAACATCGATCTAAAGTCAAGTTAAAAATAATCAATTCGTATGTACACTTATAAACAAAAACATTTTTAGGAATCACTTTGTATGTACAATTGTTCAATTCATAATTTTATACATGAATATGTTGCATGCGTGCGACATGTAGGAATCCTACCTCCTAACATCGCCGCAACCATTGCAGGTATATCGTCACAATCTGGACCCCCTGCGACTTTACCACGTCCCATCTTTAACACTCGACATTTGTCCTCGTTCCACACAGCCTGTGAAACGTGAATTCTCTAGGTATGCCTCCACAAAACCCCCAACTTATATGGGGTAGGCATAACATGGGTCATCGGATTCCTTCCCTAACCCTCATGATCGGATCCAGACCGTGAAGATACAGAAGATGATGAATGACCCATTTATGACTATCTTAATATAAATAAAATAATATAATAATTAATAATTTAATAACTTCAAATTAAATTACATTACAAATAAATAACCTAAATATTTTCAAATTATATTTAAAACCTAAACCTTAAACCCTAAACAATTGACAACATTTAAATATAATTTCAAATTATATTTAAAACCTAAACCCAAAAAAATAAATATGTAGGTAATTATTTAGGTTTTAGTCACTACTTCAACATTTCTTTCTCACTCAAATCATCCCCAGTTCCATAGCATAATAATATCATTTACATATGTAGGGAAATCACCTAAAATCCTAAACCCTAAACTAAATCCTAAACCCTAATCCCTAACCTTAACACTAAACTAACTAATTAAATTTAGTAAAATAATTTTAATTTAACTACTACACCATAAACCCTAAAATTCTAATCCCTAAACTAAACCCTCAAAACTAAACCCAAATCCCTAACCCTTAAACCATAAACACTAAGTAAATTTAGTAAAATAATTTTAATTTAACAACTAAACCCTAAACCCTAGACACTAACACCCTAATCCATAACCTTAACCCTAAACTGAACTAAGTAAATTTAGTAAAATAATTTTAATTTAACTACTACACCCTAAATCCTAATCCCTAAACTAAACCCTCAAAACTAAACCCAAATCTCTAACCCTTAAACCCTAAACACTAAGTAAATATAGTAAAATAATTTTAATTTAACAACTAAACCCTAAACCATTAACTAAACCCTAAACACTAACACCCTAATTCCTAACCTTAACAATAAACTAAACACTTTAAATTTAGTCAAGTAATTGTAATTAACAACTAAATCGTACACCCTAAACTAAACTAAACCCTAGATCCTAATACCTAACAGTTTTCTACAAAAATAATTAAATAATATGGCTCTAACAATTTTATAATTCAATAATATAACATTAAATAATATGCATGATTAATAAATTAACTTACTTGTTGGCAGAGCTTCGCTGCAGAGATAAATCACTCACAAACCTAAGAGAGATAGACTTCATAAACTTTTAGAGAGAAGGTCAAATAGTAAAAGTGAGTAAAAAGTAAAAAAAATCAAGCTTATATAGTGGAGAGACACGCCCAATCCCTGCCCCAAATTTATAATATATTTCAAAACAGTCACAAATTTATACTTTTTTATTAAAAAAAGTATTATTTTGGTAAATTTGCCCACAATATCTATATATATTTTCATTTTTTTATGAAGGAAGCCACAACAAATACTCTACCTACAATTTGTAGCAAGTTTTGTGCAATGTGGCAGAATGGCAGCGACAGAGGAAGATTGCAGTGGCACGGAGATGGATGATGTGGACTCATATTGCATGAGCACCAAGGAGGACAACAAATAAGACGTGTATATATACTTTACAATTTTTGGTGGTTTTCAAGCAAAAATGTTTGGTGTTAATGCTATTAAGCAAAAGTAATTAGCGAATAAAGGGAAAGGGATTGGACATTGGTGGTTAACTGGTTTCCCGCTTCTTTTTCACTCTGTATAATCATCTCTCTCTATGATCAACATACACAACCATCTCCATTAAACTAACTTTAAAATTCTCTATTTTTTTTAAAAATCATTTTCATTTTATTATTTCTTGATTTTAAAACTCATTTTGATTTTAAAACTGATCATTTTTTAATGTGTTCATGTATCATCATGGTAACATAATTGTCAATTTTAAAAATTTCCTTAAATCATATTTGCAAATAACTAATTCTTTTAATCTCTAATTTCATTTCATTTTTTTTAATCTACCAACCAATAATAATAATAATCGGATATTTAAAACTTGTCATTTTTTAATTTAAAACTCATTTTATAGACATATTTGCGAATTTTAAAACTACCCATTTTTTTGTATTTTTTTATAGAACTCTTTTTTGTTAAACGACTCATTTTAAAAAATTAAGAATTAATATAATTTTAGATATTTGTTAATTTTAAAACTGGTTTTGATTTTATATCTGTCTACTTGAAAATTAAAAAAGGGGAATTATAAAGCACTTCACCATATCTATAGTCAATAAATATTTTACAACATATCTAACAAATTTATAAAAAAATATACTTAAAATGTGAATTGAATAAGGAGAATTATAAAGCACCTCACCATCCAATATTCTTCTTTAAAATATTAATCTTGTTGAAATTCATCCAAGGATTTCATGTGTCCTAAATTAATAATTTATGCTATTATATTAAAAGTATGTGAAAAATGAGGTTTTTAAATATAAAAAAGAAAAAGAAGTACCAAAATTAAATAATGAAATTAAAAAAATTAACAATAGAAAAACAATTTTTGGAAAGTAATGAGATATTTGTGAGAATTTATTGAGTTAGAAAAAGTTACATACATACAATTATATTATTTATTTACAATTTTTATTGTAAATGATGAAAAATAGTAAAAGGCATAAAAATATATTCATTTAGTTACTATTTATAATATCCAAGTTTACATTACAATTTAGTAATTAATTTTTAATAAATTATTTTATTAAGTAGTTTTAGTAGTTACAATATATAATAAGAAAAATTGTTACAATATATTAAATTTAACACAACAAAAATACAATAACATAATAAAAATATATTAAATTTGAATTTTTTTTATCTCAAACCAATATTTACATTCATTAGAATGAGATATATAATTTTAGGATAGTAAAAATTACAAAAAATATTAAATTTATACTTAATAGAAATGCGGAAACAAATGAGCAAGAGCTAGTTATAATAATAACAAAACAGTTTTATGTATCATATATGGCTGAAATTTCCTCTCCATTAAAAACAGTCAATGAAAATCTCAGGACAACTTTGATGATCAGCTTTCGCACTACTAGGAGGGGGTACAAAGGGTGGAGCCGTACACCTCAGCAACGCCCAATTCACGCCTTGAAAAAACGGGTGCTGCTTGATGGCCGAAGCCCCCATCACCGACCCCAGCCTCTTCGCCGGGTCCTTAACCAGCAGCTGCGAAATAAGGTCTTTCATGGCGGCGGAAGCCGCGGGTTCCTTCGGGAACTCGAGGGCCCGAGCCACAACGTTCGCTAGGGTTAGCTCGTGGTCCATGCCCTTGAACGGTGTCACACCATAAAACAGTTCAAACATGAATATTCCCAACGTCCACCAGTCCACGGCGCTACCATGTCCCTCACTGGACACGATCTCCGGCGCCAAGTACTCGTGGGTCCCCACGAACGACATGGACCGGACGTTAACGGGTTCGGCCACCAAGGTGGGTCCGTTAAAATGTGTTTGTTTCTTTTTTCGCTTACGTTTTGGGTTGAAGCATGATGCGTTTGGGACTATGCAATTGGGTATCATGCATGAAGAAGAGGTGGCACGTGCGGGTTCCACGTGGGAATTGTTGCGTGGGACTGTGGGAAGGGTTTTTTGATCGGAGATGATTTGTGCCGTTGATGTGGAATCGTCTCATTTTAAGGAAAGGTCGAAGTCTGTGAGCATTATGTGACCATCTGATCGGATTAACACGTTTTCGGGCTTCAGGTCGCGGTAGATTACCCCCAACATGTGTAAGTATTCAAGTGCCAACAACACTTCCGATGCATAAAATCTGTAATAAATACCCAGAAAACAATAATGAAATTAGCATTGATAAAACCTTGCTATATATATTTAATTAACTAAGGGCAATGTAGCTAGTGTAGATAGATGGTGCACTCTCGTACAAATATTCACGTTTACCTTGCTTCAAAAACACGAATAAGAACTCAAATATGCAACGTGTTAGATATAAGAACCTGATTTGCTCCACTACTCGATTAATTTCTTGGATTTTATAGCAAGTATTTTAATAAAACGTGTTTTATCTATATCTAAAACTATTAATAATGGGAATTATCCCATTTAATAATATGCACATTTTATTAGATAATTTTATTCTTAAACTACTTCTTAAATTTTAATTTTTTCTTCTAACTTACATTAATTTTTAACTATTTTTATATTATGTTTTTTTATTGTCATTTTTTTATTAATTGAATTTAATTTCTATATATTTTTATTATTTGACATTTTTTAGAGAGACACACAGTATCTCGCTTCCCCTAGTCTCTTCATAATATTAATTGTAATTAATATTCTTTTTGTTGAGTTAGACTGTTTGTTGAATTGACGAATCAGAAGTTTTGTTTGTTTGTAAGGCAAGAGATGTTTAAAGCCTTAGAACTTGGCATATTATGTTGTGCGACATGTACGAGACAACCTCGATAATTTCCATGTAGGAAGAAGAATATAAGAAATGTCAACGACACAGCCATATGCGTGTCAAAAGTTGATTTAAAAAGGTCTTATGTTTCATGCGAGAGTGAGACGTGCGAATAATGACAAGAAAACAAAAGCGGTTAGTAAAGTGACTCTTCATGCAAAGGTAGCAGCAACTTAGCAAGCATTTTTTCGTTTCACCTAGAAGAAAAATCTGGGGTAGTTGAACATGTCTCTGAATGATTCAGCTTTTGTTTCAATTTGTCTGTGGGGTGTTTTTATCACATAAAAGCGTGCTCAATGAGGAGGGGAAGGGGATAGGGAAAAAAAAAATATTTGACATGCATAGGAATCTTTTGAAGGCTCACACCAAACAGACAAGTTATCACCATCAATTTTCTTTATCTGATCATAAAGCAGAAACATATGAGGGAACAAGCAAAATAAAAAATACATTACGTTAGAGAAAAATACACAAATTGTTTATTTATTTATATTCTAGAAACAGATTTAATTTAGAAAACGGCATATTCCCGTGGTCCTGGCCTGGGTGAGGGGATTTGAATCCCACAATAGGGATCACTGCAAGATTTGTCTCACATTTAATTTATTATTCTTAAAAAATAAAATCCAGAAATCAGGCAACAAATTAAGGAATCAAGTTTAAAATATTTTATGTCCCTAGAGTACGTAGTCGAGTATCTCTCTACTCCATAATCCATAATTCCAAATATACTGAGAGAGCAAGAAGATTCGTCATCTGGGGTAGATTCTCCCTAAAAAAAAAAGCTATAAACTTTTAACTTTTGCAGGTTCAAAACTCTGCGTAGTCCCCACAAACCTCAAAACTTTACATTAAAAAAATCCCTCTAGTAAAATTAATCTACCACCTGAAAGGGTAATCATGCACATCTTATGGGTACCACAAAGTTTATAATAGCACACACAAGACACAACTTCTCACAAAAATTGAGCTCACCATAGTGCGTTGTCATTTTGAGTACTTCAGAAGTAATTTTACGTGGAATGCATAAGCAAATCATCTCAAAAAGTCACTATCACATCCTTAATTCTACTAACACTTTAATATTTTGTTGGTACACACGTTAATAATACTATTACTACTAGTTTTAGTTAAATTTCAGTACATTCTAATAAAAAAGTATTGTGAACTACTAATAGATAGTCTAGTCCAGTCTTAAAATATAAAGTTAACGGCAGTCTTAATCCCATATGGTAATTATCTGATGCATGATCATATAAGGAATTAGGTTACACACACAAAGATCGATAAAGTTAAAACTTTAAAATAAAATTCATATGACAATACAATAGAAATTAGGGTAAAAAAAAAAAACTAAACATGCTAATCCACTAGGGTCGCCGACCCTATCGTGGAGGTTGAAATAAAAAGTACGATGTTATACAGTTATATATAGACTTATAGGTTTGAGCTGTGTTGCGTTCATTGTAAAAAAATGATAAATAGTGAAATTCAAAGTACAAGATAATGATAAATTGGTTTGTTAAAAAAATTAATTTAATGACGAAATAATCATCAATTAAATTTATATTTTTTATTTTATAGAGATAAATTTATCATCATATTATATTTTTGGAAGATAAATTAACTATTTAAAGAAAATGCTTTAATAGTAACATTTTGTAATAAAAAAATATTTTTTACCGTATTTCTTAAGCAATGGTTTGAGGTAGCGATTAGCATTTGTCAGAAGAAGAATAGCAGTAGTAATAGTAGTATGCAGTGAAACACGCCGGCCACACAGGATCCTTCCCCGAGAAAAAGAAAAAAGAAAAGAAATGATTTGATATGAAGAAAACTAACGGCGTGCGCACCTGACGGCGGATTCGAGGAAGCGTTTGTTGGGGAATCGCTGGCGGAGGACGTGCAAGTCACCGCCGGAGCAGAACAGCGTCAAGAAACAGAGCCACTTAGGCGCGTGGATGGAGGCGTAGAGCGTGGGAAGAAAAGGATGATCCAACATTTCGAGAATTTCCCTCTCTGACCTCGCCCTCCCTTCCTTGTTCCTCCTCGCCAAGTCCTCCTTCTCCATCACCTTCGCCGCGAAAACCGCGCCGTCGTTACCTTCCTTGGGCACGGCGAGGTAGACGGTGCTCATGTCGCCGGAGCCAAGGCGGCGCGTGAAGCGGAGGTCGGAGAAAGAGAGGGGGAGGGGGCTGTGGATGAAGGAGGGCATGTGGGGCTTGAAGTGGGAGGAGGTTGCGGGGGTTATTGTGGTGGTGGTGGTGGTGGTGGTGGTGGTTGAGGAGCTGAAGCTTGTGCTGCGTTTGATTTCTGCGGTGGTGGTGGTGGAAGTGAAGCTGAGGCTGTGGAGGTCGTCGGTAAGATCCACCGTTGTTGTAGTGTCCTCCATGGTTTTGGAGAAGGAGGAGAAGAGGACGCAGAGTGTGTCAGGTGCCGAGTAGTGGGTAGGGGTAACTGTGACTGATAGTGAATGCTGCGTGTTTTTTGCATTTTAAACCCACGCGGGTAACTCACTTCCTCTTCCTATCTTTTTTGGCAACAGCTTCCTACACCATTCTCTATTTCTCATACACCATTTTTGCACAGTGAAATTCCCATTATACCCCTGTAATTTAAATATAATTATATAATTTTTTTGAAAAATTCTCTTCTTCCCTCTTCTTCTCCCTGTCAACGATAGCGCTTCCTTCTCGCCTCCCTGTCTCCGGCAAGCACATCCCTGTCTCCGGCAAGCACAGCATTGAATTCAGTCTTCCCCGGCAAGCACAGCATTGGAGTGGGATAGTTCCCGTTGCACGTCCTTCGTCTCCGTTCACTCCGCCGCAGCTTGTTCGAGCTTTGTTCGTGGATACTTGATTGGGGTGGTTGTTTGTGCGTCTGGTGACCCTGGTGAGTGGTTTTTTCGCAATTCGTGCTTATGGTGGTGTGTGAATGCTGTTGCAGGTCGTTAATGGCGGAAATGGATCCGGGAATCCGTTGGATAGTGTCATACGGATTGGGTAATCCGTATGAGTCATATGGATTGGTCAATCCGTATAAGTCATACGGATTGCTCAATCCGTATGAGTCATACGGATTGCTCAATCCGTATGAGTCATACGGATTGGTCAATCCATATGACTCATACGGATTACCCAATCCGTATGCTAGTTTTATGGCTTTAAAATTGCTTTTTTTAAAATTAAATGAATAATAATGGAGTATTATTGAAATCTATGTGCCTGTGGGTGAAAATACATGGTTTCATGAGTTGATTTGATTAAAAATGGACCATGGTTGTGAATGTCGCTTGTTTAAAAGATTTATAGGTTGGTTTTGATTGAAGTTGATTATATGGTCCATTGTGCAAGGCAGGTCTGGAACCCATAAATAGTTTGGTTTTGATTATATGCTTGTAAAGCGTTGTTTTGAAATCATTATTGGTTGGTTTTGATTGGGATTGGACTTTATTATATGGTAAGCTTGTGAGTTGCACTTGTTCAACCCATTATAGGTTGGTTTGCATTAGTATTGGACTTCTTTGTATGGTAAGCTTGTGTAGCGTTGTTTTCAAATCATTATTGGTTGATTGTGATTAAGTTTGTAGATGAGTATATGGTAAGGTTGTCAATTAGACTTGTTGAACCCATTATAGGGTGATTTTCATTAGAATTGAAGTTTATTGTATGGTCTATTGTGCAAGGCAGTTCCGGAACCCATAAATAGTTTGGTTTTGATTATATGCTTGTGGAGCGTTGTTTTGAAATCATTATTGGTTGGTTTTGCTTGTGAATTGGACTTCATTAATTGGTATGGTTGTGAATGACACTAGTATAGATAACCATGCTTGTCAATATGTATCCAATGATGTTGTTTTTTTAAGCAGATTATGGCTAAGACGAGAGGAGGAGTGCGTCGGGGTGTTGGTCGCAGTCCCGACCGTTCTGCGGTTAGACATCCTAGAGGTCATCCTGAAGATGCCCCTGAGCGGCGGCGTAGGCCTACCGCATCTGTCCGTCGTCATAGGGCAGGTGTTGCTATTGATGATGAGCCTCCTGTGCCTGAGCCTGATGCGGAGATTACTGAGCCGGTGATGGAGGATATGGACACAGCGTCTGAATCTTTTCCCGGAGGGCCGGAAGATTCTTCAGTGCTGACTCAGTTTGCTGATCATGTGGCGCTACGAGTCTGGGCAGGAGAGGTATTGAGATGTTCAACTACATAGTCCAATGTCAAAGTCATTCGTTTATCCGTACATGATTAACCGTAAATTATGTCTTATCTGCAGGAACGTCCAGAGTTGAAGCTTGCTTCCCATGGCCGTAAGGTCATTAAATTCGGGAAGCCCGTACCTGAGATTGAAGGTTTCATCGCAGCTACTGGCCTGACTCCATTGATTGGATGCTCGGTGGAGACCGGAGATAGGGGGTTGCTATCTGCATTTGTTGAGCGATGGCACCCCGAGACATGTTCATTTCATCTGCCCGTGGGAGAGATGACACTCACTTTGGACGACGTGTCATCACTGCTGCATCTCCCTGTCATGGGCACATTCGACACGTACGACCAGTTAGACATCGGAGAGGCGATCACATTGCTGGTGGAGCTACTCGATGTCACTGTACAGGAGGCATCTGCTGAGACGACACAGTGTCACGGTGCTTATGTTAGACTATCATGGCTCCGTGAACTGTATTACGCGAAGGTGGAGGCGAGACAGTGGATATTGGCCGCCAGGGCATATCTACTTCACCTTGTTGGATGCACGCTGTTTGCCAACAAGAGTGCCACACATATAGCTGTGGCATTCTTAGAGGCGTTCAGAGACTTCGACCGGTGTGCGGGTCTTGCATGGGGTGCGGGTGCTCTTATACACATGTATGAGAACCTGAGCTACGCCTGCAAGCACCACGGGAAACATCTTGCAGGGTACATCACATTGTTACAGGTAATGATTTCCATTCTCAAATGCATAACGATTAAAGTTTATTGTATCAGTATGTTTTGTTTGCATTCTTTCCTGACTTTTATTGTTTGAAATTTGTAGTGCTGGATATACGAGCATTTCCCTAGTATAGGAAATGTCGATGCCGATGACCAGTACGACGAGAGGCAACCTCGTGCCTGCAGGTGGAAGACCGCGAAGGCCTTACCGGTGGCAACCTATCGGAAACGTCTAGATAGGTTGACACCGTCTGATATAGATTGGACACCGTATGGGGAGCATCGTACCCACAGGGAGTTTGAGGTCATCTCCATGTTCTCTGGATTCCTCAGATGGGGTCCACATCTGACTAGGTATTTACCCGAGAGGGTAGTCCGACAGTTCGGGTATGTTCAGCACATTCCACCACCGCCTATGTCAGATGTTCCTTCACTTGATGACCTTGAAGACAGGTGGACCCACTTCCTAGACTTCATGGTGCCGACCGGAGACTTGGTTGAGTATCCAGGTCACTGTGGTGCTGCATACATGGGGTGGTTCTTCCGCATCTCCCATCCATTCATGACCCCATCTCGGTATGAGGAGGCGGCTTCCCAGATTCCACCCGTGCCTGAGCCTGCACCATCGCAGAGTCATTCCCATGGTGCCGCTACTGATGCATCCACTGATAGAGATGAGCAGAGACCAGTTCATGCCGTGGTAAATACCTCAGTTAGACTATCAAACCTAGTTGACGTTCAATACACATTTTATCCATTTGTTAACCATTTGAGTTGTTTTCTTGTAGCATGTGTGCCAACGTGTTGCTGATGGCCTCCAGCATATGCTTGATATGAGGATGGTGACAGAAGGCACGGATGCATACTCGATGACTGAGCAGCTCCTGCATCTGGTTCGAGGCGTGACTGACGATGGCATTGTCTACACCCGAGCTAGACGAAGTTTCAGACCGCAGAGGAGACCTTCCCGTGCCCGTGATTGATATTTATGTTTTGTTTGACATTGCTTATTAGATATTAGAGAAATTTATTTGTAAATATTGTTTAGTCACTTAGAACATTGATATGACAGAACATGGTTTTACTCATTGAACATTTTATATCACAGAAGAAATACATTTGCACTGTTAGCTAAACGTCTACACATCTCTTAAGTCAACATATTGTGTGCGCAACTGCATCGACTTAATATACAATTGCATTCGATCAATGTAATGATACGGCCATTGCTGAGCTTCGGTGCTAGCGTGACTAGCCCACAAACATGCCGTCCACGGTAAAGGACAATTGTCTGCCAAGGTTACCTGTTTAGCACAAACAACATACATAAATTATGAATACAAGTAAAAAAAAAGTTTGCATGAAAATGAAACACGATTGAATTTACCTGAACAAAATGGTTTCCAAACACATGACCAATGCACAATATGCGATGAACTCGGGGATCGCTAGGTGGTTGACTTCTTAGAGGGAAGAACGTCATACTTTGCTTGAGGGACAGTGAAACTACAATGATATTATATCTTGAGGCAATTACATGACCCATATCTGTGATATCCATCCACTTATCCATGGTAACCTGCAAATTATCCATTAATCATATATATATTATATGCATGTTTGTTCGTGCTTAGGTTATGCCAAGGCATATGATGTAAAACAAACCCGATTTAAACATACCTTTGAGAATCCATCAACTAGTAGGGACCGCTTTAACATTTCAAACCTCTGTATCCCACCAAACAATGATATATATTGATCGGTCCATTGTGCAAGTTCTTTAAGCAGGTCATTGCGGACCAAAGACCAAGCCTCTTCACCGTAACCTACCAAGGCAGCAACAACTCGATATCCACAATTACCATCAGCTTTTACATCAGTTATGTCAACAATAAAGTTCTGCATAAATGGATGAAATTGATCGAGCATTGGAACCCTCCGATTTTTCATTAGAACATCGGAAGATGAACTGGACTGTTTCGGGGTAGAACAACTATTTTGTACAGAATGAAAGTCATCCACATACTCGAAGTAAGACGGGTCCCTTTTTGTAGACCGTTCGTGCTTTCTAACGTTCTTCTTCTGAGCACCTTTTGTTTTCACCTTATCAGGGGGGAGGACGCATGGAATTCTTATCAGGGTATGCAATTTCAGACAGCTTTGACTTTAGTGTCATTTTTCCACACAAATCAAGTATTTCAAAACGGTTAGATATGGCTTCTATCTCATCCGTTATGCTTACTTGGCATGCAGCTGCACCATTGTCCCAGTAGTTTAATCGCCGCCAAAACATATGAACAGTGGTAATTGGAATGCTCCCAATAACATACTTTGACAGCTCACATGCACAAGGCAAACCATAAGTTGTTCTCAACACACATCCACAACGAGATGGATTTTTTTCCAGCATAATGCACCCGGTCATACTCTTCGGCAATTTCATTTAACGCATACCTAGACACCATGCCAATAAGTCTCTTATATAACGTAACTTTAAAAACATGTCCAACCACATGTGTACTTCTTTCCAAAGATGCCTTGATTTCAGTATGTTGCAAGGTGATCATATTGTTCATCGCATCCCAAACCATACACAAATTACCAACACTATTTTGTAGTAGCCGCTTTAAAGTCCAATGGGCAGACTCAACCCTGCAAGGTACGATACAAACATAGTTTACTTGAAAGACTTGAAACCTATGCAAATGATAATTTATATGATAAATTAACCAATGTATTAAGCAGAAGTTTACCTGTTTGTGGTTGTATTTCCAAGATGCATGACTTTGTTTGTCCATGCTGTGACAAATTTTTCTTTGTGAGGGTTCAACCAAGTGTCCTTTACGTAATCAATAAATGTTGGCCACGGAGCACATGCAACCTCAAACTTCATAAGACAATCATCAAATTTCTTCTCACTATCACAGTCAACCACACTTCCCCATGCATCCATGACATAATCCCACGCATTCTGCTGCCGAATATAAGTTTTACATTTTGCCTTCACATTCTTGTCAATGTGAAACCTACACAATAAATTGGTTGCCTCTGGGAATACGGTTTCGACAGCACTCATCAATGCTAAATCTCTATCTGTAACAATCACCTTAGGGAAAAATTCACTTTTAAGAAATATCCCTCTAAACCGTTCAAGGGCCCACACAACATTGCTTATACGTTCTGACTCTAAATAGGCAAATGCAGCTGAGAATGTTTGCCCAGTAGGTGTCACACCAACAATGTCAAGTAAAGGTAGTCTATACCTGTTTGTTTTGTATGTACTGTCAATCAAGAACACCATATGATATGCATTACTCAATTGTACTGCATTCGGATGTGCCCAAAACAAGTCACGTACAACATTTTCCTCCTTCAATCTATGCCAATGAATATACATGTCACGTTGAAGAAGTTTCATTAGTTGTTGCATTTCAGTGTTATCGCCTCTTGTACGTGTGCGGTATGCATATCTTGCATTGTATACTTGCTTCAAGCTTGTGACATTATTGGCATTGTGCTCCTTCAAAGTAAGCAGAATATTCTTTGGTTTCACCATTGACCTTGTCATATCTGCAACAATGATCTTTTCCTCTTCAGTTAGTCGACCAGCGTATGGATGTCCACAGAATGACTTAGCCAAAACATGATTATGATTACCACATATTAGCTTCACCATCCACCCTTGACCTCCCGGAATTGGTTTGGCCCGCAGCTTAAAAGGACACTCGCATTTTCTAGTGCTTGTGGTCAATTGATTGAAACCTTTTCTCCATTGTCTATATTTTCCACCCCTTTCACAACCAATTAACACAAATGACGTCCTTCCTATTTTCCCGGTTTTTGTGTCACTCCTCATTATAACGGCTACAAAACCATTCTCAAATGCAACCGCACGAGCCCATTTCAATACCGCATCACGAGATTCAAACACCTACACAAATAGATAATTCATCTTTAATATTCTTAATTTAATCATTTAACAACAACAACTACATTCAAAATCACATAAATACCTCAGTCGTGTTGAATGCTGCGGAACAATCAACTACACAATCATTGTCTTCAAACGCATCAGGGTCCGCTCTCATGTCTTCCTCCATATAATTTTCTTCCGACAAAATACTTTCATATATCCACTCATCGCTGTCCATCCTTACAACTACCCATGAAATTTTCATTACCAGAAACACACACCAATAAATCACTATTTCCTTAGCATTTCCATAAAAATAACATCTTTAAAATTATTCATTAAAGTCTTAATAATCATTTACATACATAAACAATCCACAAATTTCAAAATTGTACTTACTCACTCAAATAATTTTAGAAATTAAACTCAATTCTAATTGAATCCAAAAATTGACTTTTCGTATTTAGTCACTCAAATAATTATTAAAACTAAGCTATATTTTCCTTAAATATATGTTTTAACCATTTTTTTTTTAAAATTTTCTGCTCAAACTGCTGATTTCATTCAATACGGATTAGCCAATCCGTAAATTCTATACGGATTAGGTAATCCGTATAGAATTTACGGATTGGATAATCCGTACGAAACCAAAAAACCCACACCAGATACCTCTGCAGCTCCGACGACCGTTCAACGCTCCGACGACCACCACCACGCTCAAACTCCGACGAAATCGACACAATGCCACTGAAAACCACCAATGCACAGCTTTTCCACCAACCAAATGGCACAAAAATGAACGGAATGCACAGTGAACAAAAGAGGAAAGCGCAACTACGTTAACTGTGACGGAAATATAAGAGGAAAGCTGCCAGGGGTATTTTTGGAATTTTAAAAAAAATAATGGTGTATTAGAAGTGATGAATGGTGTAGGAAGCTGTTGCCTCTTTTTTTTCTTGAAACACACGCGGGTTTCTATCTGAAAAGGGACGGGTTGCGGGGATAACTGTGGGCTGAGAATGTGGGCTTGGGCCACTTTTCAAACATACTCGTTTCATTGGATAAAATTTTATTTTTGTATTTCTATTTTTTAAAATTTATAATTTTAGTATTCTTATTTCTTAATTGAAATATTTCATTTTCATTTTTAAAAAAATTGTGATTTTAGACTCTTAACTTTTAATTGAGATATTTTATCATTCACTTTTAAAATATTTGTAATTTTAATCCTAATAAATAATTTTAAACATTGAGTTATTTAATTTGTAAATATTAACTTGTATTTATCTTTTGATAATGAGGAAGAGAGACAAGAGCTTTGCTAGGATTTTGGAGACTTTGTCCCCTAAAGATGACAATCCTCTAAAACGACATACAAAAAAGGTTAAGATGAATGACGAAGTTGAGAGTATGGAGGGTCTCACGAATGAAGTCCTGGAGATGGAGAGTAGAAGGTCTCTTAGAAAAAATAATGGAAGCTAATTTTTCATTTATTTTAAGACTCTCTCGAGAAGGATATAGAACTGTCTATTCACTTTATTTCTTTTACATATTTGGTAAATGGGAAAGAAATAAAGTGAATAATTTTAGGTAAGAGAAAAATAAAAAAAGAATAGAAAGAGTAAAATTTTAACTTATTAGATTTTAAAATATAAAATAAAACGATAAGTAAAGTGAAAATAAAGTTTTAAGATTGTTCGGTTTGAAAGAAAAGAAAGGAAAAAAATAATTGACTTCATATGCTTTATGATTATATGACTCTAATCACATAGAAAAATAATATAGTAATTGATTATGTTTGCACATAATTGATGTCTAAATATAATCAATTATGTACAAACGTGATCTGTTTTATAACTAAATTGTTTGCATCAATTAGAATGAATATTTTGCTAAAAGCAAGTTAATATCTAAATTATAAAAATAAATACTTATTGTCAGTTGTTAGTAATACTCTTTATATTTATTCAAACATTTATATTATTTAAAAAATGAAAAGAATTTTGATAGAAATAAAAATCACGTGTACTGTACGGGTGAAAAACTAGTGATATATCTAAGCAAACAAGAGCCGTACAAGAGCAAGCAGCAACGATGGAAGGAAAAGCACGTAGAAGTGCAAGATAATAATAGCTCGAGCCTTCTCTCCAAAATAGGTTTACTTTTGGTAAAGTGGAAAAAAGTGACCTCCATTGTATTTTATAGAGACATGTCTTGTAAATATTAAATTATATTTTAGGTAAAAATTGATAAATTCATCTATAGAATATTAATAAATTTGTTGTTGAATGTGTTATATAGACTATTTTAGTTCATGATAACATATAGTATGATAAATTTGTTACACTTTTTTATTTTTGAGGAAAAAAAATTTGAATTTTTATCTTAAAGATAAATTTTTCATTGCTCTACAAATTTAGGAATGGATAATTTTATTTATCTTTTCTGGATTTTCGTTGTACAAAACAATCTAAAGTCGTTAAATTAATCTTTTTGATGTTTTACTGTACTAAGTATGTAAGATGCCACAACAATGACGTTTCTTATATTTCTTAAATTGGCCAAAATTAATAATACTGGGACAAAAAATTGACGAAGGATCAACTTAATCCAATAAAGATACTTTAACATATCAAAATTAAACTTTTTAAATATAAAACAATCAAATTGAAATCAAAAGTTAAGATGATGTATCAAATGTATATTTTTAGCCACAGTATAATTAACGGAAAATGTTAGTGCAAAAAGCAACCACCTACTTTGTTGACATTTAATTAACATCTTTCTTATTACAGTGTGAGTGAAGGTGAGGCAGTTATGCAATTGCATGATATCAAAGGGAGAAATGGTTGTTTGACATTGAGTGACCAAAAGGCTAAAATGTGTAAATTCAATGCAGAGCATAGAGCAAATACCAAATAAGCTACATTCTTTAATTTGAATTTATCAGTTACATTACATGGACATATAAGGAAGAGAGAGAGTCCCACTAAGAAATAAATAGTGTGCGGAATAAATGGTAAGACACTGAATCACTGGGCATCAATTGTTGAACATTATCTTATCTATTTAGTCCCTGAAAATTTTCAAGTTTTGGATTTTGTCCCCATCTTTTAAAATCAATAGTTTTTCATCCCTGTATTTTTTTAAAATACTCACACTTTAATCTCTAAAGTTAACACATTTTCCTCTTGTATGGGTATTTCAAAAAATATTGGGACTAAATCAATGCTTTAAAGGTCAGAAACAAAAACCAAATTTGGAAAATTTTCAGGGACTAATTTGGTCAGAATACGTGCGTCTAGTCTCAAATTGTTGATGATGCAGGAAATCCACCTATTTTAAATTTTAAAAGATAAAAAACACTATTGTGTTGTACAGAACAATTCTTTACTCTGGTTGATGCTACTTATCATCATTATGTTGGAACTGGCAGCTGTTGGATTTGCTTGAAGATGCTTGCGGATCATTACTGGAAACCATTTTGGCAGAAAACAAACATGTACAAGAACCCTAATACCTTTATTAAGAGCCAGAACATCTAATCCTGTGGTGAAGTCATAAAATCATTGGTTTTCATAGATGTCAAAAGTACCTTCATGTTTCGGTGGTACACTACACTGAACCCACGATATATATATCAATATACGTATATGGAATTTCAAAACTTGCCAAGCTTATCTTACAATTGGAGTCATAAGTTCGTATGACGCATATTCTTAGTTACATACAAACTGCTGCATTGAACCTTCCAATTCAGATTGATTTAAGTTAGTTTGTCAACGTTTATCTGGCTTATCTCTTTCGTTAGGAAAATAAATTTTGTCTCTATTTTTTTGTTGTTGTTCAGTATAGCTAAATTCCTTCTTAACAACTAGATAAGAACATTTAATGATGAATCCTCTCTTCCCCCTCCAACCTCTTTTGGTTATGGGCGGCGGGTTCTAGATCTATGCTAATTCTGTATTTTTTTGCTTTTAGAAAATTCAGAAATTTCAATATTTTCACCGTTTTTGCCCAAATTATGGTTTTCTTTTTTGAACTCTGGTGGTGATGAACTTTTTACACCATTTCTATTCTCATTTTACCTTTTTCATTTGCTGCAATTGTGTACCGTAGAATGTTGGGCTCATTTATCAGAATTAGAGCTCTTGTATAAGACACAATTGGTTCCCTAATTTGACAATTCGTGCAACTCTACTGCCAGTATTGTTTATGAAATGGCACCTTGCTTAAAAAAAGAAATGTCATGCAGCTCTTGTCAGAGTTGTTCTTACACCCTCTATTTTCTCCACACAAAAAATGACATTCGGTAATAGGGAAGACCGGAAGAGATATCATTAATAATGTACTTTTGAGCATATATATATATATATATATATGTATATAAATATACAAGTTTCTTGGGCTAGTACTACTGCTGCTTCGTTGATACATCTAAGCGTTTGTCTAATTACATTTTCCTTCTCTCTTAAAATGGTCACTCCCCCGCCAAAAGGCAACATTGCAAGTGCTAACTTCATGAAACATCCATTTGATCATTATCATTGTCACCGTCATAGTATTCATCATCGCGCTGAATGTGCTTGTCTTGAGTGTGCTCTGAAAAGAGAAATATCAAAATCAATAAACTAAACTTTGGCACAAGTTAGAAGGAATAGGGAAAAAGGATTCTTTTTCAAACATTTAATACATTTTTTTCTTCGTTAAAATTTATAAATCAGTAAATCAATTGGAGAAATTTGAAGACTAGACGTGAGTAATTAAAATCGGAGATGCCAAAATGACTAAAATATAGAGATCAAAAGTGCAATTAATATTTTTTTCTTTCTCCTTACGATCAATGCGTTCATCAGGGTTCTGCTCATCTTCATCGAACTCTGGAATGTAGAAGTCCGGAGGGACCTGTGAACCAAAAAACGTTAGCCACACCATTTGGAAATGATGACATCACCAAAGGGGTCAGAAACCAAGTCCAAAACAAT
Source organism: Glycine latifolia (assembly GCA_013407115.1). Taxonomy (NCBI): domain Eukaryota; kingdom Viridiplantae; phylum Streptophyta; class Magnoliopsida; order Fabales; family Fabaceae; genus Glycine; species Glycine latifolia. The sequence goes on from CM023951.1 coordinate 24,631,340, forward strand.
TCAACAAAAAATTGAGAGCAACTACAGACATTGACGTATTAATCGAGTTGTGACATTCCAAGTTTACTAACATACATAACCTAAATAAAAGATTTCGGTCTCATGTGAGAGAGAGCCCAAATCAAAGCCATTCACAAGTTGATAGTTAGTTCCTGAAGTACCACCCAAGTTTTGAACCCTTTTCTCTCCCCAATCTACTATCAACTCTCATCTTAATTTAGAAACACTATAAAAACTATGTACCACATTGTCTAAAGGCTCATTGCTCTACGAAGGAAACAGAGAGAGATATTGTACACAATCTTACCATTGCATATGCAAAAAGATTGTTTCCGGATTCGAACCCATGACCAACAAGTCACCAATGCACAACTTTATCGTTGTGCCAGAACTCGTCCTCAATTTAGAAGCACTATCAACACAACATCAACATCAACAACACCTTTAACCTAAGTTAATTGGGGTTGGTGGTAGATGAACTTAATGATAGATCGGAAATGAGATAAAGAAAGAGAAAGGGAGAAGGGAAGAAAAAGTGAAAATAAGATAAAAGAGAAAAAAAAGAAGATAAAATAAAAGAAAGGTGAAATGAGGAGGGAAGAAATGAAGAGGAAAAGAACTAAAAAAGGAAACGACTGGAACATAGAACTACTAATGGATTTACTCCTCCACCAAGTTTATAATTTTTCCCACTCCGTCCTAAAACATATCGTCTGCCAATTTATATCCTACTCCATTAGGTCTTGTTTAACTACCTTACCCCATGTAAGTTTCGGTCGACCTGTACCTCTCTTTGTGTCAAGCTCTTGGTAACAAACTCTTATTCTTATGGGAGCATCCAGTGGTCGTCTCATAACGTGCCCAAACCACCTCAATCTATGCTCCCTCATCTTTTCACACACCGGTACCATTGCTACCTTTCGTCGAATGTCCTCATTTCTTATCTTATCATTCTTCATATAACCACAGATCCACCATAACATCCTCATTTCTGCTACCCTTATTTTATGCTCATGTTGTATATGTGCTGGCCAGCATTCCGCTCCATATAACATTGCCGATCTTACACCTGTTCTATAAAATTTTTCATTGAAGCTTAAGGGGAATTTTGCGGTCACACAAAAACCCCGATGCACTCCACCATTTCATCCACCCCATCAATCTCACTATCTTTTTGCAAAATTGATCTCAAGTATCTAAAAACATCTTTCTTGGACACCTCTTGACCAAGTAGATGCATCATGTCTTGATCACAATTTCTAGCCCGTGAAAACTTACACTTCATATACTCCATCTTGCTCTTGCTTATCGTGAATCCTTTAGACTCCAAAGTATTTCTCCATAATTCTAGTTCCCTATTAACACTATCTTTGGTCTCATCAATAAACATAATATCATCTGCAAAAAACATACACCACGACACTTCCTCTTGAATATTTTTCGTTAATTCATCCATCACTATAAGAAGGAATATTTTCCACTTCAATTGCTTAAAATATTTACCTCCCAATGTAAATAATTGATGATTAACCACATTCATAAAAGTTCATGAATACAAGAAAGTTGAAGAGCTAGTAACATAAGCCTCTAAAGTCAAAACAATTCTTACAAGAAACAATTTTATGATAAAATAATTGAACCTGCCTACTAGATGGGGTGCTTCTATTTCAAGGATGAACTCACCTCCTGCATCTGTACACTTGGAGCATGTTGGATGCAACGAAGATTTTCCAAGACTTGCATTTTAATGGTGCTAAGATATGATTTACTATTCAAATTTTCCTGATCAATATCAAGGAAACAAAATGAGTACGACCAATGGTATATATTATAAAGAGTAAGGATACCCGACACTGCAAAGTCAACATTATAACAATATGTATTTAATCATATCCAATGAAATTGGAAATATTATATACCAAGACAATAATTCCAAATCACCAATCAAATTAAATTTAATAGCAGGGAAAACCCCCAATAAATAAAGACAATATTGTGCAAGCTATTGAGAAAATACTTACTATCTGCCCATTTGGAATCTTCAAAGAAAATTCTGGTGCAAAATATTTAATATAATCATTTTCCGGAATCTCTACAAGACAGAACAAGCAAGTAAGAAAAGTATCCACTCTGCAAACAATAAGACATCGAATTTAAATCTAGAATGTTGAATTGATTCATTGGACAAGACATGTATGAATTAATTTAGGAGCTTGCAGTGTAAAGGCAAATTAAAATTACATTTTCTATCTGGATAGCAGAAAATGAGGATGTTAAGGTGGATGTGTAGTTATATGAAGATGGATAAGATAAGAAATGAAGATATTCGACGAAAGGTAGTAGTAGTACCGGTGAGTGAAAGGATGAGGGAGCATAGATGAGATGATTTGGACATGTAATGAGACGACCTCTGGATGCTCCTGTAAGACAAGAGTTTGTTATCAAGAATTCGTCACAAAGAAAGGTAGAGGTAGACCGAAACTTACCTGGGAAAAGGTAATTAAACAAGACTTAATGGAATGAGATATAAATTGGCGGAAGGTGTGTCTTAGGACGAAATGGAAAAAAGTTATAAGTTTGGTGGAGAGTTAGACCTGTTATTATTTCTATGTTCCAGATAGTCCCTTTTTAAATCCTTTCTTCTTCATTTTTCTCCTCCTCCTTTCACTCTTCTTTTCTTTTATCTTATTTTTCTTTTCTTTTGTCTTTTTTCTCCTTTTTCTTAGCTTTTTTTTCCTTCAACTTCTTTGTATTTATCATTGGGTTCATCTATCACCGACCCCAATTAACTTGGGTTAAAGGTCCTGTTGATGTTTCTATCTGGACATAAACCTCAAGCACAAGCTTCAAGCTAATATAAAAAGCATTTGGGGGATAAATCATTTTCCGCGCAAATATTGCAAGACAAGATGCATAATGTATTGCAACTCTCGCATGCTCCCAAAGGAAAATTTTGGTATTACAGATTTTTCCATCATTCCTGACAGTAGGGTGCAACTAAAGAAATCCAATGATATATACCACATGGGAATTGTGAGAAAAAGCCAGAACAGGTATTCGGAGCATAACAAGTAACAACCTTGACTATGTGGCAGAGGTGGAAAGAACGGGGAAATCATTTGATGTAATAAAGATAAAAAAAAAGGAGGGTAAGTTAGGAGAGGACATTCCAGTCATTGAGTAAGTTTGGGGTCTTTGGGCACGGAGGTTTACAGAGAGCCTCAAAGTTCTGTAGTATTCTTTGTTTTCTTGTTTTTGGAAGAAATTCTGATAATTTTAGTTGGGATTTATCCCTATTCATATAATATCAAACCTCGATCAAATCACCATCACTTCACAATTCACATGACATGACATTGTTTCTGTTTTACTTTGAAGCTTGAACAATAAATATTTAATCCAATTTACAAAAAATAAATTCTTGGTAAAATATGTCACAATTCAATACTTGAAAAGAGGCTGACTAAATATACCATTTGGTAGCTCTGTATCTAGAAGAACTCCTGTTTCAACAGTCCAACATCGAGCAACATTTTCTTTTGTGTACCCCCCACCTCCAGTGACCTGTGGCAGAAGTCCATTTGTGTAAGTCTCAATTCTCAACCAGCAATGGCAAACACAAATTGATATAAACTCACCAGCAATGGCAAATTGAATCCCTTTACGAAGCTAACACATTCAGCGTGACCTATGAAAGAAATATCAAAAAATAATTTTTCTAATCGAGCTAAACTATCCACTAATTAAATAGAGACCAACAGAGAAGAACAAAGATGGACTGATAACATAGACAACAAAAACACCAAGAACAATCAAGTCTTATCCCTAACATAGAATACTGATATTTTCATCAGAATAGGAAATTTGCTGGGAGATAAGCACCATCAATAGAGAGATTGAAGCAACCCAAGCGATCACCAGCAAGCGAATCTGCTCCACACTGGAGAACTATTGCACCAGGTTGATATGTTTCAACTACTTTGGAAATAATCTATAGCATAATAATTTCAAAAAGTTCAGACAAATAATGTAATGAATATTAAAATGAGAAGCTTTAGAATTGAGGTTTTGGCAAAAAAAAGAAGAAATACAAATTTGAACTTACAGTCTTGAAAAGTCGAGTGAAGCTGATATCATCTATTCCATCCTTCAATGGGACATTTATGGCATAAAACTTTCCTTCTCTTTCTCCTATTTCCTTTAATATGGTAAAATCAGTTCAAATCATTCCAATCTATAGAGTGTTTCAAACAGAAAAGAGCATTCCACTTGGCAAATTACAACAAGGGAACAGTGAAATCCTGATTATATTATCGTAATTGTATGATACAGTTTAGTGATTGAGTATTTTAGTTTAATATTTTTCTATTCTTCTTAGCTTATTTGTCTTCTCTTGGATTTTTATTTTCCCATTCTAATTCAGTTTTTGCCTTAGGCAAACAAGTGGACCTAATTGATAATTGTTGCTTATTTTCGGAGTTTTTGCTTACTTGACCTATCTTCCTTGTGCAAGACCTAGAGAGCTCTACAGAACTCCAAATGACGCATATGAGTAGTCCCTGGAAAGATAAGGAAAAGATCTACAATTTTGTCAGAGATAAGTCAAGGTCAATTCTGTCATTTTGATGGTCATTTTAGACTTGAAAGTCAGAACCACTGCACTTGAATTTTGGGCTGCGAAATTGGTGTAATTAGTAATTAGTTAAATTAGTTAGACTTAATTATGGTCCATCCTTTCCTACTGACTCAGTCACTATATTTTAGTGATTTTAGTTATTTGGATGGACACTTCATTTTAGCAAAAACATATTTTGTAGTGACTTTTAGAGGTTTTTAGAATTAAAACCCTTTATCTTATTTTCTCTCAATTGTTCTTCACTGTTCTTCATTTTCATTTCTGTTCTTTCATTTTCTTGCACTAATTCCGTGGGGCTTCCATTGATGATGATCATAAAAGGTTAAACAATCAATCAATTCAAGGATCCAACCCAAGTAAAGAGAATTTGAGATCTGGTTTGGTATTTCAATTTTGTATGAATGTTCACTTTCTTCTTCAATTCTCTATTCGATTTTCATGATTATGAATGTGTTTAGGATTGAAAACGGATTAGGTTATAGATTCATTTCCTAATTTCGACTTTTAATCACAGATTATTTAGATGATATTTCAATTAGGGTTGTGGTTTCAATTAATTTAAGGGTTAATTCGATTAAACTGCTTTTAATGAAATTGAATGAACTTTCATAACAAGATCATTATCTGAGAACTATGATAATTCACATTGCTTGATTTGATGAATTGAATTGATGTTCTTTAATTTGTTTTACATTACCTTTGATCAATTATATTAGTTTCTTTAATTGTAGTTTGTGTTTTTGCAATTTTTGTTTATCGCATGCAAACTGTTCGATAATAATCCCCCTATTATTTACTAGTGAATTGAAGTTGGAACCATATTGATTGTGTCTCTGAGTCGACCTAGGTTAATCCTATGCTACAGAATTAGTGTAGTTTAATTGTTTTGAAGCGATACAACATCGGTTATCATTCAGCCCAACCCAATTAAGGATTACAAGAGGGATAAGCATAGGAGAATTTGGGCATCCATTGTTGATGTTGGCCCAAAGGCGTTAGCTAACGTGGAGGACAAAAATATCCTCTAACAGAACACTAGTGGAAAGATGGTTAAAGGGAAAGAGGGCTGTATGGGTGTGCAGCAGAGAGAATACTGTTGAGTAGAAACTTGGGAGAGAGTGACACCTCTCCATGTGTCTCACATTATCTTTATTTTCAGCATTGTACCTTCTATTTATGCAATCGTCGTTTCAGTTATTCTGTGAATATTATTTCCCTTGCATATTTTATATAAAATTCTGAAGTCATTCAAGCCAAAAGCTCAAATTCCATTCTATTTCCTATGATTGTTCCTTTTCTGACTTCAGGGGGGGTATCAAATTGGTATCAGAGCTCCGATCTAGGAGCTCTGTGGGATGGTTCTGACGCGTACAATGGAGAATCGTTTGGAAAACTTGGAAGAAGGGCTGCGCCAAGATAGCATTTGTCAGGAAGAAATGATGCAGAGGATGGAAGCGAACGAAAAAGGAATGGTGGAAATCATTTGGAGATTGGATGATATGGCAAGGAGGCGACAGGGTCGTTCCGATGATGGGGAAAATAACTTCAATGATGGGGATTTAGGTACACGCGATGGGAGTAATGGAAGATGATTCACCTAGCCAATTCAACGTTTGGAGGTTCCGATGTTTTCTGGTGAAGATGCTTACGGTTGGTTGAGCAAGGTGGAGCGATATTTTAGAGTGAATGACATGACAGAGACGGAGAAATTAGCAGCGGTAATGGTGTGTCTTGAAGGGGAGGCACTCAACTGGTACCATTGGTGGGAGGTGAGCAACCCAAATGCAGCTTGGGGTTTTTTTTCGACGAGAGGTACTAAGCCGTTTTTAATCAGAAGCATTAGAAAACCCGTACCGAGCACTCTATACCCCTCGACAGTGTGGAAGCGATGCTGAGTTCCGAGCTGAGCTTGAAAAAATGGTGGGGGTGTTTTGTTTCGAAGATGAGGAATTGTTGAAAAGGGCGTGGTTGAAAGGAGTACGAAACAACATCAGGGAAGAGTTGTTGATGTACCCCAACCTAAGCTTGGTGGAGATTATGAAGTTCTCCCTCGAAATTGAGAAGAGAAACGTGGCTTGTAGAGAAGGCTGGGAACCGAGTGCCAAGAGCTGGACTCAGGGGTCAATTCGGAAAACTCTGAACCAGCGGGTGCAGTCCAGCCTAAACGAAAACAAAGGGTGGGGAAATGTAAATATGGGCCACAATAACAACCAAGGCCTAACTCGTACTTCAATGAGTAATTCCACTCACACGAATGCTGGGTTATCTCATTCTCGAAGCTTTTTAAGCGAAAATCAGAAGGAAGAGTCCACGGCAAGACCGTCTGATTCCACCAGCGGAAACAGAACGACGGCGAGTTTCTCGGGTCAAGGACGACGGCTATCGCAAGCTGAACTTCGTGATCGGCAAGAACGGGGGCTTTGTTTTAAGTGCAATGAAAAGTGGAACCCAAATCACTGTTGTCAAATTCGGCAATTGCATCTTCTATTAGTCAACGATGACAAGGGGGAGGAAGAAGAAGGGAACGACGAAGGGGAAGAGACACCTACTTGTCCTGTAGGGCCTGAAATAGAGGGGGAGCTACAACTCTCCTTGAACAGCTTACTAGGGCTCACTTCAAACCAAACCTTGAAGGCTTGGAAAGAAATTTCGGGTTAGAAGGTAGTGGTTATGGTGGATTGCGAGGCTTCTAACAACTTTGTGTGTGCGGCTATCGTGGACCAGCTAGACTTGGTTGTGACAGACACTTCAGCAGACCAAGTAGAGGTGGGAGATGGTCACAAGATGCGATGTCGAGGTGTGTGCAAGAATGTGGAGTTGAAGTTTCAGGATGCTCAGGTTAAACAAGATTTGTATCTGTTTGAGCTTGGGGGGGCAGATGTTGTGCTGGGGTTAGAGTGGCTGACAAAGTTGGGTGAAATCAAAGCAAACTTCAGAGACATGACCCTTCGATTTGCTCAGGGAGGCTCAGAGGTCGTAGTGACAGGGGATCCTGCTCTCTCTCGAGTAGTGGTTTCATTCAAGTCTATTGTCAAGGCTCTTCACGAGCAGAGGCAAGGGTATTATCTGAGCACCAAGAGAAGCACCGAGGAAGGAGAATCAAGTAGTTGGGATGGATTGGAGGAGCTGTTGAGTGAATATCATGACCAGTTTCAAACAGCTAGTTCTCTGCCTCCCAAGAGGGACTGTGATCACGCAATTAATTTGAAACCTGGAAGTGGTGTGCCCTGCCTATGACCATACAGGTATCCCCACTATAAAAAAACAGAAATAGAAAATTTAGTTTCTGAATTAATGGACAATGGGTGGATTAGACACACTACTAGTCCATACTCTAGCTCGGTGATTCTGGTCAAGAAAAAAGACGGCAGTTGGCGCGTATGTGTGAACTACAAAGCTTTAAATAAGCTCACCGTTCCGGACAAATTCCCAATTCCAGTAGTGGAGGAGTTGTTTGACGAATTGGGAGGGTCAAAAGTTTTCTCTAAGTTGGATCTAAAATTTGGGTACCATCAGACAAGGATGAAGGCAGAGGATATCCACAAAACCGCGATTAGGACGCATGAAGGGCATTACGAGTAATTAGTAATGCCTTTCAGTTTGACTAACGCACCCTCGACATTCCAGGCTTTGATGAATGATATTCTAAGGCTTTTTTTGCGAAAATTCACTCTGGTTTTCCTCGACGACATTCTGATTTACAGCAGGAAGAGGGAGGAGCACGTAGAGCATTTGCACAGGGTGTTTGAGGTTCTGAGACAGAATCAACTTGTGGTGAATAGGAGGAAGTGCAGTTTTGGCAGCAATCATGTGGAGTATCTTGGGCACATAATTTCAGCGGAGGGAATTAGTGCAAACCCAAATAAACTGAACGCAATGGTAGACTAGGCTGTTCCTAAAAACGTTAAGGGACTGCGGGGATTTTTAGGGTTGACGGGGTACTAACGGAGGTTTGTTAAGGACCATGGCAAGATCGCCAAGCCCTTGAATAACTTACTGAAGAAATACGGGTTTTGGGGGAACCCGGAGGCTGAGGAGGCTTTCACTCACTTGAAAAACTGCATGAGGACAGTCCCTGTCTTAGCTCTGCCTGACTTCCACTAGCTATTCACAGTAGTGACTGATGCTTCTGGTAAAGGTGTTGGGGCGGTCTTGACGTAGGATAACAAACCTTTGGCATATATCAGCCAGGGGTTTTCTCCTATAGCTCAAGCTAAGTCAGTTTATGAAAAAGAGTTGATGGCAATAGTGTTTGCGATTCAGAAGTGGAAGCATTATCTCATGGGCAGACATTTCATTGTGAGGACAGATCAACGTAGTTTGAAGCATCTATTGGAACAGAAGGTATTGGGGGAGGATTAGCAAAGATGGATGTCCAAATTAATTGGTTTTGATTTTGAAATTCAATATCAACCGGGGAGGGAAAATCAGGTAGCAGATGCTTTATCGCGTCAAATGCAGTTTACTGCTATCTGCCGTGTTCAATTATTGGATTTGGATGAGTTGGAAAGGGAAGTACAGCAGGATAATAGATTAAAGACCATCATCCAGGACTTGATTGTCAATTCGAAGGCTCACGAGGGATTTGAACTGAAAGAAGGGAGGCTTTTCTACAGAGGCAAATTGGTTTTGCCTAAGGAATCCAGGTTCATTCCTATCCTTCTCAAAGATTTTCATGATTCAGGTTTGGGAGGACATTCGGGGTATCTATGTACGTATAAGAGGCTGGTTGGTTTAGTTTATTGGGAGGGAATGAAGCGTTGTATTAAAGAATATGTGGCTGCTTGCCTTGTGTGCCAGCAATGCAAAACTCAGAATCTTAGTCCTATTACAACCCCTACCTATACCCAGTGGCGTCTGGACGGACATTTCCATGGATTTCGTGGGAGGCCTTCCGAAAACGATGGGAGTGGATACTTTGTTTGTGGTAGTAGATCGCCTTACCAAGTATGCCCATTTTTTCTCCATTCGACATCCGTACACAGCCAAGGAGATTGCCGATTTATTTATTAGAGAAGTGGTAAAACTCCACGGGTTCCCTTCGACTATTGTTTCGGATGGGGATCGGGTTTTCCTCAGTACATTTTGGACCGAAGTGTTCAAAAGTGTAGGTACCAAACTCCACTATAGTACCGCGTACCACCCCCAATCAAATGGTCAAACGGAGGTGGTGAACCGTTGTTTGGAAGTATATTTAAGATGTTTCTGCAGCTCTAAGCCACAACAGTTGCCCAATTGGGTCCATTGGGCGGAATTTTGGTATAACACTACCTACAAAGATTCCATGGGCATGACCCCATTCAAAGCTCTTTATGGCAAGGAACCCCCCACTCTGTTTCGAGTTACCAGTTTTGTTCCTTCGGTGGATGCAGTCTCTCAATCCTTGGCTGAGAGGGATAGGATTCTGCATGATTTAAAACATAATTTGTTGCTGGCTCAGGACAAAATGAAGGTCCATGCCAACCAACACAGACGCGAGGTGCACTTCCAGGTGGGAGATTTAGTTTATCTAAGGTTGCAGCCTTACTGTCTCAAATCCATTGCCCGGAGGGTGAATGAAAAGCTGAGTCCGAGGTACAATGGCCCTTATCCGGTGGAGGAATGTATTGGGACAGCGGCTTATCGTGTTCAATTGCCTGAAGGTTGTAAGGTCCATCCTGTTTTTCATGTCTCCCTCCTTAAAAAAGCTGTCAATTCAGTGCCACATGCACAGCCATTACCCTTGGTACTTTCTGAGGAATGGGAATTGCAATTGGAGCCAGAGGCTGTTCTACAGTGGAAACGTCCGAACTAGAGCAAGTTACAGGTTTTGATTAAGTGGAAACAGCTTCCCGACTTTGAAAATTCATGGGAAGATTATGAGACCATCAATCTCCAGTTCCCTCAATTCCACCTTGAGGACAAGGTGCTTCAAATGGGGGGAAGTATTGATACGGTTCAGCCTAACCCAATTATGGTTTACAAGAGGGATAAGCATAGGAGAATTTGGGCCTCAATTGCTGATGTTGGCCCAAAGGCGTTAGCTGATGTGGAGGACGAAAATATCCTCTAACAGAACACTAGTGGAAAGTTGGTTAAAGGGAAAGAGGGCTGTACGGGTGTGCAGCAGAGAGAATACTGTTAAGTAGAAACTTGGGAGAGAGTGAGACCTCTCCATGTGTCTCACACTATCTTTATTTTCAGCATTGTACCTTCTGTTTATGCAATCGTCGTTTCAGTTATTCCGTGACTATTATTTCCCTTGCATATTTTATATAAAATTCTGAAGTCATTCAAGCCAAAAGCTCAAATCCATTCTATTTCCTGTGATTGTTCCTTTTCTGACTTCAGGGCTGTATCATTGTAATATTAAGGTTGTAATAGAAATAGTGTGATTGGTACAACTAAAACAAGAGTAGTTAGTTAACTTACTAAAAATACAAACAGAATAAAGAAAATCACCTTAGCATCACCAGTACCCGGGAAGAACAAATCTCCATACTTGTGAAAACTGACAGTCATCACCCTGTGATGACAAAGTTTTCCATTTAACAAAATAGAGAAAAATCACAAGCAGCATGGCAAAATTATCCTACATTCTCAATAGCTTCACCTCCATAAATCTAACATGATATAAGAAACTGACTGACCTGTCAGTGAAGTAGAAGGCTTCTTCTACACCATCACCATGGTGCACATCTATATCAATATACAAAACACGAGCATGATGTTTAAGAAGCTCCAAGATTCCTAAAACCAAGTCATTGATGTAACAAAATCCAGATGCCTCGCATTTCTTAGCATGATGTAGTCCACCGGCCCAGTTTATAGCAATATCACACAGTTGATTGTTTAATCGACGTGCAGCATCTGCAGGCACATGTCAATTAGCATATAAAAAAAAACTACATACCCAAATGCCGGAGGCTCCACGCTATGCGCAGGTAAAAGGGAGAGATATTGTACGCAACCTTACCCTTGCATATGCAAAGAGACTGTTTCCGAATTCGAACTCATGACCAACAAGTCACCAAGACACAACTTTACCGCTATGTCAAGGTTCGCCCTCATAAAAAAAAAACTGCGAACCCCATTGCTCGGAGGCTCCACGCTATGCGCAGGTAAAAGGAAGGGATATTGTACGCAACTTTACCCTTGCATATGCAAAGAGACTGTTTCCGAATTCGAACTCATGACCAACAAGTCACCAAGACACAACTTTATTGCAAAATTCAGAGAATCACTATTAAAAATATATTGTACCTATAGTTCCACCAGCATAAATCTGACAAAATTCAAATAAGTTGTCAAATACAGGGCAGTCTTCTCCAAGATTATCTGACAAATGATTGCAAAATAGAAAAAACTTGTTATTAGCTAGTAGCTACACAATAAATTGATAGTATAGAAGTAAAATTATTATATAAACAATGGGGTTGGATATTGTTAATTTCAGAAGTCAAATATCACTAATTTATAGAAGGGATAGGGGCTCATATTTTGATGAAAAGTAACAACATTGTAGGTAAAACATTTACATTTACTATCTTCTACAGAAATTCCCAATGCAACCCTCCCACCCCACCCCAAAAGCTTATTTGCCATAAACACGGGTTGGATAATGTTAATCTGAAAAACTCATTTTGGTTAAAACTTAAAAGTAACATCAATTGTAGGGTTAAAACACTTGCTATCCCCCCCCCCCCTCCTCAAATCCTTTTTTTTTTTAATATGAAACCCTAATTTAATGACAATTACATCTAACACAAATTATGTGAAAAAACCTTAAAAGCCTAGGGAAAGTCAATCACATATCCTCAAATTTTGGCAATTGTTCCAAAACTTCACTCTTTGCACAAAATGACATAGTTTCTCTGTGACATTGGAAGGTTGTACCGGCAGGAATCGAACCCAGTCCCTTATGGAATTGTCTTGCAACAATTACCATACGGATCAAGAATGCTGGCATGACATAGTTTCTCTTTCCCTTTCTATTGCTATAAAACTACAACATAAGAAATATAATGCACAGCAATAAATTCTTTCAATGTTTCTCATTCTAAGCAAGACCAAAAACCCATCAAGCAATATTCTGATGGCATAGTATAAGTGTCATATACATATCCTATACCAACATGCATGTGATACGTATCTAGCAAGTATCCTCTGTTTTTTAATTTTATTGTCTGATACATTTGGAATGAAGCTCCAAAACAACTCTAACTTTTCTGCTACATACTTAAAGCTATAATAAATGGGGAGCAATTATAGAGCCAAAACTTTTCCTGAATAGGACTATTGATGCCTTTTGGACATCATAACATGGATTGGGGGAAAAAAATGTTATTTTTGTGACATTTGCATCGGAGAAAGTGTAGATTTTATTACAAGGGAAACAATATAGGTAAATATTTTTTGCGGTAATGACAAGTATTATTTTTGTAAATTGATATCATCCTCCACTTACATAGTTATGTTACATATGTATTAATGAATTTTAAGAATATGTTTTCTTAATTATTGTGCATTTATGTAAACTATGTTTTCTTTTAAATTCATGTAAATGTATCTAGGTTGTATCATATTTTGAATGTTAAGAAATTCCCTTATCCCTGTAACCAGGTCGCATCATACCCATTACATGTTATGTATTTGTGCTTCATAACAAAAAACTTAAAATCACATCTAAACGAGTTTAAAACTGTGAAAGGCATACATTTTGTCAGTTCATTCAAGAAAGAGTGCTGAGTGTCAGGTGTAATCCTGTTCAAAAACTCAACATAATCAGCTGAATGAAACTGGGCAAGCTCAACAGGATAAGCCTTGTGTGGACGCTGGATCATACATAAAAGAGAAACAATCAGAACAACATTATGCAATCAGCCATACCAATAATCAACAATCTGGGGCAACAGAAAAACAAAAACAGCCAACATATGTAACTAACATAAATCTCCATCTTCTTATGAAGATCGTATGAGAGAACAAGATGATGAGTCATGCAAAGCCGGTGGGGCTTCATTGGATGCTTCGCCCCAAAGTATACACTACCGACATCACCTGAAATATGAAGATTGAAGTATTTGAGTATACAGAAAACATGCAAAAAACAAAGACTAATAAGAAAAAATATTGCAGCAACTGTTTTACATTGCGGTTGCAGTTACCTGCAATCCTTGATATTGCAAATAAATACGGCGAATGCACCAAATCCTTGATATTGCAGCCACAATTGTGCTTGTAGACCACAATTTAAAACCTAAAAGTAATTGGTATACAAGATTGAACATCTCCTCACAGAACTCGCCTGCTATTAGAGATGCTGATATTCTTACCCAACAGAGCGAATATAAATAAAATGTAAAACAAAACTAAAATTTCAGCAACAATCTAAAATACACAGCGTTAAAGCCTACAGAACACGAATTGAACTAATCAAGGAGCAGAATCTGAAATCCAAAACAGTTCTAAACGCAAACTAATTTCTTTATTTTACAATTTTCTTGAAACCAAACGCAGCAACAAGCACAAGGAGCATGGGAATAGGGTTCGCTAGCTAGGGTTTTGATAGTCAGGAACGAAGTGAGCTAGGAATTAGAAGATCGAGTCGAAAAGAAGAGCGTTGACGAACTTCACCCAGTTCAATTCCGCGAAAGAAGAATGAGAGGAAACAGAAAAGAAAAAAGGAAGGAAGGAACGCGATTCAGAGAGAATGGAAGTGAAATAGAAGAGGAAAACGCACCGTCGTAGAAGTAAGCGATTTTGTCCTTGGAACGCATCTTTTGCAGAGAGAGCGTTGAAGAAGAATTAGCAAAAGAAGACAAAATGCCAGTGATGATATCAATTGTGTGAGCTAAACCTGCTGTGCCATTTCGCGCTTCGCTTCTTCTCTATCACTATGTGCCCCCTTGGGTTTTCTCTTGTATTCTTCCATATAATTACAGAACGTAATAACATTTTTATAAAATTTGTCGGTTGCTTTTTGAACATTATAAATTTTCAACTAGTTCTCTAAATTAGAAAAAAAAAAAAAGAGATCTTGGTTACGTAATTTTTTGTTTAATTAAGTTTCAAATGTTTTTGAATTTGTTATAAAAATTCTCATTCTTTTAGTAGTTTTAAATTGCCATAAACTAATTATAAAAACCTACTTTTAATTAAAATGTCTTTAGCTTCTTTTTATTTTACAGTCAAATTTCTTTAGTTTATTGGGAGATGTACAACAACCAAAACATCTTCTCCAGTAGTTCCATCTCCAAGTTATTTGTGTAACCTGGAAAACATGAAATTTAAAATAATGAGAACGTCAAAGTGAGTGTTTGAGGAACAATAGTATGATTATCCTAACATATATTTTTTTACTTCTATTTGGGTGGTAACCTATTACAAAATAAACGCTTAAACATGTTTGTAAGCTAAACATTACTTTTATGTAGGTTAGATTAATTTAAATCAGACCTTTAAAAAAGTTTTTAACAGATAAATAAGTTGGATCAAGTCATATATTTTTAACATAAGTCGTTCTTAGACCTAACAAAATCTAACATATTTTTTATCTCTAACAGTTAATACATTTAAATTAAATTCCTATTTGTATGTTTTTAGGGAAAAATGTTTTATGATTAAAAAATGGAAATTTTGGCAATATTAGCTTGAAAAGGTATTTTTTTTATAAATGCTATAAAATTTATTCTACTACTATTATTATTATTTTATAAAACTTAAATACTAATTATAACAAATAAATATTTGATATTTAATCCCAAAAACAATGTTACGAAAACACTTGTAAAAATTGTATGGGTCGGGTCAATAAATAGAGGGGTAAACTGAGCCCCTAAAAAAGTGGTTCATCTTCTCAAATTGAAAGACCCTAGATTGTTAAGACTTTAGAGAGCTCGTTGGTCATTTTTCGTTCCTCAAATCTCACAATCGATAACCACACCCATCGCCTTTATTCAGAGTAAGCTCATAAAACTCCCACTCTCTCATCTATTCATCGCTCACACTGCATAATTTAGCGAGGCACTTCTCCCAGATCTCGTGCTCCACATATAATTTTCCGTGATTAAAATAATTTCGTCAAATAGTATTTGCCAAATTCCAGTCTTTGGAGCCTTTTCAAATAGTGTACCTTATTGGCGATGATGGTCTTATCATAGCCCAATTTTTTTGTTGTGTTCGATTATGTTTTCTCGCTTAAATCTGAATAGTTTGTTGTTATCCCTATTTTCATTAGAAGTCAAATTTATGCTTCAATTTCATTTTCATATTTTTCTTTTATGTGTTCAGTGTGGTTGTTTGGA
>CM023951.1:24647360-24687088 GCA_013407115.1 Glycine latifolia
GGGGAGGTATTCATTTAATGCTCTATTGAATTATGAACTGTGATGTTAAAATGAGATTAGGGTTGGGGTGGCAAGCACTTGGTGACTTTAATTTATGTTCATGTTCTTTTGGCACATATCATAGTGTTGCTTAGATAATTGATGAACTAGCTAGAGTTTACAGTATACAATGCTACTTAGGCAAGAGACTTTGGAGTGGTGAGGAGAATATAGCAAGAGCTAGTTTGTTACTTACTAGAGGGGTTGGAAACCTGCTTCATTTGTTACATGTAAAGGGGTAAAGCTTTTCTAATGTGACATGTTAGATATTATCTTGTAAAATTGAAAATTGTTTTACTGAATTATTAGTATATAGTTTTTTTTTTTGTATGACGCATCTTCTTGTTCGCCTAAAATTACCCACTTTATTTGATACAAATCATGCTTGGGTCATTTATCCCATTGTTCCCTTTTATCTCTGGTTTTTTCCCGTTTGTTTGATGCCTATGTTGGGATTAGTTCAAGGCTTCAAGTACTTCTCTCAATTTGTTGTGTTTGTGATGTATAAAAAGAGGGGGGAGGGGGACATAGGACATTGTTTTGTTTCAATTCATTCTTTTATATAGTTGGGAAAAAATTGGGATAATCTTTGGCCATGGGGTGCAGATGTCGGAATCACCATTCAGACCACGAGAAAAGCTTGCTGAGAAGCAAAAATATTTCCAGAGTATCCCCAGGCATACCTACTTGAAGGGACCCATGGATAAGATTACATCCGTGGCCATACCACTGGCTTTGGCCGCAACGTCAATTTACATGATTGTAAGTTTAATTGTGATATGAATTTTTCACTTGTTTCTGTTGACTTCAACAGATTGAATTTATCAATGTCTCCAGCTCTCCATTTGTTTATAGTCATATTTTATAGACACTGTTTTGTGCGTTTTGTCCAGGGACGAGGGATCTATAATATGTCGCATGGAATTGGAAAGAAAGAATGACCTGGGAATTTCTGATTGAGGAGGGTTTCCCACACAAACCTACCTTAGCCTCGTTAATATGGACCAGTGGTTTTCTTGGCATTTATGTTTGTTCTCTTAATAAAATTGCTTAGTTGCAGATTTTGACTGCCATTGGGGGTTTATAACTTAAATGAAAGTTGTTCTTTGTATGTTTGATATAATCAAATTGAGTGAATTGGCTCAAACTGCTGTTTTCAGTTTCTGGTTTAGTACTTGTTCCGTGTTAACTTTTCCCTTTTGGTTATGCTTCTCCTTCCTTGGCGTGCGCTAGACTAGCTGACTGGTTTTTCTTATGCTTTGTTAAACATTTCAATTTGCCTTATATAGCATGCATGGTGGATAGTCCAGTGGAATTGCCTTGTGAGACGTTGTTGCTTGTTTTGGTTTCAAATGGGTAACATAACATAAGCCGACATGTCCTTCCATGTTTGGGGTTTGAAAGTTGAGGGCCTTAAGCTATAGGTGGTGAAAGGAAATGGACAAAGAAGGTGGATCCAAGTGGTTTTCAATTGGAGAGGCCGCCACCCCAAACAATGGCTCGGGTAAATGCTTCTTGTAGGTTTTGCAGTTTCCTAATCGTTAATTCGAATCTGCAACATACAAATATTTTTTAGTAAAAAATTAAGCTTGTTTATATATTCCGTGAATAAGTATCACTTTGGGTTGGGATTCAGTTGACTTATTCCACAACCTTTTCTGGTCTAATATATTTGCTCCTGACCCCCTTTATTGCGCCCTTTAATCAGACCCAAATAATCTATGGGTTCTGTTTAGTCTACAATGTGGGAAAATCGAAACTTTATATGAGATTTGGAAGATTGTGTTGTGTTTGGTTGGAAGTATTCTCAGATCTCAGTGCAAATCCACATATTCTCGTGTTAAGGAGGAAAAATTTTCTAAAGGCAAAAATTTCTCGTCTGTACTTAACCCCGATAATCTTAAACAAACACAGCATTAAGCAGGCAACTTTGTTTGCTAAAGGAGAAATCAGTGTTTCACGGGGACATTAAAGCACGAACTTCTTTTGTTTGTGAAAGTAAGCACAAATTTACCCCCTTAGTTGAAAACTTATGGGTGCAAGTCTTGCATCCATCTACTCTGTCTTCCTCTTGGTTTTGTTTGATTATAATTCATGTACTAAAAGAGTGCATTGCACAAGGAGCAAACGAATTCTTATTATAATCAAACAAAGAAAAAGCTTTACAGCATACAATCAGTGGAAATATGATACGTTGACCTGGTGGACCATAGCAATTCAAAGCCCCTCATGACTTACTAGAACCTGTTGGTACTGCTCTTCGTCGCTGCAGTTATAAGAGCACAGATATTCAATGCTGTTGATCAAAATTCAGATACTTAGAAGTTTTCACAGATGGTCAACACCTACAACCAAAGAGTTCACCAACCAACCACCATGCTGGGAAACTATAAATTTGTGGGGTGGGTGGGACTGTGGGGCATGTAACATTCAAATGCCTCTAACAAGTTCAGCAGAAATTTTGCAGATCTTTGAATGTACACACCACACTTGACAGAACTGGATTGACTTTCAAGCTTTTCTGACTTCTGAGTCTACATCAGAAAGTGGGGTTTTCTCAATGGATTTAAGAACCATATAAGTGTATGATTTACCTAAGAAAGATCCTAACTGGCTAATCTACAAATTAACCAATGATGATATAACAAAAGAAATAGAAGAAAAAAAAACTATGATGAATACTAATTAATGATGAAAGATCATATGTCAGCCTGGAAAGTATTCACCATCCACTCTTTCATGTATTTACTCGTATTGTACTTGTCCCTACTTAAATCATTTCTGGTTGTGTGTGTGTGTTGAAGAAATGTTAAATAATATCGGATATACATTCCGTATATTAACTCGATTAGAAGGGTGGTCACATGTAGGAAATAGTATTACCTTATAAATGAATTAAGATTCTATGATAATGCTTTCTTGTGTTTTTCGTGTTTTTCCTTTCTCTTTTCACCCCTAGAGTCATTAGTGGAACTCAATAGTGCTTTGCCCATTAATGTGAGAGATCAATTATTTGCAAACATAAGCTGGAAGCACCTTTCTTTTCTTATAGTGCCAAGCTGTGTGTGTATCTGACTTTCTGCTCTAGAAAATGCATTTTTGGGCTGGTCCTCCATATGGGTAATAATTTTTTTTATAAAAGGCAACTGGCTACTGCCAATTCTCCTACTCTGTCTTGTTTCCTAAGGCTCTCCCAAATTCATGCTTTTTGTAGCAGTTGGTGAGCCCTTTCTGTTCACTCCCCACCCAAAACTTCTGCTCCAAGCACCTTTCTATCTTTAAGAAAGCACCTTATATAATAACCAACACTCCTTAGAAACTTTAAAAGAAAAAAAATACCTATATATGTTATCTTAAATAGACATATAAAGAATTGTCATATAAATGGTAAAAGGAGGATATGATTCTATAAGTTACCGTAGGGTGGCAGGAACATAACTATATATATCTATACATGTGTCTTGCTAAAATTTCGGGTCCATACATAAACTATTGATGCCATGGTGAGGAGAAGTAGTTAGCTGAATTTGCCAATATACCAACTTAAGAAAATTGCTACCTAACCAAAGCACTCTCATCAAGATTCTTCACTAAGTTTTCAGAGAATAATAAAACGGAGAAGTGTAGTCAAAGATTTAACATTTATACTCTCTCGACGTATAATACCTTCCAAATCCAATATAAGAATTTTAATGGTGCCATATAATCAAGTTGGCTTGTGAGTAAAGGGGGCAGGAAAAAAACATTAAGTATTTGTTTAGAGAAGATAATTCCACTGTTAACTTCATAGCTTTTAACAGTCATATCTGTCATTTGGGCTTATTCTATAGTTTGTTAACAAAATAAACTACTTAGTCACATACCTTTAAAAGCTAGTCCTGTTTATAAGCGCCCGCAGGAGAAAGAGAGCCATCATTCCAAGAAAAAGAGAAAAAGAACAGAGAAAACTGGCCAAGGAGAGGAAAAGAGTGTTGTAGATTTTGGTGCAATAATGGCAACACCAAAACAGTCATATGAGCAGCAACAACAACAACAACAACAAAATGTGCAGCGAGTGAGGAACTCAGGGATGATTAACAGCAACCAGAGTCCAATGAGGGATGACAAGGAAGAGGAGATGTCAAGATCAGCTTTGGCAATGTTCCGAGCAAAGGAAGAAGAAATTGAAAGGAGAAAAATGGAGGTGAGGGATAAGGTTCACGCTTATCTCGGTCGAGTAGAGGAGGAAACAAAGCGCTTGGCTGAGATTAGAGAAGTAAGTTTAACAATACTGATTCTTTTCCTTTGATGTTGTATTTGCTTTAGCTCTAAGCTTTCATGATTTATTATTTGAATTTTGGTTTTATATGTTTTACATATTAATCAATATATACCATGTATGATTCCACATTCTAGACATGGTTTTTGATGTTTAGTAAGAAGCTACTAGTTATAGCTTCTAAGTCTCAGATCCGATTTCTTACTTCTCAACAGATTTCTAAACACACTAATAGTAAACTTAAGGCATGGGAAAAAAGTATAGAATCTATTGGTGTTTGTGAATCATACAGGTTAGTCTGATTAGAAAATTATGTTTCCATTTAATTTTCTCTTAAACCTTTTGAGCAAGAACTGATGATAATCAGAAATTCCAAGCCAATTGTTGTGTCATGTGTATAGTGTATTGGTTATTCCTTATTCTTCCTTGTTCTTAAACATTTTCTTACATACTAATTGTTTGAAAAACTGCATATCATGTTCTAGGAGCTTGAGGGTCTCACAGATCCATTGAGGAAGGAAGTTGCAATAGTTCGAAAGAAGATAGACAGTGTTAACAAAGAGTTAAAGCCACTGGGCCAAACCTGCCAGAGAAAGGTGAGGTTTTCCAACTGTTTTACCAGTTGTTTACTTTTGACATTTCTAAAATCTATTTTTTTTTTATCAGCAAATTGTTAATTGTTAGTTTTTTAATTTTTGTTAACAGTCGAATCCAATCCGCGACATTTCTAAAATCTTTACTTAAGCCTTAGAATTTGCTCAAGGTGGCAAAGTGATCCCCATGCTTACACAGCTTTTGATACAAGCACTTGAGCACCGCATTGAATTTTAATAAATTAACCATGCTTGCTTTCTTGGTCCCATTTTGTCTCATCAGCTGGGAGGCAAAGTGGGCATGATTATTTAGTTGTTAAGGTGATCATTATTAATAATTGTGTTTAAATATCCACGTAAAAATGATCAATTTGGTTCAATGGGAGTTTTCAATTTCCTTATGCATGCTTCTTTTGCATCATTATGCCCAGGAAAAAAAATTAAATATAAGAAAGATTGAAAAGGAAATATACATTATTTTAAACTTTAATTTATTGTTTAGTTTTATACCTGCGCTATTTTTTTGTTTTAGTCCTGTAAGAACAATTTTTATGCTGTACTTCTTATGTCTCTATTTTGCGGAGGTTTTGTACTGACACAAAACTAGCAATAAGACTAGAACATAAAAAAAATTGCTTGTATAAGAATTAAAACAGAGTTTTTAAGTAAAGAAACTGAAACAAAAAGTTAGGGCAGTTACAGGGCTACTGATTAGGCCATTTTTTTTTATAGTTTGTTAAAATATTAATTTTGTTAATAGGGACATCAAGACTTTTTCCTATTTTAACTTAGAATTACTTTTTGAAGTATCTTAATTTTTCTTTTTTATGGGATCACAGGAGAGAGAATACAAGGAAGCCCTTGAAGCTTTCAATGAGAAAAACAAGGAAAAAGCTCAACTTGTTACCAGACTAATGGAGGTAAGAAATTCTTTGATAATTTGAGTGTTTGCAGAACTTTCTAAATTTGTTTCCTAACTTGTATTTTTCCCTTATTATTCTGTGAACTTTGGGGTAGCTGGTGACTGAAAGCGAGAAGTTGAGGATGAAAAAGCTGGAGGAGTTAAGCAAAAACGTAGATACCCTGCATTGAATCGAAATGCTAATAATTCAAAGTAACCTTACTTCTGGATATTCAGTGTGATGTAACTAGAATCATGTCGTTGTATGTGGCTTAATTTGTGATTTCATTGTATTTTGCAGACTTAATTAGGAAATGTGCATTGGACACCTAAATTCTAAACATTACATAATTTCTTGTCATTTTATTTGAGATGTGCTGATTCTGTCATCAAAAGCAAATTGAATACTCGGAAAGATCTAGTTAAACTAATTCACTCTTCCATGTTTCAACTCATGTTACTGATGTCACGAATACAAAAGTTTACCATTTTAATAAAGTTGAAAGACTCGTTTTATTACTCAACATGTTGTACATTACCCGATACCAAATGTACACCTATACTCCCAGATTTTTAGCATAGAAAATGATGTGTACATTATCTACGAGAAAAAAAATTATTTTTATGTTGAAACTGCGTGTGTTTCTGCCCTCTAACTTTATTCCATAATGTTTGACCCATTAATTTTCTTTTTATCTTTATTGGGACACTTTTTCTGTAGGGAGAGATCAGTTCATGATGCAATGAGCATATTTAAAGGGACAAAATGAGAGTGGTCTATAAATTAACATTTCAACATCACATAAAAAAAACATTTCAAATTTATATGTAGTATTAACAATAGCAATTATGAGTGTTAATATAAAATACTAATAATTAACAATTAATATTTGACAAATAAGAAAAAATGATCCCTTGTTATAATTATTTGATTTCTCTTCATCACATAAAAATAATTGTTTTTTTACTGTTGATTTATAACTCTTAACGTTAATTCTCCTCCTTTATCAAGTCTTGGGACAGACCATCCATACAAATACACATAAACGGAGTTAATTATTTCATTTCTCTAGGTTATAAAAATTTACAATCAATTCTTAGGTGCTTTTAATATTGTTGTCTAATTAGAATTTGAGTTAGGAACCACCATGGATCTACTACTCTAGTTTGAAGTGAGATCCCAAACCAAATTGAAGGAGAAAGTTTGGATTGGTTTGGATTTCAAAGTTACAAAATAATCATTTATGCATACATGAATCTTGATTTGATCCAAAAATATATAATTTTTAAATTATATTAAATTTATATGTTGTGTAATTTAGAATTTTATAATTCTGAATTTTGAAACAATACAAAATTTCCTTTCATTATATTGCTATGTTTTTTCATTTCTAATATTTTTTCATTTTTTAGTAATTATTTTATGACTAATTAAATTTTTAGTCCCTCAAGTTTTTTAGATTATAATTTTTAGTCCTTTAAAAGTTTTTTAACAAATATTACTCATCTGTAAATTTTTTATCAGCATTTTTAGTTCCTTAATTCATTTGTCCATTTTTACTCTTTCATTTATTTTTATTACTTAGATTAATCATTGCTTAGTCCATTTTTAGTCTTTCATTTTCATATATTTTAAATTAAATTTGAGCAATAAAAATAAATGAATGACTAAAAGTAGGCCAAAAAAAATTGAGAGGATAAAAATGCTTACAAAAAATTAATGAAAAATTAACAATTGTCAAATAAATTTTGAGAGACTAAAAATTAGCATATAAAAAAGTTAAGGTTCTAAAATCTTAATTAATCTTTATTTTATTAATAATTTCAATCTTTTGATTTAAACTAACTCGAATATGTCTGGATTGATTTGAGCTGTTAATTTTATATTTTAAAAAATACAACCAATTCAAATCAATTAATGTTAAATTTAAATGTTCCTAAGTTCGACCCGTGCCCACCTATTGAGTTTCGTCTTATAACTTAATTATGGTAATCTTCCAGGCAAAATTCTTTTATTATATGGATTATTGAAACAAAGCTTCAACTTTAATTGAAAAAAATTTATGTTAAAAAAATTATATCTAAATTTTGTCATTAAAAAATTGACTTCAAAATTATTTACAAATTTTATTTAAATTTTAAAATACTTTATAAATGCACATGAAATTTACTAATATTTTTAAATGCAATACAATTAATAATTACATTCTATATTTATTGAGCACATGAGTCCATTGACATACTTATTTTAATTTAATTAGTTGTTTTAAGTTTGAGCCGAATGTAATTAGGCTAAATATTTTGAAGGAAAAGTTTCATTTATATCAACATCAATATCAATAACACTTTTAACACAACTTATTTGGGGTCATTGGTAGATGAACTCAATGATAGATCAAAGATAAGATAAAGAAAAAGAAAGGGAGATGGAAAGAAAAAGGAAAAATAAGACAAAAGAAAGAAAAAATAGGCTAAAATAAAAGAAGGATAAAAGGAGGATGAGAGAAATGAAGAGGAAAAAAACTAAAAAAAAAGAGAACGATTGGGACATAGACATACTAATGGGTTTAACCCTCCACCAAGCTTATAGTTTTTCTCTTCTCTGTCCTAAGACACATCATTCGCCAATCAATATCTAACTCTATTAGGTCTTGTTTAACAAACTTTTCCCATGTGAGTTTCGGTCGACCTCTACCTCTCTTTTGTGTCAAACTCTTGATACAAACTCTTGCTTTAACGAGAGCATCCAGTGGTCGTCTTATAACCTGTCCAAATCATCTCAATCTATGCTCACTCATCTTTTCACACACCAGAACTATTGCTACCTTTCGTCGAATATCCTCATTCCTTATTTTATCCATCTTCGTATAACCACACATCTACCTTGACATCCTCATTTCTGCTACCCCTATTTTGTGTTCACGTTGCCTATATGTTGGTCAGCATTCCGCTCCATATAACATTATCGATCTTACATTTGTTCTATAAAATTTTCCTTTTAACTTAAGGGGAATTTTGCGGTCACATAAAAATCAAGATGCACTCCGCCATTCCATTCACTCTGCTCTGATTCTATGATTTACATCCTCATCAATCTCACCACATTTTTGCAAAATTGATCCAAAGTATTTAAAAACATCTTTATTAGGTACCTCTTGACCAAGTTGATGCACTGTATCTTGACTACCATCACTTCCTTGCGAAAACTCACACTTTATATATTTCGTCTTGTTTTTGCTTATCGTGAATCCATTAGACTTAAAAGTGTTCATCTACAATTCCAGTTTTCTATTAACATCATCTTTGATCTTATCAATAAGCACGATATCATCTGCAAAAAATATACATCACTACACTTCCTCTTGAACATCTTTCGTTAGTTCATTTATCACTAATGCAAAGAGATAAGGACTAAGAGCTGAACATTGGTGAACACCTATCGTGATAGGGAAATACCTTGATATTCCATTACAAGCTTTCACACATATAGTAGCCCAATCATTCATATATCCTTGATTTTATATAACTATTTTTAATTTATACCAATATATAAAAAAGATATATAACTATTTTTGATTTCCACATTTTAAAACTATTTTTATCAATATATAAAGAAGATATTATTTTATATTATTTTTAATTTCCACTGGACTATTTTATCCTTAATAATAACAATATATAAATTCTATCTCAGTTCCATTCTCAACAACTTTTGCTACTTCCTACTCCAATCATTATTTTTCCCGGACTCATGGGTATGCAAATAACCACCACACTCACGGTTTCCTTTTCATTTTCAACTTTATACTCCGTCTCTTCCAATCTGATTTTTTCTTCTCTCTCTTCTGATTTTTGTTTTGTTTTCAAATGAATTGCCTGGATCAGGCAAGGTCAAGATCAGAATCAACGGTAAGTCTTCTCCATCCTTCGATCTCCCTTATGTTGCTCAAGATCAGTTCAACTATTTTTCTACTTTTTCAATTTTCTTTATTTTTTAATTAATATTTAAATTAAAATGTAACAGGATTTAGAAGAATTGGTCGTTTGGTGACCAGGGTGAATAACACATGTTCAACCTTTAAATGTAACCGCACATTACTTTTTTTTAACATATATATTCTTCAAACTAATAGCAATATTCAAATTGAATATCTCGTTCTTATTTTATAATTTCTTTAATTAGTTCAAGTTTCTATTGGTAACCTCTTTCTTTTCATTTACTTTTTTTTTTCTCTTCTTCTTCTTTAACTTTCTCTTTCAAGTATAGTTATTTTGGGTATAAATTTGGTTTACATGGTGTTTAGATATTCATCTTAATTACATTTGGAAGGATGAAATTGAACATGATATACAACATAGGAAAGATGTGA
Organism: Glycine latifolia; assembly: GCA_013407115.1. Taxonomy (NCBI): domain Eukaryota; kingdom Viridiplantae; phylum Streptophyta; class Magnoliopsida; order Fabales; family Fabaceae; genus Glycine; species Glycine latifolia. The sequence continues at coordinate 24,657,522 of CM023951.1, forward strand.
TTATAATTCCCACAACATTAAGTTGTCTTACATCCAAAGCATTAAATTGTATGCTTGACTTTTTCCTCTTTTTTTTCTTTTTTAGAAAAAGAAATTCATTATTAATTATTTTCGAGTTTTTCATGTGTCACATTTGTAGTAAAATTTTTTCCAATGGTCTGATCAATAATTTTCTATATATGCAAATAATAATGTCAATCATTTTATAACAAATGATTTTTTTTTCTCATTCAAATGCTATAAATTTTTTTTTAGTTTTTTTTTATCTTTGTGTCTTTAAAAAAACAAAGCCTCAAGAATATATAAATTTTTAATATTCCAAGATGGTGAAAAAGTGTATGGTGTCGTATTGGCAAAAGACTCGTTGATCTAAAAAGAGAAATTAGAAGATTCAAGATAAGTAAAAAACCTCTTATATTTTATAGACTTCTTAATTGTTTTCTTCTGCTTTATTTTTATTTACTTAATTTATTGTTTCTTCTTAAGTGCTTTTAAAGGTAAAGAAGAAAAAATATTATGATTTTTTTTCTTATTTCATTCACATTCTATAAGTTTTATTTTAATTACTTTTTTTTATCATCTTTGTACCTTTAGGAAACAAAACTCAGAAGAGTATATAATTTTCTAATATTCATGTAGGTAAAAAAATGTATGATGTTGAGTTGGCAAAGACTTTTTGATCTAAAGAGAAAAAAGAGAAAAAAATAGGATAGACAAAATAAAAAACATCTTACATTTTATAGATTTTTTAAATGTTTTATTCTGTATTATTTTTGTTTGCTTTATTGTTTCTTCTAAGTATTTTTAAAGGAAAAGAAGAAAAAATCTAATATTGTTTTTCTTATCTAATTCATACTATAAGTTTTTAAATTTTTTATTATTATCTTTTGTATCTTTAGGGAACGAAAGCATATATGGTGCTGTGTTGACAGAAACTTTGATCTGAAGAGAGAATAAAGAAGACATAAGGTATGCAAAGTAAGAAAACTTCTAACATTTTATAAACTTTTTTTTTTGTCTTATGTGTTATTTTTATTTACATTTTCAATTAATTTTGTCTTTTATTAATTTTCTTTTGTTTTTTTTATTGTTATGGTTTTCTTTCTTTCATTTTTGTGTGTAATTGAGGTATTTGAAACCTGTATGTCATGAACATATAAGAAATTAAAAAAAGAAGAAAGAAAGTACTTGTGAAGAAGAGGATGATATCTCTCTCCATTTTGTCTTTGATCAAACAATGTTTATAGTATTTAGTCGTACAAATTTATATTAAAATTGATTTTTAGATTTGTATTTGGATAAAAAATTGCTGAATTTTACATTTGGATAATGAACATCAAATTATGAAAAAATGAATTACCGATAGTTCATAATATTAGAAAATAGTTTTATTGAACTTTAGTAAGATATTTAAGATGACTTTTTTCTCTTAAGTAAATTTATGTAAGCCATTAAAACATCGAATATTTCATTAAAAAAGACATGAATGTTTAAGCTAGTATGTTTCTATAATGACTTCAACATAATTATTTTTCATTGTCCTAATTTTTTATTTATTTATCAAACATTAGCAAAAAAACAATCACAATTATATATTTCTATAATTTTTTAAATTTGGGTATAAATGTTTAAGAAATGATAGCAAACTCAAAAACACTATCAAAGGAAACATGATTTGAAAGCTTTTCTTTTTTGCAATTATAATTACAGAAATGTAATCTTTACTTTCTTACACATATTTTTATATTTACTTTATATATTTATCTATTTCTTTTATTTTTCTATTCATCACATATCTTATTTTAAAATATATAAAAAAATTTTAAAATTGAAATATATACACTCTAAAAGCAAAAATAATTAAATATCAAGATGAGAAAAAACATCACACGTAATAATAATGTTATCATTTCACAAATACCTTTATCAAATAAAATAATATTTAAGTATGTAACCATTAATGATTTGGTCAACTGTGTAGGTATACATTTATAAATATAATATAATAATTTATCATATTATTATAACAAAAAAAACCATAAAAAATAAAATCATATATATTATAAATTATATTAGACAAAAATTAATATACACATCAATTTACATATAATGAAAGATATTATTTTAATATATAAATTTTAGCACAAATAAATATAATCACGCAATTTTAACACCGATTATCCTTCAATTTCAGGGCCTAAAGGATCTGTTACTCTTTTTCTCTTTTTATCAACTGCCAATTTAATTTAACACGGAGGAGGAGAACCTAGAGTGAAAGAGAGGTTAACAATAACAATGGCGACGACAGAGAGCACAGTAACTTCAAACCCTAGCAACAGAAAACGACCGAAGCCAAAGCTACTAGTCATAACGGGCCCCACCGCTTCCGGGAAGTCGAAGCTAGCCGTTGATTTGGCCTCCCACTTCCCCGTCGAACTCATCAACGCCGATTCCATGCAGGTCTACCGCGGCCTCGATGTTCTCACCAACAAACTCCCTCTCTCTCACCAGAACGGTACCACCCTGATTTTTCCCCATCCCAACAATCTCGTCCCGTTTCTGAAATCGCGTTTCGAATCTGTTGCAGGAGTTCCGCATCATCTCTTGGGTACCGTAAGCCCCAACGTGGAATTCACTGCCAAAGCGTTTCGGGATTCCGCTATTCCCGTAAGTCTCAACGCTCAACAATGAAGAGAATTAGTAACTTATTATTATTATTTTAGTCCGTCCCATTATAATTGATGTCCTTGTTTTACACCTAACAATTTTATAGAGTTAATCTTATTATCATTATTTCATTTTTAGATTTTGTTGCCCATATCACTAACATTAGGTTAAATTAGTTTCTTTAGTCTTCTAATTTATTTTTTAATTCAATTTCATCCTCTATATTTTTGGGTTGAATTTTGTCCTCTAATTTTCATTAATGATTCAATTTGGTCCTACAGTCAAAATTAGGTAGGTCAATGATGTTAAGAAATTATAGTTTGTGGTGGTTTAAAACCACTAACTGGTTTTAAACCGTCACAAAACATACATTTCCTAATTTAGTTTAGACGAAAGAACCAAATTGAGTCAATTTTTAGAATTAGAGGACCAAAAATCTAATTTAACCTTAATATTATAAGTAAAAAAATAATAATAATTAAAGTTACATTAACAAACTAAAATGACAATTACTTTAGGGATAATTTTATTTTTCTTGCTCGCGATTATTATGGGATGGAATGAGTATTATTTTTGGTATTTTTGTTTGTTACTGTATGTTTTTATTTTTATTTTTTTTATATATTTTCAGATTATTGATGATATATTGGCTCGTAATCACTTGCCTGTCATAGTTGGGGGCACTAATTACTATATCCAGGTTGGGATTTTGACTCATGCTTCGTGCACTCTTTGTGCTCATTATTTTCTTCGTTTTATTTATTTAATTTTCTTGTAATGTCTAATAATGTTCTTATGTGACTGAGTTCTATGTTTGTTTTGGCGGCATTTTTGCTTCTTTTCCTTCTTCAGGCTCTTGTGAGTCCGTTTCTTTTAGATGATTCTGCAGAAGATATGGATGAAAGCTGTTTGGGTGATCCACCTGGTACATTGCTATGTATTTGATGCTTTATTTTACTTTTTGTGTTTTGTTTCTGTTCAATTAATGTATACTTAGCATTTATTGTATGTAATTTTATAGGGTCTGGTAACAATTTCATTGCTGAAAATGACTGTTCAAACAATAGTTATGACCTGCTTAAAGATATTGATCCAGTTGCAGCAAATAGAATCCATCCAAATAACCATAGAAAGGTTGGCGTGTAATTTGATTATTTATTATATATTCTTCTATAGGCATATGCAAATGGCGATCTTATTTATGCAGTTAGAGTTACATATAGTCATATACAACAATTCTATGATGTTTTTCTGTTCATAAAAAAAAAAATTAAAAACTACTTATCACATTGCCCAAAGGCTCCTCGCTATGCGATGATAAGAGGGAGGGATATTGTAAGTAACCTTACCCTTACATATGCAAAGAGGCTATTTCCTGATTCGAACTCATGACCAACAAATCATCAAGTCATCAATGATGTTTTTTTGTTTATATTTTGTTTAATTTCCATGCATTGTCTGTAAAGATTTTTACATTGTCAACCTTAAATATCACCTTAAATTTGACTTTTAAAATAGTTGTTATAAAAGTCAACAATCTTACTATAAAAGTATAAAAAATATTTGTACTATCAGTGTATTTAAGTTAATTTCATATAACAGTATAAAGCATGTATAAATATGCTTATTATTGTAAGTCTTGTGATTTTATAGTTCTTGCATGCTGTACATACATTAGAATTTAGAAGCAATATGCCCTTTCAATTCATTTCTGAACATCTAAAATTATATGGAATGCCTAACTGGGGATGACATGTCTACACGTGTTTTTTGGGTTTCAGATAAATCAATACATTAATTTGTACAATCGCACCGGTGTTCTTCCTAGCAATATTTTTCAAGGAAAGGCAGCAGAGGTTTGTTTTCTTCTTTAGCACTCATTGATCAACTGGAAATTCAATAGTCTCTTTTTTCCCTTTGTCCATAAATATCTGCTTTGATATACCTCAAGTTATCGCCTTATAAGTGATTGCTTCACAATTCACTAATCAGGCTTCCTCACTTTTTCCATTTTATTCTATTAGTGGAAAATTGATGTGGGAATCAAGTGGGTTAATAATGGAAGAAGGATATTTAATTGCTCATGTTTTATTGCAGTATGTCTGTTGATTCTTTTTTCCCTTTTAAATAATATTGGTCTTGCTTGTGGCAGGACAGAAGTGGGGTCAAGTTGATAGCTTAAGATATGATTGTTGTTTTATATCTGTGGATGCATCTCTCCCTGTACTGGACAGATATGTAGAGCAGAGGGTAGATTGCATGGTGCATGAGGGATTACTCAATGAAGTCTATGACATTTATAATTTGAATGCAGTTTATACTAGAGGTTTGCGGCAAGCCATTGGTGTCCGTGAATTTGAGCCTCTTCTTAGAACTTGTGTTGTCAAAGACATTTATGAAAGAGAGACGGAATTGACTGAAGGATCCAGCATAGAAAAGGGAGAGACATTATTTAATCATAATTTGATGGAGTTGGTGAGATCTTCCTCTAATACTGAATCCGCAATTCTTTTGGAAGAAGCAATTGAAAAAGTAAAGCTTAATACCCGGAGACTTGTTCGCCGTCAGGTAGAAATGTCATTTGTTTGTGACTTCCTTAAACAAGCATTTTTGAATGAAAATTTATTTGGCCGGGTATGCAAGGAAACTGAAAATGTCATTTTTTCTGATTTATCTCACTATAGAAAATTACCAGTACCACTGAGATACTTCATCTGAATTTTGACATAAAACTTTGTAATGCCCTCTGTTCTTTTTTTAGAGCATTTAATTTAATTCACCTGGCATAGGTCTGTACAATATCAGTATTTATTTGTTTTAGCTACAAGGCATTTTGTAGAATTATTAGGTTTTTTTTGTTTCTGTGCTTCCTTCAATTAATGTTATTGTTGCCTCTGGTTTTATGTAATCTTGTTATCTTAGTAGGGTACACCTTGTGCTCTACTTCTTTATTCAATAATATTTAGCTTTTAAAAAAAAGAATTAATGTCATTGTCTCTTGAGCAATGTACCATATTGTCACTAAGGACCAGTTAACTTAAAGAGGAAATAATATATTTGATCAGTATTCATTGGTGACAATTACTAAACCCTTCTGCATTGAATTGGCTGGAGTTAGTATGTTAACTTTGAAGTCAGAGATTGATTTTGAAGCTTTGTTCATGACAGAAGAGGATGCTCAGTCGGCTGCAAACTCTGTTTGGTTGGAACATACACTATGTTGATTCCACAGAATCAATATCAAGTAAGTTGTCTTAATATTGTTCCTGCATATTTTCTTTGTTCATCATTATCAATTAGCTCAGTTGAATGAGAAATCGAAAATATCTCTTATATTATATTAAGCACACAGAGTACATATATATATACAAGGTGGGCCCTATGGGCCCTGATGCTAAATATATTCTAACACTCCCCCTCAAGCTGGTGCATATATATCATGGACACCAAGCTTGTTACAAATGTAGTTAACCCGAGGTCCTCTAAGGGCCTTTGTGAGAATGTCTGCTAGTTGATCACTAGAGTTTACAAATGCTGTCTCAATCTGCCCAGCTTGAATCTTTTCTCTAATAAAATGACAATCAATTTTAATATGTTTGGTCCTCTCATGAAAGACTGGATTTGAAGATATATGTAGCGCAGCCTGATTATCACAAATGAGTTTCATAGGCCGCTGCCCACAAATATGTAGTTCCTCAATTAACTGTTGCAACCAGATGAGCTCACATGTTGCAATTGCCATTGCACGATATTCTACCTCTGCACTGGACCTGGCCACCACGGTTTGCTTCTTGCTTTTCTAGGATATCAAATTTTCTCCAAAGAAGATACAATATCTTGAAGTTGAGCGTCATCTGAGGGAGAGCCTGCCCAATCAGCATCTGAATACCCGCACACTTCAGAATGCCCTCTATCTCTGTATAATAAGCCTTTTCCCGGTGCACCTTTGATATATCTGATAATCCTTATAACGGCATGCCAATGTGAACTGCAAGGAGAATCAAGGAATTGGCTTACGACACTAACTGCAAAGGAAATATCTGGTCTTGTCACAGTGAGATAGTTTAATTTCCCAACAAGTCTCCGATACCTGCCAGGATCAGATAAGAGCTCCCCTTGTCTAGGTAACAGCTTAAGATTAGGATCCATAGGAGTATCCACTGGTTTACAACCCAACATACCAGTTTCTTCTAGGACATCTAAAGCATACTTCCTTTGGCAAATGGAAATGCCTTGTCGGGATTGTGCCACCTCAATCCCTAGAAAATAGCGAAGTTTGCCAAGATCTTTAGTTTGGAACTGGCTGAACAAAAATTGCTTTAGTTGGTCAATCCCAACATGATCACTGCCTGTAATAACGATATCATCAACATAGACTAGAAGATAAATGCATTGACCAGCATCACTATGCCTGTAGAAGACAGAATGATCAGCCTCACTACAGATCAGCCCAAAAGCTTGAATTGCAGAACTGAAGCGACTAAACCAAGCCCGAGGAGACTGCTTTAACCCATATAAAGATTTGCGGAGTTTGCACACCTTCCCAGACTCCCCCCTGAGCAACGAAGCCGGGAGGTTGCTCCATATAGACTTCCTCATGCAGATCTCCATGGAGGAAAGCATTTTTAATATCAAGCTGAAGAAGTGGCCAGTGGCGAATGGCAGCAAGAGCAAGAAATAAGTGAACGGAAGCCATCTTGGCAACTGGAGAAAAAGTATCTGCATAGTCAAGACCAAAAATCTGAGTGTAGCCCTTGGCCACTAGTCGGGCTTTGAGACAGTCAATGATGCCATCAGGTCCAACCTTAACTGTCAATACCCACCGGCAGCCAACAACAGATTTCCCAAGAGGAGCAGTTACAATGTCCCATGTGCCATTAGAATGAAGAGCAGTCATCTCATCAATCATAGCTTGGCGCCAACCTGGATGGGAGAGAGTTTCACCTGTGGTTTTAGGAATAGAGACAGAAGAGAGACTAGATACAAATGAAAAATGTGATGAAGAAAGACGATCATAACTCAAAAAGGCATAAAGAGGATGAGGATTTCGGGTGGAGCGGATACCTTTGCGGAGAGCAATGGGAGTAGTCTCTCGTGTAGGAGTCGGAGGGGATGAGATAACTGGAGAAGTCAGTGAGTCAGTGGGAGGAACATCTAGTGTAGGGTTGACATCAGATGGTAAACGAGGACGACGTTGATAAGTAAGGAGAGGACGATTCTCAGGCCGAAATTCAGTGATAACTGGAGGAGACAAAGTGTGGATAGGAATGGGTAGAGCATAGTCAACCTGGGATAAAGGAGTGGCTGAACTGAAGAAGGGTTGTTGATCCATAAAGGTAACATCAGCAAACACAAGGTAATGCTTGAGGTCGGGAGAATAACAACGGTAACCCTTCTGAAAACGAGAGTAACCCAAGAATAGACACTTAAAGGCTTTAGATATTAACTTATCTTTGCCTGGAGTGAGATCATGGACAAAATAGGTACAACCAAAGACATGAGGAGAGAGAGGGTAAAGGGAGGAATCAAGAAACAGGATATTGTGTGGAATGTCATTGTTAAGTACAGATAAAGGCATACGATTGATGAGAAAACAAGAGGTGATAATAGCATCAGCCCAAAAACGTAGGGGGACATGCATATGGATAAGAAGTGTGCGTGCAGTCTCAACAAGATGTCTATTTTTACATTCTGCCACTCCATTTTGTTGTGGAGTGTGAGGATAGGTAGTTTGGTGTAGGGTTCCCTGTTTGACGAAAAACTCAGAGAAAAAGGAGGAAACATATTCCTTAGCATTATCACTGCATAGGATACGTATAGAAGTACCAAATTGTGTTTGTATTTCAGCACAAAATCTCTGATGAATAGAAAACAATTCAGAATGACTTTTCATTAAATATACCCAAGTACAACGAGAGAAATCATCAATAAAAGTAACAAAATATTGAAAACCCAAAATAGATACAATTCGGCTTGGACCCCAAATATCGGAATGTACAATAGAGAAGGGAGCAGATGCTCGTTTGTTGACTCTATTAGCAAAAGATGAGCGAGTGTGTTTTCCTTGCTGACAGGATTGACACTCTAAGGTCTTAATATTTGACAAAAAGGGAGCCATTAATTGAAGTTTGGAGAGACTTGGGTGGCCTAGACGACTGTGAATTAGTTCCGGTGACTCTACAATGGAACATGCAACTGGAGAGTGAGGAGACACCGTCAAATAATATGGGCCGCGGGACTCACGACCCACTCCAATCATCGTCCCCATACCCAGATCCTACACAGAAACAGATTGGTTAGAGAAAGTAATGGTGCAAGATAGGGAACGGATCAATTTGCTAACAGATATCAAATTATAAGGTATGCCAGGGATATAGTAAACAGAGGTTAGGGTTAAGGAAGGAGTTGGTCTAGCTCGCCCAACACCACGAACAGGAGCCTTAGTGCCATCAACAAGGGTAAAGGAGCGTAAATTGTCAGAGTAAGTAAGTGAAGTGAAAAGATCCTTATTACCACAGAGATGATCGGTAGCACCTGAGTCAAGTATCCAGGGGCCAAGCGATGATCGAGATAGACAGGCAACATGATTTCCAGTATCTGGAGTGGTAGTCTGAAGAGAGGCCTTCTTCAGTAGAGTTTGGAAGGCCTCATATTCTGCCTGAGAGTGAAACTGATCCGGAAGAAGAAGATGAGACAGAATCTGCAATATGGGCAGCCGGAGAGGGTTTTAAGTGTGGATACTTTGTGTAACAACACTCTTCAACATGGCCACGCGTCTGACAATAGTTACAATAGGGCCTCGGACCACGTCCACCCTGGCCATGACCATGTCCTCTACCTCGTCCAGCATTTCCACGGGATTCATTACTATGTGAGATGAGGGCAGTGGAATCAATTACTGAACCGAGAGTAGGTGTAGAGACGATCTCATCTTTCAGATTCAACAAGCGCTGGAAGGTTTGTGATAGAGTAGGGTCACCACTGGTCAAAATATTATCTCGTACACCTTCCAATTCCTTGGGAAGACCAAAAAGGGTGACGACCATAAAGAGACGCTCTACTTGCTTCCTATATTCATTGGCATTTGCAGCATAAGGTAACATAGCCATAAAATCCTTCATTAAGGAGCTGCTCCTACCAACATATGACTCCATTTTCTGATCAGGGGATTTTCGCAATTCCATCATTCGAGAAACAATAGCATAGAGTTGCTGAATGTCGTTTGTGTAGAGACCTTTTGCTTCCTCCCATACTTCATAACAAATCTCAAAAGAGTAGAAGATATCAAGGATGGTTATATCAATGGAATGCCAAAGAATGATCAAAAGCTGATTATCGATTTTATTCCAGTCTGACTTCCTTTCCTGGGGAACGTCGGCAGCTTTAGTTGTGAGATGCTTCGAATATCCTTGACCACCAAACCAGATTTTAACAGAGGTGGACCAGTTCTTGTAATTAGTGGAGCCAATGAGTTTTGCAGCAGTAATGGATGGAACAGTAGTAGATATGATGCCTTGTGCTGTAGAGGCTGAGATACCCTTCGTGGCATTAGAGGATGACTCCGCCATCACGATAAAGAGAAGTGAAGAAGAATGAGGCTGCAGAAGATGGAACCACTCAAAAACAACTGCAGAAACAGAACCAGGAGGAAGAGGCGAAGCTGGCGTTCAAGTTTGGCCGTGAATGGTGGGCGGATGGCGCCTCACGCGCCGGCGCGTGGGAGAGAGGGCGGAAGAAGAAGCCGCACGTGACGGCGCGTGGTTGGCCGAAAGAGGACGACACTTGGACAGAATCGTTCGCCGGGAAGAGACGATCCCGGTATGGTAGGTTTCGCTGGAAAAGGTCACCGGAAAAGTCTCTGGCGATGGTGGACGGCGGCGGACTGCAGCAGACGGCGGTATGGACTACCCTAGAGAGCTCGGATACCAAGTTGAATGAGAAATCGAAAATATCTCTTATATTATATTAAGCACACAGAGTACATATATATATATACAAGGTATTTGGGCCCTATGGGCCCTGATGCTAAATATATTCTAACAAGCTCATTAAATATCTGGGATTACATTCATTTGGTTATTTTATGTTTTAGGCAAATCAGAAGATGTATGGACCCGGCAAGTGGTTGAATCTGCTGTGAAGATAGTCAAATCTTTCCTGAGTGAGAATGAAACCATCTTTGGGACGTCAAATGACACTGGGATGAAAATAATCCAAAGGGACCTCTGGACTCAATACATATGCAAGGTTTGCTATATTTGTTTTTGAATCAAATTGTCATGAGACATTTGTCACTTTCATGACACTGAAAAAGATTTGCATTGTTTTGCATACATAATACCCTTCAACAACACCTCTTTTTATTCGAGAAGGGGAACATGGTAATCCTTATGGTTAGTTGTGCGTTGCAAGTTTTGTAGTCTTGGCGCAATGATATGCCACCAACTACAATTCATCACGGAAAAATTTAAGTGCAAATTAAGTTTAAAAAGTTTACATGCCTAATTTTTTCTCTGCATAAAATACACCGTGAAAATTGTGAGGCACACAAAGTACCATGTGTGGCTGTATTAGCATAACAATGTCACGTTGTATATACGTTATTTTACGTCTCTTCTGCTTATACCAAAAAACATGGCCGAGTTCACCTTATTTTCTTCGCACATTCTCTTCTGTGTCACTTGCATAGATGTGAGAGAAGGGGTGATGTTATAATCATTTTTTACAGTGGCACACAATGGTGCTGCATCATTAAACATACCGTTCTCTTATGAACTTTTCTGTTTACAGGCCTGCGGAGATCGTGTGCTTAGAGGATTTCATGAATGGGAACAACACAGACAAGGTCGAGGGCACCGAAAACGTATTTCTCGTCTTAAGAGCAAGGCACAAGTTCCTGGTTTCATGGAAGAGAAGGTGGAGTATTCTGCGTGTGAACAGTGAGATATCTTGTAAATTTGAAATCCCTTTCTGTTTTGACGGCTTGTCATGCCGTGTAGAAAAGGTAGTGAGGACTGAGGATAAAGAATAAATAAAATTTAAGTAGGGATTGATTTCAAAAAATGATTTATCTTTAATTATGAAAAATAATTCAGAATCAAAGATTTATTTGGTATGTGGAAAAAGTTTGAAATCAATCAATTGTTATTGGTTTGGATTTTTCTTTTTTTGCACAACGCGAACTTAGCCAACTCGATTAAGAATTATCTGGTTTGTTGGCTCAATGAGTCTCTCTATTATACAAGTGTGCAAAATGCTGTTTTGTTTTTAAAGAAAAATACATGATGCTGTACTAAAAAAAATCTTGCGCAAAAATTCACAATTAAGACTTAAGAGCATAATCATCATGAATTCCAAAACGAAAACATTTGAAATTAGATTTCAGAAATCATCAAATACCGGTTAGCATTTGCATGAGTATAGGATGGTGGTTCTAGTGACATAACAAGACCATGGTAATGCATCCATGATTGCCAATGAAGGAGGATGCTTTCCCCTTGAAACCAAAGGTGCAAGAGAACAAAGAACCCACTAAGGAAGGAAGGAACAAATAAAGAAGGAATTATTTAATAGATAAGGAAGTGGATCACATCGCCGTGACAGAGTGGGTGACGAGCTTGTGGGATGAGCTAATGCAAATGAGTTAGGGAAGAACAGAGTGGGTGACGAGCTTGTGGGATGAGCTAATGCAAATGAGTTAGGGAAGAAATGAAATGAAATCTTCGGTTCTTTTATTGCATCACTCACAATCAAAAGTAAGAAAACAATACAAATATTAATAATAAATATCATGTGTAAAATTTCTTTGGACGAATAGTATCTATGAATTGCAAGTAAGATTAATCTTTGATCAAATGGATTAGAAGACATACATGATCTTTAACTCAGAATAAAAAAGAATTACTTGATTCATTTTTTTAAATCAAAGATTTTGGTCCGAGGTCATTCGATTTGCAAAAACTTTTTTTTTTGGTGAGAATGAGTGGCAAAAGCCCCTAAGAAAAAACTTTATTTATAAACCATGAGGAAAAAAAAAATTACAGCTACATCAGCTAACGTTGGGAGAGACAAAAACCCAGGAATTACATAAAAAATTCTATCCTTCCCATTGGTTTGCAAAACCTGATACTCAAATTAAGTGAGTTTGATTTGGTTGAGTTGAATTTGATTAAGTTGAAAATTTTGAACCAATTAAATTGGTTCGATTTGGATTGACAAAGTTGTCAGATTGTTTTGGACTAATAACATGATTTATCAAACTTTTTTAATGATCTATATTATATTACACCATCATATTGCTTGTGGGGCATTAAAATTAAATTTATTAAAAAAAAGGAAAATATTTAAAAAAATTGCTACATTTTTTTTGTGAATGAAAGTAGAGACCCCCCCAAAAATTGTTACATTATCTTCAAATTACAAATTAATATATATAATAAATTTATTAATTTTTATAATAATTACTTTAAAAATAACCGCACAAATTTATTAAACTCAATGCTTGTTGTTTCCGAAATCCTTCACCAAAATTATGAAAGAATTTGGTGGTGAATCTTAGCATATGTACGTGTGATGCAATATCGGTATAAAGTATATAAACTCATGGTGTATCAAGATTCAAAACTAACACCTGTCACTACTACAGGGGAGCCAATCAACGACAGTTCTAAATCCCTACGACGACGGTTGTAGAATCATCTTTGTTGCGCGTGTCATCTAAAAACATGACATTCGACGACGGTTCTAAAAATTATATTCGTTGATATATTTTTTTAAAAAATGTCTACGAAGACGGTTTTATAGTTAAAACCGTCTTTGTATATAAACATATAAAGATTTTTTTTACATATAAACAAAGACGATTTTAAGGATAAACCATCTTTGTTTATCAATTTTTTTTATAGTATGGCTACAAAGATGATTTTTAAGCAAAAATCGTCTTAGTATGTGTATATACAAAGATGATTTTGCCTTAAAACCGTTATTGTTTATGATTTTTTTTCACCAAAAAAGCTACAAAGACGGTTTTTGAGCCAAAACCGTCTTTGTAAGTAATATACAAAGATGATTTTGCCTTGAAACCATCTTTGTTTATCATTTTTTTTTCTAAAAAGCTACAAAGACGGTTTTTGAGACAAAATTATCTTTTTATGTAAATATATATACAAAGACGGTTTTGCCTTAAAGCTGTCTTTGTTTATCATTTTTTTTCCAAAAATGCTACAAAGACGGTTTTTGAGCCAAAACCGTCTTTGCATGTATTTATACAAAGACAGTTTTGCCTTAAAATCGTCTTTGTTTATCATTTTTTTTTCAAAAAAGCTACAAAGACGGTTTTTGAGCCAAAACTGTCTTTGTATATATATATATATATATAAAGACGGTTTTACCATAAAATCGTCTTTGTTATCATTTATTTTTCAAAATTGCTTTCTATATATATAATACTACTACCAAATGAACCAATGGAATAATATCTAATTGAATTGTCACTTATAAAAAAACAACACATTCAACAATATTTATTCTATAAATAAATGACAAACAAATATTTATTTGACATTGTGCTTAATAACTAGCTATAAAATGTCGTTGGATATGAAATATATAATGTCACATCATTTAAACAAACATCATAGTTTATATCCTTCAACATCGCAGTGATGACACCAATCATAGTAACTTATGCCTAATAGTGTTCCAATGTTTATGGAAAGTGTACAAAAGCAAGACAACAATGACATTAAATTTTGACAAACAATAGAAATTAAAGCTTTTAATTAAATCTACCCTTTTGGTTATCCATGAATCCCATAGTCAATTGACAGCTACAAGAGTAACAACATGTCTTATAGTCATAATCCACAGCTGTGTCACTTTCAATATTATACGTCCTTTTGAGAAATGGAGCAACTGTAGTTGGTCTTCACTATTCTTCACCAGCAACAATTGTAGTTGGGAGAAATCACAATACCATAGAAATTAAGATTGCCAGTAAATGAGAAAAAAGGCAAAGGAACTAGAATAGGAACATTGATGCCTACCTAGTTCAAATGCAGTCACAAAGTGATGATCCATAACATTAACAGTGTCAAATATATATAGCAAGAGTACCTTTTTAAGTGAGTGAAAGAAATAGATATTAAGTGTTAAATGTAACCAATGGTACGCATTAGGCAGAATTCTTAGTGAAACAGACAATAAAGTTCTAGACTCAACCACTAGCATTTGCTGCTATTAAAAATAGCAAAACTTCATGACAACAATGACATAAAGAAAAAAGTGATTTAAAAAATAGAAATACAAATCATTAGGAAGGTTAGAGAAGAAAATAATGAGAATAAGGATATACCTCAAATGTTGTTTCACATTATGAATGCAGCATTTTCCATTATAAATTCATCGTGATCAATATTGAATAATAACTGTATTATCTGACTTATGTAGATAAATCATAAAAAAATGAAAGCTAATATGCGTAGAAGATAGAACACTCAACATAGGATGAATATATATATATATATATATATATATATATATATATATATATATATATATATATTATAATAACTGTCTAAGGAAAAGGTTCACAACTTTCCTCAGATGGCTTTTCCTTGCAGCTTCTCTATTTTTAGCTAAACGTCTCAGTGGCTGAATCCAAACCAAACATGAATATCTAGACTTACCTATCATGTAAAAAATTCAAAAACAAAAACATACCTTGGAATATAATATATAATATTGATATCATAGATTAGAAATAAATGTGTATGTGTCATATTGGGTTAATCCTCTTGTGGGATATATGAACCTGTATCCAAAAGAATAAGGAAGTAAGAAGAAAATGAAAATGGAAAGTAAGGGATGATGAACCTGTATCCAAAAGAGCCATAATCGTGTCACTTTTTGATTTAAGTTTTCTTTTAGCAGGCAAAGGTAACCCTATAAAGAAAGCTTTTAAACTTCTCAGAGTTACTAGTTACTGGGATCAAATTGATATTATTGACCAAATATTACCATTTGAGGATTAATTTGATGTGACTGATCTTTTGAGGACCGAATTTATGTTCTAAAAATTTTTGGAGGACCAAATTGGGGATTTACTCAAGATATGATGTAAAATAAACAGAAATACCATATGGATGTACCTTGCAAAAGCAATATGCAGTATATTGATCTGGAAAACCCATACATCTGATAACATTATTATCCAATGGTTAATAAGATGGTACTGGAAACTTTAGACCATCCTTAAGGCCCTGAACACATGCATTTCATCTTTGGAAAAATTCTCATAACCATTGATGTGTCTTGAAAGGACAAAAGTCAGCATAATTTGTCTTTTTTTTTTATATTAGCAATTTTCAGAGAGACCTTATTGGCATACCTCTTGTATACTTAAGATTAATTTCCTTGGAAGTTTTTAAAAGTTCTAATTCAAATCAAGCAAAACAACATGTAGACAGTCTAACTGTTAAATGAAAACCAAAATCTGGACACCTAGGATAAGCAACAGTAACACGTGACATACATAAGAAATGAAGAAGACGTAATATTAAAAAAATGAGTTTTCTATTATGTAATAGTGCACTACTGTGCTTTATGAGAGCACCAAACCACCAACCTTTGCCTCTAATAATAAAATCTCTGACCGGAGACTGTCACTCTCCCTCTCCAATAACACGATTATTAACCATTCTCTGCTTATGCAATGTACTTTCTAAATCTTTAATGCAATCATCTTTCTTCATAAGAGATGATTCAGGCTCCTGCGTGAATTAAAAAAAAAACAAGCATAAAAATGTTAAGAGATCACATAATAAGTTTTATGATAACAAAATTGGGGGAAGTGAAACTGCAACCTGAATAGGATTTGCATTTTTTGATGCATCCAAAGCTTCATCATTCTTCAAATTGGCCACATTTCTTAATTTATTTCTTTCCTGAGTAACAACAGCAAGCTGCAAGACAATTGATATGTAATTTAAAGCTATAATGAATATATCGCACAAAAGTTTAGTCAGTTGTTGCCCCAATAATAACCAGTTTCTTCAAAATACATCACATTGCTTCAATGCAGCCAAAGGGGTAAAATGCAACAATAAAAAATAGCATTCTCAAGTTATATATTAAAACTCTGGAATATTGTTAGATAGCTACTAGATGTCAATTCGTAAGTAATTAGTAATTACTAATTACATAGTTAGCTTGTTAGTCGATTGTTGATGTTTGTTATTTTGTTGGGTTGAGAGAGAAAAGAATTAAGGCAGATTGCCTATAAATAAGAGGATAGGTCGAAAGATAGGAGTATCTTGTCATTTGTGAGAGAATTGAAGCCTTAGGGAATTGGGGAGGTGCAAGCTCTTCAAATTCTGCTAGTTAGGTAGTTTTCTTCCTATAATTCTAATCCAGTTTCTATTAAATACTAAAAATTACAAAATAAATAGATAAAACCCTTCATTTAAGTTCAATGTCCAAAAGCATAAAAAATTACAGAACTGAAGAATTGTAGAATTTGATACTTACTATCCCAGCTTTATACAATCAAGACAGACACCTTCAAATCATAAACTGATATTTATATTATTCATTTCATAGGTATGACATTTAAATCATTTCCAGATATACCATAAATTTGCCTACTGTCAAACTCCTTACTATTGTTAAGTATTGCCTCATCTTTCCTATAAATGCAAGTTGTACACTAGCCAAGTGTCAAGAATAGCATATAATAAATCCAAGAATTCCACAAATGGCATGGTAAATACCTCAGCCAATTGAAGTTTTTCAGTTTCCACAAGTTCCTTCGCTTCTGAACAGGCAGGAACTGAATGCTTGACAACAGGACACAGATCCAATACATCTGATGTTTGGAAGGGAGTTGCGGAACTAAGATCATATTTACAAGCTGCAACATCTTGGGGAAGTCTAACAAAATTACCAAACTTGGTCCCTATTATAATTGGAATTGCAATCTGCAAATTGAACAAAATGTCATCAAAAATTTCATAAAATCAGCTCAACACCAATCAGAAAAAGGGGGGAAAACATTTCCATTCCAAAATAGCACATATATAGGCTTTCAACCATACAATAAAAGCAGAAAGCCTATACTAGTATGCCCAAGAATCAACATGCATGCTTAACCATCCTTACTAGATGAGACAATTGTCTACAGGCAAAAAGGAGAATCCAATGATGTAAATATTTGTGGTGTGAAGTTACAATTGGTCATTAATCTTTATATTATGACTCAAAAGGCACAAATTGGGAGGGGGAAAAATATGGGTTACAAGTGTTCTTAATCTTAACTGGTGTTAAAGTCTAATTGTATGCTTAGTTTAACTTATTTTAGATAAATAATTACCAGCTTCTAGGGATTTTGGAAAAAAAATTCTAAAAAATAATCTCAACCAATTAAATGCAAAATGGTGAGGAGGTAGTAGAACATGAAATTGTATGCCTAAATCCATAACACATGCACTAATGAATAGATCTTGCAACCAAAGAAATGGCGGACCAAGCCTAAAACCAGAGACACCCCCCTCCCCAACAAAGAGATCAAACAACATACTTCCATTTGGCTTGTTAACAAACATGCGAGCCTTGGCAGCAGCAACTTCTGCTATACCGGCATGCATATGAAATTGACAGAATATCATAAAGAAAAAGATATTTACACAACTCTTAGATTATTTTTTTATTATTATATAGTAACAATAAAATTAGGAAAAATTACTGCTAAAATGTCTTCATCACATCCTGAAACGTCATCCACATATTCTCCAAAATAAAATCTACCCTGCATGCACACAGATTATGAAACCAGGAAAGAAAATAGGTCTTCTACATGGTTCAAGTGTGATGGAAATGCCATCATCCCTTATGTTGAGATGACTTGCAATTCCCAACCAATGAAATAAATGGCAAGAATCAACCAAGTAATGCAGATAGTACACCATAAACTTAAAATTGAAGTATGTTGAGTAAAAAATAAAGGTCACAATTAGCATAAGGGATGTAGGACACTCTCCAGGAAGCTAAAGCAAAACATGTTATTTGGGCAATTATTTTTCATCTACAGAGTCCAACTTCCTCTCCCTTTTTTTTATAAAAATTGGCAAGAAAGAAGTTCATAGTAGTTAAAAAGTTGAAAAAGAAATTTTGTATAATCCATGCACCTACATATAAGGTATGCTCATTAACTTCATATACACCACATCCATGCATCCTCCCATGTTTCCACTGCCCAGCATAACGATAGCGACCTTTCTCCCTGGGCATAAAATATAAAACCTTTTTCAAGACCAGTAGTAGTGTACTGTGGAGAGATATAAAGAGACAATGCAGAGAAGTATGATGTCTAGAGAGAAGAGTTGCAAAGTCTCACTTATCTTAAAGATAATAAAATGATTCTAGTAGGAAAAGGCAAAATAGAAATAGACAATTAAACTCACGGCTTTCTTCCAAATTGCCTAACCCATTCCTCATTCTCATAAAAGGGGATTTCATAGTTCCCATCTGCAAGATAGTACATATCTTCAATATCCTTCTCAAGCCATTCTCTGTCTTCTGGGGACAAAAAATCCCTTGCTATTATCTTTCCTTGAGCTCGCATCTTTGCTTCAAGCCTGAGGGCATGGATAAAAGCAGCCCAAGTTTGTTCTCAAGAAATTGAATGTATATTCAAACTGTGCCACAATCTAAGACTTCATTCACACATAAGGAGGCCATTAAAATAAGGTACATACTTGGACCCAGGAGCAGGTTCTATAACGGACCTCGACCTTAACAATTTTTCGGCACAGCTGCGACATCTTCCTAATGGTGTTGTGAATGATCTTCTTCGCCATCGAGCATGGGTTTTTTGTTGTTGCTGAATACAGTCACATAATAGATAGATAGTTAGTATCTAATCTTCTTCTTGTCAATGTCATCAGACTATCAAACCTTCTGCTTGTCAATGTCGGAGTCAAGGGACGCGCCTGGGGTATTTGAAGTCTGAAGAATGCTTTGTTGGGCTCTTTGAAAGTGATTTGAAGTAGGGTGTGGCCGAAACTAGGCTGGGGAAGATGATGGTTCACAAACATGTCGAGAAGGGCACAATCTTTAAAACCTAATTTGAAAATTAGGACAACAAACAACAAAGACGGTTTTAGATAACCATTTATGAAGCTTATAAAATGATGACAGTCTACTTAGAAACCGTCTTCGTTTTGTCCTTTCAAGGACGTTTGCCCAAAAACTGTCGTTGTAATTTTTCAAATAATTGCAAAATTGCTACCGCCTAGCCTACGAAGACAGTTTTGGCACTGTAGGCACATTAAATACTGCGGAAGCATATAAACCGTTTGTGGTTTGGGATGTAACTAATCATCATAGTTTTATGTGTTTACCTCTTGTAGCTTTCAACTTGGTTGATTGGCTTTTTCTCTCTAGCAAATCTTCCAAACTATCTCTTGTGGGGGAATGAGTAGGGTGTGTGGCCACCTCTCTATTTTCTAGGTTTTCTTTCTTTTTGTTAATGACCAAAGTAGGAGTATTTATATTAGACTTTGGACTCTTCTAATAGTCTCAGCCCAATTGGGCTCAACTAAAGAGCATAGGCCCAACAATCTGCCACTTGCTCTTTTAAGTGCAAACTTAGGTCTATAGAACCCCAGACCATGTAACTCATAAGTCATCATTAATTGAAACACCTCATCCCTTGTTTCAACCTAGCTTGGGGATCCACCAGCTATTATTAATCAAGGCTCCTGATAATCAACAAATGATTATCTAATTCGGTGCTACTCCACTAAAAGCCCAAACTTGAACTCCAAGATTAATAACATATATAACATGTATATGCATCACCCCTTTGTAGAATGTCTATAATTGATTGATAAGTTTTTGTTACCCAATCAATTATTTATTCCCTTGACTAAGATAGTTTCTCTAATGGATTACATGCACTGACTAGTGTCTTCAATATCCAAGTGCTGAAACATATCAAGGGGACATTTCCTACAAATTTCATATTGTTTATCTCATAAATACCGATAATTAAATAATCTCACTCCCAAAATACTGAGTTATTGGCTGTCAATAGATCGCACCTCACCCGTTGGTAAATCAAAGAATAAAAACTATTTGATTACCTATTTATAATAAACTCAGAATTAAGAGCAATCTTATAACTATAGTTATCTGAATATTTGATACCTTATGATAGAAAAAACACCCTTAATCAAATCTCTCCTTGATCCTTTCAATGTGAATATTAATTCACACCAATATTTTACAATGATTCGGACAAAACCATTTCATAAAATATTGCAGCCTAAATAAAGTGCCCAAATTTATTTAACAACTGTGAATATGTTCATCAATTATGAGAACTATGATCATGTCCTCCATGAACGTATCCATATGATAATATACTTCACAATAGATCCAGACCTTAGTGTTTGTAAATAGTGCGCAAAATAAATGAATAATTCCACATTTAAAACTTTCAAAAAAGATTACAATGCCATAATGTTTCGCACAAAAGGCACAAAAATAACAAAGTAAAAATCAAGCTCCTAAAGCTACAACAAATCTGAAATCCTCCTAAAACCCATAGATGTAACATGCCTCTCGAACACACGTTCAGGAAAACTCTTTGTAAAAGGGTCAACAAGGTTTTCTTCCGATGCTATCTTGGTTACCACTGTGTCTCCTCTGTCAATGATGTCTCGGATTAAGTGGTACTTCCTCTCTATGTGTTTTTTCCTTTTGTGGCACCGTGGTTCCTTGGATTGTGTTACTACCCCACTGTTATCTCAATAAAGTTGATGGGACGGCTAGCACCTAGAATCACCTGAAGATCCATAAGGAACTTCTTCAACCATGCGGCTTCCTTTGCAGCTTCTGATGCTGCAACATACTCAACCTCTGTTGTAGAGTCAGTCACACATGACTGTTTGATACTTCTCCAACAGATGGCCCAGCCATTAAGAATGAACACATAGCCTGAAGTTGATTTTCTTGAGTCAATGTCTCCTTGGAAATCTAAGTCTCTGTAACCAATGGTTTCAAGACTCCCACTTGAATAGACCAAAATATGATCTCTCGTTCTCCGAAGATACTTAAGTATATGTTTAACTGCTATCCAGTGTTCCTCTCCAGGATTAGATTGGTACCAGCTTACTACTCCCACTGCATAGCAGATATCTGGTCTGGTGCACAACATAGCATACATAAGACTACCTACTGCTGAAGCGTAAGGTATCCTACTCATGCGTTCTCTCTGCTAAGGAGTTTTAGGAGAATGCTCCTTAGAGAGATGAATCCCATGCATGAAGGGTAAAATTCCCCTCTTGGAATTCTCCATGCTGAACCTGGCAAGTATTTTGTCGATGTAATTAGCCTGGGATAATGCCAATACCCTATTCTTCCGGCCTCGTAAGAGTTTAATACCAAGAATATAATTGGCTTCTCCTAGGTCCTTCATATCAAAATGCTTGTCAGCCAAGTCTTTATGCCCGATAATACCTTCGTGTCATTTCCAATAAGGAGAATATCATCTACATAAAGCACCAGAATAAATACTGCTTCCCCTTGGATCATTTTGTACACACACGGCTCATTAGAACTTTTCTCAAAACCATAGGACTTAATGGCTTGATCAAACCTGATGTTCCATGATCTGGACGCTTGCTTAAGTCCATAAATGGACCTTTGCAACTTGCATAGCATATTTTCTTGCCCTTTGGCTATGAACCCTTTCGGTTGCTGCATATATATATCCTCTTCCAAATTTCCATTAGAAAAGCAGTTTTAACATCCATTTGTCAAATCTCATAATCAAGATTTACTGCAACAGCTAAGAGAATCTGGATGGACTTGAGCATGGCAACCGGTGAAAAGGTTTCTTCATAATCCACACCTTCTATTTGGGTGTATTCTTTCGCCACTAATCTAGCTTTGAAGGTTTCAACCTTCCTATATGATCCTCTCTTTCTCTTGTAGATCCATTTACACCCAATGGGTCTTACCCCTTTTGGTGCATCTACAAGAGACCAAACTGAGTTGGAATACAAAGAATCCATTTCACGATTCATAGCCTCAAGCCATTCCTGAGCATCAACATCTCCTAGTGCCTTGTTATAACTCGTGGGATCCCCATCTTCTTCAATGATGACATCCTGATATGATCGGCCCAACAAGAGAAATCTTGCGGGTTTTCGAATCAATCTCCCACTACGACTTTGCTGCACTTGTTGTTGTGCATCTACAGGACGATCCAAAGTTAGGTGGATTAACAATTTATGGAGGAACCTCATTACGTGGGTTAACCAATTCTTGATTTTGTTCTTCCACAAGTGGTACTTGCATTTTTACATGTTCCACTTGTTGAACATCATGCTGAACTTCTGGTTCTGAATCTGATTTCTGTGTGTGTTCAACTACAAGTATATTTTCGCCTATTTGAACAACCATAGAAACAAAAGCTGGAACCACCTGAGGTTGAGGTGAAACTTGATTTGAGACTAGCTCATCAAGAATAATCTTACTCCCTGGCTTATAATTTGCCATATAGTCCTTGTAACGACCTAAAATTATTATATATATATATATATATTATTTTTATTAAGGTTAAATTCTTTAGAATTATTAAATAATCTAATGTGTGAAACGTACTATAACATTTCTAAAACATATTTGAAGTAAGTAAAAAAAAACTTTATATATATATATATATATATATATATATATATATAATATTTCATTACATCTTCCTTCTCTGTTACATTTCAAACATCAGGGTATTCCAACAACTAATTATTTATTTACAAAATTCGCAACCCATATTTTTTTTTCTTTTCAAATATTTTCTCCAATGCTATCCTCTTCACTGATCACGATTATGGGATCCGTGGTCGAGTTCAGATACACAGAAGCAAATTGTAAGAAGGGGTCGTGTGGATTAAATGCCTCACTAAAAACAGAAACGGGAAAGTGAGTTCCAAAGTAGATGTGGGCACGCAGGACGGGCTGCATAGTTATAAGATAGCAATTTCTGTCTTCATCTATATACCATGCTATGTCCAGTGCATCAAGGAATAGGATGATTGATGCCATCTAAAATGAAACATAGAACAAATCTAGTGAGAAATAAATTTCTCAGTAGGCAGAAAATCTAAACCATCAAACATGTTAGTATGTTAGTAAATCATCCATATATTCAAATGAATCCATAAAATAAATATTCAAATGTATGAATGTATGAAATGAATATTTCCAAGGTGCACATGACCTTTACATATCATACTGTATGTAGGAATGCTGCGACCGTCTTATGCTAATCATGCATGAAATTCCATGTATTTGCACCTGGATTTTACATCCTATTCTGGATGTAGTATCATAGGTCCATGTTTCTCAATTCTTTTGCCAAACTTGGAAACATGAATCAATCTTATATCACATCAATAATCCAAAATTGAGTAAACATATATTCTTTTGGAAAACATTTCCATCATATCATCTGTATCAACAGGCTTGTTATCTGTTGTAATAAATTTGTGTTGACTATAACATGGATGGTTAATCATAACAAATATTCCTTCATTTATGGCTTAAGGTACGTGGAAGTTTGCTAAAGATATGAACTTCAGTTGCATATATCCATATGTTTGTACTATATAAAGCAGAATTCTCTTCATTTAATGCCTTTGAAAAATTATCTCTTAGTCTTACGTAATTTTTCTACCATGTGTATTTCATATCTCCTAGAAAGTTCACATATGACTTGTGCTTGGTTGAAGATATTCACGTTATTAAGCAAATATATCTGCTACACCAATTGTTTAATATTTTAAAGAAAGATTCCACACATTAATGACTTATGTAATTAGGTGGAAAACTTAGTACAATTGACCAATTTTGATTGGTTCTACAACATTTGGATGAGCTTATTTTTCCTAAGCTTTTACGTGTATTTCTTTTAGATTTAAATAAGTTTTTATATTTTTGTAACCAATTATTATCATATTTTCATAATTTAATTATGAATATAACTTAAAATGTAATTTTGAGGATGTTACATTTCACCTCCTATAAAAAGAAAATTTTGTCCTCAAAATTTATAAATACCTATAAACAATTCAGGATATTTCTTTCTCATCTCTGATTCTAACTCCCAGATATATTCTTCCAAATGTCCTTGTCCCCATGCTACTTTCACCAAGGATACAGACTTATTTCTTAATTGCTTTGTTTCTCTATCCAAAATTCTTGTTGGGGGTAAGCTCATAGTTAAATTATCTTTTAACTGTATTGATTCAGATTCTAGAACATGACTCAGGTCAAAAATATATTTACGAAGTTGAGAGATATGAAAAACATTGTGAAGGTTGGAGAGATTTGGTGGTAGAGCTATTTGATAGGCTACTGTACCTATCCTTTTCAAAATTTGGAAAGGACCAATAAAACGAGAACTCAACTTTTTGATCTTCATTGCTCGTCCAATTCCTGTAATTGGAGTAACTTTAAGAAAAACATGTTCTCCCTCTTGAAATTCTAGGGGTTTTCTTCTTTTATCAGCATAATGTTTTTGTCTATTATGAGCTATTGCCAATTTCTCTCTAATCTTCTTGATCTGCTTAGTGGTTTGAGTTACCAGGTCTGGACCCAAAAGACTAGTTTCCCGAGATTCATACCAACATAAAGGAAATTGACATTTCCTACCATATAGAGCTTCAAATGGAGCCATTCCTATGCTTATATGATAACTATTATTATAAGGAAAAAGGTAAATGTTTCTCCCAAGAACCTTGTTGGTCTATTGCACAAGCTCTTAACATATATTCTAGGGTTTGTATAGTTCTTTCTGTTTGTCCATCTGTCTGGGGATGATAAGCAGTACTTAAGCATAACTTGGTTCCAAATGCTTTTTGTAATGCCTCCCAGAACCTAGAAGTAAAATGGAGGTTCCTATCAGAAATCAAGGTGGAAGGTATCCCATGTAATCTAACTATTTCCTGTATATACAGTTGAGCTAACCTTTCTAATGAATAAGAAATCCTAATAGGTAGAAAATGAGCTGACTTAGTAAGTCTATCTACAATGACCCAGATTGAGTCGTGTCCAAAAGCAGTCCTAGGTAATCCTACTACAAAATCCATAGATATACTTTCCCATTTCCATTGAGGAATTTCTAAAGGTTGTAAAGTGCCAGAAGGTTTTTGATGTTCTATTTTTACCTTTTGACATACTAAGCACTTTCCTACAAACTCTGCTATGTCCTTTTTCATGCCAGGCCACCAAAAGATTCTCCTTAAATCTTGACTCATCTTAGTAATTCCAAGACGCATTGTAAAATTACTCTTGTGAGCTTCACTTAAAATTTTCTCTCTTAATCCATCACTCTTGGGTATGCATATTCTCTTTTGATAAGTCCACAACCCATCATTATTTACCTCAAAATCTTGCAATTTTCCTTCTTGGACTTGAGTTAAAATTTGTTGAAACTCTAGATCTCTCTGCTGTTCTAGCCTAATGTGTTCTTTGAAATCACTAGTGATTTGTATTTGACTCAAAATGATACTTTTAGAACTAACAGAAAATCCCAAATTAAGATTTTTAAAATTTTCTATTAATTCCATTTCCTTGATCATTATCCTAGATACATGCAGAGATTTTTTACTTAAAGCATCAGCCACTACATTCGCTTTTCTTGGATGATATTTTAACTCAAAGTCATAGTTCTTAAGAAATTCAACCCATCTTCTTTGCCTCATTTTCAACTCTTTTTGATCAAAAAGATACCTAAGACTCTTATGATCTGAAAAGATTGTAAATCTTATTCCATACAAATAATGTCTCCAGATTTTTAAGGCAAAAACTACAGCTGCTAATTCCAAATCATGGGTTGGGTAATTGGCTTCATGGGATCTTAACTGCCTAGATGCATATGCCACTACCTTCCCATTTTGCATCAACACACAACCTAGACCTTTCTTTGAAGCATCACAATATACTTCAAAGGCACCATGAGGATCAGGCAATATTAACATTGAAGTACTAGTCAATCTTCTTCTTAATTCTAGAAAACTTCTTTCACATTCTGGTGACTATACGATGACACATTTTTCCTAATCAAGCTAGTCAGAGGTAAAGCTATTTGAGAAAATCCTTTAATAAACCTCCTATAATAACCTGCTAATCCTAGAAAACTCCTAATCTCAATTACTGTGGTTGGTCTCTCCCAATTCATAACTGATTCAATCTTACTAGGATCCACCGAAATCCCTTCTTTAGAAACAACATGACCTAGAAACTTCACTTCCTTGGCCCAAAATTCACACTTAGATAATTTAGCATATAACTTCTTTTCTCTAAGTGTCTGTAATACTATTCTGAGATGTTCTTCATGTTCTTTTGCTGACTTTGAATAAACAAGTATATCATCTATAAAGACTACTACAAACTTATCTAAATAAGGCCTAAATATTCTATTCATGTAATCCATAAAAACTGCTGGAGCATTAGTTAATCCAAAAGACATTACTAAATACTCATAATGCCCATATCTAGTCCTAAATGCAGTTTTAGGAATATCTTTATTCTTAACTCTAATCTGATGGTATCCTGACCTAAGATCAATCTTAGAAAATACTAATGCTCATCTCAATTAGTCCATAAGATCATCAATCCTAGGCAATGGATACTTATTCTTAATGGTTATTTTATTAAGCTACCTATAATCTACACAAAGTCTCATTCCCCAATCTTTCTTCTTTACTAGCAAAACTAGAGCTCCCTAGGGTGAAACACTAGGTCTAATGAAATTCTTTTCTAACAACTCCTCTAATTGCTTTTTCAATTCTTCCAACTCTAACAGATCCAGGAATTAAGTCAATAGAAAATTTTATTTCTCTTTCTAGAGGTATCCCTGGTATTTCATCAGGAAATACATCTGGATATTCTCTTACCACAAGTATATTAGAGAGTTCATCAGTTGATTCAGTTACATTACCTGATAAAAGAACATACCCTTGAATTTCATTTTTACTGGAATAGGAAACAATGGAGTTCAAATACAGACACTGGATTTGACTATTTTCTGAAGGTAGAATAATGGTTTTATTTGAACAGTCTAATAATACATGATTAGTTGCAAGCCAATCCATGCCCAAAATCACACTAAATCCAGTCAAAGGAAGACAAATCAAATTTGCAGAAAAGGATTTATGATCAATTTGAAAAGCACAATTAAAACAAATTTGACAAGTAGTAATGGGTTTACCAATAGGAGTAGAAACTAAGAGATCATAAGGTAATGAAGATAAGGATAATTCTAATTGTATAACAGTGTCGTAGGAAATGAAAGAGCGAGTAGCACCTGAATAATATAATACAGTTAAAATTTTATCTTTAATTCTGCACTTACCCTCGATGAGATTTTCAGATTGAGATGCTTCTACTGCATTCATAGTAAAAACTCTTCCAGTCTGTTGGGGACGTATGATGGTTTGTGATTTTTCATTCCTGCAACTGCTAGCATAGTGTCCCATTCTTCCACATTTGTAGCATTGAATATTCCTGCGACAATGTTGTGCTATATGTCCTATCTTTCCACACCGAGAACAAGTGGGTTGAGTTAAATGGCATGACCTATCTCCATGTATCTTGTGACATTTTCCACATTCCTTGCCTGAATTTTCCCCTGCCGAAAATTTCTTTTGCTGAAACTTATTCTTAAATTTAAAAGGTTGAGGTCCTAAGTTCTTTCTAAAATTATTATTTGATTCTCTTTTCTCAGCAGACCTCTTTTTATATTCTTCTATTATTCTACACTTATTTATTAAAGCACCAAACTCCCTAATTTCTAGGGATCCAACTACTTCCAACATGTCTTCCCTTAACCCTCCTTCAAATTTCATGCACTTTCAGTGCTCATCAAGGTTATGCTGATAGATGGTTGAAAACTTAATTAACTCTTCAAACTTAGCAATATATTCGGACACACTACTTCTTTCTTGTTCAAGCCTAAGAAATTCAAGTTCCTTAGCATTCCTTACTGATATAGGAACATACTTATCATAGAATGCTATATTACCAAAATTTGCTTGTGACTGTTCCACCAATACTCAGCATTAGATTGTAACATATATGTAGCATATGTTACTTTCTATTGGTCAGAACAATCTAGCACAGTAAATATCTTTTCTATTTCTTTGACTCATTCTTCAGCCATATCTGGATTAAAGGTTCCTTTAAATACTGGTGGATTAGACTTTCTAAATTCAACAAACTTATGATATTCTATATCAGTCTCCTGCCTCCCATTGTTTACTTGACTAGAATTATTATTATTATGATGATGAGGATGATGATGAGGATGATGATGATGATGATGATGATTATTATTATTATTATTATTATTATTATTTTGGCTTAGTTGCGCTATCATTTGAGTAGCTGCAACAACTTGCTGACTTGCTGCGATTGCTTGTTCTTGCATGGTTGCTAGCATTGCATGAAAAATATTTGTTTCCTCATTGTTGTCACTAGCTTGTGTTGGTGTTATTTCTCTTGGACTTCCAGAAGCCATGAATTCCTATTCATTTTCACAAAAAATACTGAGGTCATCAGACTCAATATAAAGTAAAGTGCGTCAGAATTCAACAAACACAACAATCACAAATACGAGCAAATAGTCAAAATCAAAGTACACAGAAAAACATAGTCAGTCCATTTCCCTTAGGCTTGTAACAAGATGAATTGCTCTGATACCAAAATTGTAACGACCTAAAATTATTATATATATATATATATATATTAAACTTAATATATATATATATATATATATTAAACTTAATATATATATATATATATATATATATATATATATATATATATATATATAT
>CM023951.1:24688159-24709162 GCA_013407115.1 Glycine latifolia
GGTTGGCCAGTTTTCGCTAATATAGAAATCTTCACTTATCCTCTTACTTCTAAAAATTATCAAATGTAATTTTCCATAATACGAATAATTCAACTTATAAATACTCACCTATCCTGGGTTAAAATAACTTTATTCTCATCATAAAATATCCTTCAAAACATAAGTCTCTAGCTTTATTAAAAAAAATGATAAGTCTGGTCAGTTAAGCATATAAATACTTAATTAGAGATTAAAGCCTAGCCTACTTCCAATAATTCTGATGAACTGAGTAGAGAGTGGATGTTGGAGTAAAAAGTTTTTACATGAAGTATATAAGACAGGTAAAGTTATGGTTTAGGCAGCCAAAGGTGGTGGAAAATAAAGAACTTAATGTAAAGAGTGAAGACTGAGAATTTTGTGCAGAGATTTCTGAATGCAAGGCTCTTTATACTAGTTTATTTAGTTGGATTTTAAATGAGCTAATTGAGTTATAACCGGGTTAGGATTTAGTTTGGTTACAAGGTAACTAGCCTTGAAGATATTTATCCTAAGTTAATCATAACAAATATTCCTTCATTTATGGCTTAAGGTACGTGGAAGTTTACTAAAGATGTGAACTTCAGTTGCATATATCCATATGTCTGTACTATATAAAGCAGGATTCTCTTCATTTAATGCCTTTGAAAAATTATCTCTTAGTCCTACGTAATTTTTCTGCCATGTGTATTTCATATCTCCTAGAAAGTTCACGTATGACTTGTGCTTGGTTGAAGATATTCACATTATTAAGCAAATATATCTGCTACACCAATTGTTTAATATTTTCAAGAAAGATTCCATACATTAATGACTTATGTAATTAGGTGGAAAACTTAGTACAATTGACCAATTTTGATTGGTTCTACAACATTTGGCTAAGCTTATTTTTCCTAAGCTTTTATGTGTATTTCTTTTAGATTTAAATAAGTTTTTATATTTTTGTAACCAATTATTATCATATCTTCATAATTTAATTATGAATATAACTTAAAATATAATTTTGAGGATGCTACAGTCCTCCTTTAAGAAAGTCGTGTGAGTGCTCACTATGACCTTCTTTTCTTTTGGACTATAAAACAACCAACCTCTGGTTCCTTTAGGATAGCCTATAAACATGTATACTTCTGTATGCGAGTCCATTTTATTTGGCTTCTGTTGTAAGACATGTGCCAGAGCACCCCAAATCCGAATATGATTCATGGTGGGCTTACACCCTTTCCATAATTCTATTGGTGTCTTTGAAACTGACTTGGATGGAGCTAAGTTCAAAAGGCACATAGCTGTTTCTAAGGCATATACCCAGAATGAATCAGAAAAAGATGAATAACTGAGAATAGATCTTGCCATTTCTAAAAGGGTTTTATTTCTCCTTTTAGCAACTCCATTCTGCTGGGGTGTCCCTGGAGAAGATAGTTGTGAAACTCTCCCCTCTTTGGTTAGGTAAAACTTGAACTCTCCAGATAGGTATTCACCCCCTCGATCAGACCGAAGAGTCTTAATTTGAACACCAAGATGCTTTTCTGCCCCAGCCTTGAACTCTTGGAATTTTTCAAAAGCTTCAAACTCATGATGCATCAAGTACACATGTCCAAATATAGAGTAATCATCAGTGAATGTGATGAAATACTGATACCCGCCTCTGGCCTGGACATTTATTGGTCCACATACATCAGTATGTACCAATTCCAGCTGAAGTGTGACACTTTCCCTTGGCCTTGAAAAATCTCTTAGTCATTTTACCCTCTAAACAAGATTCACAAACTGGTATTGGTTCAAAGTTTAGGGATTTTAAAATCCCATTATTGACCAAACCTTGTATTTTGTTAAAGTTAATATGACCCAATCTCAAATGCCAAAGATAAGTTTCATTGGAAACTTTTCATTTCTTTGATAAATTAACATGCTCAACATCTCCCAATTCAATATGATTAACTTCACAGGGCACATGACTAAGGAAATAAAGAGCAAAAATCATTTCACTGGAACAAATAAAAGAAGATGAACTTTTTATTAAAACTGAGGAATTAAAATGAATTGTCAAACCATGTTTAATCAAACAACTAACAGAAATTAAATTCTTCTGAAAATTCAGAATAAATAAGCAGTCTTGTAAAACCAAAGTTCTACAATTATCAAAAGATAAAATAACTTGTCCCACTGCTAGTGCAGACACAAGCTCCCCATTTCCAAGCTTCAAAGCTCTTTGTCCTTCACTTACAGGCAAGCTATGTTTGAACCATTTCAAAGAGTAACAAACATGGTTAGTGGCTCCTGAATCAATGATCCAATTATCATTGCAATTCTCCACTAAACAAGCTTCAATCACATGTAAATTACCCATACCTGGTTGATTCATATGTGGGCAATTTTTTGGCTGCTTCATTGCAACTGGTTTGGCAATTGGAATACCTGATTTCTTTTTTTTGTTGTTCTTGTTCCTTCCGTTGGGTTTCCCCTTAGGTTTCACAAAACTCTCACCAGCAAAAAAGGCACTGCCCTGCTTGACTAGAGACTGTTCAACACTCTCAAGCTCGTGCATCAGTTGAGTAAGGTCAAGATTCATCTTATTCATATTATAATTCATCTTGAACTGATTGAAGTATTCAGGCAGTGATTTCAAGAGAAAGTCAACTTTTACTTCTTGTTCAAATCTGACCCCATTGCCCTACAGCCTTCTTGAAGTTTGCTATCATTGCCAGACAATGATACCGCACACTTTCTCCAGACATAGTTGTCTTGGTGACTGCATTCAGCGCATTCTACCTAGTAGAGCTGTTAGACGTAGCAAACATGCCATCAAGAGTCTGGAGCATCATTGCTCCACTCTCAATCATGCTCACTTGCTCCTGAAGGTGACTGGCGAGACTGACTAAAATATAGTAGCGAACTGCCACATTTGCCTTCTCCCATCTTTCCTTCTCCTGCTGAAAATGTGTCTTTGTTGCCTCAGGCACATCCTCAGCGGGCTGCGCTGGCATAGGGGTAGTTAGAACAAAGTTGAGCTTTTCATATTAAACAATATCCAAATTAGTTTTCCATTGTTTGTACTTTATACCATCCATAGGTTTTTGGCTCAAAATAGTAGCTAAAGGATTGAATAAAGACATTTTTCTCTGAAAAAAAAAAGCACACTAATTACAAACAAGAATAACAACAAACGGATATAACGCTAGTAGATTCCAATAACTACTACTCGTTTATAGTTCAACAATCCATTAGTTATCTTTATAAGGCTTACGATGGGCAAAATACTTGTAAAACTAATATTGTTATTTGGGCCTTCAGTTCCATTGCCAGAGCCTCGACGGGAGGGTTAACAACTTTACCAAAGTTGAATGTATTTAACCATTGTTTACTTTCAAAATTATCTTTAGTGTCTAAGTGTTGTCGACGATGGGCCGTAAAAAACTATACTACAATTTTGAAAATATTAAGGTTTAGTCTAGCGAAATCCGACTATCCTTATCCGATGGGGCTTCAACGATAACCATTTCACTAATAAACCCACAATTGGAGCCCGTAGGTTTTTAATTAATTACTTAATTAAAAACCTTCACCCATTCAATATTTTTTTAAAATTTAGAATTTTCCAATTTCCAAGAATTGTTTAAATTCGAGTATTCTTTGTTTGATTTCAAAAACTATGTAAGCAGCCGCAAGCAGATGAACATGCAAGCTTAGGTTATTGGAATTTTGAAATCATTAAGGTCCTAAAATCTGATCATGATAGGCAGCATGTGCTTCATACAATCATGATACATGATTGTGGTATGCAGCGTGTGTTTACACATGACCATTTTAGAAGACCCACAAATTACTTGCAATGTAAATAGTGAAGCCCAGTCACCTCCCCTTTAGGCGGCAAGTGAGGGCGCGTCCAGTCTCCTCTTCGGCTGTTCCGACCGCCGTTCCTCTCGTGCTTCTGTCCTCTTCCACGCCATGTGGTTGGTTTCTCAAAACGACCACCAGAAAATCACGAACATGTCCAAATAGTGACAAACGTCCTTCTTTTTGCATCTTGTTGATCTTCTTTTATTACAACTTTTGTATAACATCCAAAAAAATATATACAAGAATTGAAATAAAAATCAAGGAGGAAACCTAATCATATGGGATTAGTCTCCTTGTTACAACCCAAGAAAATACATTCAAATCTCTACCATGGATTAAAGCCAAAAAATCCAATAAAGCAATCATTTTTAATGGAAGACAAAATACAAGGATATACATGTGAGCATCATACCAATAATCGTAGAACCCTAGGTGCCATATTTCATGAAGCAAAACTAATTACATAAAATAATGTAAATCGATAAACTAGATCCACATCCAAACGCACAAGTTGGCTCTGATACCAATTGTAGGCACATTAAATACTGCGGAAGCATATAAACTGTTTGTGGTTTGAGATGTAACTGATCATCATAATTTTATGTGTTTACCTCTTGTAGCTTTCAACTTGGTTGATTGACTCTTTGTCTCTAGCAAATCTTCTAAATGATCTCTAGAGGGGGAATGAGTAGGATGTGTGGTCACCTATCTGTTTTTTAGGTTTTCTTTCTTTTTGTTAATGACCTAAGTAAGAGTATTTATATTAGTCTTTGGACTCTTCTAATAGTCTCAGCATAATTGGGCTCAATTAAAGAGCATAGGCCCAATAGGCACAACTGTCCTGGAAGCCGTGTTGTAAAAAGGTATATTTGTAGTAGTGTGTATAATGTGGAAAAGCATTTTGTTTTGCCTTGTTTTGTTGGAATAACGCTTCTAAACGTGACAAATGCTGGACTTTCTGTCATATATGGTCGATAACGGTAAAATTATATTGTAGCTGGATGGAACTACGACCTTCAGTGAGAATAAAACGATCCATCAATATAAGAAAGTAAATGGTACAAGATTGTAGTTTTGACTTACAGGTCGGGACCATCTTAATTACGTCTATGTTGTGACAATGTTTTTGCTTTCTCACAGCGTATTCTTGCGACTCCGTGTGTGTTTGAATTCAATTTGAATTTATAAAATTAAGATGAAATGGCATGGAACTGGTGTGAATTCGGGTAAATTTGTAGTTTTTATATTATATTGGGAAAATTTAAAATTACTTTTAAGTTAAAACAACTTTAAATATTCTTGTGTTGAACATTTTTTACTACCTGTTTGCTTGTAATTAACAAATCCAAATATATACTATTTCACTTAAAAAATAATGTTATAATTAAATACTGATCACCCGTACTCACAAACACACTTTGTGAAAAATGACTAATACTCGATTTATTAAAATATAGTATATGCTGCGAGAGCCAATTTTCTCACGTGTCTCTTTACCACGACAAAATCATGTAAGAATGATTTTTAGCTGTTTATATTCTATACTTTATAAAGACAAACAGACGGTCCCTTTACACGTTTTCTTAATTAAGATTTTGCTTTTCTCTCATTCCTCGTGGCCACTACTTTTTTGCTCTTGTAGAGTAGTAGAGGATGATGAAGCAAGTTTTGAACCGCAACATACTCGAGAGTTCAGAATATTAGAATAGCACAAACAGCTTCTGTAAGAAATTGTCAAGCAAATTTTGGGAGGTCAAGAAGACAGCTGAACAACAAAAGACTTGGACTCTCTTACTTAGCATGTGGGCATGTACAAAGAATATCGCAGTTTTAGATGCCATAAATGTCTGAGATGTTAGTTTATTTATTTTATTTTATTTTATTTCTGTTATTTCCCATGCTGAATCTGTTGTTCCTAGAAGATTGGTTGCTTAGTGCGTGTTTGGTTCATTAAACACGAAACCCGAGACTGTTTCACTGCAGAATCATGGATATTGTTGCTTTTTCAACCTTTTTTCTGGCTTATTCTTTGGTGATCCAAATACATGCTGGTGCATATAAAGGGAAGAAATTAAATTCTATCGCTTGGATTCAGACTTATAATTTATTTGTTTTAAAGTTTGAAAAATATTTTTACAAATTAATTGTAATGCATGAGAACGAATTCTAACATACCAATAAATGAGAAAGAAATAAATTAATTGTTAGCTTTCAGAGTAAAAACACTTTTAGTCTCTCAACTTTAATCCAAACATATATACGTGAACTTTGGGAATCATATTATATACACATTTATGTTGTTTAGAATAAGATTCATGTGTAGTTATAAGAGATGGTACGGGATACAAACTTCATAGTGGAACACGAGGGATATGTATTAGGTGGCCATGGTATACTTTTTTGGTTATATATATAGTGTATTGACATTGTGCCACAACTTGTGCTTATGAATATAAAAATTTCTTTGTTTGCCCAAACAAAAAAACTTTGGGAATGGTTATGAAAAGTACCAACGAATACGGATGAAAATGGGACAGATCGCCTATCAGGGGTCGTTGACCTAGTCTGTTTAAGGCCTGACTTGACCTAGCTTATTTATTATAAAGGCTAGGCTAAGGTTTTTAAAAAAACCTGTTTAAATAAAAAGGCTAGACTCAAGCTTAAAAAAAAAACTTGTTAGGCCTATCAGGCTGACCTATTTAATATATATATATATATATATTAAAACTTAAAAATAATATATTTATTTTCTAAAAATATTTTTCTTTATTATGAAGGTGAATGATCAACCAATTCAAAAAATCGCCTTGAAAATCTCATAAAATGATTATTACTTATTTTGAAATATAAGTAAGATGTTGAGACATTTTCTGTTTAAAAATTGTTTCTTTAATTTTCTTAAATTGATTTAAAGTATTTTGTAAAATTAAAATTTCTATTAAAATAGGTTTTTTAATAGACTCGCAGGTCAAACCGGAAAAAAAAGCCTATGATAAGTAAATAGGTGAGGGCATAGAAATTCTACATACATCCATATTTTATTCCCACGCTGTGTGCACTTATTGCATGCAATAATAAAGGAGATTGAAGAAGTTCGATCTACCTAGCTTGAACAAAATTTTCTCCCGTGGATTACACAATTAGTTTCATAAAGAAAAAGAAAAAGTAAAGGCTGAGACCAATGACCCACGGAGAGGACTTTACAAATATTAATTAGGTCATATTTTTAAGAAAGAAAAGATAATCAATCTTCTGCTATTTAATGGAATTCATGAAATAGGGATTTTTTTATTATCGAATATTAAAGTTATAAGATAAAAATAGAAAGTTTTAATTTGTCACAGAATAATGATATTAATAACAAAAAGATAATTCCTCTTTATTTATTATTTTTTCTGTCTCCTTAAAAAGAAAATATACATATATATATATATATATATATATATATATATATATATAGATATAGATATAGATATAGTAGTAATAATATTAATAATATATAACAATAGATAAAGGGATATCTTTTGTTTGGTCTTCACTTTTTTTGGACACATTTATCCTCAAATGTCATAAAAAATTTATACATTATTCTCTCTAATTGATGTCTAAATTTTTACTTGCAATTTGTTAAAATTGTAATTGCATCCTCCTATTTTTGAAACACAAGTGAAAGCAGCCACAATTTCCCATCTCCATTCGCAATTTCTACGCAACCCCATTTCACCAATCAATCTTCACATGGCTTCCAAGATTCTACCTCTTTACCGATTCCGTTCGGAATTAATAATTTAGTTCCCCTGATGTTGCAACAGAACAAGGAATCTTCTTAGATTATTTTTCTACGTTTATTAGCGTTTCACAAATAGAGAGAAAGAAACATAAATGTTAAAGCCTATGATTTTTTTTTTTTTTTTTGCTTTTTTACACTCTTAAATTAAATTAAACGTGTTCTTTTGTTACACGATCTGTTTACTAGACACTGCAGGATGAGATTTGACATAAGGGAAGGAGTGAAAATCGTGGGAAATACAAGTAAGGATTATGGTGGAGTTTATATATATATATATATATATATATATTTATATTTCCCAAAGACTTTTATTTTGGACTACACGTGTGAAATTGAATCCCATTTTTGTAATGCACTTTTAGTCATAGTCAACAATGGAAGTTTCTCAGGATCAACATCCTCCATGGGATTGATGTCCAATGAAGACACAAGTGACGAGGATGAAGTTATTTGGCGGCAGTGGCTTTTGCCTTTTATTATCTCCAATTATTTTCTATTTATAGTTTCCATTTCAAATAACATACCAAGTGAAATAACCCCTAATCTTATCATAAATTCAATTTTCTCTCCAAGTGGAGGTTATGCTTCAGCGACAAGGGTTCAACCTGTTGGTCCTAGCTTTAAGGTAAATTAATATGGGATTGTGATAGAATTTAGATTGTTGACTTATTGTAATTTAATTTATTTTGGTGTGAAATGACACTATGACATGACCATGGAACTTATCCCACTTCTTTCAAACTTATGTCCCGCTTTTTTTTTTTTTTTTTTAACTTCTCTTTTGTGGTTGAGTTTGATCTATGTTTTTTCTCTTATTTCTCACAAGTCATATGTAAGTTAATTTTCCCAACTTTTTCGAAAATGACAAATAAAAAAAGTCAAGGAAAGTAGTGTGGTAGTTTGAAATATAAAAACTCAAAAACATATTTAGTAGTTTGATGTTTTAAAATAAAGAAAATTAATGTTTTCAAGATTTTTAAACACAAACATACAAGAAATAACAAATATATATGTAAACATACATATGCTATTATTATTAACACAAACATATAGTTTTGTTATTTAAAGTATAAATTTAGGTGGAAGACTCAAATTTATACTGTGATTTTTCAATTTTTTTTAAATATTGTTAAGAATTTGGGTCCCCTAATCCGAATTATTAACTTTTTTTTGGGGTATTTTTTTAAGAAAAAAATAATTTTTTAAAAATATAATAAAATAATATAAATAAAAGGAATTATGTCAAAATAATAAAATTAGAGAATATAAATAAGGACAAATTGATTCTAACTAGTCTGAAATATAAAAATTCAAAAAATATTTAGTAGTTTGTCATTTTAAAATTAAAAAAAATGATAGTAGTTTGGAATTTTGAAATAAAAAATAAAATTTTTTAAATAATAGTTAACAAATATCAAGAAACAACTTAATCCAATATAATAATTAACAAATATCAAGCGATTATTTTAACAATAAATATCAACCAATATAACATAAAATAACTATTAGAAAAAAATTATTTTTGCATATGAAAAACAAATCAACAAAAACTTTTTTATGTTTTAAATAATTAAAGAATATAGGATTAAATAGTTAAAGAGATATCACTCATATTCAAATCATCCATATCCTCAACATCTATAATGTAAGTTAGTCCTAAATCCATTTATCTATGATTTATAACAATAAATAAAGAGGATATATATTTTTTAACCGCATCACCAACAATTTTTATTAACCTCATTCTGCCCTTTGTTAATTACATACTCTCACTTTAAGTAATAATATTTTGGGATTTAAAAATCTATCAATTAGTTAATTAAACTCCCAATTTTTTTTGCTATTTTTTATTTATTTTTAAACTTGTGTACCTATCTACATTATATATTATCTCTTAATCTGACATGTTATCCTAATAAGAGAAATTATATTTTTGTAAAATTTATAATATGGTGTGTATATTGATTTTAATTTTTTTTATAAAAAATAATCTGACATGTCACCCTAATAAAAGAAATTATATTTTTTTAAAGATAAAATACTAATTTTAATTTATAAATATGGCATGTATGTTAATTTTAATTTATTTAAAAATATATGGTACAACCACTCACATATATTACAATTACAATAATACTTTAACACAATAAAAATGCAAATACCTAAGAATTTATCGAATGCATTTTGTATTGTATAAAGTTAATTTATGTAATATATCAATGTTTATTTTTTACATATACATATTATATAAAATTTGATTCAACATATATTATATATAACTACATATGTACATTAATATATATTAAATTTAACACATTAAAAATATAATAGCACAATAAAAATATGAAACACACAGATAATTCCTGTATTTCCACTAATAATGATAAATTAGGTAAATTCCTAGATGATAGAAATTATGCTTAAAGTCACCGAATATGTGTTTCTTCAATCAAATTAATTAGTCAATATGTCATAGCTATTATCGAGAATAATTGGACTAATGAAATACAACTTTAAGAACTAATTCGACAACTAAGATAATATTTTTTTATGTATACAATTAAACACATATAAGGATTACAAATGTAATTTTTAACATTTATTTAGTTATAAAGAAATTATACTAACAATCCATTTCAATACACACTTTTGAACATTTTTTTAATTGAAATTTATTAAAAAATATATATTTTTGTGAATCTCATTTCTTATGTATTAAATTTCATTCATTAATTTTTAATTTTTAATAAATTTTAACTATTAAAAATACATTATTAACATTCTTCTTCCAAGCAA
Source organism: Glycine latifolia (assembly GCA_013407115.1). Taxonomy (NCBI): domain Eukaryota; kingdom Viridiplantae; phylum Streptophyta; class Magnoliopsida; order Fabales; family Fabaceae; genus Glycine; species Glycine latifolia. Next base: position 24,698,595 of record CM023951.1, read on the forward strand.
CATTATATTTACAATTTTATCATTATGAATGTAAATAATTATATTGTTCAACAAACACATTAAATTCTTCATATATAATTATAGTCATCCACTTATTTTCTCTTTCACATTAAGAATCACTTTTAATTTTTTTTTATCAAATAAATCTTATCTTGTCAGTTTATTTAAAAATATTTGTTAGTTTATTTAAAAATATTCAAATGGAATATACAATCTATATGTTATCTTTCTTCACCCTTAAACCTTGAGTCTCTTCTTCCTAATCATTATAGATTAATATTATATCTCAATTCATCACTTGTCACAAATAAACAAATGTCAATCATTTCTATTATATATCTTTTTATGTGACTTCTTTCCGCTACAATTAGGAATGAAAATAGGCTAGATTAGGACAGGCTTTAACAAGTCTGAGCTTGACCCGCATCACTATCACTAAATTAACCTAGGGATGTTCATGGGTACAGGTCATCTGTGAGCCCGAACTAATCTGAACTATTTGGGTTTGGTCATTCATATATTTGGGTTGAAACCGAACCGATCCGATCATGTACGGGTTGGGTCACAAGTTTAGATTTATAGATCTGTTGACCCGATCCATGAACCCGTAATAATAATATAAATTTTATTATATATATATATATATATATATATATATATATATATTAAAAATTAAAAAATTCTTTCTCCCTATAATGATGACATAGTGATATAAAGGATGACAACAAATATGCGGTTAAAGTTTAACAAATATTGGAAAAGTGGTGGAATTAACTACCTTTTTTTGTTGCTATTTTCCTTGATCCTTGTTATAAATGTGAGTACATTCAATTTTTTTTAATCGTATGTATGGTGTTGAGAAGAGCATGGACATGATGAAAATATTGAAAGATCTCATTCAGAAACTGATTCAGCAATATGTACTAGAACATCCCATTTCTCATTCTAGTAGTAATTCAGCTAATTCTAATATATTGGCTTCAAACATGGTCTCACAACATAATGATGACAAAAGTGATAAGGATGATGATTGAGATGATGAATTTAGAATGAAAATCAAGAAAAAACAGGGTGAGATGCAAAAAAAATGAGTTAAATAGGTATTTGGAGGATGATGTTGAAGATGACCACTCTGAGTTTGACATTTTGAATTGGTGAAAATTGAAAGCATCCAAATATTATATTCTTTCTTGTATGACTAGAGATATATTGACCATTAATGTATCTATTGTATCATTTGAGTTTGCATTTAGTAAAGGGGGTAGAATTCTGGATTTATTTCGTAGTTCCTTGAGTCCTACTATTGTTGAAGCTCTCATTTGTGTCCAAAATTGGCTTAGATCTACTAAGCAAAATGTTAATGACTTGCAAGTTGAAATAAATGAAGCGGAAAAGATTTAATCAGGTGTGTAATTCCTTATTTCATTTTTTATATTTGTATAAAATATCAATTAATATTTGTGCTAACTGGGTTGTGTTTAAATTTTTAGAGTTGTTTGGTTTGACTTTAAATACTGCTAATATTAGGTCTCCAAGTGTTGAAATTGTAAGTGCTCGAACTTCTTAATGTATTAATTTCAGGTATATTGTTATTTGTTTCACCTTTTTTTTCCCATATTTTGTTTACCGTGTTTATAATATTAATGAATTATATTTTTTTCATTTGTTTGTTTCAACAAATCTGGTTACAACAAATTTGGTTATAGCAAAACTTAGTTTGTAAGAAATAGTTATGATTCAGACTATTATAGTAAACTTGTTCAAGAATATTTTGTTTTAATTTATATTATATGTCTACTTTAGAATATTTTCTTGATGATATTAAATGAATCAATTTTACTACTTTCATATATTTGATAATATTGTGTTAATTGTATTGAATATTTGAAAGAATCATGATATAAAATAGTAGTTCTAAGAAAAAAATTTAAATGGGTAACCCGTTGAACCAAACCGATCATGAACAGATTGGGTTTCAAATTTTTTTTCTTCTGAAAATCGAACAAAACTGAACCGATCAAATTTGATTGGATTGAATCTTAAATTTGACCAAAATGGATCTGAACCTACCCGCAAACACCCCTAAATTAACCTAAGCCTGACTTGTTACCTATTAAAAATAATTTATTAAGGCCTGAGCCTGGTCTGCATAAAGGCCTGGCCTAGCCTGAAAGCCTGTATATAAAGCTTGATTAAATAAAAATAATTAAAAGTAAAAAGTCTTAAAACTTAGTTTAGCCTACGAATCTATTAAAAAGCCTATTTTACAATAAATATTATATATAAAGAAAATTTAATGACTATATAGTAAAACTTTGAAAATTTGCATAGTACTTTTTAAAATCTAATATAAATAAAGACACATACTACTCTTTTAATTTGTGCGTGAAAAAAATAAATTAAAATTAATTAAAACACTTTTAAGTATTCAACAAAATATTATAAACAAAATAAGTAAACTAAATAAAATACCATAAGAAAAAATATTTTTCAAAAAATAAATATATTATTTTTAAGTTTTATATATATATATATATATATATATATATATATATATATTAAATATACCAATATGATAAGTCTAATAAACTTTTTTTTAAACTTGAATATAATATTTTTATTTAAATAAATTTTTCAAAAAATTTAACTTTTATAATAAATAAGTCAAACAAAAAAGTCCGTCACAGATGATATAATTTCCATCCCTATGAACATACCAATTTCCATCCCTATCCAAAACCTACGGATGGACCATGCATAATGCTATCACTACACTTAATGTCCCACGTGGTTTCTTCAACGCAACCAAACCAACCAACCAGGTATATATCATTAATCAAGATTCAAGCCACATGGGCTAAATTCACATTGCGTTAGTTGTGGCACGTGTTCCTTCTCCGTGTTAATCTCCTGTTCAAGTCGCCTTTACCATACATATATTAATCAAACAACAATACCCCCCAAACATTTTAAATCATCTCCTATTTTACACACACACACACTCCTTTTTCCAATCATCGATCTCACTTTCTTAATTAGCAAATAGAAAGTAGAAACCACCATTAGCTACGCCTACTTGCCACTTGATCTCTCTCTAAAAAAACAGAATTATACAATTCGTACGTAAATACAAAATAACTACTTATTATAAACTATGGAATCTGAGATAATTAACGAATCTCCAGCTGATTCCACTTCACTATCCTCCTCTTCACTCTCACCACGCACACCACCAAACCCTAATCTGTTATGTGATTCTCCAAATCCACAACCAAATAGTAATACCAACCCATCTCACAAGAGAAAAGCAGGTAGAAAGAAGTTTAGGGAGACACGCCACCCAGTGTATAGGGGTGTACGGCAAAGAAACGGGAACAAATGGGTGTGTGAAATAAGGGAACCAATAAAAAAATCAAGGGTTTGGGTAGGGACATACCCTACTCCTGAAATGGCAGCTAGGGCACATGACGTGGCTGTCTTGGCACTTAGTGGCACCTCAGCGAAGTTCAATTTCCCCGATTCAGTTTCGCTTCTTCCAATTGCAAAGTCACATTCTGCTGTAGATATTAGAGAAGCAGCAAAAGCTGCTTCTATTGAAGCTTTCATACCAAACACAACCTTTTCTTCCTCTCATAACAATTCTAATTTTGGTGAAAATGGGAATGCTGAAGACACTTGTTTGAACCTTGGCATGCACGATGATGAGTCAGAAACAATGTTCTTTGATGAGGAGGCAGTGTACAATATGCCAGGTTTGTTGGATAGTATGGCAGAGGGTTTGCTTATTACCCCGCCTTCTATGAAAAGAGCAATGGATTGGGACGATATTGGTTGTGTAATAGACCTTACTCTGTGGATAAATTAATATTGCCCATATAATTACTGCATATGTACTTTCTTTTTTCTCGTTTCCTTATAGGCATTTACTTCCGAGACAATTTTATTTGAAACATGATTGAACATTAAATGTGAGTAACTCTCTCACTTAGTAATCAAATAAATCTGTGTTAGTCACGTTGTGAGAACTATTCCCTTTTGCTAGGCCTAGCTAGTTTCTCCCAACCTTTTTTACCAATTTATCAAAAGGACTTTTCCATATCCCGTGGTGGCTGGGTATGAATGTGCACCATGAGAGGAATGGGAAGAAAGAACAAGAAGGTTATAAATGTGACTGAGTACTATTAAGGTAATGAAAACAAAAGAAAAAAATAAGTGTAAAATTAATATATAAAAAAATCAACATTGATTAATTCCATATATAGCTTATTCCTGCGTACACTTTATACCAATTTATTTTTTATTTACCAGTAGTTTTACTTTCTTTTCCTAAGAGACCAGTACTTGTAATTAAATCCACATGCACTCAATAAATCTGTAGTAGTTATCCTTGAAAATGACTTTATTTCTTGTTATTGCACTTGAGCATTGTTGTGGTGTAATTCAGATTTGGTAGTTAATTAGTTACTTTGCCATAACTACTTGTTAGTTTGGCTGATAGGGTGACCTATAATAAGCTAATCTATAAAAGGATCAATTCAAAGTGTACATGTATGTATTAATTACAGAAAAAATATAAGTGGTTTTCTGGCATATTTTTTTCTCTTGTCGTTATTCTGTATTATTCTCTTCTAAGAACTTGCAACAAGGGTACGTGTGTGCGCCAGCAAATTATTAATTAGAACTCGTCTCATATGGGAACATGTAAAACTAGTGCAGTTTGATTGAAGCCGAGAAGATATATCAGTGTACGGTCTTTACTGGCTCAGAGTCAAATTTTCCTGTAAATTTACCTATGTTCTTGTCTTCTAGATGGTAAGAATTGAAAATATAGTGCATTTAATTAGATGCAGGTTCTGTTTGGTTTTCAAGATTTGCTTAATACTGTGATCAGTGAATATATATATAGTGCATTTATAATCATGAAGAGTGAGGCAAAGAAGAAAAATTGTTTGTGAGGTTGTTGCATCAATGTGTTGAGTGTTGATGCTATTAATTTTAAGAAAATTGCTACGGCAGACACAACCAAAGAACGTACCGGTGGAGAAAAGATGAAGAAAGTGTGTCTTCAATGATATGAATTGCTGCAAATGGAGGATCCTGAGAAATTAAAGCATCTGATCATTTCACCTTGATTACTAATTTAATATATACAAAATTCTTTAAGATTTTTTTATGTGGTTATCCACATTATTGATAGTTTTGAACATTTATGGTTCAGTTTAGGTAAATTTTTTGATAAATATATAAATACTTATAAAAAATAAAATAAAATAAACATTTTTTTTCATGAGTTAAAATCAAGTTATATATCTTTAAGTCTTAACATATAAAATTTAGATAAGAGAAATTATAAAACTAGTTTCAATATAGAAGTTGATTTTAATTCATTAAAAAGATTTTAATTTTAATTTTATGTTTTTATTTATTTTTTAATTTTTTTTATAGTAAGACATTTAAAATTTCAATTATCTTATCCAGTTACAGTTGAATAGTTGTTAATTAATAGCACTAAAAGTTATAAAGAAACAAAATTTAAAGAGGTTTTAGCGAAGTTCAATCATAATTATTCATCATCGATAGAAAAATTGATTACATTAACATACTAAAAGAAAATAAGATATTAACAAAACAAGAATAAAATAATTTCTTATCAATTAAACTAATCTTTAATATTTTCAAAATTAAAAATCCAAATGCATATGTTTTTTTTATTATTTGAAGATATTAGTTTTATTTATTAATAAAATTAAAAATCACATTAATTAATTAAATCAACCTTATTTTAAATGTTTCTTTAATTTGTATATTTTATATTTCATGTCATTGAAAAACTTATGTGATGTATGAAATACTTAGTGTGTGAGTGAAAGAGATGAGATATATTCAGTGTGATCTTGAACTGGAGTCTTATAAATACAGTAATTAGGACCCATTAAAAAGCAATTAGCTACGTGTTTTTTTTTTAGTATGGAAAAAAAAAAACAAACCAATTTTTTTTTAATGCGAGTCACTCTTCTCTTTCCACGTTGAATCTCCAAAATTGCATGAAAATTAGTACTATTTAGTGCTTCCAAATTCCAATCAACGAGCATCCTATTGAATAAAGCAAGCGGAAGCAAACATATACTTTTAATAATTAACTATTTACAAGTTCACTATCACTAAGGAAATTGGAAAGCAAAAGTTTTCCATCTACAATTCTACCAAGTCAAAAGAATCTTTTGACTCGGCTCTTCATAGTTCATACTCTATAGTCCATAGTTCATACTCTATAGTCCTTGCAATGACATCTTCTCTATTACACATGGTCAATGTCAGCGATATGCCTGGCTAGCTGGAACTTAATTAGTTTGATGAGGCTTCATGTTCTAACTTTCTAAGCACAAAAAAGAAAGAAAAACTTTTGGCAGTTACTAAAAAATATCTAAGAAATTAGAAGTACTTTTTGATGACAGTAACTCTGGATATGTGTATATATTGCTCACGCACGAGAAAAAACATGACAAAACGGCACATTAATATTTAGCTGGAAAATTTTGCCATAGTTAATTTTTTTTTTTTGAGAATTCCATAGTAAATTACCATACACGTTAGTGATCAAAGTATTTTATACAAGTCTTATTTATTTCATAGTGAATATCAAGTTTAAATATAACTATTATATTTAAGTAAGAAGATAATTTTATCGCGTGTGCCAATTGTAATAGAAGGACGTTGTTGCTGAATATAAAAGAAAAATCTTTTCAATTATTAAATTCTCAATGTTATAACTACCCCGGTTTTGTCTCCAGTGTCAAATCCAAACTATATGTACCTTTCCCTTCCACTGTAATCTGATGTTGTTGGATGGAAAAAAAAAATCAAATTATCATTATTCAATAACAGGGGTGTTTATAGTTTGATTTGCATTGATTTTTGAATAAAAATATCTGAACTAATAATAACGGTGTTTTTACCCGTTTGTAAATGTAAATTAATATGAGGGATTACCTGTATTTGCGTGTACATGTTACCCATTAATGTACATCTACTTAATTAAATGTCATTTTATTAATATATATTTAGATATGCTTAATTATAACGATTTTTTTGCCCTAATTGCCTTGTTTGTTTGTTTAAGGTATTATGACTTTAAAAAAAAAAATAGCACGCGATTAGTGAATTGATGTTTAGTTGTTGCTCGTCCCTTATCTCATTTGATGTCTGGAATTCATGTTGTAATCACTAGTGTATTAAATTCGGTAAAGGATTGCAATGGAAGTGAACCCAAAATATCTCAACCTATCAAATAATTCGTGATATATCTTTCAACAAGATGATGTACGTAGAGAGAAAGCCTCTTTTGGCGAATTGATTTATGCAAACTATAATAATGCATAGTTAAACCTGAGGCATATTATTATTTTCGTTAATAATAATAATAATAGTCAAAGCAGTGGTCAAAGCAGTGGTCCAACTCCAACCGTCCAAACAGAAGGCTGTTGATTTTTATTTAATGTAAACTTGGGTTTTGCATTTATTGTTTTGATTCTTTCTCTGATGTAAACTTAGGTTTTCAAATTATTGTGTTGAATCTTTCTCTGTATTAAAATTGTTCTTCACTCCCTAGTTTGAATGCTTCTCAAATTGTTCTGCTTTGATGAACTTGAATTGTGCTCTGAACTTTAATATAATTCAAAGGAGGTTTTCCATTACTGATATGTTTTTCGAATTGATTTGACGTTGTTTTGAGATTTAAAATTTTTCTTGGGGATTTGAATTTCACTTGTTATAATTAAATTTTGGGCATTTGTCAAGCAGAGGAATTTTCAATTCAAGCTTTTGGTTGATAATTCAACCCCAAGGGAGTTAACGAGTTGAATCAATCAATCTTATTGACTAATGACAACATAACAGTTTATTATGCCATATTGGATAATTGAAAACTCAAGGAATAAATTTATCAAATTTTGTTGTCAACTCTTCTTAATTTCACACTATTTTCCGCTTTATAACAACAGATATCACTTTCTTTAATTTAATTTACTTTGCCTAATTTGATTAAATTATTGGGGAATGATTCAGGTGGCAAAAAAATTAAAATATAGCCATTTTAATAAAAAATTATGAAAATATTATAGTTTTAAAAGTATTTACGTATCTATAGCAACCAGTCGTGCTCCTCTTGGGTGTGACCCATTCTGTCACTAATTCCGTCTCTAATTCCGTTGCTAACATTTTTTGCGACGGAATATTGAGCATGACCACAATATTCAGTCGCAAAAAGTATTAGCGACTGAAATAGAGACCGAAATTAGTGCACGCCTTTCAAATCAATTTTTTATTTATAGTATAATTTTTTTTTTCAATTTTTGAAATTAGTGTTGCGACCACAATATTGTGATTTTTTAATTTTTTTAAACTGAAATCGTTAAAAAATTTGCAGTATAATTTTTTAAACGTACGACTTTAAAATCAATTTTTTTTACAACTTTAAGTTTTTATTATTATTAATATACGACTTCAAAGTCAGTCTAAAAATCAACGATGAAGATCGGTTTAAAAATACTTTAAAATTAGATAAAAATAATAATTAATAATATTATTACAAACTACAATAAATTCGTAATTAATTAGATTGAATATTGGCAATATTTAAATTTTTTTCCCAATTTTGATCTCTATTTCAGTCGCTTATACTTTTTGCGACTGAATATTGTGGTCACGCCCAATATTCTGTCGCAAAAAGTGTTAGCGACGGAATGAGTCACGCCCAGGAGGAACGTGACTGGTTGCTATAGATGCGTAAATACTTTTAAAACTACAATATTTTCATAATTTTTTTATTAAAATTGCTATATTTTAATTTTTTTCCCTGATAGAGGTTGGTACTTTATGGTTTATACAAGTAGAGATCAATTCAGTTTATTGATTTTGCGAGCTTTGAAGATGGCTCGTCAATATGTTAACAGAATCTTCATCATCCGAAAATGTACATTTTTATCTATCGCAATTGCAACTGTTTTCTTTTTGGCCGGACGGGTGTTTCCGATCCACCATTCACTCACAGATTATTTTTGCTAGGAGTTTATGATTGTCATTAACATAAATTTTTCTTACACACAATGGAAATATAATACGGTTCTTCCTTTATGTATTTCCTCTCTCTTTAATTATAATTATAAGAATATTTCTTTAAAAAATTATTTATTTTTATAAAATTATTTTTTAATTTTTAGGTGTATTAATTATTTTTTTTACATATTTTTATTTAATTATTCTCTTTTGAAACATTAACGAAAACAAGTAGGTGAGTAGAGAGAAAAAAATGAATAATTTTAAAATTATAGTACAAATAATTAAATGTTTAATACAATAATTAATTTTCTTAAGAAACATCAATTAGTTGAAATGATTTTATAATTAGAGATGAAGGAAATATATCATTTTTACTCATGTGCATGTAGTTGGACTTTATACCTGCTACGCCAATCCATTGCAATTACAACTGTGATTGCCAGCATATACCGTACAATAATAGAAAAGAAACAAAACCTGTAGTTGTCATTAAATTAGAAAAAATGTACAGTAATTTTTTTTATTAATCAGTGTGGTCTACAAAACCATGAAAGCATTTAATCACTGAGTCACCACCATAAAACAAAACAAAAATCAATATAGCTATTTAATCGAGAGAGAAAAAAAATCGCTAAAGACAATCGAATTAAGGTTGGAATTTGGACTGCAAGTGATGAGGTAGTGGCCCAGTGGACTTATAACTATTTATAGATGAGTTGAGCAGGTCAAATGAAAGAAAAGAGGAACAAGAGCACTATTTCATTGGTTCTCCCTGGTGTGGTATGAAATCATCCGTTCATTTAATTGGTGCTTCTTAGAGAAATATAAGATTGAATTCTTCTTCGGTTAATGCAACATGGATGTTAGATACATGGATGATATCATGGAGAATCATACAATCTGATGGGCATAACATTTGTTGTTAACTTGGGCTCCTTGAAGTGGTTATAGCGCGCACGAGTATGTATATGGATCAGGGGTGGTCACGCCCAATCTAGGCGTGAGTGGTCACGCCCAATCTGGGCGTGTTCCACCCCAGGGTGACACGTGGCAGCCCAGTGAATGCGCGGTGTTTCCGTAAACTTCGGAAGGTCATAACTTTTGACTGGGAGGTCCGATTGAGGCGAAATTGGTGGTCACGTGATCGTTGTTCCGAGGAGAAGCCCCTGGCAAGTTTTCGAAGGAGACTTGGTCCAAAATTTTTCCCAAAAAAGGCCTCTAAGTGCCTCAAAATTGCGATTTAACATTCGAACCTCCAAAAATTTGCTCGTTTTTTTATTTTGATTCAATCAATCAGTGAATTGCATGCTATTTTTTATTTTTTAGATTACTTCTCTTAATTTCAAGCGTTTTGACATAAAATACGCCTCCATCGGACATTCCTATCACAATTTAGGGTTTACAAAATGTAGGGTTTAGGGTTGACATAAATGAGGGTTAGGTTTAGGGTTCACAAAATTTAGTGTTTAGGGTTGATGTAAGTTTAGGGTTTAGGGTTCACAAATTTTAGG
>CM023951.1:24724571-24786276 GCA_013407115.1 Glycine latifolia
CCTGGGGTGGAACACGCCCAGATTGGGCGTGACCACTCACGCCTAGATTGGGCGTGATTGGGCGTGACCACCCCTGCCCAGTTTGGGCGTGACCAACAGCCCCAGATTTGTAATATGTTTCAAAACAGCCCCAAATCGGTAAATTTATATTAAAAATGTATTATTTGAGTTCTTTTACCGTGAAAGACTACTTTTTGTTTATAATTAAGCCTCTATCCCCATTATATGAGGAAAGACAGCTTGCGAGTATTCTTGTTTTCATGTAATTAGTGTGTTCTTGTCATGTAAAGTGCTTTATTTATCGATAAAGATTAATTGTTAGTGGGGAATTGGAACTCATGATCTCTCTTTCTTTCCATTTTCCTTTTACCACTAGACTTACCTTATATCTCTTGGACTTAAATATGTTTTTCGTTCTCATAAATATGAAAATGTTCAGCATTTGTCTCTCCAAAATTTTTAATACGTTTTTCATTGTCACAAAATTGAAATGTATCATTTTTGGTCTGAATATAAGTTCAGGTAAATCCAAATATACGATGATGACTTCTTACATCAGTTATACATATAAACGAGGTAAATGTAATGTTTTTTTATATCGGTTATGCATATAATTGATGTTAAATGTGACATTTTTTACATCGATTGTGCATATAATCGATGTAAACCATGCATGTAGGTTCAGATATTTGAATCTTACTTCAACCCAAAAAAGTAACACATTTCAATTTTGTGAGTACGAAAAATGTACTGAAATTTTTGCAAAGATGAATACCGAACACTTTTATATTTATGAAGACAAAAAACATATTTTAGTTTATCTCTATTATTTATAAAGTGTTTTCTAACATGTGAAATGTCAATCACTACTGCAAAAACCAGTTTTTTATGACAGTTCCATGTGGCATTTAACGACGGTTATATAACTGTCTTTATAGTTGATGTCGTTGAAAGTCTCCACTTTTGACGATGGTTTCAAATCGTCTTAAAAATAATAATTTCTAAGGCGGTTTTGTGCCTAAACCATCTTAGAAAATTATTTTTTAAAAAAATTTAAAAAATGGGGTCTTCTAAGACGATTCCTAAGGAAAACCATCTTAGAAACTGGAGCTTCTAAGACGATTTTTCTTAGGAACTGTCTTAGAAGGGCTCATTTTAAAGATGGTTATCCTTTGGAATCGTCTTTGAAGGGTATAATATCTAAGACGATTTCATCGAAAAACCGTCTTCGAAATTATTATTTTTAAAAATATTTATAAAATTAAATGATACTTCTAAGATGGTTAAAAAAAACTGTCTTAGAAGCTCCAGTTTCTAAGATGGTTTTCCTTAAGAACCGTCTTAGAATGACCCTTTTTTAAAATAAAATAAAAAATAATCATTTATAAGATGGTTCCATCGAGAAACCGTCTTAGAGTATCCCTTTTTTAAAACCCTCTAAGACGGTTCTAGATAATAATCGTCTTAGATACTTCCTTTCTAAGACAGTATTACTATAAACCGTCTTAGAAAGTGTGGTTTGATTTTTTTCCTACAATTCATTTTTTGATTTAATTGAAGTTTTATGATGATAAAGCATACCATGATTGATAAAGAATTAATAGCAACCTCATCATACATCTTTGACAACAACAATATTCTCAAAGAATCAATCCATAGGAATGTTTTGGCATTTCAAGATAAGTCAATACAACATTATCATAAAAGAACAATATCCTCAAAGAATCAATACAACATTATTATGCATTGTGATTAGAAGAATACATGCCTAACTACCTCTAGCCACATCATGCAGAGATATGAGTAAGTGACACAATCTACACAAGGACCTAACTCATATAAATGCACAGTTACAACCTTAAAAAGTAACAACTGCTGCATTCAACAATTCAGATTATAGTTTGAAAATGGTATACAATCATTTACATGCAGGAGGGCAAAAACAAAATAATTTCCTTTAGTGTTTGAAATTACAAAGGGAGAACAAACTTGTGTTTCATCTTTTAATCTTCTCTACACAACTATACATGAAAGCCTTTCAGTAGTCAAATACATCATTGAAAGTATAAACAAGCATGTATGGCACTTAGCATTTTGACCTCTCAAGTTTCAACCATACATCCCTTCACGCTCCCAAATTGAAACCAGGAATTTGAGCATTTCTATTTATTGAAAATCAAATTATCAATTTGTAATATTGCATTCTGACCTCAAAAATCTCAGCAAGGAACCATAAATATACATAACACTTACAGATAAAGGTACGGGCTGGGGAAAGGTTGTCTAGTCTCAAGCAAACTTTCAAAAGTTTCATTCCAACTACAACAAACATAATGACTAACAAGTCATGTACAGGGAGAAAGTAAGCAGCGGGAAAAAAATATGATGGAGACTTGAGCTTGTAAAATTCCATATAATTAAATAGAAATCTTGGAATGAAACATTGTGTAATGGATAATGTGTGCTTCAAGGTCTAAAAATATGCCTTGTGCTTTCAACTATTGTTAAATTGAACAAACAAGAAAGAAAAATAGACCCAAAAAAATTGATAGTACAAACAAAAGGTAAAGGTTACAGTTAGCGATACACATAAGCTAGAATATCTACCCTATTATTACCTGGTCTTTCTTAATCAATTTGGACCATTTTTTTTTTATAGATAAAATCACATGTTTTCTCATGTGAAAAGTTGATACAATAACTCATATCACCCAACCAAATTATTCTCCTGCAAATAACACAAGCATTGATTAAGTGATTATAGTTCTTTTACACAGAACTTGTAAATACAGAATTAAAGCAACCTGCCAACCAGACATAAAAGGAATAAGCATCCTGAAAGCAATCCCACTGAAAAGTCATATAAAATCAACCAAACTATGGCAGAAGTATTGGCTATGAAAACACTACTGAATCTAACATAAAAAGGGCTGAAGTATTGACTAATGCTCATGAATTCATAAGGTACGACAGACCTCTAATAGAAAACATTTTTTTCAAAAATAAGTTTTGATGATGACACACGTTAATCATTCTTTATTTTGATGCCAAAAACTCTTTCATTTGCCTAAACTCAAGATTAGGGAAGAAAACAAGAATTGCAATCAACACTAACCAAATCACCTTTTGATTTAATGAAATGTTCTTAAAACCATCAATAGTAGCATTGGAAGCACATTGCTGTAAAAAAATTAACCTATTTATGTCTTGTAATATTAAATCTAGTCAAACAAAATGGTTTTGAGGACCTGGAGCACAACCAACATTCTCCAAATAGTCCAACTATATATTTCATAGTGAAACAGTAGCAAGACACTGTAAGGACAAAGTATGAAAGAAAGAATGGTGTAATAACCAATAAAATCACTCTTCCTCAACTCTTGGTTGATCTCGGCCTTAGCATCTATGGTAAATTATTACTCGTTGGACAAAATAAAATAATTCAAAGAGCTGAAAAAATAGAGATGAAGATGGGATGGAAAGAAAGAGCTGGAAAAGAAACATATCAATAACCATGATGCATGGATAGATGGAAGGTCACTCCCATGGCAAAGAGAAACAACAAAGAGCTTGTTGCACAACCCAAAAAATGCCCATGGGATAAGACGACGAAAACATGGCTCAAGTCCTTCAATTAAAAAGGACAAAGAATTAAATAGCTGAGTAGATATTTCAGAAAAGAAAATGACAGAGAAAACTGAATAAGTGGGTAATTAGTAATCCAAATTCATAATAGAATAGGAAAGAGGAACTAAAATTTTTACTTAGAAATCTAAAAAGTTGGAGAGAGAATTTCATGTATTGCATTTTGAACATGTAATTACAGTATTTAAAATAAATACTCTCATGTTACAAGAGTTAGGCAGAAGCTGAAAAATCAAATTTAAGTTCTCCATTAATAAAATTTATTAACTGCAAAAGACATTAATAAAATCTATAAAATAAATAAATAGAGAGAATATTACAAAAGTATTGGATAAGCCACTACACCAGGTAATGACACATGTAAAAATTTCCATTGTTGTAACTTTCTTGTATTATTTATAGATAGATAAATAGATATTATTAGGCTAAATTATAAAATGGATGGAAGTAGTTGCACATCCATTGGAATATCAACAAATAAAAGATGTAGATACACCTACTTGGCGGAATTTCAGGTTCTAAATGGATGTGCAACTACTTCCATCCATTTTATATAAGTCATAAGCTATTTTCATAAGTTATTCTATAGAGCTTCGATCTGAAAATAAGCTTAAAACAGTTTTTGGATATATCATAAACTGTCCCAAAACTTACACAGGTGGTTACCTTTTAAGATAAGTCCCACCAAGCTGAAAATAAGGTCTTCCAATTGCCTTTTAAATGTTGCTTATGTTTTTAAATATTATCTGACATTGTGTGTGACCACCTTATCCTTTTGGGCTTTAATTTTAGGAAAAGAGAAACCCAAAACAAAATTAGTTCAAACATTATCTAAACATTAGCTAGTTTTGTAATTTTCCCAAGTTTAAACTAGTTGCACCTTAAAACCTCTTGGAACTAAGACTTTTTCTTTTTGTGTTGGTGGTGTTTGTCAAGGCAATGGAATTAATGATGGGTTTGAGACATACTGTGGAGAAAGAGGAGTTCAGCTATCAGGAGGGGTCACAAACAAAGAATAGCCTTAGCAACGACCATACTGAAGAATCCTGCAATACTGCGTCTAGATGAGGCTACTGGTTCACTTGATAGTGTGTCACAAATCTTAGTCATAAATCGCAGGATTTATTTTAGAGATGCATTTCACATTTTAAAACCACTAACAAATATATATTATTATGAGTCATATAAATAGAGCTTTTAAAACTTACATATGCTTTTTGTAATTTCTACACACTTACTTAATCTCAAGAGTTTTTATACATATATTAACTGGAGTTCAACTTCTATGGATTGCTAGTAAACCTATTTGAATATTTCATCCTTAGACTAGAGATCAATGAACAACTTCTAAAACAAATGAAATAAGTATACGACTTTGTTAATTAGTATGAATACTGAACATTTTGAAGCAATAAGTTGATTACTGAAAATGGGGAAACCTGGAATTAGGTAACTTATACGACTCTGTTAATAAAAAAATTGCAAGTGGGTTCAATTATTCGATTTTACAGACCATGAGTTGATTACAATAAGTGGTACAAATGGATACTTACTTATATGACGATGGCCCTTTTAAGACGGCAACGCGGCACGGGAGAGGGGCAGGTTCGACAACCAGTGAGTTACAGATGAAGTTGACGATGGAGGCGTGACACAACGACAACTAAGTTCAACAGGAACAATGGGTTAGGGAGTTAGGAAGGAAATGCCGAAGAGTGAGTGAGGGAGTGAGGAACGACACGACGGAGAGTGGGTGAGGGAGGGCACAAAGAAAAATGGGTGACAAAGGCTAGGGCACGAGGAAAGACGTGATTGGTCATGCGGTGAAATTTTTTGTTAATAAGAGTCATTGGAAACCATGAAGGTTTTCAATGAAAACCGTCGTTGTTTTCAGGTTTCACAGATGATTTTCTAAAACCATCTTTGAATACACCAAAAACCACAATGGTTTTCCTGAAGACCATTGTCGTTTTGAGGTTTCAAAGATAGTTTGGCGAAAATCGTCTTTGAAATTTTTGAAGTATTAATAAAATTATCATTGCTTCTCTTTCTAAGACGATTTTGTGACAACCGTCGTAAAAATGATTTTTTTTAGTAGTGAGTGGGGGCACCAACCTAAAAGATTTTCAGATAAAGATGTTGTTATAGCCATAGTACATGGATTCATTGGTCGATTAAAAGATGGTGGGATAATTTATTAAATAAAGGTGATAGAAACTCAATGTTAAATACAATATGAAACTCATGAACAAACACTACTAGAAAAAGTACTATTCACGACACACTAACTACGATGGTTGCCATAAACTTAGTTAGTATCACAATGACAGTGCTGTAATTATGTTAATGGTGTACGAAGACGATTTTCGTATAACCGTCTTCGAATGGTAAGTTTAAGTCTTTGAAAAGGGAGTACAACGACGGGTTTGATAAAATCATCGTAATTCTATCGTTAGTTAACTAGCGTTTTCAAAAAACCGTCTTTGAATAATGTAAGTTTATTTTTTCATTTCTCTGTGACTAACCTTCACCTCATATGCATTCACGCATAACCTAGCTTCTTCTCTCGTTTTGTGTTCATCCTCGAAGCCTGCTTATTTTAGAATTTTGATCTGTTCGAGTTTGTGTGACCCTCGATTGTTCTCTCTCTGAACCCTCGAATGTTCTCTCTTTGAAAATCATCGAATGTTCTTCTCTACTAAAGCCCTCACACCCACCTAGCGTGTCTTCTAAAGGTCTGCGAAGCTACACCGGCTCAGTTCCTTTGTTCACGGTCTCCGTCAAAGCTGTCTCTAGAGGTAAGAACCTCTGTCCGTCAAATGTTTGTTTTCCTTCCATGTGGGTACTACGTTGAATCCATGCCCCTTTTGACTGCGTTGTGTAAGGGTAGTGCAACAATGTTTATTTAATTTATTTTCTACATTACTGTATTGTTGTAAGCTGTATGAACTTACAATTGTTAGTACTAAACCACAATGAGCGAGGCGTTGACCCTACATAAGCATTTAAACTGAACTCTGCCTATTGTATTATGTAGCAGTTAATTGTACTTCTGGTGCCATTTTGTTTATTTTTTCATATGTATATATACAAGTATTTGGTGATTTTAAAAAAATGTTTTATTCTCAGCATTATTAATTGACAAACTAAAATAAGTTTGGCTTACTTGTGTTGGTGGATGGGGAATTGAATGGGGTTAAAATGGAATTGGTGGATGAACGAGGTTTAATATAGTTTAATATAGAACCTTAGCAAGCCTTTTTTACGTTATTACCATGAGATAAGCATGAACTTTGAACGGGGTTTAAATTTGAAGATAACTTCCACATATGAGTTGCTACTGAGCATCAATTTTCTTCTTTTCTTAGTAGCAGCTTGTTTGGTTATTCCAACTACTGGTTCTTTTGCAAGGAGTAACATATAATTTGACACCTCGATTGCATCATAATAGTCCTTCATCCTTTGGATCTCTAAATATGAACCTTGCAATTCTTTGTTTTGAAAAGGTTGTGTCACTCCTTTTTGTTTCATTCTCTGATTGAGTTCTGCAGCCTTCTTTTGTTCCTCGCGTATTTGATCTTCAACATCAGATAGTTGTTGATTCAGCCTAACAATGTCACCAGCTTCAATAGATGTTCCTTGGACAACATTTGATTTTGACTCTTGTTTAAGGAACTTGTCTGCAACAAGATCAACACTTGGGTGCCCAAAAGAGTCAAGGTTGTTCCCAGGAGAGAACACCACAATAGCAACTTCTGCTCCACACAAAATGGATAATTCATTCACTTTTTTGAACAAACCTGTTCGACGCTTGGAAAATGTAACTTGCTCGGTGTTGGAGTCCTTCACCTCCTTAATGTCAATCTTACGACGACCCATAATTCCTGCAACTGCTTCACACAAATAATTACTAATTAAGAGAAATAATACAAGATAACAACAGCTTAGAAAAGGTTGGAAGTATATGATATGATTTCACCCCCCCCACTTCTTTATTTATACACATATTCTCTCCCAAGGTTCAATGTTTCTAATATAGAATTTACAAATTCTAATTATTTTTTATTGTGTATATGGGAAGTGTTTTAATATATCTCTAAAAGAAAAGCACACTCAGCACGTGTAGTTGCATCAAAAGTGATAGGAGAAGCATAATTTTCCAAAAGTCAAAACCTGACCATGATAGGTAACTTCTGAAATTAGTAGAATAAAAAGACCACGATAATTTAATATAATCTAAAAGGCTTGCTATACTTTCATTGACACTAAAATCTCCATTCAAATGATGTTCTTCTATTGAATCAGGAGTCCCATACCCTGAGCTATGACTATGCCACATTCTTTAGACCTTTGGTGTGAGGCTTGAAGCTGTAAGCACTGAATGGGTCTTTAAGTAACATGGTGTCTTTTCTTTTATGTTTCCTTTGTGCATGCAAGAATTCATTTGCTAAAGATTCCAACACTCTAACTGTCAATGGTCTATTTCTGGTGCTCTTCCTCCTTGGAATTGTGTCATTTGGCTTTAACTCAGATCATCTTCCTCTGTCATTGCCATCATTTCACCATCTTCAAACTTCAGTGGAACCTGAGGTCCATTGAAGTTGATGGAATGTCGTTATTCCCATTTCTTAACTTTGTCACAAGAAGTACCCCTGTCAAGACAAACTCTATTTAATTTCTTTTTTTTTTTTCAATTCCATACTTACTTCAGCTGAACAAGAAATTAAAGTCACATCTTGCTGATGATCAAGTGGATTACCAACATTCTTGTTGGTATCTGGTGAGCAAGATGACTGGGAGAGTCCCAGATTTTCTTATCTGAATGACCTGATCTTGCTCTTTGACTGAATTGATTCTCTATGTTTCTCTTTGCTTGATTTCCATCAGGCACACAAGTTTTCTGATTTTCAAAGTTTTCTTCCAGCTTGTTTGCAATATCAGGGTTAACATTCACTAATTTTTGGCTAGTAGCATCTGTATTGTGTTTACCTTTCTGGCAGTCAGCATCACTAGTATTCTTTTTACTATATACATTAGTAGTTTTTGTATTACATGGTGAAATGTCGTCTTAGTTTAAGTTTCCTGTGTTTTCTTTACTAACATGCTTGTTCCCTTTATTATATGTGTCACTTGATTGAAAGAGGTACGTTGTCTGACACAGTATTTTTCATTTTTTTTTTTGCTTACTGTTTGGTGCTGCAATAATTAATTATGTCTCATTTTATATGGGACGGATTAATGCATGTATCTTGAGGTGGCTCCTAGAAGTCTAGATAGAGTGACTTGATTAGTTTTATGACTTTTATGTGAAATGAGTTGATAGTATAAATTAAAAATACTAGGGATAATGTTGATCTAATTATGTTATTTTTGTGGAGTAGCTACTTAGATATGTTTAATTTATGATTTTATAAATTAGACATGTGACTAATACTTATAATCTCTACTATCTTGTGAAATTTCACTTCACTAGCAAAAAAACAATTGCATATTTGTCAAATCACTGCATCCGAGATTGACTTTTGGGCGTGCGTTACTTATTATCTTCGTTGCTGCTATGGTTTGGCTTTCACTGTAGTCTCCTTTTTTTTATATTTGATCACACTTCCAAGTGGGTTTCTTATGCCGTGGCTTCAATGGGGATTTTCCCAATACTTATGTTTCTTCTCTTTCAATTTAAGTTTTTTGACAAACACTTGTGGTCTAGATTTTATCTTCCATCCGAACTATAGTAACTTTACATAGTTATAGACACTAGCAAACTACAAAACTTTCTCCTCATTTTCTGTATCTTGATTTATAGACAATGTGGCAGTGTCCACACCGTGTTATTTGTTTGTGAAACAATTAAGCTCGTCTTTGAATTTAAGACTATCGTGCATTTTCTATCTTAGTATTTGTTACTTAATTTGAGACTATAATGCCTTTTCCGAAAACTGCATATCCTACGTTAAAGCTTTGCCCCTTCTTTCCATGTGGTTGGTGAATGGAGCAAGTACATGTCACAACTCACAACCACTGTTATTATGTTAAGAACCATTTTGATTGGCATTTTAATAATAAATTATAGTTATTCCAAACTTTGAGTAAGACCCCGACTATTCTGTGTTTCCTAGAGCATATCCATATTAAATATAAACTTCATATATCTCCAATCAGGGACGGAGGCATGTAAGCATGTGGATCTAGAGCTAGGACCAAGCTACCTGTACTTTGGAATTTTAACCTTTGACCTCTTTCTTATTAGCATTCCAAGTAGATTCAAAACCATAAGAACATTCTTTATGTTCCACCTTAGATAACGTTCACCTCATGGTAGGCACAAGTTCCACATTGATTAGTTAATTATTCAAATCATTCTTTATTATTGTCTGACATGTGTACTAATTATCCCAACTCGTGCTTGTAACTCAAGTGATGTTCTTTGATAAGTTTGTTTAAATGTATTTGTTAAAAAAATATTTATTTTAATAAAATAAATTTTTTTCTATTTTTTAGTGTATTTGTCTAAATTGTATTTATGCTTAAAAAATAGTTTCTGCTTATTTTGATCAATGTTATTTGTTTATTAAATAAGTGCTTATTTAAAAATATTTATTTTCAAATTACTTATTTTAAGTTTAATCAAACTAGTTTGAGGCGAGATTGGTTTTACAGAGCAGCGATTAGTGGTGCTTATATATTAAAAACCAAATAAGTATATTATATAATAAAAAATAATAATGTTATGTTATAAACATAATGAAAATAATTTTAAAAAATGTATAATTTTTTTCAAACAATTCATTTGTTTGTATTTTCTCTTTCATTTGTCCAAAACAAACATAAATAATTAATTTCTACAATTATTTCCTTTCTATTTTAATTCATCTGAATAACACATCTTTTTTTACTTTATTTCTTATTTATTTCTATCGGCCTAACATCTTATTCTTTTCCTCTTGTCTCATCGTGCAATAAGTTCAACATAACAAAAATTCAAAATGTTGCATGCAAATCATGTTGTCGGAGCAGTGAGTTAGTTCCCCTAGATACAAGTGTGATTAAGATAGGCATCCTCGTAAAAAAAAATTTGAGCCATAACACACCCAAAATCTGAATCTAGTGCCTACCATAACCAATACCTACATGAGATTAAAATTTCTCATAAGTCATAACTATACTGGTAAATGGCTATTTCTAATTGGAACAGTTTATATCTCCACTTTTAACCTAAAATAAGGGTTTTAAGGAGAGTATTCAATGCCCTATCCCTCCTAATCTTCCTAAACTACTAAGAAGTAAGTATCTATCTAACACTGCTCCTACAAAATCTACTCCAATTCCCCATAAGAACATTCTAATGACGAGCGTATATGAGAAGTAATGAATAAACCAACATAGGTTCATCTACATTTCTTCATTACAATCCTCTTCATCATCATCAACCCTTCCATTTATGTTGGCTAGTTGAATGGGATCAATGGTCATTTTTTCCATTTCAGACAAGGACCATCCAGGGTATTCCTCATGCTTCTCTTTTGACACTGATTTTGCAGATGAACTAGTTGGGACAGAAGTTGGTGTGACTAATGAATCCACATCCTCATCTGCGTCCAAATTCAAGTGAAAATTTCGAATGGACACTTCAGCCGGTTTGCTTACTGGAAAACTTTGCTTAAATACTTCAGGGTCCAACACATTTTCCATGCTTTCATTGCTTTGAGTGTGGTTGTCATTCTGCTTCAATACATCATAATCATCTTCCACTACTACAAAAGCCCAGTTCTACGACGGTTAAAAACCCCATTCTAAGTCGGGCAGCAAACTGTCGTTGATTTGTTCGTCGTGGTTTACATTTTCATATCAACAACGTTCGAAAGACCGTCTTCGTTAAAGGTATATCCACGACGGGTCATTTGACGTAAACCATCTTTGAATTGTATAACTGGATGTTTTAAAAAAGGCATATCCACGACGGGCCATATGATGGCAACCGTCTTTGAATTGTTTAATTGTATTTAAAAAAAAAAATAAAACAATATATCTACGACGGTCTCCTTGTGTAACCGTCGTTGATATAATTATATGAAATGCAAAATAACGTCGGTCTAGAAAGCTAACCGTCTTTGTTTAATTTCCTTTTTTTAATTAATAACGTAACAACGACGGTTTAAGTGGCCCGTCTTTGATTATTAACGTACACATACAAGTATAACAACGACGGTCATCTTGGAACCGTCTTTGATATCATGTTTTTTTTTTTCAGCTTTTATATTTTATTCCTTTTCAGCTTTTATATTTTCTGTGCCTGTAATTTTTTTAAGCAAGACATAATTTATTGCAGTTTATATATCACTGACTGGTGTAAGGTCAAGGAGCTTCCAATTCAAATTCCAGTGCATACAAGATATATTAAACAAATAATTGCAGATCATTGAAAAGATTCCCAACATTATCCAACTCATCAAATTTCAGTGCAAAGATTAGTAGGGTATTCCCAAATGATGTTCATAATTAACTACAATAAACTGATTAATACACAGTTTCAGGACCACATAACAAATGTTTTGCACAATGAGGTAAATAATAAATTCTTAATGAATGTCTCTCTGCTTGTGTTCCAGAAAAATATATTAACAAACTAAAATTAAATTTTATGCTTGAGGAATTTGTTCCCTATATTATTGTTCCAAGGAGCAACATCCCAGATTGGTTTCATCATCAGAGTGCTAATGGTTCAATTTGTCTAAGTGTCTTCAAGGCTGCATGGTAAGCCAGTGAAACTGTTCTTTGGTAAAGTTTTTGAATTGGACAAATGTGCTATTACAACCGATTTGCTTTCATGAGTATACGAGGTTAACATCAATGATCAAAAAAGCACTTGTGATAGAAAGAGGTTTTCACTCATTGGATACAAGTCATGTGTGGCTGCCTAAGATGAATGTCACCATAGGATTTCGTTTGATATGGCCCTAAAGATGGATACAAGTCATTGGTTTTGATATGGCTGCCTAACATAAAAAACCACTTGTTATAATAACAGGTATCTATAGTATGCAAGTCCTATAGTGGCCTATGAAAAAGGTAATTTCACTTGTATTAATCATTTTGTTAGCACATAAGTTTAAAGTTCAGCACCATCATCATTAGGATTTGGGATACATTCAGATTTTTTATTTTGGTCAAAATACATTCAGCTTGAGAAACAATTTCAAGGGGAACAGACATCATAACAGTATATGTATGGAAAATCCAAAGGAAGACATGATAACAGACATCATGACCAGCACATCAAAATTAGCTTATCAAAATACTCACAGTAGAGTTCAATGTAACACTTATTTTATCAATGACATCAACAAAGTTCTCATCCCTCTTCAATCCAACCAGGTTCATTAGCAACCATGGAGTTTGTAATAGCTGTACCTGCCATTCGTTTGGTACCTTGCTGCAAATATAGGAGTCTAACTAGTCAACAAAATTATGCAGGTTCATTACATGGAGGACTATTTTAATTGAAACTTGTTGAAGAGAGACTTGGCATGCGAATAGTTGTAGACAACTATCTATTAAAAAATGGTAGAAATAGGCACTAAAATATAAATGAAGTTTAGGTAAGCAAGGTTTGGTAGCCAACATGCGGATACAGTTAATTTCCACAAGCAAATCATCAGTTGAAGCAAGGAAGAATAGGTCTAAAGAAACATGTAACATATACGAGATATCCAAAGTACTTACCCTGTTGCTGCCAAAAGTAAGTCCAGCTGACAAAAAACTATTACATGCTATCCCAGGACAATGACCTGCAAAGTGATGTGCAACCAAGCCCAAAAAACATGGCTTTTTTTATGTAAACAACCATTTAAGATCTAATAATATTGCAGTAAAAGGAAAAATTTGTCAACCATTACTACAAATTTGTGGCCACTGTCTACAACTTAATATAATTTGTCAACTACATGCCTCAGTTTAACATTGTTGCAAAACATATGAAAACATCAAGTAGTGTGTAATTTTATAGGTCCCACAGTTGTATCATATATGTTGCCCATTTCTTCCGAATTGATGTGATGGTCTCCAAGTCTAATGGTGATCTATTTGCAAAGAACTAGACACAGTTAATGGACACAAGTTAGTCACGTTCATCATAGACAACAACAACCTAACCAATAAAGGGTCAATAAATTAGTAAACAAAATAAACATACTGTGGTCCAATCACTTGTGAGACCCCCGCTTACTATGTTCCACATCCATTGCATTACATAGTAGCCACACTCATAACCGCCACTTTGGACATGACTCTAAAATTAACGCCGGTTTATTAAAGTTACTTAGGTAAATATGAAAAAAACTATATCAACAAGTAATGCCCAATTTATATGTTATGCATATATACCAACATACCTTAACTTCAATCCAGTTAGGTGGAGTATTCTTCAAATTCTTTATTACACTACATTCACATTTCACATGATTAATGAGTATCACATTCCCGTACCAATATTTAATGAATTTTTTTCTGAAATGGTTTAGAAAGCTACACTTAACTTGTTAATTGCAGATTTGATGTATGTATCAGGCCTTTTACGCAATGAACAAAACCACACAACAGTGTTGGTCCTAGGACACAAAAGAAGAAGCTGCCAATGGGCCCTGCATAATAAGTAATTCATGTATAATGGTGAACATGATGCATTGGGAAAACATTTTCATTCTATGACTTAGGCAGTCTTACTGGTTCAAGTAAGCTCCAAGGTAGACCTCTTTTTGTGATTCGATCAACCATGCTTCAATATATTGTTGACATTGGTCTCTTTTGTCCTTTATGTTGCGTATAGATTGTGGTTCAAGAAATCCATAGACAAGACCATAGCCAAATGATCTACTGTACTCTTCCAGAAACCTATTTCAACGATACAATAACAAGCAGTTAAAGTAATATATTATCACGAATTTTCATGAGTTGCAGTTAATGTAAACAAAATAATAAATGTTCCCTATATACTTACATCATCCACAATTGAATGATCGCTATGTTCAAACATTTCTGACCATCTACTATTTCATTTATGTCAGAAAATGTTACAAACAAAGAGGCCCCTACATCAGCAACCCCAAATTTACTAGCATTCCAAACTAACTCAACCGGCCTCTGGTAAACCTGATACATCCTCTTAATCAACTCACCCAAAGGGTCATCTCCAGCACGTATGTTTGCATTGTCAACAACTGATTTCACAACTTTTTTTAAATTCACCTGTTTAAGATTTGTTAGTGTTTATCAAAAATTAATAACATAACCTCAGTAAGCGAAGCCCTTAAAGTATTAGCTCATTCTACACATCATTAACCAATATTCCATACCTCTTTTGATACAGCTTTCACAAGCTGTGTAGGCCATGCAACGAATGTGCCAATGGACTGTCTTACATACTTACACTCTGTAGAGGCATATGGGACTTCAGCGTCACCATCAATCACCTTTGTAACACTGACTCTGACCACATCCTGTGTATACGAAACATTGTGTATGGTCGCTGCACCTTGGCAAACTTTTCCCAGTGCGACTAGCCTTGTGGAATCACCCGAATACACGTGCAACCCCATACTAGGCTCCGCATCAGTGCCTAGCTCTTCCCCTGATGCATTGGCAACACGCTCAGCACAACTTTCCTTTGTACTGACGCGTGCAGCTAATACAAGCCCATCAGGCATTTCTGGGGGTGAGTAGGCTGAAGGCATTTGCGATCTCTCCATCTTTATGGCCTCATGTACCTCTTTTTTTATCATGTCCAAACTAAGTTTTTTATCCTTCTCTGCTTCTCTCTTCCACTCTTCCCTTAGGTGAGTTATGATGTCAGTCATTTGTTGTGGAGTTATTGATGCATTGGAACTACTGGAGCGTCTAGAACATTGTCCGAAGTACTGACTGATGGTAACCCCAGATCCTGCTCCACGCACACGACCTGGGTGCTCCGGTCGGCCAATTGCCGCACTCAGTATGTCATTACGGCCATCAGGAACAAATTCACCTTGTGACATCTGCTCTTCTAATGAGTCCTGTAGTTAGCACACAACCAACAAACTTCAGTTGTACCAATAAATATGTTTTCAGATATCAGATGAATTAATAAAATTAGATTTAACTAACAATTTTATCTGATATTTGTTTTGCCGCCTTCGATGTCATTTGGCCATATAACTTTGTGCGGGCCATCTTCCACTTAACATGCCTTTGAATTGGTGACGGAGGATCCACGATCGGTGATGGTGACTCAGTGTACATTGCATCTTGTTGAAGTTTCCTCCGTTTCTCATCCAGCAGTTTCTTGTCAAGCAAAGCATACCCTCCGCGGGACAACAAGTGTGGGCAATCATTGTATTTTTGTATTGCCTTGGCCTTAGATCTTATTCCCTGTGATGTATTCAAAATGAGTTATATTGCTCTAAGTAAACAATTTGTGTAAACATACATTGTTCTATTGTAATGAAAGCAAAGACATATAACCTCCCAACTAGGATTTTTGCGTGATGCAACAAACTCATTCCAGGTCTGTGGATCCAAGTCATACTTCTTAAAAATGTCTTGCATATGTTGCCCTTCAGGGTCAGCATAAATGTATTTCGTGGTTAACCACGACTTAAACTGCCTCCATCTAGTAGCCACTGATGACATCACTTTGTCCTTCGCCTTTTCTGCTTTAGGGATGTCAAATGTGGACTGCAATAATAAATTCAGTAAGCGGTGATATTACACAACGTTTACAACATTCAAAACTTTAACAAAAATACAATAATTAGTTACGTAACTTACCATTATGTCATCCCAGACGAGGTTCTTCAAAGATTCTGGAACATCTTTCCAACTACAGTGACCAATAGATATCTTTTCCCTTGCAACAACCCCTAAGTAGCTGTGAAACTTCTCTTTATGTGGCCCAGAACCTCTACCGGTTGCTGGGTCGACGTTCACTATTGGTCTAGCCTGATCTACGTGTCGTAATGTCAACGTTGTCAACCTTGTGGATCGTCTACTTCTCCTAGACGTGGATGCTGAAACATCAGGTACTTCAGAAGGGGACCCTGGCGGTGTAGTCATTAGGCTGTACATGGACAACAAAAAAGCATTAGAATAAACCGATTCACAAATCCCATGATAGTTATAATAACAATTCAAAAGTAATAGTAATACAATTAATAACAATTTTATAAGGAAATTGATTACTTCTTAATAAGACAATCACGTATGAATGTTCTCTCATAAGCCTTCATCATGATCCTCACGATTTGCATGTTCCTCATCCAGTGCATGTTCATCCACTACGGGAGGCATATGTGGAATGGCTGCATTTAGCTCAGTAACATATAGTGCAGTTTGTTCATTATATTCATTATTTGGTGGTTTTCTTCCATGTAAAACCACTGAAAATCGGGAGTCCGTTGGATCCTGTACGTAAAACACCTGTATCGCTTGTTCAGCCAAGATGAAAGGCTCGTCTTTGTAACCCACCTTTTTTAAATCCACCAAAGTGAATCCCATACGATCTTGATGGACACCAGTGTTTCCATTTACCCAATTACACTTAAAAACAGGGACCCTGAATTCTCTGTAATCAAGCTCCCAAATTTGCTCAATCACCCCAAAGTATGGCATTTGAGCGCGAATTGGGTTCTTATCTGATGCACTGCAAAAGTGATCTGAATTTGCCTCAACACTTACTCCATTATTCTGCACACTGCTTACATCATCTTGTGCCTTTGTGTAGAATGAATAGTTGTTTATGTCATACCCCTTCCAAGTTGGAACATTGAGATTTGGTCCAATAGCTAGCTGTTTTAATGTTTTAGAAGCACTGGCATCGTCAAATATAACTTCTTTAAACCATGTAATGAATGTCTTGTTATGCTCTTGCAACACCTTCATGATATTCATCTTCGGGTTTGTCTCAGCAACAAGTTGTTTGTGCCTTTCCAAGTAAGGAATAACCTCTTGCGTATTATTCAAAACATACAAATGAGGAACGAAAACTTCACTTCGACTCATACTTACAACAGTGAATCCTCGTGTCCCCTTACCCGTGCGTGTTTGACAATGTCTGTCTTCAGGCAGGCCAACTGATTTAAGTGTGTCAATGTACTCAGAACAAAATTCTATACACTCTTCGGCAATGTACCTTTCCACAATGGACGCTTCTGGTCGGTATTGATTCTTTGAATACCCCTTTAACACCTTCATGTATCACTCTACAGGATACATCCACCTTAAGAAAACCGGACCACACAATCTGATCTCTCTCACTAAATGAACAATAAGGTGTATCATAATGTCGAAAAAAGAAGGAGGAAAATACATCTCTAGCTCACAAAGGACAACGGCAGCCTCATTTTCCAAGTCATCCAACTTTTTTGAATCAATGACTTTGCTACAGATTGCATTAAAGAAAAAGCACAATCGATTGACTGCAACCCGAACTTTCTCTGGCAATGTTCCACGGATCGCTATCGGCAGTAACTGTTGCATTAGCACGTGACAATCATGGGACTTCAACCCAACCAATTTCAGATCTTTAACGGAAACAAGGCTTTTGATATTTGAAGAGTATCCTTGTGGGACTTTCATATTGCGCAATGTATGACAAAAGGATTTTTTTTCCTTTGTTAACATTGTGTAACATGCTGGGGGCAAATATGTTCGGCGATCATGAGCCACCGGATGCAGTTGCTGTCTTATACCCATTTCAACCAAATCCTGACGACACTTCAACCCATCTTTTGTTTTGCCTTTGATGTTAAGAAGGGTGCCAATCAAACTATCACAAACATTCTTCTCCACATGCATTACGTCTAAACAGTGCCGAACATGTAGATTTGACCAGTAGGGTAAGTCAAAGAATATGGATCTTTTCTTCCATATGTTTTTCTCCGAAGAGTCTTTTTTTTGTGTCTTCCCAAACAAAGGAACAATGTCTTTGACCAACTCATACACTTCAAATCCATGTAACGGTTCAGGGGCTTTGTCATTTTCTTGCGTTCCATTAAAAGCTTTTTTCATTCGCCGGTACGGGTGATAAGACTTTAGAAACCGACGATGCCTATTATATATTGTCTTTTTTCCATGTTTTAGTTGCATGTAGCTTGTGTGTTTCTCACAAATAGGACATGCATGGTGTCCTTTGACACTATATCCGCTCAAATTCCCATAGGCAGGAAAGTCATTAATTGTACAAAAGATCATTGCTCGCAACCTAAAGGTTTGTTGCAGATTCCCATCAAACACATCCACCCCGTCAGTCCACAATGTTTTCAAGTCTTCTATCAATGGAGTTAAATACACACCAATATCATTTCCCGGTTGTCTTGGACCTGCTATCATCATAGACAACATTATGTATTTGCGTTTCATGCACAACCAAGGCGGGAGGTTGTAAATCATGAGCAAAACCGGCCATGAACTGTGGTTAGTGCTTAAATTACCGAAAGGATTCATTCCATCTGAAGCAAGAGCTAACCTTAGGTTTCTTGGATCGTCCCCAAAAGTAGGATACAAACAATCAATTGTCTTCCATTGCAGAGAATCAGCAGGATGTCGGAGCATGCCATCCTTATTTCGGCCATATGAATGCCATGTAAGGTTTTTGGCATCAGCAGGATTAGCAAACAATCGCTTAAACCTTGGGATAATTGGTAGATACCAACACACTTTTGCTGGCCTATTGCTGTTTGTGCTACTGTTTTGACTACAATCATCATTTTTATCTTTGTACCTTGATGCGCCACATGAGGGGCAGTTGGCCATTTCAGCATATGCATTTCTATACAAAATACAGTCATTGGGGCAAGCATGTATCTTCTGGTACTCCATTCCTACTGGACATAAGATCTTTTTGGCTTCATAGTGATTCTTTGGCAACTTGTTGCCTTTTGGTAGCATCTCCTTCAATAAGCTCAGCAACTCAGTAAAGCTTTTGTCACTCCACCCATATCTTGCCTTCAGGTTCACCAAAGCTAACACCGCCGACAAGCGTGTGAAGCTTGTGCAATGCGGATACAGTTCATCCTTTGAATCTTGTTTTATTTTTTCATACAAAGGTGAATGTACACTTCTGAAAGTATCTTGACCAAGGTCGCGTATCATATCTTCTATGTGATCTCCGCTATCAAAAGAAACAGGCGCAGTCGTTGAAATTGTTGGGACCTGTGGCAATTCACCATGCCATATCCATTTGATGTAGTTTGGATTTATCCCGTGACATATAAGATGTGATTTTATGTCATTAGGTGTATGTCGTCTCCCATTCATACATTTTACACATGGACAGAAATATTTTCCACCAACACTTGTTGCATTAAGTTCGGTAAACTTAATGAATTCATCTACCCCAACTTCATATTCATCACTTATGCGTGATGCTTTCATCCAACTTCGATCCATGACGAAATAAATAAGCTGTCATTTTGGTAATGTAAATGTTATATGATTTAATTAATAAGGTGGGGCCCTACCCATTTGGGAAGTTACATATTGTATACATGAGTTGTAAATATATGTTATGCATGGTTTGATTAATTTAATGAAATTTCGGCAGCATTTCGCATTGGTCTCCAAGTACACAACATCATAGGGGTGATTTGAATTCATCACCATGTAGTATGCACTCGGAGATCAATGCGACATGCAATTATACCGTAATTTCATTAAATTTAACAAACCTTACATAACATATATCATGTACAACTCATGTATACAATGTATAACCTCCCAAACTGTCCAAACGGACAATTCAAGGTTCAATTCAACGAATAATTCAAACTATCCGTATTACTCACTTAATTGATCCTTGAACGGGAAACTAAGGTTGACTAAGAATGCATTGCATGCTATGACAAAGCAATACTGACATATCAACAAAGGCGGTGTAAAACTTATAATATTGAGAAACAAGGGACATACCAGAAAAATATGGCCAATATGAAGCAAAGGAGAATCCGGTGACGCCAATGGTAGCAATGCACAGTTGTTTCATGAACGAAGAAAAGCTAGAAAGACGCCTTAAGGTCGTAACTGACTAAAAATCAACAACCTAAAACAACAATGAAAAATTAATTTTCACAATGTATTCAATATTTTCTATGTTCTATGTTTTTCACTTAACATAAGAACATGCTACACTGCAAAACTTGTTACAAGTAAATTATAAAATGCAACAACAAAGATAAAACTATCTAACCTTTTAAAAAGATCATGTAAGAAGTTCGGTCAGCAAAATAAAATCAATATTTCCTCAGCCTAGTTTTGTCTTCGCACATAGTAAAATTCCTGTAATGTCATAAATTAATCAAAAAAGCATTAGAAACTGTCAAAAAAGCATTAGAAACACTTGGTAGTGTAAGATATATATACTAGAGAGAGAGAGAAAGGGTTGGGGAAAAGGGGAAAGATGATCCTAAACAGTTCTGTAAGTATGAGTGATCCACTACTATAGTATACTAGAACAAAACTATTAGAGTGAGAACAAGTCCTTTTAATATGGTTATTAAATAATGATGGAAGACGTGTATTGGGCTTTGAGGAATGACAATATGGGTAATCAAGTTTTTAATCATGTACTTTACTCTTCCAAAAGTAAATGCTCTTGCAACTGATTTCGTAACCAGCACGTATAAATGTACCCAAAAAGCAGGTGCATCAATAACATTTCTATTGCTCTAAGTTCAAGGCATATATTTCAATCTCTTAACAATTAAGTGTAAGTAACCAATATTTCTTAAGTAATTAATTAAACCCTCCGGTTATTGTCTTTGAACATAGCAGTAACCACCCGTAGAGCCTGCAATCGAGTGTTACTTGTTTCTTTCATCAGACCAGTTAAGTGAGAAAAATAATGGAGGCTAGGCAAGCAACACATAAAAATGAGGCTATAGCATAAATGAAGAATATGAAAAGTAAGGGATTTAATTAATAATTTACATGGTACGTGACCTACATTAAAGTAATATAAGAATAGAATATGTATAAGCTACAATTGGAACCAGATAGAACAAACAAATGATAGGGGCAGTAGGAGTAGAGAGCATGGAACGTATGATTCCCCATTTCTTAGCAAGCAAGGAAACCTAGCCACAAAATAACTTGGGTCTCATTTCCCCATTTGTTTAGCAACAATCATTGAGACATATTCCTCCATTTCTTTACCAGTGAGCTGTCTCCCTTTCTCCACCAACATATTCGTATAATAGTTTCAGACATAACCTTATTTTTCTTCCTTTTCTATTTCTCAATACTGTTCAGTGTTCAGCAAACAACCTGAACCTTAGCACCACTTCATCACCAATAGTGAAGGGATTTCAGAAATGTAACACATGCGTTGACTTCTGTCGCTGACCCATTCTTTATATTTTTTTTGTTATCAATTTAGGGGTATAATTATCTTTACCCACATTTTGTATTTCTTTTCACTTATTTTATCTACTATTTCTAATAAAGAATTTTTTTTAAAAAAAATACTCCTTATTTGTTTAGTATTTTTTAAGAATAATTTTCTGTTTTTTGAAATTTGTTTATTTTCTGAATATATTTGAAAAAATTTCCCATTAAACATTTGACAAGGGTAATCACTGTACAAAACTGTGAACAAAATCAAATTGGTTAATGACTATTTTGGTCTTTACGTAAATTGGTGACAATTTTTATTTCATTTCTTAATGTGTATCAACTAATGTGAATCAATTTTTAAATATTAGAACTTAATAATAAAATAGTCAACAAAACTTAATCAAGAAGTTATTGTTCCACTTTTTACATATGCAAATACTAAATTAGAATCTTCATTCTTTTAGGAACTAAATATATGTTTGATTTCCAGTTTCGTTAACTAAATATAATTTTCCCAATGGATCAAAAATCTTATTTTTATGTTCATTTTACTTTCATTCGTTAAATTTCTATTAAAACATGTGTTACAATATTTTTAATTACAAACCAAACATAGTCTAAATTCTATCCAATTTATATATTCAAGGATTAAAATAATCATTAATTACCTAAACCGAAAATTATTTTTAATATTCAAGACAAAATTGTGGGTTGAAGTGGTTGTAAGGTCACCTACCCCTTAATGACCAACATGGCCTTCTTTCTATACCAAACTGGTTTCCAACCTTGGGATTTTATGAAATCCAATAAAGGTCACTTGCTTAACTATCTTTCTCTCACTTTGTGCAACACAAGGGCAGTGAGTGAATCTTATGACTGAAATTGTAGTGGATGGCAGACTATTTTTTAAAACATTCACTATTAATAAATACATGATCATAGGTAGCAATTGTAGTGGATGGCGGACTATTTTTTAAAACGTTCACTATTTTTAAGTAAAGTATTATACCAATAATATAATTTGTTTCATACCAAAGGCTTAGTAGGGAATGAATAAAAGTGATTGCTTATCAAACAAATAAATGACATGATTCAACGATTCATTATTTCTAAACTATGAAAAATGATTGTTTCAACTCACCATGAGATTCTGCACCAAAAACTAATCCAAAGCCAACATCATAAGACTAGAAAAAATAGAAAAGAAAAATAGATATCAATTTAATTTATTTACACACACCTTTTCAACAAATAGGTATGTCGAGAATATAGTATAATCCTGAGATGATTCTCTTATCCTGTCACCAGTTGATGCACTAGCTTCACATACATTGGCAACATAATATTTAATCCTTGGTTTTCTCCATGTCCATGCCTACAAATAGTTATCGAACATGAAACAAATGGCAGCTGATATAATCAATTAGTTAAAAACATATAATATTTCCAGGATTAAAAAACTCCTCTACTTACCCAGGAACTAAGCTTACTTCTTCTACATGATTAACCCTGTGAATGCACGCCTCTTGCAGTGGCAAATATGTCCAACACTTTGTAGTGATATCAAAAACTGCTTCCTTCACTTCTGTGTAGAACACAATGCCTTTTATCCTATCAATTAGTTCTATCCCAAACAAACTCAAGCAAGTAAAGAAAACCATTTGGAATTTATCCTATCAATTAGTTTTATCCGAAACAAACTCTTTGAACAGTGTAGTACACAAATGTTCATTTGCTCAACACAGTGTTGAACTTCACACTACTATTAACAAACCAGAAAAATGTGACCATATTTTTAGTAGCCAAATAAATCACAATGAGGAAAAAAAATGTTCAACATTACTCAACTTCATTCATCCTAGCTTAGTAAAAACAAATGTAGCTCAAAAGAAGTGCTAAGCTTTGAATTCAAAACAAAAGAGGACATATTACAGTGCTCACTCTGGGAAGCATTTCTGCATCCTCAGGCCCCTTGGACCATTGCTCTACAGGCATGCAAGCATCAATATGATAAATGGCATACGAAAACTTCAGCGCAAACAACATCACTACCGATCCCCCTTTTGCATGTTTATGGTCTAAAGCAAAACCAAGAAGCGTACCTTTATCACGTACGTTGTCGACAACAACGGCGGCGTTACACACCGGAGCCACGATGACCGCCATTGGGTTTGGGTAATGAGGGAGGGCACGACATACAGCAGCTTCGGGACCTATTTCAGAGACTGATGGAGGCTAGGGCACACATTCACAAATGACAATTGCAGTGTTTAGGTTTAAAAAATGCAAAATGAAGACGATTGAAAACGACGGCGTTTACAAGTTTTTTATTCGAAAACAAAGACGGTCTCAATGGAACTATCGTCGTATGGAGCGTACAGTGCCACAAATAATGAAGGTATTTACAAATATGCCACCGCCCTCTATACCACGACGGGTACATATCAACCGTCGTGAATTGGCCGTCGTAGAACTTGACTTTTGTAGTAGTGTTCCCACTTGGCATGTGAACTCATATCTTCATCTATAATTCTAATTCCACGGCCTTTACCCCTACCTTTGCCCCTACCCGTTCCTCTGCAACTGTTATGTCCAGGCTCTGGCTGTGTAAATAATGGAAAAAAAATTTCCATAATTCAACTAATATTTAATATTAAACAACTGCTAGGTTTTTTAGTGCCAATTCTATAGTTTTCAGAAAACCAGACAGTTTTGGTCTTTTGTGTAGTAAGCTTTAAGAACTCTATGAGGCCTAGGCTCACCTTCCTATTAGACATTTATACATACTTGCATTCACAAGCCACTAGCGAGTTTCCTTATTGACTGAAGTAAATTTTGTGCTATCCAGCAAAAGGTTAAGAGTGTGCATAGACAAGAGATAATTACTCAGCAAAAGCTTTAATCACACAAGAAAATTTTAAGCTAACCACTTACGAACTAATTGAATACTGTTGATAAATTACCTGTTTTTTTCTCTTGAGCTCCTCCTCGTTGTCATTATCATCATCTCCTGCAAGTTTCCTAATATAAAGTAAACAAAGTTCAACATACAGAAAACTTGTTCCAAGTAACAACAGTATTAACCAGAGCACAAATCTCCTCTTAGTGACAGCATGTGTTAATTTGATATCTCACAGACCCTCTCACACACACACACTGGTGCACTCACACAAACACAAACACACATAAATTTACTGGGGCGAAAACTCTCGTTCTATTGATAATAGTCTGCCAAAGCCACACAGATCCCTTTACATAGTATGCTATTTATAAGCAATGAAAATAACCTAAACCTAAACAATTCAAATTCAAATCTAAACAATATCTTTCCATATCTTATCTTTCCTAATATCTTTTCTACCCATATATTTTCACATATCCTTCTACATAAACAATATTTATTTAAACGTTTATCCTAACAAAATCCCCCCATAAACTTTAAATACTTCTTCCATCTTTCATTCCCATCATCTTCTTGCAATTCTCCAGCAGCAACGTCGGTAGTGGCTTTGTGAATATATCTCCGACTTGTTCTCGGCTCGTCACATAACTCAACTCCACCTTCTTCTCTTTTACTTGATCTCGGATGAAATGGAACCTAACATCAATATGCTTGCTTCTCTCGTGATTAATCGGGTTCTTCGCTAACTCGATTGCCGACTTGTTATCTACCCGGATCTCGGTTGTACCGACTTGAACTTGCTCTAGCTTCTCCAACAAATTCCTCAACCAGACTGCATGGCATACACACCAGGATGCTGCAACGTACTCGGCTTCACATGTTGATAAAGTCACAATTGGTTCCTTCTTTGACATCCAGGCAAAAGCTGTGTTTCCCATGAAGAATACATAGCCAGCCATGCTTTTCCTATCGTCCATGTCTCCACACCAATCACTGTCCGAGTAGCCCTTCAATCTGTAATTTTCCGACTTCGAATAGAAAAGTCCTTGTGTGATCGTCCCTTGAATGTACCTTAGAATCCTTTTAGCTGCCTTCCAATGAGAGTAGCTCGGCTCTTCCATAAACCGACTTATAATTCCAACACTTAAACACAAATCCGGTCTCGTACACGTCAAGTATCTCAAGCATCCCACCAAACTCCTATAATTTTTTGGATCAACACGTTCTCCTCCATCATACTTCGAAAGTTTTGAACCGGGTTCCATAGGTGTTGAAACCGGGTTACAATCTGCCATCTTAAATCTCTTCAATATTCCCTTCGCATAACTCTCCTGAGAGACAAAAATTCCATCTTCGTCCTGTCTGACTTCCAAACCGAGAAAATATCTCATCAAGCCAAGATCAGTCATCTCAAATTCTTTTGACATCTTTTTCTTAAACTCTCGTGCCATCTCTTCACTGTTCCCCATAAAAATTAGATCATCAACATATAAAGCTACAAGCAATAAATCATCACCTTTCTTCTTAACATATATGGCATGCTCATAGGGACACTGTTCAAAACCGTCCTCCTTGAAATATGCATCAATGCGGGTATTCCAAGCTCTCGGTGCCTGTTTCAGGCCGTACAAAGCTTTCTTCAATCTTAACACTTTCTTTTCTTCTCCGCCCTTCAAGTATCCCGGTGGTTGTTCGAGATACACCTCTTCTTCAAGTACACCATTCAGAAATGCCGACTTGACATCCATCTGATAAATCGGTCACCCAAACTGAGCTGCTTGCGAGATCAACAATCTGATTGTCTCCATTCTAGCAACAGGTGCGAACACCTCATCATAGTCTACTCCTGCCTTTTGCGAATACCCCTTAACTACCAGCCGGGCTTTATATCGCTCTATCTCTCCATCAGCATTAATTTTCTTCTTATAAACCCATTTAACTCCAATGGGTTGACTTCCTTTTGGCAACTCGGCCAACTCCGAAGTATCATTCCGTTCAATAGCTTTGATTTCTTCATCTATGGCGCTTTGCCATTTCTCATCTCGGATTGCTTCTTCAAACCTTATTTCTTCAAAATCTGTCAACAAACAAACAAGATGGGCTTCGTTAGTTGACTCGTACAAATCCTGCAAACTCCTCATCCGGGGTTGTCTCATCTCGTTTTCATCAGCTGTCTCGCTCCTTGTCGGGATCCATCTCGATGATCCGCCCTCCTTCTCGTCTTGAATAACCATCTTTCCGGGATCTGATTTGATCTCGGATGGAATGCTCCAATTCCATTCATCGTCTTCATTCACTTTCACATCTCGGCTTATCATTACTGTCTTGGTGCCGGGATCTAACAGCTTGTATCCCTTTGTCTTCTCGTCATATCCAATGAAGATAAACTTCCTACTCTTGTCTTCTAACTTGGTTCTTTGCTGATCAGGAACGTGTGCATAAGCCACACTCCCGAAAACTCTCAAATGGCCCACCGATGGCTTTTGGCCCGTCCATAATTCTTGTGGGGTCTTTCCATTTAGTATGGAATGCGAACAGCGGTTCTGTACATATACAGCACACAGAACAGCCTCCCCCCAAAACTCATTTGGCATTCTCTTCGTCTTCAACATTGATCTCACCATGTCAAGAATGGTTCGATTCTTCCTCTCTGCTACTCCATTTTGTTGTGGCAAGTATGGTACAGTCAAGAATCTTCTGATGCCATACTCCTCGCAATATCTTCTAAATGCATTCGATGTGTACTCTCCACCTCACTCAGATCGTATCGACTTGATCCTCCTTCCAGTTGCATTCTCAATCATCGTTTTGAACTTCTTGAATACTTCAAACACCTTGGATTTTTTCTTCCAGCAAATACACCCAAGTTTTACGACTGAAATCATCTATGTATGTAACAAAATACCTTTTTCCACTGAAGGACCCGGGAGAAATAGGTTCACACACATCGGTATGAATTAACTCTAGTGGTCGCCGTGCTCGGTATCTGGCCGACCTCTGAAATGGACTCCTTGCATGTTTGCTCAGCACACAATCTTCACAGAATCTCTTGTCACAGTTCATTCTTGGCAACCCGTCCACCATATTCTTATTCATCATCTCGGCTAGGCCTCCAAAGTGAAGATGCCCAAACCGACGATGCCATAAGGATGCTTCATCACTCATCTCAGCTTGCAAACAGCCGACCTCCACACTTCTCAAGATTAACTTGAACATTCTATTCTTCTCCATCTGCACTCGGGCTATCAGTCGTCCTTGCTTTTCCTTCAAGAGGAGAACTCGGTCTGTCATGATAACCGAGTAACCTTTCTCCATCAATTGTCCCACGCTCAGAATATTACTTTTGAGTTCGGGGACGTAATAAACATCTGGAATACGCCCAACTCATCCATCTTTCTGCAAGAAACTAATCGTACCTCGGCCTTTTACACCGACCTTTGAACCGTCTCCAAAGGAAACATGTCCGGCTTCTGTTTGCTTCAGACTACTGAACAAATGCTTGTACCCACACATATGATTGCTTGCACCAGAGTCTATAAACCATTCCATCTCGGATGCATGGTTGACTTTTCCTCCAGCCATCATCAGAACTCCTCCATCTTTTACTCCTTCTGCAGCATAATTTGCAGTTTCATTCGTTCTTCTTTCATTTCGGCAATCCTTCGCAAAATGACCAACTCGGCCACAGTTGTAACATCTGTCCGAGTTGCAATCTCTCGAATAGTGTCCATATTTTCCACATTTAAAACATTCTACATTTGAATGTCGGCCTCTTCCACGACCTAGGCCTCCTCGCCAATTCTGCTGACTTGATTCAGCCTGCTCTTTATTCCATCCTTCTTGACCTCGTCCTCTACATACTCGGTCATATCCACGTCCACCTCGGCCACGTCCTCTACCTCGGAAATTTTGAGAATAGAGCGCTTTCTCGTCCTTGACTGAAACCTTTGTCTGGAGTGCTTGCTCCAGTGACTCTTCTTTCTTCTTTTTCTTTCTCTGTTCATGCGCCTCCAACGAACCAGCAAGTTCGTCAACGGTGAACGTTGCTAGGTCCTTTGACTCCTCAATCGCACATACAACATTCTCGAAGTCATCAGTGAGAGACCTCAGAATTTTCTCCACCACTCTGGTGTCGGGCAACACCTCTCCGTTTCTCTTTAGTTGATTCACTACGGTCTGGACCCGAGTAATGAAATCGGATACCCTTTCTCCTTCCTTCATCTTCATTCCTTCGAACTCTCCACGGAGAGTTTGAAGTCTGACTTGCCTGACTCGATCAGCTCCCTTGTAGACATTTGCAAGAATGTCCCATGTCTCCTTTGACGTTGTTGCGCTAGCGATCTTCTCAAATCCGGAATCATCAACTGCCTGGAGCATCATATACAACGCACCTTTGTCTTTCAACCGCATCTCTTTCAATGTCTTGTTCTGCGCCGCCGTGTATCCTGTCGTGGATTGTGGTTCTTCGAAACCATCATGGACAACCTCCCAACTATCATTAGCTCCCAACAAAGCCTTCATCTGGATACTCCAGTTCTCATAATTAGTCTTTGTAAGGCGGGGTAATGGCAAACTACTATTTGGACCACTCTCCATTCTCTCAAGCTCTGATACCAATTTGTTAATTTGATATTTCACAGGCCCTCTCTCACACACACACTGGTGCACTCACACAAACACAAACACACACAAATCTACTGGGGGCAAAAACTCTCGTTCTATTGATAATAGTCTGCCAAAGCCACATAGATCCCTTTACATAGTATGCTATTTATAAGCAATGAAAATAACCTAAACCTAAACAATTCAAATTCAAATCTAAACAATATCTTTCCTAATATCTTTCCATATCTTATCTTTCCTAATATCTTTTCTACCCATATCTTTTCACATATCCTTATACGTAAACAATATTTATTTAAACGTTTATCCTAACAGCATGGTCATCAGCAGTTGCAACAAAACAACCTAAATAAGGAACCTTGCTGACAATATGTTTCAAAAAATCAAATACATTAAAAGTCTGCACACTGTTTTCTGCAAAGGCAATGATGCAAGTAACTCAGACATTTTAGAAAATGGAAAGTGAAGGTAAATACTAGAACAAACAGCACATGTTCCAAAAGCAAGACCATCCCAACATTTGCTTCTGCATATGTCATTTACATGTCTAATCATATTTGTGCATGTGATAAATAGAAGGCACAAGAGGGAAATTGTTTGAGACTGAGCACATTATCATAAGAATTGCAGATCTGATGTTCTTATAAGTACATAGTAATAATCGTTGATAATTGCTAAGCATATGTAAAACTACCTGTAATTTACTTAGCAATTATTTCATCTTTTCCTCTTTTAATGTTTCTTTTTGTAATTGAAATATAGGAATTAGCTTCTTTTGAACTTTTATCCAATAGATGCTAAGTTTAGTTGATTTATGATTGTTGGTTGTGTTTTTGTAGAAATTTCATTGCAAAGAAATGAAAGGAGAATTAAGGGTCTGAAATTGCTCGCTCAACGTGCCAAATGCCCGCTCAGTGCGACAGGCCCTCTCAGCACGACTAGCTCGCTTAGTGCATGGTCACTTATCCAGCTGGACAATGAAGGCAGGCTTAGCGTGACCTTTCAACGCTCAGCGCGGACCACGACTCTGGGCTACTTTTAAAAGAGAAAATAGGGCACGAAAAGGAGATCTGGACTTGTAGGGAGCCAGAGGCAGATGTAGGGCACAAGAGAAGGGAGAAATCTCACTCATTGGGGGACCTGTTCCTCCATCCCCTTCCATTCTTCTTGCTTTTCTTTGTAGTTGTAAGCCCTCTCATGGAAATGAGAGGCTAACCCATCCATTGTTATGGTTCCAACAACAAAACACTTTTGATGTAATGATTCTAACTATCTATTTAATGATATCTTCGTATCATTGTTGTTTTTCTGAGCTTTATTCATGTTTGTGGTGTTCTCCCATATGCATGCTTTGTTATAGGATTTTAATGCATTGGAAAATGGTTATCTCCTTAGAACTGAAAAACGCTTCTAAACAATATCATGTCTAGGGATAAAACGATTTTTTTTAGCCTAGGTTACTTATCATCTCTACTCTTAATGCAAATTATTTGATGAAGCTTTGAGGGATCAGGATTGAAATTAAGTGATTTAGGGTTTAGCACTTGAGGAATCAAGGTTAGAATATATAAGTAGATGAAGGTGAGCGAATTTAACGTTGAATAGAGAAATATCCTTAATATTGCATCAAGGGTAGTTTTGGTAAGTTGAGCCCCAACACATCACAAAACCTTTGCATCAATCAACAACTCAACCCCAAGTGTTTGTTTTCTATCTCTTTATCGTGCTCTGCTTAACTATCTTTAATTATGTTCACTTTTACATTTTCGTATTAGGATTGGAAATTATCAAATTCAATTCGTGTTCGCTTAAAATTAGAAATATATTAACTCTGAGTACAAGTAAAGTTTTGTGGAATCGACACTCGGTCTTATTGTTTCTTTATTAATTGGAAAATTCGGTGCGCTTGCCATCATGTTAATAATCGCCTCCAAAAGAAAGAAACCTGCAGCCTTGTGACCACCTTGAACAGACTTGACATAGACACAAATTAGAACCAAGAACATAATAGAAACTTCACTTACAAATGAAAAGCATTCATAGTGTTTGACCCCTCCTTTTGTTCTAACTCTTCGGCAGTCAATGGATTTCCCACCTCTAAACATTCAACATGTATGTCAGTTAATGAAGTAGTTAGGGTAAACTACATTTCCATCCTATGGATGCTTAAATTACATTCTATTTCAAGATTAAGGAATTTGTCTCCCTATATTTTCCTATTTAAAAGGAATTACTGTGTTGTTACTTTTTGAATCAATAAAACAAATATTCTACAGAAACATGACTTTTCTCTCCACAACATACATAATTCCCAATTCACAAATACTAACTTGAATGTTGCCTTTCCACTAACATCATGATGTTTATGTATTGAACTTAACCATCTTGCTAATTAACCAATTACTATAACCGTTGTTAGCTACTTTCACTCCCCTGTATTCTTCCAAGCAAATACCTTTTTTCTATGAAGCACGGACACGGCCAAAATCACTGAGAATCGCGTCCGACACGATCCGACACGGCGACACGCGCCGACACGCTCTGACACGGTGTTGGACACGCGATCAACAAACGGGACACGTTGACCGTTTTCGACTCGCGAATTTGACCGTATCGGACACGGTCAAAGGGCAATTTTGTGAAGGAAAAAAAAAAAGGTATAAATTTTCAGAACTCACCGTTTCGTGATTTGCTTCTTCACCCTTCAATCCTTCATGATTTCTCGCTTCTCCCTTCTTCACACTCTTCACACCGCAGCGCCATTCCCTTCTACCTCTAACAACTGTTCGCTTCTATGCTCCTCCGACCGTCGTTCGCGTCTCAGCAGTCATAGACTCACAGGTAAGTGCTATTGCTGCTATTGTCTGATTTCTGATATGCTTGATGCTTCCATGTCATTCGCGTCTCTGTCTTGACCGCTGTTTGCCTGCACCCAGCCACCCACGAAGCCTCCAAATGGGTTTGGCTGTTCACTCTCACCAGGCACTAGGCAGTCACCGTTCTAAATAATGCTAGCTGTACTTGGTATTGGTGATGCTAATTGCTAACAATTTTAATTCTTCTACTGGAACTTACTTAGTTTAAAAAAAATTACGTGGTTTTATTTACTATTGTTTTTGTTTTTTACAAGATTATAAATAATTAAGAAAATATTCATTAATGCTATTTTGAAATTTTAAAATTACAGTTAAATAGAAATATTTTTATTGCAAAGGGATGGATAAAAAGAAATAGAATAAAAAAATATTTTTGGAAATATATATATATATATATATATATATATATATATATATAATTTCAAAATATACTAAAAATCGTAAATAATATAAATACTTTTTTGTTTATTGTAATTCAAATTTACTAAAATTTGACACAGATAATAAAGGTAATCAAGGTAATTAACGCTACAATTTAATGGTTAAATCAATCAAATCCACATTTTGTTTAAACTTGTTGATTGAAATGGAGCCTCAATGAATTTTTTTGGGTTACATTGATGAGTATTATTAGTTTAGCTTAATTTTTGTTAAATTATTAAATATTAAATGAAATATAAACTATATAAATTAAAAATATTATTTAACACTAAAACGTGTCCCAACCTGTCGAAATCCAAAATTTTTTAAGATTGTCGTGTCGGAGAGTCGAGTCGTGTCGTATCACGTGTCGCGTGTCAGTGTCGGTGCTACATAGCCTTTTTTTACCCTTCTATCTTAAACAAAGAGAACATTCCTAGGAGGCTTATTCAACCTAATATACACTAAAGTGTAACATAGGGGGCAGTAGTGTAATCAAAGCATCTTTTAGAGGAAATGAATTTACCCAATTAATTATATACAAATAAAGGAAAAGACTACAGTTTGTTGAGAGTAGTTCCATACATTTTAGTTCATCAACATCTATGAAATCTTTCACCTGATTTTTCTTATGTGTTTGTTGATTTTTTGAAACAGCATATTAGCAGCAACATTTATACACATTGAATAAGCTAAACCTGAAATTGTTTAATCAGTAAGTTTAGGTTACCCACCATGAGGTAGCGAATTGACTTTTCATACAGCTCACTCAGCCTATGTGTGTTGAAAAATTGGAAGTCATGTCTGAAGGAAACAAAATTAAAAACACAGTCAAAATAGAAGAACTCCATTAAAAAAAGGAAGGAAAAAATAGGTTTGTTTGAAAAGGTTACAATTGAGGCATCCAAGGAATACGAGGCTCTTTTGGTTTAGTAGGACCACCTTGGCTCATTATTTGCTTGAAGTATTCAGACTTTGAGTAACTACAGTCAGAACCCCCCCCCCCCCAAAAAAAAAAAAACCAACAAAATAAGTAAAAGATATACATGAGAGCACACAAAATTCAATAACTCAAGATACAGAATGAAGGCCAATGTTTACTTATTTTTCTGTTCTCTTCTTCGTGGCTCAACCCAATTTTCACTCACGATTTTTTTGAAACAAAATTTGTTCTCATCCTTCATTCAAAATTTTCATGGATTTGCATCATTAATGACTTGTTTGATGTTGGTTGGGGGTTTATGGGTGTAACATCCCAATTTCTTAGGTTGTGAAGTCATATGTAGAAATGGTTTATGTTTGTTGATATATAGTGTAGTAATTTAACATTGTATATATATGTGTGTGTTTAACATTGTATTAATTAATTCTTGTTTGTTGTCTTCGGTCCAACTTTTTCACTCGGTTAGGACCTTAAGTCTTATTTTAACTTCTTCTTTCTTCACTCAACACAAACTCCTTTATACCATTGTCATCACCACAATCTGCTCTTTTTGCTA
The DNA here is from genome assembly GCA_013407115.1 of Glycine latifolia. Taxonomy (NCBI): domain Eukaryota; kingdom Viridiplantae; phylum Streptophyta; class Magnoliopsida; order Fabales; family Fabaceae; genus Glycine; species Glycine latifolia. Next base: position 24,758,894 of record CM023951.1, read on the forward strand.
TTGACCATATTTTGAGGTATGTCCTATGTGTCTTAGTTTTATGTGCTTTTTACATGTTCTTTGATATATGAATAGTGTTTTATCATAACATGCAGCGCATTAAATAACCTTAGTTTCCCGTTTAAGGTTCTATTCAATGATTAATACAGATAGTTTGGATTAATCGTTGAAGTGAATCTTGAATTGTTCGTTTAGACAGTTTGGGAAGTTAAATATTTTATACATAATTTGTACATATAGATTAAGTATGGTTTGTTATATTTAATGACATTCCGTTGTACTGCATATTGTTTTGTTCTTCGGGTGCATATTGAAAGTGGTGAATTCAAATCACCGCTTTCATGTCGTGTACTCGAAGATCAATGCAAAATGCTGTCAAAATTTCATTAAATTAAACAAACCATACTTAACTTGTACGTATGAATCATGTATAAAATATAACTTCCTGAATGGGATAGGGCCACACCTTTTTAAGAATAAAAAATATTTTCATGCATACAAGTATTACAATATGAGAATGACACTAGAGGCCAAACATGGATTGTACTTGGATGACTGCACCACACATTAGTGATGAGTACGGCATTGGGGTTGAACAATTCTTGCAATTTACCACACGTTACGCACCGTGTCTGGGAGGAAATTATTTTTTTCCATGTCTTAAATGTGCGAATGGGAGACGACAGTCAGTGAATGAAATAAGATCACATCTAATATGTCATGGCATCATTCCGAATTACACAAAATGGATATGGCATGGTGAGCTACCAGACATGCCAACAGTGTCAAACACTGCCCCGGTTGCTGTAAACAAAAGAGATCGTATAGAAGACATGATTCGTGATCCTGGAGATGAATATTTTCACCAAGCACATGCACCTATTATGACAAATTACAAAGTGATTCAAACATACCATTGTTTTCTGAATGCACAACCTTCACACGATTGTCGGCGGTGTTAGCTTTGGTTAACTTGAAGGCAAGATTTGGGCGGAGTGACAAAAGTTTCACCAAATTGCTTGTTTTTTTTTTGTGAAGAAAATGCTTCCTGAAGATAACATGTTACCAAAAAAACCATTACGAGGCAATGAAGATTTTATGTCCAATGGGAATGTAGTACTAGAAAATACATGCATGCCTTAATGATTGTATATTGTATAGAAATCAGTTTGCGGATATGCGCAACTGTCCCACATGTGGGGTATCACGTTACAAAATCACCGACGATGAATGTAGTGATAACACAACCACAAACAATAGTCGTCTAGTAAAAGTGTGTTGGTATCTGCCAATAATTCCAAGGTTTAAGTGATTGTCTTCTAATGCACATGATGCAAAAAACCTTTCTTGGCATGCTAATGGCAGAAAAAGTGATGGATTTCTCCGACATTTGACTGATTCTCCCCAATGGAAGACAATTGATCAATTGTATCCTAATTTTGGGGATGACCCAAGAAACCTAAGGCTTGCTCTAGCATCAAACGGAATGAATCCTTTTGGTAACCAAAGCACCAACCATAATTCATGGCCTGTATTGTTGATGATTTACAACCTCCCTCATTGGTTGTGCATGAAGCAAAAATACATGATGTTATGTATGATAATAGTGGGTCTAAGACAACCAGGTAATGATATTGATGTGTATCTCTCTCTATTTATTGAAGACTTGACAAAATTGTGGGTAGATGGGGTTGATGTGTTCGATGGAAATTTGCATGAGACCTTTAGGATGCATGCCATGGTATTTTGTACCATTAATGACTTTCCAACATACAGGAATTTGAGTGGATATAGTGTGAAAGGGCATCACGCATGTCCTATTTATAAGAAAGAGCCAAGCTTCGTCTAACTCAAACATGGAAAGAAGACAATGTATACTAGGCATCGAAGATTTCTCAAACCTTATCACCTATATCAGTGATTGAAAAAAGCTTTTTATGGTCAAGAGAAACTAAGTACGCCTAAATAGTTAGCTAAGAATGATGTTTATAATCGTGTTAAGGACATCGTGACTATTTTTGGGAAGACCCAAAAGAAGGATGCATATGAGAAAAAAATATGGAAGAAAAGGTCAATATTTTTTTATCTTCCATACTAGTCCGATCTATATGTCAGACATTGTATAGACGTAATGCATGTTGAGAAAAATGTCTGTGATAGTTTAATTGGCACCCAACTTAACATTAAAGGCAATACAAAGGATATTTTGCAATGTCATCAAGATTTGGTTGAGATGGGTATACGAGAGCAGTTGCATCTCATATCAGACGGTATACAAATGTATTTGCCCCCAGCATGTCACACAATGTCAACAAAAGAGAAAAAAAGCTTTTTGTCAGAGTCTGCGCAATCTTAAAGTCTCATAAGGATACTCTTCTAATATCAAGAGTTTTGTATCTGTTAATGATCTAAAATTGGTAGGGTTGAAGTCTCATGATTGTCACGTCTTAATGTAACAACTATTGCCTATTGCGATTCGTGGCATATTGCCTGACAAAGTTAGGGTTGTCATTACTCGTTTGTGCTTTATGTTTAATGCTATCTATAGAAAAGTGATTGACTCGACAAAGTTGGATGATTTGGAGAAGAAGGCTGCCATTGTCCTTTGTCAATTGGAGATGTATTTTCCTCCTTCGTTTTTTGACATAATGGTTCACTTAATTATTCATCTTGTGAGGGAAATAAGGTTATGTGGTCTAGTTTTCTTACGGTGGATGTATCCGATTGAGCAGTTCATGAAGGTCTTAAAATGTTATACCAAAAATCAACACCAACCAGAAGCTTCGATTGTTGAAAGGTAGGTTGTCAAAGAATGTATTGAGTTTTGTTTTGTGTACATTGAAATAGTTAAACCTGTTGGGATTACAGAAACTCATCATGATTGGTCGTGAGCAGGTAAGGGTACATGAGGATACAATGTTGTAACTATGAGTCGACAGAATGTTTCACAACTGCATTTGTATATTTTGAAATACATGCAAGAGATTCTACTGTACATTGAAACTCAAACAATATCTGACCGATAGTAAGCCAAAAATGAACATGATGAAGGTGTTGCAAGAACATAATAGAACATTCATAAGCTGGTTTAAAGTGCATTCAGAGTTCCTATTTTTAAGTGTAAGTGGGTCAATGGAAACACCGGTGTGCATCAAGACTGTTTGGGATTTATGTTAGTAGAACTTGATAAGGTGGGTTACAAGGACGAGCCATTCATCATGGTAGAAGAACAAGCCAAACAGGTCTTTTACGTCCAAGATCTGTCAGACTCAAGATTTTCAATTGTTCTACAAGGAAGAACATTTACTATCAGTAACGAAATTGATGATGCTACACTTGATATTTGTGAGATTCCTGGTTTCTCCAGACGAATGCCTTTAATAGTTGAAGAATATGACATCGATGATGAACATGCAAATCGTAATGATCATGATGAAGGCTTATGCGAGAACATTCATATGTAACTGCAGAATATCAAAGTAATGTATTTTAAATTTACTAGCAAATGCAATAATGTATATTGTTGAATTTGACTATAATACATTTCATATGTAACATTCATATTTTGTAGACATGTCACTGATGTACTTTAATGCTTTTTGTTTTAATTGCAGAGCCATAGCAACACTGCCAGTGTCCCTTCCCCATTCAGATGATCGTTCAAAGTCTACATCTAGGAGGAGTAGACAATCCACACGGTTTAGAAGATTGACTTTAAGAAACTTGGATCAGCCAAGGCCAACAGTGAATGTGAATCCTGCGACTGGGAGAGGATCAGGTGCACACAAAGATAAATTCCACAACTATTTGGGAGTTGTAGCAAGGGAAAAAATTCCTATCGTCCACTGTAATTGGAAAGATGTACCTGATACGCTAAAAAACCTAATATGGGATGACATTTTGGTATGCGTCAAACCTATTATTGTTTATGATTTTGTTAACTATAACCTCCAAATGATGTCATTCAGTGGATGTTACATAAAATGTTATGATGCAAGGAAAATTTGATATCCCAGAAGAAAATAATGCCAAGAAGAAGATGTTGTCATTGGTAGGCACTAGATGGAGACAATTTAAGTCTTCTCTAACTACTAAATACATTTATGCTGACATAGGGGGGCAAAATAAATTGGATCCTCAAACTTGGGAGGAATTTGCTGCAAGTAGAAAAACCCCTAATTGGCAGGTTAGTTGTGAATATCTTATTTACCTAATTATGATTTTGCATATGAATTATAATGTATGCATGGTTTAAATTATTTGGAAATTGTGATAGGGAATCAGAAAAAAAAAAGGCTCAAGAAATTCAAAAAATGAATGACTGCCCCCACATATTGTTTCGTGGTGGTTATGAATTGCTTGAAAAGAACCTGATGGAGGAGAAAAGGAAGAAAAAAAAAAGAACATTTAATGAATACTGAGAATTCTTCAATGGTTGTTGACCCTCCTTCTCCAATTCCAAGACATGTGAAGTGGAAGATGACCCGCACAAAGCGATATGGCCAAATGACATCGAAGGCGGCACAAGAAATTGCGGATAAAATTATGAGTTGATGCATGGCCTAATTAATTTGTTTGTTAATCATGTAACCTAACTATGACCTTACATGATGTTATTATGGCTGTAGGAATCGTTAGAAGAATAGATGACACAAGGAAACTTTGTTCCCCAGGGTCAACACAACACCCTCAATGCTGCCATTGGACAACAAGAGCACTCAGGTCTGTTGAGTATAGGGGGAGCTGGAAGAAGATCAAGGCAAACTGAAGTTACTTAAGAGTTTTACCTTTTTAACATGCCAATCTATTTGAAAGGCATTTGTAATTTGTCTAGTTGATTCAAGAAGCTTGCCTTGTAATCCTTGCATTGCATAAAGCATATTCATATACATGTATACATGTTTTAAGAAAAGAACATAAGGTTTAATGCTTGCAATAGGAAAGAATTTTCTCATGGCTTATACTTTGGAAAAATCAGATTCTGCACTACCTTAATCAATTACCAGCCTGTGTTATTTTCTGGAAAAGCCATGAAGAACACTTTAATCAATTACAAGCAAAACGTAATCGATTACATAGCTGCATTTCTAAAAGATGCATGACTGCTTTAATCGATTACCACAATCTGTAATCGATTACCAAGGCTTATTTCATAATCTGTGACTAACTACATTCATCCATTACATCACAATTTAATCGATTACATTTTCTTGCCAGTTTTCCAAATTGGCTCAAGAACATTTTAATCGATTACCTGGCATATTAATCGATTACATTTGATAAAATAATTGATTACACTTATGTTTTAATCGATTACAGTCTGTTAAAACTGTTTTCTATTTAAAGCTGTTTGGGTTTGTGATTTAAAACACATCATACAATATGAGAATACAAAATGCCCAACACATGCTAAGCTTTCATAGGTTCAAGAAACAGTTTTCTGAGTAATAGATTTCTTGCTTGAGATCAAAAGATCACATGCTTCATAAATGAAGATGAGTTAAGACAAGATTTTGAAAAGAAGTTCAAGAGAGTTGATTCAGTGCTTTAACATTCATGCAACTTGGAAGTGATTGGTAATATTCATTCATTCATTCATTAAGGATCACTTGTTGTATTGCTCTTGAATCCTTCTAGATAATTGTTTATGTGTTTGAAATTTCTTGTAAAACTAAAGTCAAATAGTTTCTTTCAAGCTTACTAGAATAGTGTTCTCTAGGGGTAAAGAACTGAGTAGGGTTCTGAGGTTCTTTGTGATTTATTTTCTAATAAGGTGTTAGAATTCTGATTCTTTGTCTAGGGTTGATAAAGATAATCACTTGTAACATCTTGTGAAAGAACACATTTGATTTAGTAGAACTCTAATCTAGTTTGATTAGAAGAAGTGGATGTAATTTCTCTTGAGAAGTGAACCAGTATATGTGCTTGTGTTGATCTATATTTCTCTATTTCTTCTTGCTATCTTGATCTTTTGACAACTGTGATTTCTTTCTTAATCAACAAGTGCAGATTTTGTCTGTGGAATCTTGGACTGAGTGGTTCAATTGAATTGAAGTCTTATTGATTTTAAAAGTAATAAAGATCCTTAAACTCCGATTTTGTAAAGTTTTTTAAAAGGTCAAGATTATACCAATTCACCCCTCTCTTGGTATTTGAGTGTATTCATATTGTTTTCAAGATCGTGTTCGTGTTGCAGGTTATGGTGTGACCATTAGTCAATACTTTGGACACGCATCACGTGCCTCCAGTAGTTCGTGTGCATCCATCAAACCTGAACAGTTGGCTGACATAATAAGAAACCCTAAGGAAGAATGGATGAGAGAAGTAGAGGAGGAGAACAAATAAAGTCTAGAGAAAATGAAACAAGAGTTGAAACAAGCAATAAAAATTGAGTTATCGCAAATGACATCACAACACTTACCCCCGGTTGAGGAAGACATACAACAATTAGCTGCACGTGTGAACACAAAGGGGAGTTGTGCTAAAACTGCAGCCAATCCAACTAGGGAAAATCATGCTACTGATGTGGTGCCATCAATGGGGCTGCACGTTCAATGTCATGATTCTACACGCCTAGTGGCATTGGGAAAAGTTTACGACGCGCAAGTCCATTTTTCGACTTCAGAGATTAAGTATGTCAGACAAACCCTAGAGACATTCATTGCATGGCCTACACATCTTGTGAAACCAGTTTCACAACAAGTATTTATTTGATTTACAATATGAACACAATATTCTTTTGTTAATTTATTTTTATTAACATCTGATTATTTATTTTTAATATTAACCAAATAGGACTCACACATTTGTCCAAAAAAATGTCCTTGAACCTGTTGAAAGGTCAAATAATGTGATGTTAGAAGATCTATTGGGTGAATTGATTAAGAACATGTATGAAGTTTACCACAGACCTATAGAGTTGTCGTGGGATGGGAGTAAATTTGGGTTGTCGAATATAGAAGCATCCTTCTTCATAACATATTCTAATGTAAATGAAATTATATCAGGTGACAAATGTTTGAACATATCTATACTACAATTGTGGATGATGTAAGTGAAAGTGCATTGAATGTCTCATTTCATTAATTAATTGAAGTTATTAATCGTTACAATATATATGTTTAACATTTTTCAATTCAAATGTTAAACATAGGTTTATGGACCAGTGAAGTACAATGTTGGGTCATGGTTTGGTGTATAGATTCCTTGAGCCTCAATCCATACATAATACAAAGGATAGATGTAACACCCTGAAAATTTACAAGTTAATAGATATTTCGTGTTGCTTAATTATTTAATATAATTCTTGCAAATGGCTATGCATTGGTATTTGTGCTTGAAGGATGCAGTAATTCTTACAAATTTGTTGTAAAGTGTTTTGCATTGGTAATTGTGCTTGAGAAAGTGAGTCAAAATTTGTTGCTAAGACAGTTGTCCGTACACGCAAGTTGGCAACTATGGTGGCTATGGTAGCTGTCCATTCACACATGTTGGCAACTTGCCTTAGTATCTCCGCCTATATATAGCAGCGTATGAAGCATGTTCATTCTTACCTCTGTGTGTGTTTCTCTTCTTTTCTCTCTCTAAACTCCTTGCACCCAAAAATCTCTCTTCATCGACCCCCTGTATCACCTTTAACTCTCAAGAACTACCGTAGCTGCAGTGGAAAACCTATACGTTAATAGGAACTTGTGAATGAAGCATAACCCTTTCATTTTTGGTTGCTGTGAGAACTTGAGTTCGAACAAAACTCATGTTAGTTTGAAAAGAAAAGAATTCTTGTTTAGGTAAGGGGAGTTTTATTGTGTTAATAATGGTTTTAGATATCATGGTTGAGATGCAGTACGTATGTGTTCTGATGTTTTGCGTGAAATAAATTGATGAAGTTTTTATGTGATGTGTTTGTGAAGAAGACGACTACCAGATTGGGTAAGTCGGGCTGGGCATGTTGCATATATGTGTCAAACCTTTGTTGCGATGTCGGCTACCAAGAAGGGTTGGTCGAGTTGCATATATGTGTCAAACCTTTGTTGAGATGTCGGCTACCAGGAAGGGTTGGCTGAGTTGCATATATGTGTCAAACCTTTGTTGTGATGTCGGCTACCAGGAAGGGTTGGCCAAGTTGCATATATGTGTCAAATCTTTGTTTGTAATGTCGGCTACCGAGATGAGTTGGCCGAGTTGAGCGGTTTACGTAGCATGTGTGTATGCATACAGGACGTAACTTAGTCCTTGTTGGCGGATGTCTGTATACCGGGTTCCTTAACTGGGGTTGTACTTTGGAGCTGTTAAGCTCAATTTACTTCGAGAGATAGAGCTACCGGGTTACTTACTCGACAAAGCCTGTACCTTCTCAGGAATAGAGCTACCGGGTTCGTTACTCGATAGATCTCGTATCTTTTTTTTGAGAACTACCGGGTTCCCTTACCCGGACAGCCTTGAGTCTTGCAAGCACTAGCTGTTATAATTGATTACAACGCTTATGTAATCGATTGCATAGTACTGATTTCGACCTTGTTCAGATTCTTACCTTAAGATAGTATATCTAAGTACCAACCCGGACACCTAATACTTCACACCTATTCACTTATTTGTAGTGTTTGTGAATGACGTATGTGATTACATTGAAGTCGGCCTATGTGATGGCTTGAGATATTAAATACATTGATGGTGATATTCTATGTATAGATGTGAGATGTTGGGATCGGGTTGCTAAACTTACGAGGACCACGGTCAATTCATCAATAGGCTCGAGAATGGGTCAGCATATATGTACATGGGGGTGTATGACATTATTCTAGCCAGGACGAGTTGATCCCGGGCCAGGCCATATGTTGATTGTGCACATGAGACATATGTATGTAAGTAGGGAGTGTATGACATTATCCTAGCCAGGATGAGGTGATCCCTGGCCGGGTCATACATTGATGGTGCCTATGTAACATATTTCATTTGCAAGACGGAAATAAGATTATTGACTGTAATAGTACGAGAAGTACTAGGGGGGCCACATATGTAGGGATATCCTTATGACACCCATTATTGGTTAATCACCATGGGGGGATGAGTCCTGTGCACAACAGAGTGACCTCGACATCAACTGCAGCTATCATTTGGACCATGGATTTGACCTATTTCCGGAGATGGTACCACATTGCATGCTGAGAGAAAAGTCGGGGGCATGCATCATGACTAGTACTTATAAGTTGTACTGTGATATGTTGTTGGACGAGTTGTCCATGATTGATTGTGTGCAGAAATACTTGAATATTGTTGTATTATTGCAATGACCATATTGTCTTTTCTTAACTGATGTTATCTACTATTGATTATTTTACATGATGAACTCACCTTTGCTTTCTTGTGCCATGTGATTTTGGTACCTGTGCTAATCACGAATCGTGTTCGTGTGAACAGACGGGCAGTAGCAGGCAAAGATACTTTCTTTTGTTGGAGCCGCCAAGTAGCCTGGATAATGTTAGATTAGATCCCGGCCTATAAATGTACTTTGATGTCGGGATGACATTGGACCAGATCCTGGCCACGAGTTGTACTGTGACAACTCCATCTTAGTTAGTTAATCATTTGTTTCTTTTGAGAATTATGTACCTTTCAGGCATGGTTATTTGTAATCACCACCAAGTTATGTTCCTATATAAATATATTACGAGGTATTTCATCATTGAATATTTGTGTTTCAATTCTTGATATTGATTATGTTCACGCGAAAAATTTACTACTATTTTTATAATTAACTCAAAGATCTTCAATTATAAATTGTAATTAAAAACATGATTAAGAGTATGATACAGTAGCGACAATGTAACAACCCATATGCATCCAGGTTGTTAACATTCAATTATGGCCGTTAAGCGCAGTAATTATCTTACAAAATATAATAAGAAAGCAACTAATATAATGACGTCATCGTACGTCTACAATAAGATAAAAGCTTTGCATTATGTATGGTAATGGTTCACGAGTTTACAAGCTTATAAGACCCCGGGTACGATACCCTCCAGGGCCGGGTTACAAACATGCGAAAATACATAACAAAATACAAAGTCAAATGCTCCAAAATAGACTAAGGTTCACTAAGAACCCGTCCCGGCTCGGCCTCTCGTCTGGAATCCCTCGGACTGCCTCGCTACCTAGGCCTCTTGCCCCAGGATCCGTCATCCTCCCTGTGCTCATCACCTGCAATAACAATATAATCCCCAACCGGAGTGAGATAATAATTTCAGTAAACTCCGGGTTCTAGAGGGCTTCTCCTTTCCCGGGTTCACTTCCACGACACAAAGCATTAAAATGGCATTACACAAGCTAGCCATCCTGGCTTACAAAAGAACATATCACATGTATATAATCACACGGATATAACAAGAGAGATCATCCAACTTAATGGGCACATTCCCTTGTATATCTTTGCCTGAGGAAGATCATCCAACTTAATGGGCACATTCTCCCAGGACTTTGTGCAGACACCCCCTGAGGAAGATCATCCAACTTAATGGGCATATTCCCTCTGGGTTCCGCGTGGACGTTTATAGCTCTAAGTCCATATTTGTCCATTCTACTGGCCAGAGAATCTCATATATCGAAACACAGTGTAAATCATATGCATGTTCTCAATCAGAAAGCAGTAACACATGCATCATGACATATAATAATCATCACTCCCTCGGAGTATGGTGGAACGCAATCCAGAGGAGGACTCTCAAGAACAGGGAGCTTACCTGTCCGGCGTTCTTCACTGGTTTGTTCACCCTCGTGATTTCGAACACCACGATCTTCAGCGTCGCGCCCTACATACATGCATGCAAGAAATCAATAATGGTTTTCACATGTTGCATGTAGAGGAACTCGATATATTACCAGGTTACCATCATTAGTCACCCACAGGCGACATGCAGAACCCCCAACAGGGTTCATCACAGCTAACCCAAAAATGATAACAGTTATATTCTAAGGTTGGACCGACGCTTCTCAACTCTAAGGTTGTTAATGAGGCTAGAGAACCGCTTCTCAAGCTTTAATGTCCTACAAGTCACCTTCTCTTCCCTAAACCAGAAGCCTTCATTGTTCGTCAATGGAGGAAACGGAGAAGGACGAGAAAGAAGGAACACTTTTTTGGTGAAGGGACAAAGGAAGAAAATGAGTAGTGTACGAAATAACCCACACGCACGCTATATAAATACTCTAAGAGTTAATGCACGTCGCATACGTCACTAAGTCAACACGTGTTACTTCAGTGACCTGACAGTCAGTGCGAATCACATGCATACGTTAAGCTTGTGAAAGCACCAACTACCGGGCTAGCGAGTCAAGCGCACATGATTTCCCATAGGTAAGTGTAGCTCAGATAACCTTGTCCAGGTTCCCACCCTGGTCATCACTACCCAACCTCGTTCGGGTTCTTGCCTAGGTACTTCACGAGTCTGAGGTTCCGTCTTCCCCGATCTCGTCCAACCCAAACCGCGATTACTTACCTGGTACTCGTAGGGAAAGGGTACACGAGCTCGTTCGAGGTCGCTACACGGTAGCTCAAAGGAAAAGAAGACACGAGTCATCCGGGATCGCTACCTGGTCACTCTTTCCTTCCCTGTTCGGGTTCCTTGTAAATACTAACACCCTCAGTACGAACCCATCTTCAAAAGATTCTATTTACACCCCTCCCTTATCCGAGTTCCAATTTGCACCCCCTTGTATGACACCCCGGTCACACGAATCCGGATTAGTCACAGGGTCATAACCATAATTATTATTACTACTACATAATAACAACATAAAAATGTTAAAGTGCCACGTGGACACCCGAGACCTTACAGACAAGGCGGGTCATTACAATAGAAGTGGTCAATGTCAACAATACATTGAAACATGAGTGAAGGAATCACAAAGAGAGGTGTACCTAGGATCTTACTTGAATCAGTAAGTAAAATGTAGCAATTTTAAGGACATCAATGTCTGCATCATCTGGTACATAATTTTTGTCAAATTCAGGGCCCATTGGAAGTTTTTTCTTCTGTGTCCTAAGAACAATAACGTTGTATGGTTTGTTCATTGCGTAAGAAGCCTGATATTCACATCAAAGTTGTAATTAACAAGTTAGGTCTTCCAGAACAAAAAAAGTACGCAAATATGTCATATGTTAACCGACATGTATCTCTTTGGTTGACTATACTAGTGCAATGAAGACATTGAAGACCAGTTGTGATCGTAAATCTAATCAACCTCCACCTAACTGGATTGAAGTAAAGGTTAGTCATTTAACGAAACCTACATATCCATTGCTAATATTTGGAATATTTATAACTATGACATTTAAATTGATTTATTTGTCAATTAAGAGCCATGTTCAAAGCAGAAGCTATGAGTGTGGGTATTACGTAATGCATTGGATGTGGAACATAATAAGCAGGGGTTTGAAGAATGAATGAAGCAAGGTATACTATTTTTTACACGTTTTCGGTATAACTTTAGAATGAAAATGTATTTATTTGTTACATGATTTTGACTTTTTTGTGTAAATATTTAATGTTGCAGTGCTTTGATGATGGAACACAATTAGACATCGATAACATAAGAACAATTCGCAAGAAATGGGCAGCATATTTGTTACAAGTTAAAAAAAGTAAATTTTGATAGCTTTAGATGATTAATATGGGACAAAATGTTATGTTGTATTTGTTGTTTAGTGTAAACATTGTACACAACTTTGTTAAATTTTTTGACAATTATTGGAGCATTTAATTTTCTTTTAATATATGATTGTTTATTACAATTCCTATGCAAGAAAGCCCTTTATCCTTTTGCATTGTATTTTGTGAGGCCAAGCTGGCCAATTTGCATCTCAAAGTTAAGCGGATATTTGTATAGTTATGAAGGTAGCCAATTTTAGAAGATCATTTATTCAATTATCAGGTTCAAGAACTACATTTATGAACTTGACTATACATTTTAATTGTTTTTGTATTATTTTCACTTGCAATTTTATCTCTTTCCTATTGTTTATTTTTGTTTAGACCTAGTTGCTACAAACAAGACGTTGACTCAAAGGTAAATGCTTTCTTTTTATTATTCAATAATCATGTATTTGTATACCTTTTGTCATAGACAAACCTTGACTTTTGGAAAACTTTGAAATCAATAGAACATAAAGTCAGAGGTGCATTGCTTGTTGTTAGAAGTACATGTTTTTATGTGGATGATGTTATACATTGCCTTTCTACGTTAAAATGGTAGGGTTTTCCTCCATGAGATTTACAGGAGCCATTTGGTTGGCAAGCTTACAATTATGTTAAAGTATATGCTTCCTTGATGTATTGAATTTCATTCATAATCTTACCATATTTACCAATTAATAATTATCAATTAGTTCATGCCCCCTGGTATGTGTGGTTGAATTGGCTTCTTTGTAGCTGGTTATACCTTTATGTGCTTTAGATTGAATGTACTAATCCTAGTTAATTATTGTTTTGGTTAGTCAGTTAAGCTTTTCATGTAATAAATGAGCCCTTGAGCGGTTTTCTATCAAAGATCATCTTCAAATAGACATTGTTTATGTTGCTTAAACTGGCTTTGAATGGATTGAATATATAAAAAATTAGTAAATTTGATGAATATGTATTTCACTAGACTAGATCAAAATTGCTCATGAAAATTATGATTGCAAAATGAATTGTTAACTATATTTGCCTAGTATTAATAGGTCACAAAGGAGTAGTTCAACTAGCAGCGAGTGTCTTTAGGGAATGCTTGATCTAGGTTGCACTGCCTACAGTCTGGCTTCTCATTTTTTATAACAGCACTTACATGTACCTTTTATGTAATTTTGATGTTATTTTTAAATTCTCACAAGAATGCATAGCTGTAGGACTCAAAGTAATTATTAATAAAACAAAATATAATGTTGCTTATTTGATTCTTGCCTCATGATTATTTTTTTTGTCAACATGTTCTATTACTATCCAAAAGTGCACCAAAGGTTGTTGGCGACCCGATAGACAATCGGCAATTTTATAAGTATGTTGTACCTTACTACACCATAATTGTGGTTTTTGATATATGTTAATGGCACTGACTGATTCATTTACCTGACCCTCTTAGTGGAAAAAGACTTAATTATTATTCAAGTTTATCATGCTTCTTTTTCATTTTGAAACTTCTCAACATTACCCCCAAAGACATGGGTTGTGAGCAGTTTACATTATTGTAAAATTATGTTTTATTCAAGTTTGACATCTAAGTGACAAATTTTATGGTGTTCTGCCAGTATAAATTTTGAAAATTTGAGTGATGAACATTGTGCCCTAATTTTACGATATCTTTTGAAGAGTTGTCAGGTGACTCTTTGATACCGTTTGTATATACTTTTGAAGATTGTGTCATTTCTTCAGCATGTAAATTGTGAAAACAGTATGAACAACGCACAAGAATCAAGATGGGGGGGCGAATTGGTTGTTCTTGGCCAATTAAAATTTCTTAAACAATCAGAGTTAAAAAGATCGTATCATAAAACAATCCAACAACACTTTCAATCAATCAAACACCAGTCTTTAAAAATGCAACCAAAATGCTTTTTGTTGATTGTGAAAAGTTACACCAACTAATCACAATTAATAACCACAAGAAAAGATAAAGATGAAGTAATCAATACCAAGATTTATACTGGTTCACTTCTCAACCTAGAGAAGCTACATCCAATTATTCTAACCAACTAGTTAGAGTTCCACTATTAACAATCTATTTCTTACAAGCTCATACAACCACTCTCAATCAGACCTAGATCAAGAACAAGAAATCTAACTCACTTAGACTCTTAGTGATCAAGCCATAGAGAAAACTCTTCTCTATTCTTCCCTCTAGAAACACCTTTCTAGACAAGTTTTAAGAAATACAATTGCTATAGTTATACAAACATAAATTCTACAAAGAAATTACAAACAAGTTGTATTGAGAGAAACCACTTGATGATCCACTACAGATGAATGCAAAAAATTACCAAACTGGAATTAAGGTTGAAAGAAAACTATCTCCGAACTTTCTCTCCAAAAAGAAATTCTCTCAAGGAATCTTGAAGCTTGAGGATTTGAGGGACTAACACAGAATAGCACTTTGTATACTTTTTCTCTCTTCAGAAAGCTTATGAAAATCCTTTGATATTTCGTGGTGTGTCTTTTTTAAAACAGGCTTCGTCTATTTATAGAAGATTGTTTTAACTGTCAGTAATAGATTAATTCACTAATGTAATCGATTAATTCACTTATGTAATCGATTAATTAACTTGTGTAATTGATTAAAGTGTTCTTGAGCTTTCTGGAAAAGACTTATGAACAATGTAATCGATTAATTTGTAATGTAATCGATTATCATGGGAAGTCTTTGTTTAAAAACGTTGCCAAGCAATCGATTATCACCATGTTGTAATCGATTATCACAGGAAGTCCATTCTGTGATTTTGTGTTGTGTAATCAATTACCATAATCTTGTAATCGATTAAAGTGTTCTTAAATCTCAAGTAATAGATTACCACTTTCTGGTAATCGATTAAATCAGTGAGAAAATATTTTTCCAAAGCTTAAACATGGAACATTTGGCTTTTTATGCAAGCATGAAAACTTTATGTTTCAGAAAAAACTTCTTCACAAAACTTATGCTTTTATGAAAACATGAATGAGCTTTATACAATGGATCATAGGAAGTCTCATCTTAGACATACACAAATTATAACTACCAATCAATTGAATTAGCATGTACAAAACCTAAACACTTTATTGTCTAAGAGACTCAGCTTCTTAATCCTCTTGAGTCCCCCCTAACTCTAACAAATTGAGCACTTGTCCTTGGGCAAAGGGGTGCCAAAATCTATGGTCTTACATTAGTTTTAAATTTTAGTGTGTTTTTTTTTGCTTTCTTAATGTTAACTAAGAATTATTTTATTTCAAGGTTTTGCCTGTTGGAAAAGAGTTACTGGCTTGTCTTACATCTTTTAAAGAATTAGCTTCTTGTGATGAAGGTCAAATGGCATTTGGAGCTACTCATTTTGGTATCAACTCTCATGCTCTCGAACTTGAGCCTCGGAAAGATGATAGGAATGTAAATTATAATGTCTCTAGTGTAGCAGAATGGATAAAATGCCCCCCTTTACTTAGCTGTTGGATGAAGTTGTTGAGATCAATTGATACAGAGGAGGGTTTGTCAACTTATGCAATTGAGGCTGCCTATGCATTATCTGTGGGGTCCCTACAGTTTTGCATGACTGGAGACAGGTAAGTTTTTGTATTTTGTTTCTGGGTTGCTGCTTCTGATTAACTTCTAGAAATGTGCTTATGAAAACATGATTTGAAAAAAAAACATTTATTCCAACTCGTCTGTGCTCATATCCCGATGTAATTTTAGAATGGAGAAGTTGAAGTTATTAAAACATTACCCTTCTCTTGTTTTCTGCTTCTTTTTGTGTAGTGGTGCTGATTTACATAAGACAATTGTTGGGTTAAATTAGGTAGTAATTGAAACCTGATTATTTTCTTTTTAAAAAATTGATAATTTGATATATTTTGACATATAGAAGTTTTCAACTAAACTACACAAAGTGTGAATAACTGCTTGATACTGAAGGTTATAGTCATCCATTCTAATATTAAGGTGAACTTTTTGGGTTAAGCTTGTCATCAATTGTGAAAATTAGAGTGTTCATACTTTGTTAAGAAGTGTATTGGAGCCGAACATATGAAATCTTCCTAAAATATATATATGCATGAAAATTATTTTCAATGAAAATTAATAGAATATGAAATCTTACTAAAATATATATGCACCAAAATTATTTTCTATTAAAACTAATAAAATCGTACTGTATTATATTATATGTACAAAAACGTGTCTTTCAAGCAAAATAATTAATCATTTATATTATTATAGTATCATTTATATATAAATATTATGTTATTAGTGTAAATTATATTGCAATAAAAATATATCTATATATTATAATAAAACTAATAATATTATATTATTTATAGTTATAAATATAACGAATTATTAAAAAAAAAATATTTTATTAGTTATATATTTTATAATAAAACATAATATTATATATTTTTATTAGTTGTGTCATGTCAGGTTTGTTTTTATACCAAATTGTGCCTAATAAGTTTAATATAACTTCAAATTTGTAATTTATGTCTGGTACAAGAAAAAAGCATGCAAGATTGGCAACATTGGAGGTTTTTGTCTCTTCATATTCCATCTTGTTGCCAGGAAAAATAATAAATAAGTTTTGGCTAGTGTAATAAACATACCAATTATAATTACAAAAACTCCATATGTTTAATTTATTTCTAAAAAGTCAGAAACGACTATATATGGAATAAAGATATTGTAATTAATTTCTATGACTAGTCATTCCTATAGAAATGAGTTTTATAATTAAAGGATTATTTCATTTTTATAGTTATTTATTTAATTGGTAGATGAAATAACTTTGAAGTTCATTTCCATATTTTTTGTGTATTATTATTCTTCTTGTTTATGGCATTGTCTCTTGTAATAAAAATATTTATAAATAAAACTAAATTATGCTTGAAAGTGTCAATTTGCAGGCTATATATCCATAATTTTTGTTAAAAAAAATAATTAAGACAAATGTTTGAAAAACAGTCTTAGTTTAAGTTTGTTTTATTTAAAAAAAAAACACCTTAAACCTAGACGATTTTGAAGAAAATCGTCTTAGTCCTTAAACTAAGACAGTTTCTTGGAAAATCATCTTAGAATGTCAAACATTCTAAGACGGTTTTTCTTAAAACCGTCTTAGTTTAAGTTTAATATTTTTTTAAAAAAAAACCTTAAACTAAGAAGGTTCTAAGAAAAATTACCTTAGAATGTGATCGTCTTGGTTTAAGGTGTTTTTTTTTAAAAAAAAATCTTAATAAAAAAATGCAATCTTTTAATATGTTTTCCGGCAGAAACTCTGTCTTAAAATTGAGGTCCTACAAAGATGATTTTATGATTATCGTCGAAAGAAATCACTTTCAATGACGTTCGTTACAAAAATGGTCTTAAAACCATCATGAAAATGCTTATAGAATCGTTGTAGAATTATGCTTTTCTAGTAGTGCAAATACAATATCAACTTTAATATATTTTATAATTCAAAACTTTGTAGGGGATTGAAATGTATTTTTTTTCAAAATAAAGACTAAAATGTATTTAAAGAAAGGGGGGACTATTCAGTTAGCAGACTTTTATTGTCCAACAATGTCTTATTATAGATTATATAAGGATACACATTTTCATCAAAAGTAACACTTAGTAAGATGATTTTACTCGCTTTTGGAAAGAAAGGTTCATAGCTAGACTCCAAAATTAATTTTTGAAAAAGATAACAATAAATTTACAAAAACATTACGACATTCAATATCTTATCATATTTTAACATATTGGCAAATTCACAATATAATAGTAGATACAGGAATCTGGCATTTATAGATTTTAAACTTCAAGACAAAATACAAAAAGAAAAATTAACTAATAAACAAAAATTAGGAACATTTTGTCAACAATATGGTGTAGATCTATTAGTGCCTCTAGCGCTCAAAATAAGAGAAAATATTTTTAAAAAAACTACTAACTAAAAAAAAAAAAACCTTCTAATTTAAGGTCTTATAAAAATTATAATAAAACTACACCCCAAAATACTCTATAAAAAAATACTAGAAAACGTAAATAATGCTCAAACAGGTGCTAAATATATATGTCCCGAACAATTTTCCACATGGTTTTGATTTTTGAAACTTACCTTTTTATAAATAGAAATTTATAAAATCACAAATAAACTGATACATGATTTTCAAACTTACTTTTCTACTACATTATGTACGACAATAATAAAGAGATATGATATCCTTGAACCTCATTTTGGTAAATTGATATACATTATTTTATACTTATTTACCCTTCAACTGATATATTCTAAACCACTCTATTATTCTATTAACCTTCTACGTCAGTTATATTATTAAAAAATGGGACCAATTATATATATATATATATATATATATATATATATATATATATATTAAGTTCAATTTCAAAGAATAAAAAATATGAACAAACGGGCAGAGCAGTCCCTGACTGTCTTTAAGCTAGTAATGTATAAAAGTAAATATATATATATATATATATATATATATATATATATATATATAATGAAAATCATGAAATATATACAAGTTATTTAACACATGTTTAGATTAAAGTTTATAAAAGTATCTCAAGTTTTAATTCATGTTTGTTTAACCATTTTCAATAGATTTTGCAGCATTCCAATACATAAAACGCAATTGTTACTATTTCGTTTTATTCATCTAAAACAGTGAAAATTGGTTTCAACATTTAAACAAACATGCTCCGACTTCTCTCAGTTTTAAAGCCAAAATTTAATGCATGTTTAGTTTAGTAATTAAAATTGCTTCAAGTGTGTATTCCCATGCAAATCAACATTTAAAAACATATAAACACAAAAACAAAGGTCTTAATTCATTGGTGAAATCATTTTTACCTCAAACATAATTTTGCAACGAATTTATAAACATATATAATTTTTTTAATTGACTTTGAAATAAATTTTTAAGGAATAACCAAACATGATCTCAAGTTCTCCACCTGATTTTAATTTCAAACGTACTTTTGGAACCCCAAACCAGAAATCCAAACACACCTTACTCCGTACAAAATGTCAGAACAGAGATTTGATGCTTGTTACTGCTGTGTGATGACTCTTCCTAGTATAGTGAAAATAACGAATTAAATCAAATAGTACCCCAAAAGATCATGACATTACCTATCCTTTGTGTTTTCTAATTAAAAAGACTTTCGTAACTCTAAAATGAGATCCACGTGTGGAAAGAACTACATAAGGTTATTGTAGACTTCTAGAGTTATAATCATGAAGTTCCAGGTGGAAAGAGGAGATTTTACCCACAAATATTTCCATTGGTACAATTAATGCAATAAAAGTTTTCTGTGTCTCTTGAAAGTACTCTAGCAGTGAACATTGAAGTCTATTATTGATTAAAACATAACCAATTATTGAAATTCTGATTAGATAAATAGAAAATTTACGAAAAAATCATCCATAATAATTCAATTGCATTAAAGGGTTTTTGTTCGATAATAACCGGTGATTAGGACAGATTACCAACTGCACTGGTCTTATTATGCTATCTATAACCCAATAATACATTTCTTTTTTGACATGTCATTTCAAATCCAGCCAAATGTGTCTAGACCCTAGATAATAATAATATTAGAATCGCGTCTTGGTACAAAACACCACTGAATATTCACAGAAGTCCCAATGTCCCTTAGTTTAATTAGTATACTGAAATTAGTGTATTCCAATACAACTTGTTAAATTGAGTAAAAAAAATAAAAATACTAGTATATTATAGCTGAAATTGATGAAATCACTTAGACATGATTGTTAATATTTATTCACCTGAGTCATGACTGAAGATTCCTTAACGATAAGTACATAGCATGATGCCATTCACCCATGTATAAAAGTTCAATAATTTACCTTGGTGGTGCACATGACAAGGACAAGGGGAACAGTCCACAGCAAATGGTGCCACTTTTCTTAAATAGAATAAAAAGGCACTGAAGAAAGGAAATTATTTTAATAGAAAGTAATTTTTATAGAAGTAGTGACTAACTTTCGTCCGGACCGTGAACGCTTACAAGATGATATTTTATTTTAATATTGTTTATTTAATATCTAAGAATCAATCAGAAAATAAATTATAAATCACTAGGTTAAAAAATATCACTTGTATCAATCGTTTTTCATTTGACATATATAATATGATAATGTTTCTCTGACTTTGAGTGAGGCCAACCCATGACTCAAACTTCTGGAGGGAAATGACCCCAAGGGTGTGAAAGGACAATTGCACCAGACAATTTTGACTGTGCAAATGTGGAGGAAGGAGTTGCACGCTGGTGCGTCTATATTTGAAACTAGTACCTTTCCTAATATTGAGCCGTGGATTCTGTCCCTAATAAAACCTTGTTTTGGTATTTGATGACCACTTACCAGCGGTGAAATTGATCATTAGGATCTGACAGTGGACACATAGGGACTGTAATAGTGGACGCGTGCATGTTGTAGGTTTAATTTTGTGCATATATATTTGCCTACTAGGGACTGCTTTTGGTTCATAATAAGAGTTGTAATATTATTGTATTGTAGTAGTAGCCATGGGGACTTTCAATCACTATGAGATTGTTAAGTTCAAGGATGGTGTGGCAGTTGATGATCTCATTCAAGGGTTGGAGAAGATGGTCTTTGGGATTGACCATGTCAAGTCCTTTGAATGGTAAAAAACCATATATTAGTTTACTTTGTTTCAAGATAGTTTTGTTCTTTCCCATACTTTTCTGCATTTATGTTATGGGTGAATGGTTCTATGTGATTCATATAGCCGACATCACCCATGTTAATGTTTTGTTGTAGTAGTATCTGATTGGTCAGTGGTCTCCTAGATTTAGTATATATAAAGCACAACCAATTAAAGGCTACATAATCTTTAACCTTTTAGACTATATTTTTTGTATCTATAGAATTTCTATTAATCTTATTTATAAGCTTTATTAATTAGCACACACATTTTTCATGTACTTACTATATGTGTGTATCACATATTTGTATGGAAGGGGAAAGGACATTGAAAGTCATGATATGCTAAGACAAGGTTTACTCATGCTTTCTTGATGACATTCAACGGGAAAGAGGAGTTCAAAACATTTCACACTCACCCAAATCATCTTGAGTTCTCGGGAGTGTTTTCACCTGCTATCGGAAGATTGTGGTGCTGGATTTCCCATCTAACCTTGTTAAAGCACCTGCATGATCCTCGACTTATTCAAGCAAATAAACTTTTTTCCATCTTTAAAAGTGCATGCATGTGTGTGCATCTGCTATTTGTAGTCTGTTATGGTTGTTCCTAGCTAGTTCCTACAAGCTCTTAATGCAATTTCAAACTTGATAATAAGCTCTTCTTTTTTCCTAATTAATGGAAATTTCTAGCTAGCATTGGTATTTGTTAATACTAATTCTATGATTTCTCTCCATGTTTCTACTGCCACAAAGGGTGTGATGAATGATGAATGTGAACAGTATGAGCCCCTTGATTGGATGTTTTCTATTTGGTTATAGAGGAGGGAATGTGAGTATCAATACAGAGTTTGAATGTATCATCACTTAACTAGCAAGGGGTAATTTTCATTTCTCTTTCAACTTTTTTTTTGTCTTTTCTTATTTTCTTATCACGTTATATCATTTATTATACATCTGCCCTCATCTCTCTTACTTTTTTCCTTTTTAATTTCTTCTTGTTTCTCTTTTAATTACTTCTTACAATCTAAAAATGAGAAAGATTTTCCAAGAACTTGGGTTGGCAGCTCCAGTACAGTTCCGTGACTTGTTAGACTTAGATACCAGTTAAGTCATTTTTCCATTTTATTTTGGATAATTATATTCATACACTTATTATTTCTTCAATAACTTTTTTTTTAACTCTTCTTCCTATCTCTCTCTTCTTTTCCTGTCAATTCCTTTTATTTCGTTTTTCGTTTTTTCTCTCAATAATCTGTCTTTCTTCCACTTCTTTTAAGAAATTTACACTCAACATTTTCCTTTTACTTTTTAAGTCAAGTTGGGAATATTTTTTTCCCTTTTTCTGGTTCTTTTTTAGGTTCACCTATTTCCCATTTTGCCTCCTTCTTCAATTATATCCATTTATCTTCACTTTCAACCTGTATTCTGTAAGTAGAATATCTCTAATAAAACGGGTGGTAACAGTGAGTTGAGAGTAATCCAACAACTATAGATATAAGTTTGTTAGTTTATTTTACTATAGATATTTCTATAACCATCCAACTAAATACATTATACTTTATTTATATTTTATGTTGTGTTCTGAAATGTGTATAACTTTATCAAATTTTATTAAATGAAATCCTAATTTCTTAATACACAAATTTATATTGGCATATTCTTATATCAATATTACTGGTAACTTAGTGTGTTGAATGTTTTTGTATTGGGTTTGAACGGAATCCGTATGGCCAACATTGTTACACTGATCATTGCTCACTTTGATATAAAGTTACGCAAGGCTCTCTAAAGGTCTATGTCAACAAATGCATCTTCCACATTTTGGTTGTTTGGTTGATGCACAGAACACTTCAATCTTTAAGAGATAGGGTCAAGGCTTTTATTAACCGTGGGAGAACAACATTGTTTGTTTGCCTTGCCTAGAAAAGCCTAAACGACACTAGTAGGGCAGGGAATGATTATCAATGGTGAAAGACATTGAACCATGCAAAACCAATGATCAATTGGAAATAATTAAACCTAGCTTCTTTTATCTAATGGACAGTATTTTTGAATTCAATTCTTCTTTTATCCTTAAACAGCAATAATTGTTTAAGCTAGAAAAAGAACTACGAGGCTTTAAGGTGCAAACTACAAAATGGTCAAACAATTATCTAAGTTTCACTTTATAAAGAAAGCTTAACATAAAAAATACTTTGAACAAATTACATCAAGTTTCATTAAAACCTTGAATTTTATTATCTCTTTCTTGTTTTAGAAATGTTCACTTCCCTCTTTAATGCAAATTCGTGTGATTTTTTTTCTTTCAAAATTCATGGATAAGTATGAATTCCGAGTGCTCTATTTCTACAAAATATAAGGACATATATATAATAAAATAAAAACAAAGAAACATAGTAAAAATGTTTCAATGAGTGTTCTTTTAAATAATATTGAACCATTTTAGCAGGTGCCATTGGTTCATCCTCAAAGCTAAAGTCACGTTGTTTTCAACTAATTGTTGCAAAAAAATGAAATTCTTTTGAATAGAAAAGAAAATAAAGAAGACAAATAATGAAAGGATCAATTTATTGGACTTTTAAAAGTTAGAGGAATAAAATAGCATTAAGTCAAAACTAATATAAAGATAACTTAACACTATTACTAACAAAGTTAAATTGAATTAATGAAGGAAATATCCAATTTGTTGAATAACAAATCTTACAAGACTAAAATGAAATAGAAAAAAAGTTAAATGACTTAATCATTCAAAAAAATTAATAAAGGAAGGAACCTAGGTTCTAGTCCCATCTTTACCATTTACTAAAAAAATCATTAAAAAGAGAGTCGAAGAATTAAAGTAGTAAATTGACTCAAAAAAGTTTTGAAATTTGAAGCCTAAGATTCCTCAAAGCAATGTAACTTTTTTTTTTCTAGTGACAAAGAAAAAGAAAAGAAGCATAAAAAGAAAGTCAGTAATTCATCCATATATGGGACCAACTTGGAAAGTAGTTTGGAAGTAGTGTTTTCTTGAGTTCTTAATACTATGCTTTCCTATCTAGAATGATCCTAAAAGAATGAATCTGCAGAAATATTAAAAGAACTTGGCAAACATTCTTTGCATTGACAGAAAAAAAAAAAAGATCATGAAGCCATTCAAGATACTCCATATGCATCTTCTTCATTCTTTACTCTTATTCAATATCATATTAGGTTCTTCTATACCCCAGCATAATCATGCAAACTTCTGTGGGAATATCAAAACTCAAACACCTTTCTTGGATTCCAATTCTTCTATGTTAGACAGCATCACCTTGTGCATATCTCAGAATCTCTACTTGAGAACATCCCTTGGACTTTTTCATGTTTCATCACTTGACAAAAATGGTAGATTACTAACCATCACTCACTCTTCCTGTTCTTCTCTCCAATATGTTTCTCCTCTGGCTGTCACATCTGGTTTCCCTTCTCCTCCAGAACCTAACTCCCTTGTTCTCTTCAACTGCTCAAGCAGAAGAGACACCACTTTACCAATCATGCAAAATTGTAGTGACTTATACAAATGTGGAGGTGCTGGTTCACCACCTTCTAGGCCTCAAGAGCACCTGGAACATCCTTATTCATGTTTTTTTGTTGAAGATTTGCAAAAGGTGGATAAGGATTTTCACCCTGAACATCTGAATTGTTCTCATTACAGCTGGGTGCATAGAAGTACTTCAGATGGTGGACATGATCAAGGATATAAGGTGGGAACAAGGTTATCTGTCGACATTCCACGTGTACCAGAAATTTGTCAAGGGTGTGAAAAGCCTAACGGAAGCTGTGGTGCTGGGTTGAATTGCTTATGCCACCCTAAAGAGTGCAGTAAGTATACCTTGGTTTTGACATGTACAAAGATTTTTATTGGACAAAACTTAGATGCTTACAAATCTTAGATGTATTTCTATAGGTGTTTTTGGTATTGTTTTCAAATCAGAATTGAAGTTTTATCTGAGTAAATCTGCATAATAAAGGATTTCATTGAAGGTTAACATAGATTAGTAAGGTGAAACTCCAATTCTGATTGGAGAATAGCACTAAAAGTATCAATGAAATTGCGTCTAAGTTTTGTTTATTTTTATTTTGCTTTCTATTTGTTTTTGAGTTATGAGGAAACTATTTGATGGTGGTGTTTTCAAATCAGAATTGAAGTTTTACTTGAGTAATCTGCGTAATAAAGGATTACATTGAAGGTCAATGTAGATTACTAATGGGAAACTCCAATTCTAATTGGAGAATAGCACCAAAAGTACCAATAAAACTGCATCTAAGTTTTGTGCATTTTTATTTTGCTTTCCTTTTGTTGAGTTATGAGGAAACTATTTGATGACTCTGACTCAATGACTCTAATGACAATTTTGCAGAAGACAAGGTCATCTCCAAGGCTGGGATAAAATCTACTGTTTGTGTTTTTTTCTCTATGCTTTCTTTGATTGGTTCAGTTACTGTAGCCTACTAGTCTTCTTCATGCATGTCTAAGAAAGTTTAGCTAAGGGTTCCATTGTTAGGTAAGACTTAAGAGTACATGGTGGTTGTACATATGCCACTTGCTCTACGCCTCTAATATGTATACGTATAATCTTTGCATCTCATCTGTTAATTGTAACTGCCACAAAGCAGTGATTGATCTTGGTTCGTCCTGCCAAAATAGATTGCAGCAAGAGTATTATGAACCATGTATTTAGCTAAAGAATTTCAAAGTAAGCTCAGATTGAAATTTCGATAGGAATGGAATCAGAAATGATGAGTAAAAAGTTTCTGTCACAACCTCCTTTTGGAGCCCTCAAGCAAGATTTGCATGTCCGGAATTTATAAGTATGTAAATCACACTAGAGAATGCAATTGGCATTGCTACTGTATTGAATAGAAGCTGCTCTATGCGATCTCATGCCATATTAAAAATTACCTCATAAAATTACTGGAAAATAATAATAAAAAATTTGAATGTTTCATAAAACAGAAACGCTAGGAACTTTAACACGATTGACTGAAATTGTCAAAGATCAACAATTTTGATGAGTCTCATTTATCATTAATGATTCTATCTCCTAATTTAAATATTAGATTTATCAAAATTGGTTATTCTTAACAAATTTCAGTCAATCATAAAGAAAGTGTTGAAAAGAGAACGTTAGAGTATCGATTATATTCCTTTTCCGAAAAATAGAACACAAAAATGCTTGTTTAATCATAACAAAAATACTATAAATAAGGCTAGCATGTCAATCTACATTGAGAGGTCAAAAAAGAAAAGAGCACAATAGTGGAAGACCTAGAATATAATCATCAATGGAACAATTGTAAATTGGAATACTCATCTTGTAACAATGAAACAAGAAAACAATGCGTAATCAAAATTAATCACTTAAAAACTACCAAAATTAATCACTTAAAAACTACCAAACTTGAATAAAGAAACAGAACAATGTGAAACAAGGTTGATATTAAAGTAAAAAACCAAGTACAACCACGAAACACGGATAACAAAAAAGGAGGAGATGAAAAATTGTTGGAGTACAAGTGTAAGTTAAAGTCCCACATCAGATAGAAATAGAAAAAGTTGAACATCATATAAGTGAGGAGAAGACCCATAAACCTGAGCCTTAAGGTTTTGGGTTAAGGTGTGGTGTCTAATTCACTTATATGGTTACTCAGGTGTAAATCTCCCCGATATTTACCCCCCTTGGTATCCCAATAGTGGTATCAGAGCTGATGGTTTGATCTGGCGCCCGACTCGGACAAGTAAGAAGGCGTTTGTGGATCCATGAACATTGAGATCCGTTGTATCGAAAGTCTTCCTGGTGGATGATCCCAGGAAGCGAGTCCCGCAAGTGTTGCGGCGGTACAAACCACTACTTGTGAATTGAAAAATGACTTCCGCTCGAGGGGGGAGGCTACCATGTGGAAGAGACTCACACTTGAGGGGGAGATTGTTGGAGTACAAGTGTGAGTTAAAGTCCCACAT
>CM023951.1:24786376-24818167 GCA_013407115.1 Glycine latifolia
AGCGAGTCCCGCAAGTGTTGCGGCGGTACAAACCACTACTTGTGAATTGAAAAATGACTTCCGCTCGAGGGGGAGGCTACCATGTGGAAGAGACTCACACTTGAGGGGGAGATTGTTGGAGTACAAGTGTGAGTTAAAGTCCCACATCGGATAGAAATAGAAAAAGTTGAACACCATATAAGTGAGGAGAAGACTCATAAACCTGAGCCTTAAGGTTTTGGGTTAAGGTGTGGTGTCTAATTCATTTATATGGTTACTCAGGTGTAAATCTCCCCGATATTTACCCCCTTTGATATCCCAACAAAAATAAAATATAAACTTACCCTGATACTTTGCCAAGGAACATGACATGACTCAGGCATTATAGAAGTGACTAAATTATTGTTTTCTTTCTCATTCAATTGTTTGTACTCGTGTCTTGCAGTTTTTGTTTTCTTTTCGAGCATGATAGCATGCCGGTAACTGTCAATTTGCAACAGTGAGCTGCCATATCGAATGAAAGGCTTTTCTTCCAATATTTCTATGACTGGTTCAATTTTCACAAAGATTCATGTTAGTCATAAAAATAAAATAAAAATTTACGAGTATAATTCAGTAGCTGGCTGTTACGTCAAAAACATTAGCAAGCAATATCCGACTTACATTTTTATTCTACAAATTAAGAGACAATTGATTGATTACTTGAAAAATTACTAACTCTACTACATACACTTTGCAAGGTAAGTAAAGCACATTTTTAAAATACTTCTTTTACAAGAGGGTTTATGTGCTGATAAGAATCAAATATAAGGACTACGAAGAAGTTAAAAAGACTACTAAGTTGGATGATAATTGAATTCAAACACAAATCATGCAATTGTATTGATGTAAGTCATTATACCACTTACGAGAGATTAGATTTCAGAAATGATAAATTTAGGGTTTTCTATTTTTTAGTTCCTAAGCTTTTTAAATTTCTAATTTTAGCTGCTAATTTTTTTATTGGTTTTAGCCCTTAACTTTTTACATTCTTACTTTTAATTCCTATTAAGGGGCTATAAGTAGGGACTAAAAGTAAGGAGAAAAAAATAAAGAATATTGACCAATAAAAATTTATGGATTAAAAACAAAATTCCTATAAATTTTAAGGTCTAAAAACACAATAAACTCCTAAATATAATGATAAAAAGTTAAAATGACCCAGTTGTATTTATATATGTGAGGAATGTTAATGCATACACATGATTTTTTTTTACTACGAGTTAGCAACTATCACCATAAATATTTGGACAAAAAAATTATTGAACTCTTTTATATCATTATAGTAATATATGGTTCAATTTTTAAAATAATCATTTATTTCTTCTCTTTCATGTCTATCAGCATTAAATTTTTAAACACCTTCATTTTTCCTCTCTCATAAACATTAAATTATATTATATATTTATTTTTAAAATAATAAGTGTGCCTGATTTAGATTTATTTAAACAATAATAATAATTTTTGTATTTAAATGAATTTGAAAAAATATTTATTTTCCAAAAACAATTTATATTAAAAAATAATGATTGATATTATTTTGTAATGTTAATGAAACAATTTATAACGTTCTTATCTCATAATGATTTTTTATGAAGAACGTTTTTGTAATGTTAATGAAACAATTACTTTTTTATTTCTTTGTTAAAAAAAGTAATCATTTCTTAAAAGAATTACGTTATCATTTTTTATATTTCTTTTTATTCAATTGTATGTTTATTGTATATTATATAAAAATTAACCATTTCATATTAATTTGATTTATTTACCCTTATTATGATCCTAAAATTATAAAAATACTAAAAATATATATTTATAATACATTTATATTATGATGATAAATGAGAAAGGAGAAAAATTGATAATTTAATATTTATGAGAGTGAAAAGATTAGGGTATCTAAAAATTTAATATTGATAAAGATAAAAGAGAAGAGGGAAATTATTATTTTAAAATTGAATTATAAATTATTATAATATTCTTACATAAAATTTAATACATAAAAGAGTTCAATGGTTTTTTTTTGTCCAAATATCTATAGAGTTGGTTGCTAATACACTCATATTAAAAAAATTGTATATATACATTAACATTCGCTATATGATTTAAGTTATGGATCTTAAATCTCAATAAATGCTTATAAAGATACTTTCGTATTACTCATTAATAAGATTGTTACATTGATAGTAGAACTCAAACTAACATAATTCTGAAATATGATCTTGGTCCTTATTAATTGGACTAATCATTGTTGGCTAGACCATCTTCGACAAGAATCCAAAATAAATTTATTTATGAGTCCAGACTATTCTTTTTATGTAATGGTGTTATTAAAATTAGAACTTATAATTTTTTACACATTATTTAGACTCTTCAATTCTTTGGGTTTGTTTGAATACGTTTATTTAGAAGCACTTTTAAAATAAAAAAAATAAAAAAACTCATTTCATTTGTTTCTTCTTTTAAAAGTTTTTATGGAGACATTTACCCAAATAGACACAAAAACTATAAGAGAGATCTTTTACAAATTATCTTTTAAATAAACTAATTTTAGGTTATAAAGAAATTCATTTCATTTTTCTTATTTTTTATCCTGAAAGTACTTCTCAAAAAAACTTATCCAAACATGTTCATCATCACTAGCAAAGTTTCAAGACTCGGACTAACAGGTCGAACCACGACCTGATGACTAAATTGGGTTGAAAGTTTGATTGGGTGTGCTTTTGACTTAGAGCGACTCGATCGAATTTGCAGTCAAACTGGTGATCGTCAACCCGGACTAGGTCACTTATCCTTTTTTTTGTTATAGTTGAAACGACGTAGTTTCAATTTGAACCCATTTTAATTTTAGAAGCTCTATCGACCTATCCTTCTTCCTCTTACTGTCTTGCTCAAATGCTCTACGTCGCCGCTCCACTCGTCAACCTCTCATTCCTTTCTATCATCGTGGTGTCATGTTCCTACCACCTTGCTAAACTCACTCAGTTCATCTGCAATGTTTTCCAGAGTCGCAAGTGAGTCCAACTAAATTTATTTGTTTTCTTTTTCATTTTGTTTTATTTTAGTTTTTTGTGTGTGATTTTGAATTAAATTGATCTTTTCATTCATTGTTGAGCGTTTTTGTGGGCGCAATTGCATTTTTTGTTGAGTTAAATTAATTTAGAAGTGATCACACTTGCGGTTGAGTTGCAGGTGAAATTATAGTCCCGAATTATTTTTAAAATTGTGATTTAGAACTTTGGATTTATTTTTTTATATTTTATAATCTAATTGATGACATATAGCTATGTTTCATTTTAGTTTAGATATTGATATATATTGTCGTTGATGCTTTGATGTTAAATGTTAAAGATAATAGTCATTTTTTTAACTTATGTTTTTTATATTTTGTTTGTGTTTTTTAATACTTGTGAATTTCAATGCGCCATGAGAAAGATTTTAAGACAGATATAAAAAATTTATATTTTTTTATTATAGACCGGATCATGCTAGTTAACTAGTAATCCACCGATTCGATCACTGATCCAATATTATGACTGAGTCAGTCACCAATTCGATTTTTAAAACTATGACCATTATCCTAATATGTATTTACTTTGAAAAACTAAAAAAAAAAAAAAACAACTTTAGGCATTGCTTATATTCACGAATCAGTCATAATGGCGAGTACTGCTTCTACTTGTGCCCACAAGAGAATCAATTAATCTTATTAAACTTCCCACTAATACACATTAAATATGCATTGAAGTGGAATGGGCTTTTTGGCAATGAGCACGTGACAACTGGACTTGGACTGAAATGCAACTCGGCTACCCAGCCCCTACTGCCTTATGGCCTTATGTGAAATTCTATTTATACCCATTTTTCTCTTCACACTTCTTATTATTTTATATTCTAAAAATTAGGTTTTGAAATGTAAAAGATAATTTCGAAAACTAATTTCCTAATTTTTTTTAAAAAAAATGTTGTTCATAATAATGTTATTCAAATAAAAATATTATCTCTTTGAAAAATATACTTTATCTGTCTCAAAATTATAACCACTTTTACACATATCAAGAAAAAGTAATAATAAATAAATAGAAAAGAATAATAGTTTTATAAAATTAAATTTGTATCATTATTAATTTATTTATAAATTTTATTGTCCACTATTAATATTATAAAGACTATAAATGAAAAATAATTAATATTACATTAAAAATTAAAATAATAATTATTTTGAAACAATTTTTTTCTCTTATAAGAAGAGAAAGAAGGAGTATAAAGGAACAGTGTGAAGAGAAGGAAAAAAAAAGGAATGTGAAAAGAATTGGTGCTTCGTTATTTATGGACGCTCTTGGTTGATTTGGCAGCGTAGTTAGTTTTCCACGCTGGCACAACAAACCACTATAAATGCAGCAGCTAACATTAGCTGGACAACACGTGTTGAGCAAACGCAACAAAAGCTGCGTTTAGACGTTTCAGGATAAATGGACGGAGTGTGGTCATTTCATTGTAAATAAATTTCAACGTCATCCCGATAAACATAAAAACAAAAATCGTGGGGTATGTACTAATATATGAACTATTCATAAACGATCATAGTTAAAAAGATAGGGGCAAAAAAAGAGTAGGTGGATCCTACAATTTTAAATATTGTAGGATGGATACATGTATCTATCTCAAAGAAACACTAGGCGTGTGTTTCATTTTAAGTTTGAAAAGTCTTAAGTTATGAATTTGGCAAGAGTTTTTTTCTTTTCTTTATATCTTATCAAGGCTTATTCTTCTCATTTTAAAATACGCGATTTTTAAGAATATTTTATCAAATAAAGAAAATTAATAAATAATTTAATGAGTCACATAATTTTACTAAATTTATCCTTACTATTTAATCCCTATCTTGTGAGTGAAGGACTGTGATGTCTCGAGCATGAGACTGTTCAACGATATTACAATAAACAAACCATTGGAATTGGAATAGGTTGTAGACAAACATTTAGTTCTTATCTTAGGATATATTGATTATTATTAAGTACATTTTTTTATTATTAATTATTAAGTAAATAGCCTACGCACTGATATTATTAAGAATTTTTTTATATTTTTTATATGTAATAGAATAATTATTTTGAATGGAAGTGTTTTTAGAAATATTCAACAAGAGCATTTTAGGGTTTTTTCCTATAGCATTTCAGAGTTTTTACTAATTATATGATAAATTTGTTAATTTTTGTTATTACCAAACAATGTAAATTTTTTTACATTAACAAAGCATATAAATGAATTTTTTTGAAAAAAAAATTAAGTTGTTTTCTTAAAACACTAATTGTGTAATATAAAAATTAAATAATGTATAAAAAGTACAGACAATTCATTAACACAAAATACTTAATTCAGATTGCAAAATGCAACATGATGAATGGTGATGCGCATTAAATTAAACATGGAATGCTAAAAGGTGAAATTGGAAACTTCAATCCAAGTGAAGAGAGTTGGTGAACTGCCATGGCGTTAAAAAGGTGGGGACAAGAATGGAGATCAGCATTGGCTGAGCCAACTTTTAAGTTTTAAGTTTAGGTAGTATCAAATTTTATTTTTAGGTAGTATTAAATTTTATTTTTAATCTTAATTAATTATATAAGTATATATAATTATTAAAAAAAATTATTAAAATTTTATTTTTTAGATAATACCAAAGTCACCAATAATCTCAAGGTGCTCCGTGACTGATATGGAATACAGTTACACATAATGCATGTAGCTGTAATTAAACAATAATGTCAAGTCCAAGAAGTAATCGGCAAGTAACGGATGAAAGAAAAAAAATTGATATTAATTTTTTTATTCTCAAATATTAGTTATTAATTTATTAGTGGAGGATTTGAATTTATGTTATATTCTTTTTCTTTCACTCATTATGTTCAAGTCATTTTTATATCTCTATTGGTATTATGATTCCAAATTGTTATATCTTAAATATATCAGTTAAAATATGATTTTGATTTGATTTTAAATCTACTAGTTTTAAAAATGTCAATTAAAATAGCAACACGTGTTAACTTTATCTTAAAATTTGTGTGAATAGAAAAATATTAATGAGTTGAAAAAATAGTTTTTGCTCTAGTTTTCAAAACTCTCCATCCAAAAATTGATCTCCCACTTGTTAGATGAGATAATACTTTAAGAAATAAATACTAATTACAACATATTATATGATAATTAATAATAATTAATTAGATGACAAAGTAAAAAGAGTTACATTGTTATTGTTATTGTTATTGTTATTGTTATTGTTAGTATATACACTATTTTCTCTTTTTTATAATTGTGGTATAATATGTAAACCTTTCGATAAAAATAAATGAAAATGCTAGAAATGGAATTGAGGTTAGAACAACACTATTCTTCTAAATGGCAAGCAAGGAGCTAACAATATGAATCAATGATATTTTAATAATGTATAGAGATATGTATATACTTTTGTCAAATAATTGTTCAGTGTTTTCAAATATTTTAAGATGGTTATGGCTTGTCCCAGTCCCATGAAAAGTCTAATAGTGATTGCTCTCACGTCTATCATATCTATATTGTTTGTTGGGATTTAAATTGGGAATCTCTTTACTAGACAAAATTTAGAACAAGTCAACTCACGAACCATTATTGTTTTAAGCCAGAATTTACACAAGCACATAAACGTTGGTTGATTTTCTAAGACACAGCAGTTTCAATCAAAGGTTAAAAAAAAAAAAGCCACCCAAATTGATCCACTATAGCCTCCTGAGTCCCAACTCTTAAGAGCACAGAGGCCTCATTAAAAATCGTGTTTGTTAAAAAAAAAACAACTTCTTGAAATTAGTTTTCATAATTTAGTACTTATTGATATTAATTTATTTAATTAAAATATTTTTATTTTAAAAACAAGAAAAACAATTATTCTAAAGAAAATGGTGCCTTATATTAGTTATTTTTTTAAAAATAATAAAGATCATTTATCGAAAATTAATTATCATTTTATAAAAAATTCATAGTAATCATCATTTATAATCTGTTTGTCTTAAAATTGAATTAAAAAGAAAGATAGAGTAAAAAATATATTTGTTATTTAGATGGATAGAAATATATAAATAAAAAATTTTAAAAAAATTGTTTGGATGAATTGAAGAATGGGTAAAAATAAATAAATAGCTTGTATAAAAAATATACTAATTGAAAAATAAATTTAACTAAAAAAATTAAAATTTCGGTTATATTATTTTTCTTGACATAAAAGCATTAATTATTTTTATATTATAAATATATTTAATTTTATAAAAATTAAAACAAATAAATAAATACAAGCCACATTTCCCTCTATTTTATACATCAGACTGATCAAAAACTTCATTCCTTTTCATTTCTTCTCTCTAACAAATAATAGAAATGCGATATTTTCATCTTATCTTCCTCTTCTTTATGTATGTGCAGAAAGGATTTTTCTTAACAAAGTATATTATATTGTGCTATCTATATAAAGGTATATTTTATTTTGAGAAGCAAATGATTAATATTATTAAAAACAGGCCAATTTCTAAACACAAAATGTGCCCCAAAAAACCCTACCACTAAGATACAATAGTTCCATAACAGTCCCTGATTGTGCAACAACAAATATAAACAACTAGCAATAAAAACAAATGCTTAAAAAATTCAGAAAAACCACAGTAAATCTATATAAGATTATAAGTTCTCTGCTTTGCTGAGAAAACTATTTAACATTAGTTTTTTTTTTTTCCTAAGCTAATTCGTAGGTCGACCCGTCTGATTTGGATAAAGAAAAACATGACATCTTTGATCTTGGTCAATCCAAATTATTTTGTAAGGTTTTTCGTGTTTTTATTTTGTCCAAGAGTGCCAGAATTTAGGAAATTACAGGGGCATTTTTTTCCCTATCTTAGTCAATCCAAATGATTTTGTAAGGATTTTCCCTTTTTCTATTGTGTAAGATGGCCAGCATTGAGGAAATTATAAGGGCATTTTTAAAAAAATTTGGAACAATTATTTTATTTTTATTGATGGTTACAAAATATTTTTATTTTTAAAAACTTGTATAATATCATTTTCACCACTTGCTCAAGGAGAAAAAAATGTGCACTATACCAGAACAATTAATGGAGATAATAGATCGGTATGCTAGAATTAATTGTAAATCAGCATTGTGCTTCTCAGAAATCAGAA
The DNA here is from genome assembly GCA_013407115.1 of Glycine latifolia. Classification (NCBI taxonomy): domain Eukaryota; kingdom Viridiplantae; phylum Streptophyta; class Magnoliopsida; order Fabales; family Fabaceae; genus Glycine; species Glycine latifolia. The sequence continues at coordinate 24,794,594 of CM023951.1, forward strand.
CGTGGTTTCACTGTTATGCCCATCCTTTTCAACTCCAAAGGTGATAACCAACCTAATATATAATTTTCTAAGACTAGTGGAGTGGCTAAAACTCAACATTTGAAAATAGCAATACTAAAAGCAAAAATTTGTACGACTCACTTCATCTATACAATGAAAAAAGATGAATCCAAACTTTGAATTAACGTACACGGTCTTCTTAAGAGCATGTGTGAAGAATTTTTAACAACTGATGAAAGTAACATCCACCAAACAACACCCAACATACAAAATCAGGCAAAGTAACATTTGTAAAGCATGTTGGAAACGTACCCTTTGGTGAGAAACAATATATTACTTAATAAAAAAGAAAAGGAAATCAAATGAAAGATGACTGACACTGTTAGTAAATAGTAATACTGAACACATATTTGCACTTTATTTTGAACAAAGTAGAAAGGAAAAGGCAGAATAGTAGCCAAAAAGGCAATCAAATTGTTTCATTGAGCTATATTTCAGTAGAGAATCTCGTGAATTAAACAGATGTACGGATTTTATCTCCAAAGCAGAACAAAAATTGTATTTGTATAATATTTTATAATAAAAAAACATATGAAAAAAAAGAAAGATATAAAGAGAAGAGATAAACCGTGTGAAATAAAATGACTGATGTGATCAAATAATATAAAATACAAAACTGCAATGCCTCAATTTTTACCGGAAAAAATTGTTACATTCTCAATGTTATTTCTTTCCAAACTCATTTTTTTTCATCCCTTTTTGTTGGCATTTTCTTTAAATGTCATTTTATTTCAATAATCCCCTCGTATGTAGGGGTGTTCGCGGATCGATTTGTATTGGTTTTGGTCAAATTTAGGATCCAATTTAATCAAATTTGATCTGTTTGGTTCGGTTTTCAAAAAAAAATTTGAAACTCAACCCAACCGTTCATGAACGATTCAGTTCGGTTTGCGTCAACAGGTTACCCATTTAAATTTAATCTTTTTTTCTTAAAACTACTATTTTATATCATGATTCATCCAAATATCCAATGTAATTAACACAATAGGTAAATAGTCATTTTTATCCAAGAATGTGTAGACATCTGATAAATTAGCCCTCGAAAGATGAAAATTTAAATTTTAGTTCTCGAAAGTGAAAAAAGTACGACAAATCTAATCATTGGTTAACTTTCATTCATTAGTGTTAATTAAAGAGCCTATGTGGCACAAAGAGACAAAAAATGTAACAAAAATGATTGTCAACATGGCTGCATAATAGATTAATCAAAATGTCACTAAATTTTCATTTGACCAAAACGTCAGGAAGTTTTCATTGGATAAATTTGTCATATCCCAAATTTCGTTTCATTTAATGATAAAATGCAATTTAGGATAAATAGTCATTTTCGTCCATGAATTAGTAAAGCGTTGACAAATTCGTTCTAATAAATCAAATTTCAAATTTTAGTATATCCATTTATATGCATTGCAAATTTGTTACAACTATTTGTTTGTCTTCTCATATCATTGACACATTGTTGGAACATAATAATATCATAGGATATTTTTGTCCATTGAAAACTTACTAACATTTTGGTCCAATCTATTCAGTAGTCATATTGGTAATCATTTTTGTGATATTTTTGTCCTTTAGATGAATGAATTTGTCGCACTTATTTTCACTTTCGAGGACTAAAATTTGAATTTTCATCTTTCGAGAACGAATTTGTTAGTGCTCTATACAAAGATAAAAATAACTATTTATACTAACACAATATTATCAAATGTTGGAAAGTAGTAAAACTGATTCATTTAATACCATTAACATAATATTCTAAAATAGACTAATACATATTAAAATAAAATATTTTTTAACGAGATTTATTATAATAATCTGAATCAGAACTATTTTCTACAAACTAATTTCTTGTGATAAACTTTGGTGTAACCAGATTTGTTACAACCAAATTTGCTGAAACAAATGAACAACATATGATTGTTAATATTATAAACATTTGTCGTTCCAATACTTTGAATCCAATTATTACACTATGTAAAATAAAACCAAACAACTCTAAAATTTTTGATCGATTTTGGTTGGATCAGTTTGATTTTGATTGGATCTATAGATCTAAACCTGTGACACAACTCGTACATAAACGGTTTTGATCGGTTTGATTCAGTTTTGACCAAAATACATAAATAAATCAACCTAAACTGTTCGGATTGATTCGAATTCGCGGGTAACTCATACTCATAAACACCCCAATCCATATGTCTCTTTTTTTATTATATTTATTGTTTTCTCTTTTCTTCTTTTTTTCTCTAAGAATCATCTATCTTCTTTTTATATGGATAATGGGTGTATAATTTTATATGAAGAATTAATCTTTGATATTCGCGTTTTTCATTCCATCAAAGAATCAAAATCATTCGTAATTTATGAAATTTTTTCTTTCTTAACTCACCGAGATATCTTTTAAAAGATAAAATTAAAATTTACAAAAGTCAAAGTGAAAATACTTTAAATGTTAGGAGTCTAATAATGTAGTGAATTTAAGAGTAGAACATTAACTTAGAAGCATAAACTAGACCACATGTGAAGATTGTCAAACCTTTTAAGTTCTAATCCCTTAACCTCTACTTAGAGTCTGTATATTTATCTACCAAAAAGTTTCATATTACTGAAGACCAATATGTCTTTTAAAGAAATAACACGTAAAGATCGACGAGCATTAAAATAGACAATATCTGATATGTTGAGTCTAACAACACAATAGACTTAAAATCATAACATGATGCAAAAATCAAAACATAAAATTTGGAATTAAAATGAATTTGCCATTTAAAATTGAGTGTGTTTAGAAATGATTCTAAACAAAATTGACGTGAATTTTCATAAGCTGACAATTTCTAACTTCCACATCAACACTCCATTTTGACATAAAAATCATAGTATAAGTGCGTTTAAAACACCAATCCAAACACGCACTGATTTTATCCAAATCAATTCTATCCAATTTAAAAAGAAAGACGAAGATCTCGCCTACTTGAGTGTGAAATGAACATATCCACTTCTTTTGAAACGCATGCATCCACAAAGTAGCTGGTCATGATTTGTTTTCAGATGGGTGAACTCGAGTTTTGAAGGGACCAGGGAGTCATAACACATGTCATGGCATCTAAGGACAGAGAAATAGACCATCATAGATAATCAAAGGCTCCACCGCTACTAAAGACAAGCCGAATATTTATAATGTTGGAGAGCTTGCTTTGAATGATTTTCGTATGAAAGTGACCGGACCAAACCTCATTTCCCCTCTAAAGTAATCCATACTTTAAGTTTTAAACAAACTGTTATTACAAGCAAATGGTAAAACCCCCATAAAAAGTTGATACAATTGAAAAGCAACAGACTCATCTTCAAAAAATGTGAGTTTGATATGAGGGGATATTATTAATGGATAATTTGTAAGTAATATCTCAAGAGCTCATTAAACATTTATGTCTGTTCTAATCCTAATAAATCCCAGAAAGTCAATTCACTTAGGCTTTTATTTAGTAAAAAAAAAAAAAAAAAGCTAAGCGTAACACATCATGCCTTGTCATCATGTAACATATATCAAGCTCTTTATAATTAGTTGGACGGTTATCATCAAAAAAGCGTTTTTACCTTTCAACCAAAGATTACAGTTAGGAACAAAATTGTAAAGAGCAACTAAAAGACGCGGTCAAGATATCGTTCATTCCATTGATAAATATATTGTTTAACTTTATTTTCCGTAAACTTGGCAATTCAGCCATGCCGATCAAAGTCATCCGTTATCCTTTTAGCTAATTTCCGTTGACGTTCATGTCATGAACCGGAAAAGCCTGTTTGGCCACTCTCTTTTTCTTTCAAACCAAAAAAGAATAAAATAAAACTTGTATACAATTTGGACATTTTCCTATGGCTACATGCTTATATGTTCGCTAGAAAATAAATTCAATATTGTACACTTCTATCTAGTAACATTCAATATAATCACTTCCACACACTCAAGACAAAGTATTTAATAATAACTACTTCAAAAAAAAGTTGTATTAAAGTTATTTTTTTACTGTTAGTAATATAATAACGTCGGTCTAGACGTCTAGTAGTAAGATTTGAAAGTTTGTATAAAGTTGAAATTTCAATATGTCATTATACACAAAAAAAAGTTTCTAATTAGTTGACAATCATATTAAATATGATAATTTTTTATTAGTTGATCGGTTGAGAGTATAAACTTGAAAAAAAATGCAGAGAAATAAGCTTATTTTTCTTGTATAATAACTAAAATTTCTGAAACTCTTAAATTATTGCCTTTATCTATAAATAAATAAAAAAGAATGAGAATTTAACCTTTGAAGAGGAAAGGAATGGAAGACAAAAGAATAAGAAACTAAAGGGACAAAAAAGAAAAAGGTTAAGAAAGAAAACCAATTAGAAGAACAAGTTTTCCCTTATGAAGTCTTACAGGCATAGATCAACAAGGAGAATTCAACCCTGTCTTTATCTTTGTGTGCATTTTTTTCCTCTAACCACAACCTGCTATCCATGCCACTCCTAGTCCTGAACATGAACACCGCATGCCCAGAAGAAGAAGGGTTGAAGAACCAATCATGAACATCCCAAAGTAAATCCACAAGCAACCCATCAACAAAAATGGTCTGGTTCCCCCTAAAATTCCACTGCAACCTCTTCACACGAATCACAGTCTTCTTATCAATGCACACGCACAAAACCGGTGACTTGAACAGCAACCCTTCATCCTCCTTCTCCACACTGCATCTGATCATAACATCGTGCCACGTGCCAGTGTCACAGAACTGAGCCTTGGTGGTGTAAAGCGTGTTCCCAGAACAATGCTCTCTTCGTGATAACAGTGAGACCTTAGCCAAAGGGGTGTTTTTGTCGTTGTTGCTTTTGAAATTTTGCCTCTTGGAAACTGTTTCTTCAGCAGCAGCGGCAGTGTCGCCAAGAACCAAGCCTATTTCTGAGTCGATGATGATCGCAACGTGAAAGCCTTGAACAGGTTCGGGTCCTGATTCGTACTTGGCGTTTGAGAGATCCCATAAGATTTCTACCTTGGTTGATGAGTCAGAAGATGAAGATTCGAGGATTTTGGAGCCTTTTTTCTTTCTGAAGAAACGTGAATTGGTGTTGAGTCTGAAGGGTGGTGGTGGAGGGTCATCGTCGTCGTTGAAGGTTATGGTGAGTCCTTGGTTGGAGTGGCTCCTACACCATGTGACCGTGATGAGAATTTGCTTCAGCGTGGAGAGGACTAGTTTGTAGACGCTGGAGATTGAGTTTTGGGTGGAGGGTACAACAATGGAGGAGGAGGAGGGAGAGATGCACGCGTTGTTTGAATAGGAAGAACACGAGATTGAAGAGTGAGACACGTTCACTGCGTTATCGTTGAAGCAAGAAACTATGTCTCTCATTTTTTTTTTGGCACGAGAACTAATTAGACTCAATCCCTGTGTCTTTATATACCCTTTTGTGTGTTGTTATTTGTTCGATGCGGAACTTGTGGTTGTTTAACACAAAAGGATCTGAAGTTTTTGGAGAAATGGGTTAAGGGAGGTTTGTGTTTTGTGGCTTGTATTGTATGGAAAAATTGTGAGGTATGAGAAACATGGAGTTTATGGTTGTATTTTCATGTGTCTTGGCATGGGTTTCTGAAAGGGGAAACTCAAGAGGAAGAGAAGAAGACTTGGCATTTAACATGACACAACACAATCTCTCACTATCTTATGTTATAATAATGTGTGTCTTATGAGAGGGGGAGAGAAGAGATTAGAGGATTGAGGCAGAAACCTGGGTGGTGTGCTTTTTTAATCTGAGTTGCCAGATAACACTGCAATTTAAAAGAAAAGAAAAGGAGGTGAAAAAAAAGTTGATCATGTATTTCAGCACCAGTTGTGACACGATTTGGTTTTGGTTCAATATGCATACCTCGGGTTTGATGACAATTAATAACTGCAATTAATGAAAAAATGTTATGGACAATTTATTAGGCCTACGAGGTGTTATTGGTAAAGGATGGAAAAACAAACAAACGGAATCCCATTTTATTTTATTTTTTAATTTTTAATAGAGGACCCATTTGTCACCCATCCGTTTTTCCTTCTCTCTGTATTCTCAATTTTTTACTTGATCGTCTGGAATCTGGATAAGAAATCTATTGGTGTACTATTTTATTTTTTTCCGTGAGAATAAAAGATAAAAATATTAGGACTATAGGAGTTTGTAAAAATTTACACACTCTATTCAATTAATTGAAGTAAACTTCATGCATAGTGTACTATTTTATCATAATTATAAAAAATATACTCATTTATATATACACACATTAATTGATAGTTAATTCTTTTTATATCTTTAAAATCTAATCCTTCTAGTCTTAGATGTATGAAGAAGAAAAACACAATTTTCTTGATTTTAATTATAATAAAATTAATTAATTTTATCTTATTTAATGATATTATCTCTAAAATAATCTTCACTTAATTGAAATATTAGTTTCAATGACATATCAAGTTCTAATAAAAAAGAAATTGAAAAAAATTAATTAAAATTGATATAATTAAATACAATTAATTAATTTTATTAGTTAATGTGTCATTTATTTTTTTCTGATATTTTCTCTATTCTTAATTTTAAGATTCTTTTAACTCATTCATATTTCCTTAAAAAAAAGTAATTATTTCATTAAATTTATCAATTATTTATATTATAATTCCAAAATTACTAATTTCTTCTCTCTATTCACTTATTTATTTTTTATTAATGTTTAGAAATAGAATAATTAACTAAAGATATATAAGAAAAAATTATTAATTTATCTAGAAATTACAAAAGAATCTTATAAAGGGACAAATATTTTTTTTTTAAAAAAACAGATGTTATAATTAAGAATTGAGGGAATATTTGAGACTAGAGATAGTATTAATCAAATACTCTCTCATTTCTGTATAAATAAATACATTTAATGCATTTATTTGCTTATTAATAATATAAGTCATATATATTTATTGATAGAAAAACATATCATTTTTCAATTTTATTAATGCCATTAAATGTTACAGTTACTCAAAATCATTTAATTTTATTGATATTTTTATACTCATCCATATCAAAGTATTTATTATAACTCATGTATCTTGTTTAATTAATTAAGTTAGTTTTCTTTTTACATTTTATTGATACTTTTAGAATAAGATTTTTTTTTAAAAAAATTGTTGTGAATAAGATTTAAATTTAAGTTAACTAACTTTATTGTTTTTATTAATATTATTGAATAGTAATTTTTTTAAAGGATTAAGGACAATATAATATAATAGTATATTTTTTATATTTTACTTTACCTTAAAATATTTATTATTTTTATAAAACAATATTAACAATATTTTTATAATATTTTTCTTAAACACTTAAATAGATTCTCAATTATATTTTAACTATTTTGACATAAAAATATTTTATTAAAAAATAAGTTATTTTACCTCGTGAAAATAATACTTTTAAATATATATATATATATATATATATATATATATATATATATATATATACACACACATTACTTTAGTAGACAAATAAAGTGAGATGACAGTAGTGATTTTTTAAAAAAAAAAATCAGAAGTTTCCTTTGTCAATTATTATATGCTTAAGTTTAGCTTGAATGCTTTACTAATTCAGTTTATTAAGTATTTGTCGACCTTCCAAATACCAATATTTTTCAGTTTTATCGGAATTCTCTACGAGTTGTCTCATTCACTTTGGTTCAACCCCTTTATAGTATCTGTTTAAACACAAGTCTCACGGTTCGACGTTCATTTCAAGTTTAATCTTTATGGATTTTTTTTATGTTTTTATTTATTATTTTGTCTACATGTGTTTTTTACGGAAAATAATTTTATTTTAATAAGCTATTATAAGCTACTCTTTAAATATTTATCGTAATTATATAGCCAAGATTGGAACTTAAAATTAATTAAACTAGAGCAATTTTATATCAGTTTATTTATATACTTTGTGATTATGTTTTTATTATCTATTGTTTAAAGGAAAAAAGTTAGTGGTCTAGAAAAAGGGAAAAAGTTAGAAATCAATTAATATTTTTTATTGAAATTACAGCAACAATATATTGATGATATTGAATTAGTATTTTTTTTATGTTATATGATTTTTTTAAGTTACAACAAAATTGAAAAAAAAACTATATATATATATATATATATAAGTGTCAATTATTGCCAGTGATAATGTATAGTATTTTATTTTATTAGATGAAGATAATTATTTTCACAGAAGATGAAAATAAATGTCAGAAATAACAATTTTTAAAACAAAAAAAATCATATTTTTTAATTAAGACTTTTTATCTCTATATTTAATATTTAATATTATTTGTCTAAATTCAAATTTCAAATTAGAATTGGCAAAGCTTAGTAGTAATCTTAAAACCCTTTTATTTAAAATTTAGATATTTTTAATTAATATAGTATACTAACAATTAAAATATTAAAATTTAATTTAAAACTAAATTGAAATTAATTAAAATTAAATAATATAGAATAAAATAAAATGCTTAATATGAAAAAACTACACAACTTAATGGAAACGAAAATAACTCTTAAAAATATTTTGATTTGTTTTTACAGAAAGATAATTTATGTGATTTCAAGCCGATCAAAAGAAAAATCTGTCATATCATACAAAATACAATTTAATAGACACAAAAATAACTCTCAAAATAACATACTCAATACAATTTGAAATATGATAAAAGTTATGGATTCTAGCAAAAGACAATAATACTCTAACTAACTTGTGAGTAATATTGTTGGTTTGTCTTTTTACAAAACTCACCAATGAATTTGAAATATTGTGTAAAACCTACCTACAGATAAAAGGATGATTTGTACATCTGTATTTTTGCTATTACATCCCATTAAATCATTCACTATTGGCTTACAATCAACTTCAATGATAATATTATGATAACCCAGTTCTTGAACCAAAAGAAGACCTTGCAACAAATCAACAATGCCCACGCTTTAGCTTCTTTCGGATTAGGTACTCCAAAAAAAATTTGATCGAAGAGTGAAAATTTAGATTTATAATATAATATGAGATTTATAACACAGATTCACTAAATTTGCGAAGTGCCAGAGTCAAAAATTGGTAGAGGTTTGTGTTCATTTCAGGTTGCCGTTTTTCTTTTGTTACAAATTTTAATTTTACCTTGTTAAATAGGAAATTTCTTAGGGGACCGTTGAATTAGCAAAAATTGTGATGGGGATAAATATGTCGTTCCTCTTTCTTTCTGCTGCCAAAAATACTATAATGCCTCTTCTTACAATAAACCAACAAAATGAATTGTGCAGTGGGAAAACCATGAATATGCGATAGTGAATGTTGGACCCACAAAATAAAGTTGGCCTTTAAAGTTCAAACTCACCCCAATATACAGACTCAATATGAGTAATATTTATTAGCAAAACGGGGCAACCCACAAAAGAAGGCGCATAAACGAGTTGTAGACTACTTAGTAATCACTTTCTAAGTAATTAAATAGAGAATAACATATTAAATGTGAAATTAAAGGAGTGTGACTATTTTAATTAGTTCTGGTCTACTTGTTACATCATATAATACACATAATATCATGTGGTTGCAGTTGGGAAAGAAAATCATTTGAATGAACAAAGGCACATGAATTATTAAAGCATAACTACTGATCCAGTTTCTATCCTCTCAATCTACCCTTTTTTGGTGGTTTTCTCCAACCAAACATACATTATGAATTTGTGAAGTAATGTAGCATTCTAGAGTGAGAGAAAAAGATTGGGGGGTCACAACTTCACACATCACAACTCACAAGGACTTGAAGTTTGATTTGCTATAACAACTTAAGTGTAAAGAGGTAAAACAGAAATAAATGAATATATGGGGGAATCAATGGTGGAATCTGTCGCAAACAACATGAACAGAGCATAAGAGGCATAATTACTTTCTCTCTCGTTGAGATACAAGTGTGTGAGGGCATGTTGTTTGGGGGCCATGGACCCCAGAACCTCTGGTCCTGCTGGCGCTTGTTCTAGCTTCCTCATTATGAATCAAGCATTCGTACTTGCTTATAGTAAACGTAAGGATTCTTTATATGTAACTGTATTTACAAATCACACTTGTAAAGTTTAAATTACAAAATACAAATATTAGAAAGAGGGGGGAACTGTTGAACCAAAGTACATGCAGTTATTTTATTGGTGTGCATTAAGGGCATTCCCAAGTGGACAATTAGACTATTTCTTTTGGAGTGGAAAAAACATGTTAATATGGTGTAGTATGGTCAACAGTTAATCATGTTTTTTAAGATAATCATGTCCTTTATATATATGGTTAACAGTTTAATCTTTAAATTTGTGTTTATAGAAGATCATATGTTACTAGAGATTAGTCTCTTAAATAAATATTAGTATTTCAAGGAATTAATCTCTGATTTTTTGCAGTTAAAAATACCCAATCGAGTTCACCAAGTAATATAATCTCTCCTAACAAAACATTTTTCATTGATGCTTCTAGAAATTAAATCATGTTCAACATATTTAAGGGTGTTAAAATTACCATTTATCAGCTACAATTGCAACTATTTGTGCAGTATTTAAAAGCTGTTTGGAGCTGAATTTGGTGAGAAGGTTTGGACCTCATATATACAAGAACGTTAGTTTATATTTTAAGTGGGGGAAATGAGAAACTATAAAAAGGTGAATGAGAACGCATGCTTCTTGTGAAAATTTCCTGGTTTATAAAAGAAGGCATCCTGACTTTCTTTTTCTTTTCATCTACATTTTAAACTTTTCCCCAACAAAAGTAGAATAACCAGATTCCTTACAAGCTACATGTTTCTCTCAACAAATTCTTACGTAGCTAGCTACAAATTGCACTTTAAATGTAAATCCATAAGTTAAATTAGAGAAGAACTATTTCAGCTTGTCCACAAAGCTAGCTTGAACAGTGAAAAGGTACATGTTTTCTTCACTCTTCACATAGTAACCTGGAGATTCCTTGAGCCTTTTTGTTTAGTTAACTAGTAGGCCACATAGCTAACTTATCCTATCTCATCTAATTAGACCTTTACTTTTGAAAAGTTCATATAGTTGTATGTAGCTGGTAAATGTCTAATAGAGACTAGAGATCCATGGTAGGGACTGATGAATCAAATCCATCGGTTATGATTAAGCAATTATAATCCATGTGTCACAAACATATGTATACCTTTGTAAAAACAATAATTAGTATGTGACCCCCATTCACTCTTATTCTTTTTTGCTAGAGAAATTTAAGTGTAGTGGCTTAGGAGAGGAGTTGGATCCCATTGTTTTCTTCTTTCTCTTTTGATGCTAAAGATTAGTTACATTAAGATTCCAAAGGGTGATGAATGATGATATATATATAACTAAAATGCAACGTGAGGGTGACAATTCAAAATGGGGCAGAATGGAATCCAACTAAAAAGGAAATTATTGTGCCTTGGCATTATGTAATATCGAGAACTTCTCTCCAACCAAAACGTCCATGGGGGGCATCACCTTTTCCTAGCAAAGTTGAATTTGAATTTCTTTTGACACACCATCATAATAATAATGCACTTGGTGCCAATAGATCTTAGACTTTATCCTAAGTTCTTGATGAAACTTGAAGGAAGCTGTTATCTATCCGCGGGAATATTGGGAATTAATAAATCAATTGGGCCAGCCAGCTAGCTCATGAATTTAACTTCACCCCCCTTTATACAGCCAATAATCTGAAACTGATGAGAAAGATCAAGCTAGGGACTAGGCAACATGTTTCTCTCGATTATTGAATACATTAGGCAAAATCCCTATAAACCAGAGTACGGAACAATTTGGTATATCTGTGTTTTGTTTTTTGGTACAAGCCTTTGTCTAATTAATTTGAGTGAAGTTTTTTTTTTTTTTTTGTTATCTTAAACTAGAGGGATAACCGTTTTTAGGAGTCATTTGTTACAAGAAGTTTATTTTTAACTAAATCACTTTCTTAGAAATGAAAATTTTCTTGAGAATAAGATTTCTAAAAAACTTTATAAATTATGTTTAGTTATTATTTTCTTTAAAAGTAGACTAAATTAAAATTTTGGTTTCCCTATAATTTTAAGTTGGTGATTTTAATGTGGTATATTTATACTAATGTAGCTTATGTAGACATTTGACAAGGCACTTACTTGAAAAATAAATGTATCTCAATAGCAATTTAACTTATAATTATTTATTTATAGACAAAGTGATAAACCACTAAGATAATTTTTTTATTTAGTTAATTATATTAATATTATTTTCTATGTATTATTAGGCAAGAGTTATATTTTTTCAAATTATCAAAATTTATAAATTAAAAAATGTTTAATATATATAAATATTTTTTTAATTTTACATTAATAACTAGAGTAAAAATAATTTGTATATCAAAATAATTTAAAAAATTATGTAAGTAAATTGCATATTAATTTATGAAATTCATTTATAAATTGGTAAAATAAAAATAAAAATATGAAAACTGATCAAAATAAAACATATAAAATGTTATAAAATAAAATTAAAAAGGTTTATATATTAAATATATTTTAATGATAAATTTTGATAATTTGAAGAAAAAATTAATAACTCTTAATTGATGATACATAAAAAAAATAATGTTAATGTAATTAACTAAACAAAACAAATGTGTTAGTGGTTTATTATCTTGTCTATAAACAAAGAGTCATGAGTTCAATGTAGATTTAAAATTATAGGAACAAAAATTATAATTTTACCTTAAAAGTATTATATTTATAGTCAATTATAAGATAACATTTTTATAACTTTACACTTATTTACTACACGAAAGTTTACAACTTATGGGAAAGTTGTAAGAACCAAGACTATTTCTGAGTCGATGATGATCACAACGTGAAAGCCCTGAACAGGTTCGGGTCCTGATTCGTACTTGGCGTTTGAGAGATCCCATAAGATTTCTACCTTGGTTGATGAGTCAGAAGATGAAGATTCGAGGATTTTGGAGCCTTTTTTCTTTCTGAAGAAACGTGAATTTGTGTTGAGTCTGAAGGGTGGTGGTGGAGGGTCATCGTCGTCGTTGAAGGTTAGCATAAAGCACATTGGAGTACATGTCCATGTCTTCCACTCTGTAAGGATCATTACTCAGCAGTTCTTCAAATATTGCTTCAACTTGGTTAAATTCCCTCAAACTGTACTGGGCTTTTGCAATTTGTGATTGTATATAATTACTATTACTAAAGGTGCCTAGTAGGTATTCATATTTTGACAGAGAATCATTGTGCATCCTTAATTCTTGGTAAACACTGGCAAGGAAAAAGTCCTTCATCCAATGGCTATTGAGATTAAGACTATTCAATATATCCACTGTTTTGCATAAGGATTGCAACTCAGTCCAGGCATTCCAGTTCCAAGGGTAGCTATTCACAGATTCTACAAGAACTGTACGTGCAAGATTCTCACTGCCTTTCTGTTTGAGCACAAGACCATATAAGTACAAACAAAAAGGATCAACTTTGCCGTTCTTGCGAAATGTTGACAACTCTCTCTCCAAAGAAACCAATTCATGATTGACAGCATCACTCTTACCCAGAGGCCCCTCAAGTTCTATCATCTCTTCCTCTTTCCGCTTTTCACCAGCCTGTAAAAAGTAAAATACTATGGAAAAATATTAACAGGAACAATGCACACTGTATTGTTTTTATTTTGATTTCACTAAAGAGAAAAGTAACAAGTGATGCATCCACAAATACTATGATCAACAATCTCTCTATATCTATGGATAGATATAAGGGTGTGGATTAACTAAAGTAGTCGAAGAAAAATTTCTCTTAGAAAAGTGTATGTTACAGGAGTTGGGTCACAGTGATAGAAAAATATATATAAAAAATGTTTTTGGAACAAAAATATATAAAAAAAATGTTTCATTTAAGAAAATCCTACACATATCATTGGATGAAAAGTTGAATCCCAGATGATGTACAACATGGGATCAATATTACATTAGCCATTCACCCAATGGTTTTGTACTGTTTATGGCCTGACACCGACTGTAGCTTCCACAAATATATTCAATGTTGTCAAGCTTATCCTTATTGAAGGAAACACACCCTTTTGCAAAGAAATCATGCATAAAATGCCATTATAACATAGTTCATTGCATGCATTATGGAGAAAATGAGTAGTCAAAATGAAGTCAATTGAGTATAATTAGACGTTCTACATGCCATGGGATCTAAAGACTTCTTTTTGAGCCAAACAGCACACCATGAAGTTGCACAATTATTTACCATAATGGTCATGTGGGGAGTACAGGTCCAGATTAAGAAAAACAGAACACATAATGAAGGTAAACATCACTTGACAGCACTAGACACCAAGAATAAAAATAGATGTAGCCCGCCAATGAAGCTCAAATACTCCAAAAATGGCAAAGAATTGATGGCATACTTGTATCTGATACTGATACATGTATGGTACTTTTAGATATGTATCAGAGATTCAGATGTCGTATCATACAAGTGGTGCATCAAGTTAGGCTTCATAGTAATCCTCTTTGCTTATAAAAAGAAGAAGAAAAATGTAAACATAACAGGCTAAGGACCTTCTCCTTAGAACAAAGTAATCAATGGCCTATAGCAGCACAGAGTGTATTCACACCTATTAATTGCAATCTATTTAGAGGATAACCGGCATCTCCAACCAAAATAGATTTTGCCATGAAATTGAACTGAAAGACATGTTTATGTAATCCTTCCATACTTCCACTAACTTCACCGAAGCCCTTAGTATCCACTAATGTGAACTAATCGAATTACAATCATCAAAGAAGATTCGTTAGCCAAAGACAAACACACACGTGTATTAAAAATCAAATTCTCTTCAATGATACATATCAATCATGGGGAAAAGAACATTCAACTCCAGAACGCACCAAAACTCAAAAAGTCCAAGCTTCACTATCACATTAACACGTAAAATCCCACTGATGAAAAGGCACATTCAATCCAAAGCAAAAGAGGGAACACAAAACTGACCAGATAGGGAGCATGGCAGCGCAGGAACACCGATTTCCTTCCGTTCTGATCGTGAAGAACATGAGCAGCTCTCTTATACTCAAGGCAATCAAAATAGGACTTTGCCAGAAGGTAGAAATCACCATCTACAAGTTCATCTTCCTCCATCGCAGGCGTGGCAACATACGAAACACCTGCCTGCGAATGCTCGAACTCCCACGCTGAAATCTCGTGTTCGAGGGAGTGAACTTGGCAAGGTCTTGCTCAATACCCACCAACTGTTCTGCAGCCCTGAAACCACATTTTCGTCAGAAACAAACGACCCATTTGCGGAACCACACAGAAAAGTAAAAGGGGACTTCAAAATTCAAAACTTGAGGTCAAGTGGAAACCCCCAATTTGTTTGAATTAGGGTTTTTGTAAGGGGTACCATTTAGAAGCAGAGTAGAGACATCGATCACTGAGTTGGCGGATCGCAATGCGAAGCTCACTTCTGCAAATCTATTTGGAACTCATTGCCTTCGGCTATACTGCATGTAATGCAAACACTGCCACTGCTGTTTTCAAATTGTTCTCTCCAATTCCTTCCCCCTATCTTTTTCATTCGCTTCTATGCTTCTACTTTCTCTCGCCTTTTTTTTTTTTCAAAAAAAAAAAGAGCCGTTTTTTATTCTATGGTTGTTTGACTTTGGTTGGAGAGAAAAAAAAAGTAATTTATGTAAATTTTTGTTATTTAGTTCAAAATTCTGAAAGGTGGAGAAAGGATTAAAATGACTTAGAGAGAAGGAAAATGTATCCATTAATGGGAGGGAAGAAAAACATATTAATTATAATTTTAGTAAAAAGTATTGAAATATGAAAGTTTTTTATATTATTATATTGACTTATTATTATTTTCATAATAAATATTTTAAAAGTCACATTAGACTAATTTTTAATTGATTTTTAATTTAAATATATGAAGAAATAGTTTATTATAATATAAATAATTTTATATTATCATTCAATTATATTTTTTATAATTTTTATGGATTCAATTATAAATTATTATATATAGTAAATTTGTTAATTTTTACAATTAATGACTACCTTAAAAATTATACCAATGATTTTTAGACTGATAATGTAAAAAATAATTTTAAATTTGATCAAATTTATTAATCAAATTAATTATCGTTGATAATTTTTTAATCATTATAGGTATATAGAAATCAATTCATTCATTTAATTAATATCTTCATTCTTAAATATTTACTTAATCATTTTTTATCTTCCAATTATTTTAAAATCCATTGCCTTCATGTAAAATCAATTATATGAAGTAAAATATGTTATATGTACATAAAATCAATTATTTTGTCATCCATTGCCTTCATTTAATAAATTATAGTGTGCATAAAATCAATCATATGAAGTAAAATCTGTTATATGTGCATAAAATCTTTCAGTAAAAAAACATATATGCATAAAATCTCATATAATTTATTAAATGAAGGCAATGGCGCAAAAAATTGTTATGTTTGCATTGATAACCTGTTAGATGTGTCATGTAGTCAATTATATGCATATCGTTGATTAAATGACTTGTGTGTTACACGTTGTGGATGCAAGGCTAAAATAATATTTTTTTATAAATAATATTTTTTTCTCCTATCAAAATCAAACAATCTTACGATATTATTTATTTTAGTTCTCCTTTAATTCTTTTTAATCAAACAACTAAAAAATTCACCCTACTTCCAATTTATTTTTGTCTTTTTTTCTTTTCACAAAATTTATTTCTTTCCTCGAAGTCAAACAAAATGTAAAATTTAACTTATAGAGTTAATATTTTAGTTTTATCTTTTCAATTTTATGATACACACAAAATATGAATAAAAAGAAATTTTGAAAGATAAAGAAAGGATTAAAATTCCTTGTTGCTTTATTTTGATTCACTCATAAATAAGAAAGTTTTTATAATATTATTTAATTATATATTGCCAATAGCAAACAGGCTTATTTTGTTGGCTCATCCTATTTAACCCACTGATTTAGCCTTTTGTGTTGAGTTAGGATATTCAACCCAAGATGTGAAGTTCTTTGGTTGGTTCTGGCTGAAGAATTTATTGTTGGTGGATGTGGGTAGCTTACCCAATGGCAACTTAATATGAAAGTCTGCCTGAAGGAGATATCGTGATTTGTCAGAGACAAGGTGCCTCTGCAGTGGTGATGATTCGTGTATCTTGGGCATGCAGGGAAATTTTATAGCTGCTGTATTTTGAAGGGTTGGTCGTATTATGCTAGCAAAGATATATGTTATGATATGTGCAGCATTTATGGTTCTTTTATGCTAACTGGTTGGCCAGAGAAATTGTTTTCAGCATTAGGACCTTTTGGTGGGGGGGGGGGGGGGGAGGGGAATTGATCGAATACGTGGGGCAGAACCACTATGATGAGGGGTCTTTTGGTTGGTGACATTGATTGGTTATGGCATATTTATATGGCTTTCATATTAATATTCCTTAACCAATATACTGAATCATTTGTACAGGAGCCTCAAATGCTCTTTTTGTAATGGGTTTTGGGCACCCCTTTGTGTCCTTTTATAGTTATATATTCTCTTATTTGATGATTAAAAAAAAGGATATTCAACCCAATAGCCCGCGTTTTGCTCCATCAAACAGGTAAGTTTTTCCATCCAAAAGTTACACTTGATGCATTCTAATACATGACAATGTTTTTGTTCATTGTTTATTGACAACGATAATATAGCTGGAGTCACATCTATGAATCCATTTTTAAAGAAATTCTTCCCAGATGTCTACGAAAAAGAGCAGAACATAAAGCCTTCCTATAGCCAGTACTATAAATTCGACAGCCAAACGTTAACATTCTTTACTTCCTCTTTGTATCTGGCTGCTCTGGTGGCATCACTCGCCGCATGCATCCACGTACGGTAACTCGAGTCTTTGGAAGACGCCTTACTACGATATATTGTGATGTACTTCTTCTGGCTGTGTTGCCCAATTGTGATAGCAACAGGTCTAGAGCAATTGCATGCAAATTTGGAAGATCCGAGATAGTAGCAAGTAAAATTCCAAGTTTAATCACCCAAAGAAAAAAAAAAGGTTCAAGCTAGTTTAATTATTCATGATTAAGTCAACCTAGACCAACCTTATCAACTATTTTTCTGTTTCTGTAATCTTATGTCTTCTTTAGGATATCCCTATTTATCTAAATGTTGTTACTCAGACTTTATATTTATTTATAATCGGAATCGATACTGCAATCTTCATCTATTTATTCTACAAATCTAGAGTTTTAAATTATTGTTTTTAAACACTTTTATAAAAAAACGGAGAAGACCTGATACAAGCACTTAATCATGAATTCATGATGTAACCCACTGTATATAGATATTTCTGTGATGTTTGACAATATTGCAATTTGCGAGCCCAAAACAGAAAAAAGTACGCTAATTGGGCACAAGTTTCCTTTTAATTTGATTATTATTCTAATTTTCCTAATACGATTTGGATTGCTCTTTTGTCCTCTTAAAAATTACAGCTACTTCTTCAATGAAAAAACCAGCAACGGCAATGGTCATTACACGTTAATTAGGCACAAATTTTTATTAGATTATGTATCAATATTTGACTAGACCACTGTTGGGCAAACAAATGGAGTACAAGGTTTTCAAAAGAAAAAATCGTCACTTATCCACCAACTTGAGTTATATTCTTAGTTTCCAATGCCTGGGACGGCTGAAATAATGCTTTGACTAACAACTTCTAGCTAGTAAACTATAATGGTCCGCCGCCACATACTAGCTATAGTTCAAAGTCAAAAACTGAAACAGATACCTTTATTTCCTACCAATGGTTCACAAAATGGAGGTGGATGTATTTTATCGGATAGATAAAATATTAAAGATAACTAAAAATTGTAGCCTTTGATGACTGAAAATCATGTCCCAACTCATTTATATGTAATTTCCTTAAATCTTCATTCTAACATTTCTTCCTTTTATTCGATTTTAAATTTAACGGCTCATTTGATTGGAAAGTTGACAATGATATAATTGCTGGTTCAATCCCCATATAATCCCAATTTCTCCACCCAATTCCTATTAGAAGACCATATGAGAGGGTTTCATAGTGTCCCACAAACCGAGTCTAAACCATTTTAAAAAGATCATTATTCATTGCATATTTAGACTAAGATGGTCTTTTTGATATTGGTAGTCGGACTCAGTCAACCACAAAACAAATATCCGTTCTTATGGAAGAGGAACCAGCAGGCCACTGGCCAGCATAAATCATGGAACCTATTAGACCCTATATAAGCTCATTTTAAGCCATGACAGCCGTTGCCATGCAACTAAATAAATATTTGACTTGTCTAACTAGACAATCATAAGCATACAAAATTTAATACTTAATAACGTATATCTTAAGGAGAGATATATAACAAGAATAATTCTTATTTTGAAAGTATGATAATAATACATCTTTATCATATAATTTTATAGACGACGGCTATTTAATATTTTTTTTTATTATTCAAATAGGGTCCAATATTTCAATAGATATTTTAAAAAAATAAATAAATATTCTCAAAACTCCAACGCAATATATAAATTTATAATAAAAAAATGTTATATACTTAAAGTATAACGTTATATTAGTTCATATTGATTAGTAAAATTTTGGCTAAATTATAATTTTGATCTTTCTAATTTTTTAAATTCATGATTTTAGTTCTTCTGGATTTTAAACATTGTAATATTTTCTCTCCTAGTCTTATAAATTGGTGATTTTGATCTTTATAAATTATTAACAAATAATACTAATTAATTGAATTATTAAATTAATCAAAATTATTAATTATTAAAAAATTGAATAAAAAATATTAATCTTAATTTTTCACAACATTGTGATCCTCCTCTTATTTGTAAACACATCTTCTATCTTCCTTGTCACACGAGACTCTACTAGTAGTAACACCATAGGATTAATAGTATTTAACTAAAGTTTTATAATGATTAATAGTTTTTATTTAATTTATAATTAATTTAATATCTCTAATGATCATAATTGTTAGTTAATAATTTGTAGAGAATCAAAATCGTAAATTTATAAAATTAGGAGGACCAAATATTACAATTAAAAATAAAAATAAAAAAACTAAAATTATGAATTTGAAAAACTAAAAGAACCAAAATTACAATTAAACTTATAATTTTTTATTATGAGTTTACATTAAGAATATGATACGATGTAACATTCTAAATATAGGAAAGGCTTAATAGTGGAGAGTTTAATTAGTACCTTGAATGAAATTCTAAATTTAAACATTCACCATATACAACACGCAAAAATGGAAAATATTATTTGTATAATAATTCATACAAAATTTGTACAATAATTTTTTTGTTTATCACTCTCTTGCACATAATTTATTACATGTCATAAGGATGCAAAGAAAATAAATACAAAAATATAATATTGTATAGATGGTTGTATATACACATGTGTGCTTATAGTATTGTTTTATTATTATAATTGGTAATTTTTTTATCGTCAATTTTTAACGCAAATATTTATTATATAAATTATTGACGAAGTAAAATTTCAAATTTTCATTCAACAAAATCGGAATTAAGGAAACGTAATCAAATTCATATTAGGAGACTTACCACATCATCTTCAACAAATTTCTGAATGCAAACAAATATATATTAAACCTGCCTCAGTTTTGTTTGAAAACATGGGTTTTGGCCCGAAGACAAGGAATAGGACAGAGGAGGATCAAAATCATTAAATTACGTAACAATATTTTATTGGGTGGAACATGAAATGAGACATAAGGTGAGACCAGTGATTTTGAGGAATAGTGGTCATTCTGCCACAAATTTAAAAAAAAAAATGTATAGAATGTCATGTCCAGCATACATTTTTCCACAATGCCACACGGCATATTTTGCTGGAGACGTGGGTGAATTAGGTGGTGTGACGTGGCATGCTTGTATTGGACG
The DNA here is from genome assembly GCA_013407115.1 of Glycine latifolia. NCBI lineage: Eukaryota > Viridiplantae > Streptophyta > Magnoliopsida > Fabales > Fabaceae > Glycine > Glycine latifolia. Next base: position 24,815,713 of record CM023951.1, read on the forward strand.
GACAGAGCAGTTAGCACAAGTGGCATATTTTGCAAGGAGTAGCAGCAAAATACGTACTTCACTAGTGGGCCCAGCAAATTAGATCCACCTAGCCCACCACTATATAAACCCCCCCCCCTTTAACCCTACCTCACTTTCAGTATCACTTTCTCCCTCAATTTTACTCTCCTTCCTTTAATCTTACTCCACTTCCTCCCAAGAGTTGGTTAGTTTTTATTTTTTATTATTTTTCTATTTTTATTTTTGTATTTTAATTGTTCAAAATTTATTATTTAAAACATTAGATTAGAGGATGATTTAAAACATTAGGTTAAAGGATGATTTAAATAATTATAATGGCTTTAAATTATAATGTGAAACATACCAATTTATTTAAATATTTATAATGGCTTTAAATTAAAAGAACATAACTTTAAATGTGTTTAATTGTGTGTGTGTGTGTGTTAATTTCATTGTTTGATACATTGTTAACATAATCATTTAAAATAAATAATTATAGTACATAATTAAATTTATCTTAATAGTTGTGTTTACCTTAATTTTATTATTTCATGTTGTGGTTACCTTAATATTTATATTTAAGTAGCTTAGTAACCTGTGTGTTGTACATATAGTAAGTTTATATTTTATAAAATAGGTATATATTATAATTTCTTAATGTATTAATGTATTATATTGTTGTGAAAAAATTTCATTATAGAGTAATGGATCACGATGAAGATGTTTCACCAACCTCATCGCCTGAGTCTGCGTTAGCGTCATTGACCCCAGTCCATCCATACAAAGTCTCCTTATATTACAGGAGAAACATATAGCCACGTATGTGTGGAATTCCCAGGGTGATCTGACCATGCGAGATCGTGTTCTTAATGTTAGGCATGCCGCGACACACGATCATCAAGCTATACCCGAGGAGATCCAGCCATGGCTTAGACAGGCTGGTTTTTATCACGTTGCACGTTTGCGCAATCACGAGGTAAGCATTTTCAGTGTTGTGGTAAGTTTCAATTTGTTGTTTTCATTGTATTGTAATGCATACGTTAGGCATGTGTAATTTTTTTTTTCAAATTGAGCACCACCTTGCCTCAGCACTTATCGAGTGATGGCGGCCAGAGACACGTACGTTCCATATGACGATGGGTGAGGTGACAATCACCCTGGAGGATGTACATCATCTATTGGGCCTCCCGACCGATGGTGATGTTGTTTGTGGCCGTCATGGATGACATAATTTTCGAGCTATTATTGGTAATTTGTTAGGGGTTGAGCCGGCTGCTGGTCGGGATTTGCACGGCAGATTGTTAGGCCTTCACTATTTACGAGAATTGTTTGTTGATTATGCGGTCCACGCCGACATGGAAGTAGGTGGTCGGAGATACACTCGTGCATTGATATTGTGCATGTTAGGCGGTATGTTGTTTGTTGACACTGCTTTGCGCTTTGTGCCCGCTCGGTACTTGTTATATGTGGATGATTTTCAGCGCACAGGCACATTCAGTTGGGGCTCTGCGGTTCTTGCAGCCTTATATAGGGAGTTGTGTAAAGCAACACGTGCAGCACGTCGTGAGATGTGAGGATGTGCTTTGTTGTTGCAGTTGTGGGTTTGGACGCGATTCCCGACCATCTCTCCTAACCTTCAAAGGGTGGAAGATCAGCATGTCTTAGATCATCGAACATATCAAATTTGAGTCAAGCTGCTTGTGATCTTGAGAAAGATTCTGACCGACACATGTGTGTTGGTTGTTCCATATGCCTACAACCCATTCAGTGCCACCCTTTTTTTCATATGCCCTCATCCTCCATGGACAACCGTCATAATGATTTTCACAAACCATTATAAGCCTTTTGTATCACTTTTTTTTTGCTACGGTTGTGCGATGCTCAGCCATACAATATTGTTTTATTGCCAATTAAACATCATGCTTGCTCTCAAACACCTAGTCCTTATATAGCTATTGACCCATCTGCCAGTTAGGTATTCGCACTCCTTGCATGTCATCAGACTCCTGATCTAGGTATGCCCAATTAATATTTGTGTAATGGCGTATGTCAGACCAAAATGGAACGTTACCTTCTCCTATATAATGAGACATTCAACACATTGTCGGAATTTAACCTGCAATAATTTTAACACTACTGACTGACAAAACAATGTGCATGCATACCTGGAACCGGAAGCGGGTCTTGCATTCCGACAATGCCCGGAGAAGGAATTGGAAAAGCACAATCGAAATCATCGTCTACATCCGTATCCGATGAGTCACTGTCTGGAACAACACCTTTGTCCACCTCGTCCTCAGAACTGTCCATAGGCCAAGCTGGGTCATGGGCCGGCACCATTTCATTCTCCATTGCTTGACTTGCCGGTGGTGGTGGGGGTGACATATCCCTATCTTTAGAATCCATTTGTTGGGTTGGTAGTGGTGGTGATTGGGATACATCTCTGTCTTCGGGA
>CM023951.1:24840974-24862671 GCA_013407115.1 Glycine latifolia
GCCCAAATGTACACCACAAAATGTGCATTGCATGATATAATGATTGGTTAATGTTTTATAACAACTAATGTGCTTGCTAGCTAGTCCAAGTCAAGAGGCATGTCTCATGTTTCTGTTGTATGGGTACGATTAAACAATTAATTGTTAAGTCAATGGATAAAGATCTTTAGGTCGGAATTAGGGATGAAAAAAAAGTTGTATCCGTGGATATATGTGGATTAAATCTATTATGGATAAATGAAAGATATTTTAAATGAATATTCGTTATTTATGAATACATATATAATGTATTTCTTTGCCAGCTTGTAAATGCGTAAAATATGTGTATCATAATATCTGTATATGCAAATACTAGTTGAAATTACAAAAATACCTTTATATATATATATATATATATATATATATATTATTAAAGAAAAAAACATTAATAATTGAAGATTTTCACAATTTAGACTTGTGAAATTTATTGAATTATACATTTTCAATTTATTCGACCTTATATTTTTCTATAAACTTATGTTTTTTTATATATTGTATTTTTATTTATACTTTAGATTTATGTTTATTTATGGTTAAAAATACTTATCTTCTGTTTAATTTTGTTGTATTGTTTTTTTTCTCTTGACTTTTAGTTCACTAATTTTACTTTATTTTAAAAATCACCTTTTCTTAAAAAATATTTATTGAAATTCACTAGGTAGAATATGATAAAATAAAAAATTTATTAATTAAATATTTAGATATTATGATAGAAATAGAAGAAAAAAAAATTGGCTCTATTTTATTGAAAAAAATTGGAAAGGACGAAAAAAAAATGTCAGTTTGGAAAGATGATCAATGAAAGTTGTATTTTGTGTAAGAAAATAATTGTTGGTATAGTGATAAATCACAATTCAAAATTTTATTGAGAGAGAAATCTACCTTAAATAATTTTGAAATAAGTAGCAGCTTCAACTAAGCAAGCAAGTGTTTTGAAATCTAGGGTTGACAAAATGGGTCCGGTCCGTCGAGCCAGCCCGCTTGGCCCACAAAAAAACGCGGGTTGGGTTGATAATATCAACCTGCTAATCAAAAGCGGGATGGGTCAGCCCGGCCTGCAAAATTACGGGCCAAACGCGAGGCGTGGCGGGCCAGCCCGCTGGGCCAATACTATTTAAAATATTAAATATTAAAATTAAAAAGATATATTTAACATATTTTGAAATAGGTATATTCTTTTAATTTATACTATTTTGCATTCTCATAATTAATTTCTAAGTTTTAATATTAAAATGTATATGATAATGATACTTTCAAATAGTCTTTCATTACTAGCATATTATATTTTGGACAGTTTACATCCAAAAATTCCATTTGCAAATGATGTAATTTTGTGAATTATCACATGACATCATTTATTTAACATTAATTTTAAATTATTTACTTTTATTTAACTTTGTGTTTTTTTTTTAATTATCATATTTATATTTTTTTAAATTATTTTTTTAAATTATTTTTTTTTATTTTCTTGTTTTTTAGGCGGGCTGGTCCGCTAGCCCGCTGGCCCGCATTAAAGCAGGGCGGGCTAGCATTTTCAACCCACTTTACAAAAGCGGACCGGGCTAGCCCGCCCTGCATTTTTTACAGACCGGACCAGGCCGCCCCATTTGCCATCCCTGTTGAAATCCAACCCTCCCTCCAACTTTCCTATACATATAGATATAGTAGATAATTTTCCAATTAAGGTGGACCTTAATGGATCTCTCCGAAATGAATAAGCTTTTCTGAAATTTTTACCCTCTCCTTATATACACTGAGCTTTCCGAGTAGTTTTCTTTTTGCAGATTGCTTCCGTGGACCACTTAATAGGTGGCGTATTATGACGGATCATAAAATTTTGATTCTTGGATTAATCTTTTATTAATAGGTATATTATACATCTATTACATCAGATTATTTTTTACCACCTCCGTCCCCGGAGATGATTTCCTGCAACTATGCCACTTTTTCCCCTCCCTCTTCTCCTTCTCCTTCGCCGTACTCTCCATTTGTCTCCCGCAACCTTCAACTGAACCTCCAAGCCACCACCCCCACCCTCACTTTCTCTCTGATAATCAAAACCCACCCACCATCTATGAAAATCAAAATCGATCCAATTCTTATTCAAGAAAGAAACAAACCCAGAAGTTTGAAACCCACCCATTATGGTGCATCACATTTCTCATTCCTCTCTTTTTTTATTTCTTATCTCGCGGCATCAATGCAAACCAGGAAAAACATGGAGGACATTATTCTCCCTTCATTGTTCAGAACCATGTTGGAAAATTGCAAATCCATTGAAAAAAAAACGAGGCAAAAAAATTGCATCCAAGCAAAAAGGTTTGATTTTTATGAACGCACAAACAAAATTGTTGAAAAAGTTTTGATTTTTTTTACGTCGGTGTTGTTGTGGATAAGTAACTCGCCGTTGCCGCCGCTAGAGGTGTCGTCGCCGGAGGAAAAGAACGGAAAATACAGTGGGAGCTCATGGTCGCGACTAGGATCTCATTCGTTGCCAGCGGTCAAGATGATCGTTCGAACGGAAAATACAGAGGGTGCATAATAAAAGGATACAACTTACATTGATCCAATGGTTGTGAATAATGGTACATATTAGACCACATATAAAGGTGGTCCACGATAGAATTGACCTTCTTTTTGGACTGAAAAAACAGCCTTCTTTGCACAAAAAGAAAAAGAAAAATTGGAGCATCTAGCGATGGCCGTTTAACGTAAGCGACGAAAACAAAAGAGATGAGTCAGAACCACGACATTTGATTTGGCCCACGATGCAAGTGTTACTCTCAACTGTTAAACCCATGGCTACCTAACCCATCCACCAAATGGACCACCAAGAACTCTCCACAACTTAAGGATGGACTCTCCCATATTGGGTCTATTAAACAACAGTCTATGCTTTTGGCCCACGATGCAACAGAACTTATTTTTACTAGTTATTTATAAACATTCATTTATGTTTAATAGTATTAATTAAATAAATTTGAAAAAAACTATACAAATAATAAAGAAAAAAAATCTATTTCAAATAAATAACTAAATAACTTATAAAAAAGTTTGGTTTGATACAAAAATTTAAAAGAGCTTGTTATAATTTTTTTCTTATAAAAAAAAGACAAACAATTATGTGAGAAAGAAAGAAGGAATAAAAATGAACTCTGCACATGATTGGGCATTACTGAGTATCTGGCTTTATTTTTAATATAAAATACATTTTTAATGAGCTATGTGGCTAAATACTATCATTTCATTGGATGTAAAGAAGCTTTACATTCATACAAAACTTATTTCATTATATATTATTAAGAATGAAAAAAAATTGATATAAGGGAATAGATTGAAAGGGAAAGTATTTATCAAAGTGTTTTTTGAAATAACAAAAAAAAGCCAAACGATAGAGGAGTTTAACAAAGAAAGTCATTTTATTGATCTTCTAGTGAACATACTCCGACGGCTAACATGAAAAGATATAAGAAGTTGCCAATCATGAAAATTTTTAAAATAATTTCATAGAAGGCGATCAGGTTGAACTTTAACTATGAACTATTTGAGATTTTTTAAATAATTCCATAAACTGAGAAAATTTAAATAAATCCATCATCATGTAATTTTTTAGTCAATATTTTAAAATCGCTATAAATTGTCATTTTTTTTCTTTAATTTGACAGGACCTACTAACCTATTTTAAAAAATTAACCTAATAAATAGAAAAATAACTTGTTGGAAGTACGACTACAAATGATCATTTTCTTTGGTGCCTTTATGCCGAGGATCCTAATATATATAATCTCAACTTCAGGATCTATGAGTGTGAGTTTCCCTTCAATTCCTTTGTGCAAATTATTTGCATGGATGAAGCATTTAGTTAGTATTTGAATGCAACTCTGCATGCAAACATGAAGAGGATTGTCATCAGGAGCAGGTTTCACAAGAATATTAGACAGCCATAATATCATATTGTAGTGCTTCTCCGGCCGCTCTTGTGCGTACTTATTAATTTGATGTATGAAAATAAAGTGCAATTTTTCTGCTACAAATTATAGCATTTAATTTAGGCTATAGCTCAAACATATTTGGGTCATATATCTCATACTTATTGATAAGGGGTCTTGTTTAAATATTAGTAGTTATTAAGTAGTATTTGAGTTGGGTTGTTGGCTTGGGTGAAAGAGATGTCGATAACTGACATACTTACTAACAGCACGAGGGGGACGACCTGTCGGAATATATGGAACATGCCTTATACTATATAGGTTCTTCAAATTAAAATAACAATGACACAAAAACAGTCAAAACATATTTCATTATTAATTAATTGATGATCCTCAACTGTTTCAGTAATTTTGTATTCTGTTCCTCCCTTAGCCTTAGCCATGCCCCTATAGTCCCTCAGTATATAAGTTTGGATCACTTTGGAGTGTTCAGACCTACCCCTAGATCCAAGATATATGCATCATTTATTTTGGTCGGTTGAGCAACTGGACTTATATAGTCTATCCAAATGTTAACTAGTTTATTTTTTTTTTTGCTGACAGTGTTAACTAGTTTATTAATGACTAAGAAAATGCAAAAAAAAATGAAAAAGTATTTTAATTCATCTTGATTTTTAATATATTTTAAAGTTCTTAGCTTATAAAAAAATCAATATATTTTTAACGAAATTTTTAGTAATAAATTTTTATTATTGATTCTTTTAACTAATAATGTCCTTAAGACAAGATCCGAATAGATTATTACTTGTTGGAACTTGAAATGATCGGTAGACTTCAAACATGCAGTTCATCGCGACTCAAGCCAAAATATGTAAATGGGACAAAGAACATAAAAAGGAAGAAAGGGTGTAGAAATTATTTGATGAATGAATATATTGCTTTGTCAGGTTGTGAAACGTAAAACTTGCAATGTGCTTATTAGATAATATATTAGTACCGAACCTGACTCCACCAAAATGAATTGCCACATGCATGTTCGAGTTTTAAAAGTTATACATGATGAAGTGAGTCGATCTGCTTCATCACAGCTGATATAACTCGTTTAAATTTTTCTAAAACAACTTTTTTTTAAAAAAAAAATGATTTGAGGTGGCCCGAATTTTCCACGCTGAAAATTGAGTAATTTTTCTGGTAAGCTGCTATCATGGCATTGATTGAGGCATTGAGCGAGGTGGACAATGGCAGAAAGTTATACTTATATTATAAGGATTCACTTCTTCCATGCAAATTTTAAGCTAAGTTTAAGGTTTTAGTTAGGCTCATTTATCAAGTTCAACTTGAACAATTCATTTTTTTTCCTTCAAAACAATAATGTTAGACACAAAAAATGCTATTTAAAATCTAGTGAGAGAGGTAAAAGGAAAAGCATATAAATATTATAAATGTGTGATAAAAAAATAAAAAAAATGATAAACTTAACTTTCACATACTTGACTTACTTGTTTATATCCCTCATGACAACTACCAATCTTGGTGACTTAGTGGTTATTTATTGTAACATCTTGATGTAAAATGTGAGCAGAGCGGACTTAGGAACAAAAATTAGGGGAGACATTAAAGACAAATTTTCTCTAAATTTATTTTTATTTGTCACTAATAATAGAAATTGAAATAATTAAATTATGTGAACAGATATTTAAATTAATTACATTTTTATGCATACAATATAAATTAACATTCATAAAAAATAAATAAATAATCTTTTTTTTATGAGATAAGAAACAAATAAAACTATAAAAACATGTTTGCTAATATTAGAATATAAGGAAAAAAATATGCATCAATAGTTTAAAATAGTTTTATATAATCATTTAATTAAAAAATTAATGTTTAATAAATTTGTTGATTTTTATAATAATTAACTTAAAAGTCATATAAATAATGATTTATAACTGATTTAGTCATTAAACTTTTATAATATAGTTATTTAAGTCTATATTGGTTGTATAATTGAATATGATATGTTCTATTAATAAAATAATTTATTAGATCATCTACATGTGATTTTGAGATGCTATCTTTTTCGATTCCTTGCGAATAATTTTTTTAGGAAAAAGAAATAAAATATTTGTAAATTAAGTAACTTATTAATAACTCATTGAAAAGAAAATTAATTGAATTGTTTAAAATTAAAGTGACATAAATTAAGTTGTTTATATCAATATCATATTTTTTACACTTTTACTAATAAAAGAATTTAAAAACATTAAAATTAAATTAAATTTCAAATTTTATCCTATATTTTTTAAGGATATTTATTTAACATTCATTGGAACCGTAAAGAAAAGTCAAACAGACCACGTAACAAAGCCTTTCAAAGTAGAGTAAAATTTTATCTAATAATTAGAAATTAACAAAATAAAAAACTTTATAATTAAAATATTTATAATAATTATGAAATTTAAAATAAAAAAAATTAGGGGGCCATGGACCCCTTGTCTACGCATAGGTCCGCCCCTGAATGTGAGGGATTATAAGATGTTTGTTGGTTTAACTATAATCAATGATGGAAGTAATCCTACTAACTAGCTGTTTATGGATTAAATTGGATTAATTTTGGGGAAAAATCATCAAATTCAATTACTTTAATTTTATTTTTTTAATCAGATTAATGTATGTTCAGTCCAAGATTATTAAAAGGCGACAAATGTTCCTTCAAGAAAATAAAAATAAAAATAAGGCGACACATGTTAGCCTTGGTTTGGGAAAGGCCAATGTCTTAATGACCGTAATGACCAAAGAATTATTTGACCAAGTGACACAATTACCATGGAAATATTTTACATTTTAGAACTATATTTTAACCCTACGCAATATTTACATTTTATTTAGTTTAAATATGGAGTTTGTCCAATATTAACATGATATACAATCAAGATTGGGTTCCGTTAAACCTGGCTCATCCATAACGAGTCCAAGAGTTATTACGTGTACAGTCATACACATGAGCAATGTTAGAGAAATATGCCCGTCTTCCCGGCCGGCAAATGGGTCACGTGCATTTCATCATTGAACCTGAAATAAGACTGCTTTGCATAATTGCATGTACATAATTCGATTATTTCGCAAGAAATGGAGGCTTTCATTTTATCTAGGAACTATATAAAGTTGTGGAGTGGGTCTTGTTTTCCTGCTCCATAATTTACGTACGACTCTTAACTTCTGTCATGGGTGACCTCATTTATAGGCTTTTGAATATGTTTTTTCTCAAGACTTTTGAAACGATTGAGTACGGGTAAATTCACATTATCAATAGTCTTTACTCTTTAGGTTTATTTCAAATAACTAAAAGTGATAAATTTTCATTCTTAAAAAATATTATAGTAAATTACACTCGTATCTCCTGTATTTTGTTCAAATTTTATCTGATATTTCTCAATTTTTTCACATTACTCTTACTCCCTCTATTAACATTATTAACTAACATCAATTGAAATATGTGAGTAGACAAAATTATTCTTATATTTTAATTGTAAAATCCAAATTATTCATTCTCAATTAGTTTCAAAATTTAGGATTCACTTTTCATTCCTTCTTACCATTCATGAGTATTATTCATATTCCTTTTATTGGCGAGTTCTTCTTCAGCGTCCAGGAGATGTGAGTTTCTCTTTCTCTCACGACGTTCATATTCTATTCATTTTCACTGTTCACGAATTCTCCATTGTTCCTCTTCTAGTTCGCGACGTTCATGAGCGCCTTCGTTTGTCTTCCTCTTCGATGTTCACGAGCGCTCTGTTTGTCTTCCTGATCCACGATTTCTGTTCACGCTAGGGTTATGCCTATAAGTGACCATTGAATCTTGTATATAAGTTACTTTTTAAGATTATTTATTTAATTTTGATTGTTTATTGTTACTTATTTCTGAATAAGTTTCAATGGAGGACCAGTTTGGGACCACTTATGATTTTTAAAATCATTTATTTATTATTGTTGATTAAAATAGTGTTGATGTTTGAAATCACATAAAACACAATAGATGAACTAAAAATCATTTGTTTATTATTGTTAATTAAAATAATGTTGATGTTTGAGACCATATTAACACAATAGATGAACTGGAATACATAGAATACATGACTGTGTGAACAACATTCCTAATGATTTAGACTTGTCATCATGTCACCCTTTTATTTTTTGATTTTGTTCTACTGCTAGTGGTAAAATTCTCTCCCTTAAGATTGATCACGATGTGCTGAAAATATTTGTTAACAATCAAAAGTTAGTTCATATGTATGTTAGTATAACAAAAGATGAGAAAAATGTTGTTAACAATGCGTACCAACAAAGTAAAGTGGGAGAATTTATGTCCAATTACACAAAAAACAAAAAAGAAGCAACATTATTAAAATATTTTCAGGTTGAGAGGAAGAAGATGAAGATATTTTAGACATAAATTTTCATTAAAAGTCATGTGAATAGCATGTGCCTAATTTCTGTTAGATTATTAAACTGTGTTTAGGAAGGATGGAGTCTAGGTGTAATGTGAGGTAAACAATTAAGGGGTTTTTTGTAGGGTGTAAAAAGGGAGATATATCAAGTGAAATTTAAGTAAAACACATGGAGTGCGAGTGTAATTTACTCAAAATATTATGTTATTATAATTTTAATTTGGTAATTATTTTTAAAAAAAATCACTTTCAACATTCAAGTGCTTAAAATTAACTCTAGACCCTTTACCAGAAAAACTCACCTTTACCATTTTTTTTGAACTCTAAACACTGATGTAATAATATATATATATATATATATATATATATATATATATATCATTATAAACAATTACATAATTGTAACAATTTTTTATTTTAATTTATATTTCTTGTTCATTAAATATATAATAAAAATGATTTTTGTTGTTTTATTAAAAAACATAATTATTCTGCAAAGAGTTCAAGTGAATAGCTTTAAATAAACATAGAGCAAATACAAATTACCAGGGACACATTTAAGTACAGCGAGGGTGGCCCCAAGCCACCATCACCTGTCTCTTTAAATTTAATTACTACTCCACTCTGAAAAGTATTTTTTTCTCAATATACTGTCTGTCAATTTGTCATGTGACTTTTCTTAATTATAGCATCCCATATTCGGTCGTTTTTTTTTTTTTCATTTCAAATAACATTATTTAAATTTAATTAATTTCAAATTATCCTATTAATTACTAATACTATTTTTTTATATTTATAAATTTGAAGCTTATCCATTTAAATTTCGATATACCATATCAAATTAACAGTTGATTCAAGCAAAGTATGTGTGTGTGATATTGACATAGGGAGAATATAAAATAAAGGCTTGCTCATAAATAAACTGAAAAATTAGCTTTTAATTGAAAATTTTAATTAGTATTTTTATTTTCTTATATTTTCAAATAAGCATGAAGTTTAAGAGTAATATTCATTATTTTCGTGATTAAAACATTTTTTTTATCAAGTTTATAATTTATATTTATTTATTTGTTAGATATATTATTAAAAAAGTTCTTAATCAAATAACGCCATATCAATTGTAAACATTTTTATTTATTTATTATACATAATAATCAACTATTTTTTTATGTTATTTTTTATTCATTTTGTTTAGTGTTGCATATATATAATATATAAAGTAAACGTAACTATGATTTGTTTTTATTTAAAATAAGTGTGAATATATTAAATAAAGTGTCAATATGTTGGGTCAAAGTGGACCCTCAAATCGATTGCGGAAGCGGAACAATAAAAGCGAGATGAGAGAGATAGAGAAAAACACAATCAATCTGTTTAACATGAGAAAATCTTTCTCAATATAAAGAAGTAAAAACTTATGGGACACTAATTCAGAATCAAACTTTCACTATAATAATATGAGTTACAGAGAATCAAAATACACCAAGTTGGTGATTCACTCAACCTCTCCAACAATGATGATAATCAAACTCCCTAGAGTGTTTCACTCAAACTCTCTCTAGAGATCTCTCAAATGTAAAGCACAAGGCTTGCTCAAATGTGCCCTCAAGAATGTCACTTGAGGCGTCAAATTCTGACCTAATTCTTCGTCAGTCTTAAGTCTCAAATCTCGAGATCTACCACCTTCACCCTCAACTAATGTATTTAAAGATGTGGATTAGGTTTAGGGTTTTAGAACCCTCAATGGGCCTGGGCCAGCATTGGAGGAGTTAGTCCAATCCAACAAATCTCCACCTACGACTTCAATGCGACAAGTTCAAACAACAGTCCAACATTTTCAATAACAACCCGCCATCTTCAATGAGTCGGGTTCACCAACCCGGCACCCTCACAACAATCTTCAAACTTCCTTGCTGATACCGGCTTAGTCATCATATCAGACCAATTTTGATCATCTGCACTTTGCCAAGTGTGAGCTGTCCATCCTCCACCACATCCCGGATCCAGTGATACCTCACATCAATATGCTTGGTGCGGGAGTGATAGGTCGAGTTCTTCACAAGATGAATTGCGCTTTGCTTGTTACACATCAGCTCGTACTTGTCTTGTTTATGGTCGAGTTCCATGAGGAACTTCTTCATCCACAACATTTCTTTGCTTGCCTCAGTAACGAAAATGTATTAAGCTTTTGTTGTCAAAAGTGCCACACACTTCTGCAATTTTGATTGCCAAGAGACTGCTCCTCCAACAAATCTCATCAAGTATCCATTCGTCGACTTTCTCGAGTTGACGTCTCCCCCTAAATCGGCATCCGAGTAGCCTTGCAACCCGGCTTCACCTTCGCCAAATTGGAGGCATAAATCAGTTGTACCTCTCAAATACCTGAAGATCCACTTCACTACTTCCCAGTGTTCTTTGTCGGGGTTCAATAGAAATCTGCTCACCATTCCAACTGCATAGCCAAGTCGGGTCTAGTGCAAATCATTGCATACATCAAGCTTCTGACGGCAGATTGGCACGGGATCTTCAGCATCTCATCTTTATCTTCATCAGATCTCGGACACTGCTTCTTATTCAACTTCATGTGTTCGGCTAGGGGGGTGCTAACTGTCTTGGCTTTGTCCATGCTGAATCTTTTCAAAATCTTAACATACTTCTCTTGACTCAGCCATAGTAGCTTCTTCTGTCTATCCCGGATTATCTTGATTCCGAGAATCTGCTTTGCATGGCCGAGGTCCTTCATCGCAAAGGACGAGTTCAATGCCTTCTTCAAGGCAGCAATCTTTTCTTTGCTTTGCCCCACAATCAACATGTCGTCAACATATAACAACAAAATCAGAATTCTCATACCTCTTTACAAAAATGCAATGGTCAGCTTCAGTCTTCATGAACTTGTGATCAGTCATGAAAGATTCAAATTTCTTATACCACTGTCGAGGTCATTGTTTCAAGCCATAGAGACTCTTTTTCAACCAGCATACCATGCCTTCACATCTCGGAGCTCGGAACCCTTCAGGTTGCTCCATATATATTTCTTCTTCCAACTCACCGTGAAGAAATGTCGTCTTCATGTCCATTTATTCTACCTCGAGGTCCATTGAAGTCGCCATGACTAACACAGTTCGGACCGAGGTCATCTTCACAACAGGAGAGAAGATCTCATCAAAATCAACCCCTTTCTTCTGATTGCAGCCTTTCACTACAATCCGGGCTTTGTATCTTGGCTTTTGGCCGTTCTCTTCATGTTTGATTTTGTACACCCACTTGTTTTTCAGAGCTCGTTTTCCTTTAGGCAGTTCAGTTAACTCATAAGTCTAATTTTCGTGCAAGGACTTCATCTCTTCTTGCATTGCCTTCTCCCATTCTTCTTTTTTTGAGCTTGTTATGGCCTCATCATAACTCCAAGGCTCACCGTCTTCAGCAACAATGGTGTATTCATCAGGTGGATACCTTGTAGAAGGTCTTCTTTCTCTAGTGGGGTATCTAGGCTGTTCTTCTTCAGCAGCTTGAGAACTCGGTTCATCATCCTCATCCCGATCCTCTTCATCAACTTAGACCTTAGTGTCTTAGTCCTCATTAGCTTGTTGCTGGTCATTCTGTTCATCATTTTCTTCATCGATTTCTCCCCCTACTTCAGCTTGAACATGAGGGACGGGTTCCTCAGATCGGACGGTAACCCGGACTTTGGGTTTTGAGATGTCATGAATGATCTCATCTTCATGAAAAATCACATCTCGGCTTCCCACTATCTTCTTATTGATTGAATCCTAAAGTCTGAACCCGAACTCGGTTTTTGGCGAACCGAGGTAGATGCATTCCTTCATCTTCGCATCTAGCTTTGCTTTCTCATCCTTAGGGATATGCACGAAAACTCGGCATCCAAACGCCTTCAGGTGATCATAAGTTGCTTTTCGATCGGTCCAGACTTCCTCTGGAATTTCACCTTCAAGTGGCCATGATGGTGAAAGGTTGATCAGGTCAACTGCAGTCTTGACAGCTTCTTCCCAGAATGTTTTTGGTAACCCGACATTGGACAATATACTTCGGACCTTCTCTTCAATAGTCTGATTCATCCTCTTAGCAAGTCCATTCAGCTGTGGAGTCTTGGGGGTGTCTTCTCAAGTCGAATCATGACTTCTCTACAGTAAGGATCAAAGGGACCACAATACTTACCACCATTATCTGATTTTACCACTTTCAATTTCTTGCCAGTCTCCCTTTTCACCATAGCATGGAATTCTTTGAATGATTGGAGTACCTGGTCTTTATTCTTCAACAAATAAACCCACACATTACGGGACTGGTCGTCAATGAAAGAAACAAAATACTGAGCTTCACCAAGTGATCTCTCAGACATGGAGCAAACATTAGTATGGACGAGGTCAAGAATATTCCTGCGTCATCTAGATTGATCCGGTCTCACAAATGAAACCCGATGCTGCTTTCCAGCTAGGCAGTGCATGCAACTCTCCAGCACTTGGTGTAACGACCCGCCTTGTTGCTACTGTATCATACTCTTAATCATTTTTTTAATTACAATTTATAATTGAAGATCTTTAAGTAAATTATAAAAATAGTAGTAAATTTTTCACGTGGATATAATCAATATCAAGAATTAAAACACGAATATTTAATGATGAAATACCTCATAATATATTTATATAAGAACATAATTTGGTGGTGATTACAAATAACCATGTCTGAAGAGTACACAATTCTCAAAAGAAACAAATGGTTAACTAACTAAGAATGAGTTGTCACGGTACAACTTGTGGTCGGGATCTGGTTCGATGCCATCCCGACATCAAAATACATCTATAGGCCAGGATCTAATCTAACATTATCCCGACTACTTGACGGCTCCAACAAAAGAAAGTATCTCTGCCTGCTACTGCCTGTCTGCTCACACGAACACGGTTCGTGATCATCACAGGTACCAAAATCACATAGCACAAGAAAGCAAATGTGAGTTCATCATGTAAAATAATAAATAGTAGATAACATCAGCTAAGAAAGACAATACAACAATATTCAAGTATTTCTGCACACAATCAATCATGGACAACCCGTCCAACAACATATCACATTACATCTTATAAGAACTAGTCATGATGCATGCCCCTGACTTTTCTCTCAGCATGCAATGTGGTACCATCTCCAGAAATAGGACAAATCCATGGTCCAAATGATAGCTGCAGCTAAAGTCGGGGTCACTTTGTTGTGCACATGACTCATCCCCCCATGGTGATCAGCCAATAATGTATGTCATAAGGATATCCCTACAAACGTGGCCCCCCAGTACTTCTCGTACTATTACAGTCAATCATCCTATTTCCGACATACAAATAAAATATGTTACATAGGCACCATCAATGTATGACCCGCTCGGGATCAACTCATCCTGGCTAGGATAATGTCATACACCCACTATGTACATACATATGTCTCATGTGCACCATCAATGTATGGCCTGGCCCGGGATCAACTCGTCCTGGCTAGGATAATGCCATACACCCCCCCCATGTACATATATGTTGACCCATTCTCGGGCCCATTGATGCACTGACTGTGGTCCTTGTAAGGTTAACCACCCGATCCCGATATCTCACATCTATACATAGAATATCACCACGACATCATCAATGTATGGCCCTGCCCAGAATCAACTCGTCCTGGTTAGGATAATGCCATACACCCCCGTGGGTATTTATGTATATCCAAATACATTTAATATTTCAAGTCATCACATAGGCTGACCTCAATGTAATCACATTCCTCATTCACAAACATTACAAACAAGTGAATAAGTGTGAAATATTAAGTGTCCGAGTTGGGACTTGGATATATATTATCCTAAGGTAAGAATCCAAACAAGGTCGAAATTAGAATCGATTACATAAGCGATGTAATTGATTATAACATCTAGCGTTTGCCGAGTAAGTAACCTGGTAGCTTTATTCCCGTAAAGGTACGAGTTCCACCGAGTAAGTAACCTGGTAGCTCTATTCCCGAGAAGTAACTTGAGCTTAATAGCTACAAAGTACAACCCCGAGTAAGGAACCCAGTATACTGACGTCCGTCAACAAGGACTAAGTTATGTCTTGCATGCTTACATGCATGCTACGTAAATCGCTCAACTCGACCAACCCATCTCGGTAGCCGACATCACAAACAAAGGTTTGACACATATATGGAACTCGGCCAACCCTTCTCGGTAGCCGACATCACAACAAAGGTTTGACACATATATGCAACTCGGCCAACCCTTCCCGGTAGCCGACATCACAACCAAATGTTTTACACATATATGGAACTCGGCTAACCCTTCCCGGTAGCCGATATTACAAACAAAGGTTTGACACATATATGTGACATGCCCAGCTCGACTTACCCAATCTTGTAGTCGTCTTCTTCACAAACACTTCACATAAAAACATCATCAATTTATTTCACGTAAAACATCAGAACACATATACATACTGCATCCCAACCATGATATCTAAAACCATTATTAACACAATAAACTCCCCTTACCTGGACAAGAATTCCTTTCTTTCAAAATAACGTGAGTTTTTTTTGAACATAAGTTCTCACAGCAACCAGGAATGAAAGGGATTAAGCTCCGTTCACAAGTTCCTCTTAATGTAGAGGTTTTTCCGCTGCAACTACGGTGGTTCTTGAGAGTTAAAGGTGGTATAGAGGGTTGATGAAGAGAGGTTTCTGGGTGCAAGAGAGTTTAGAGAGAAGAGAAGAGAAACACGCATAGAGGTGAGAACGAACATGCTTCATACGCTGCTATATATAGGCGGAGATACTAAGGCAAGTTGCCAACATGCGTGAACGGACAACTACCATAGCCACCATAGTTGCCAACTTGTGTGTACGGACAACTATCTTAGCAACAAATTTTAACTTACATTCCTCAAGCACAATTACCAATGAAAAATACTCTACAGCAAATTTGCAAGAATTACTACATCTTTCAAGCACAAATACCAATACATAATCATTTGCAAGAATTATTTTAAATAATTTAAGCAACACGAAATATCTATTAACTTGTAAATTTTCAGGGTGTTACACTTGGCCCTTCAACCCGGTCAATAGCTCTTTTTTCTCCAATATCTGGAGCCCTTTCTCTCTCATGTGGCCGAGGCGCTTGTGCCACAGCTCCAAGCTAGGTCCATCTCAAACAGAGTTGGCTTCTCCATTATTAATCTTTCCTTGCATGATATACAAGGAGCCTTCCTTCTTGCCTCTAGCCATGACCAAGTTTCCCTTGGCCAGCTTCCATCTACATCCTCCAAAATAGTTCACTAACCCAACATCATCTAGCTTTCCAACCGAGATTAGGTTCAATCGCATGTCAGACAGATGCCTTACATCTTTCAACACAAGTCGGCACCCTACATCTGTGGTCAGGGTTACATCACCGACACCAACAATCTTGTTGGTCACCTGATTTCCCATCTTCACGACACCAAAATCTCCCTTTCTGTAAGCATAAAAGAATTCCTCATGTGGGGTGATGTGGAATGAGGCACCGGAATCAACAATCCAGGTGCAGTCATCATGGGCAATGTTCAAAATTTCTTCACCAAGGAAGAATATCTCGGCATTAGCAGCCACAACCGTGGTGCTCTTATTATGCCTTTTCTTGGGAACAATTCGATCCGGCTTCACATAGCCGTTCTGTTCATCATTCTGCAAATTTATGCAGTCCGGCTTCTTGTGTCTTACCTTCCCACAGTAGAAGCACTTCAAATCATACTTTGGTCTTGATTGGCCTTTGGACTTATCTCGTCCACCACGACCCCGACTCTTGCTACGACCCCGGAAGTCGGATTTACTTCTGTTCTCAGCAACGTTAGTCTTAAATGTGCTGGATACACCTCGTTCTCTTCTCCTGGCTTCTTTATTCAGGAGACTGTCTGTCACGGCATCCATCGTCAATTTTCCTTTTGGAGCCAAGTTACTCAATGTCACTACCAGAGTATCCTAACTTTCTGGCAGTGAGCTCAACAACAACAAAGCCTACATCTCATCGTCAATTTTCATATTGGCTTTGGAGAGTTGATTTACAATACCTTTGTAGGTGTTGAGGTGCTCAATCATGCTCATGTCGTCCTTGTATTCTAGCTTCACAAGTCGGTGAACCAGGTGTGCTTTGTTCTTGGGAGTCTTCTCCTAAATCATGGATTCTAGCTTGTTCCACAATTCGTACGCGTTCGTAAACTCGGACAAGTGCTCAAAGAGGCTTCTGTCAATGTATTTCTTGATCGTGGCAACTGCCTTACGACTCAGGATCTCCCAGTCCTTGTCGGTTATGCTCGTCGGTCTCTCATCAAGAACAATGAGCTCATACAGATCTTTGCAGTAGATATGGTCCTCCATCATCGGTCTCCAATGAGCAAAGTTGTCTGCATTCAACTTGAACATATCTCTATCATAGGTGATCCCACTGGTCTCCATCTCGTCTCCTTCAGAACTCGTTGAACCTGGGCTCTGATACCACTGTTGGGTCAAAGCGGACCCTGTAACGACCTGCCTCGTCACTACTGTATCATACCTTCAATCATGTCTTTACTCACGATTTATAATTGAAAATCCCTTTAAGTTGATTATAAAAATAATAGTAAATTTTTCGCGTGAGCATAATCAATATTACAAATCAAAACATGAATATTCAATTATGTAATACATCGTAATATTTATATATATAAGAATCATAATTTTGTGTTGATTACAAATAACCATGTCTGAAGTGTACAAAATCTTCAAAAGAAACAAGGAATTTAAATGTCGGGGGTGTTATTAGCAAAACAAAGGGGTGTTGCCATTAGAGCAAGGGGTGTAACTAGCAAAACACAACCCTTGCCCGAAATCTAATCCATGGACATTCCGACCACTCGGTGGCTCCAACCAACATAGGTCGTCTTCCCGATCACCTACTGTTGCATGTCTGCTCACATGAACGAAAGTTTGCGATCATCATAGGTACCAAACCATAAGGTACAACAAATGCAAATGTGAGTTAATCATGTAAAATAATAATTAATAAATAACATCAGTTATGAAAAGACAATTCGGTTATCACAATATAACAACAATATTCAAGCATTTCATCACGCAATCAACTATGGACAACCCGTCCAAAAACTTTTCACAATCCATCTTATAATGACTAGTCATGATGCATGTTCCTGACTCATCTCTCAGTCATGCAATGTGGTACCATCCCAGATAATAGGCCATCACAGGTACAAATGATTGATGCAGCACATCGGGATCACTCTGTTGTGCACGGGTCTCACCCCTCATGGTGATTAGCAAAAATGAGTGTCAGAAGGCTATCCCTACACATGTAGCCCCCCAGTACCTCTGTACTCTACAGTCAACTATCTTATTTCTGTCATGCAAATGAAATATGTACATGGGCACCATCAATGTATGACCCCGTCCCAGGATCAACTTGTCCCGGTTAGGATAATGTCATACACCCCAATATACATATACTCTGACCTAGTCACGAGCCCACTGATGCACTGACAATGGTCCTTGCAAGGTTAACCACTCGGTCTCGGCATCTCACGTCAATACATAAAATATCACCACAGCATCATCAATGTATGGCCCGACCCCAGGATCAACTCGTCCCGTTTAGGATAATGCCATACACCCCCGTGGGTATTTATGTATATCCAAACACATTTAGATTACCATGGCACCATCAATGTATGACCCGACCCTAGGATCAACTCGTCCTAGCTAGGATAATGCCATACACCCTTCATGGTATCAATGCATTTAATATCTCAAGCCATCACATGGGCCGACCTCAACGTAATCACATACGTCAGTCACAAACACTACAAACAAGTGAATTGGTGTGAAGTATTAGGTGTTCGGGTTGTTAGCTATAACAATTTTGAAGTGAGAATCCAAACAAGGTCGGACGAGGGCAGACAAGATCGGTAAGGGTTGGACAAGGGAAGACAAAGGTGGACAAGAGCGGACAAAGTCGGAAGAGGTCGGTACAAGTTTGGTCAAAGGCGGTCAAGGGGATCCTTGGGTTTTTATAAATAAAAAAAATACCAAGGACGAACTCAGCATTATGTAATCGATTATAATAGATAGTGCTTGCAAGACTCGATTTTGGATTATCACCAACCTACACAAGGTTGTCCGGGTAAAGAGAGCCGAGTAAGGAAAACCCGGCGACTTTACAAAAAAAAGTACAAGCTATACCGAGTTAGATATCCCGGTAGCTTGCAAGGAAAAGTGATACAAAGTATCATTATATGGTCACTCTTTTTAAAGAAAAGAAGGAAGGGGACCAATATTGCTACCCGATCACTCTTAAGAAAGAAAAGATGTACGCTTATCCGGTATCGCTTTCTACACCTCAAAACTGCTATCTACACCTCTCTCTTATCCGAGTTCCAATTTACACCCTCTGGGTGACATCCTGGTAGCTCACAAAGAAAGGCTTGAACTTAGCTATTCTTAAGAGAATAGCCCATCCCGGGTGTGAAACCCGATAGTTCTAGGAGGATGATCTTAACAGCTTTAAAGAAACGACCCCAGATAGAGAACTCGGTCGTTCTAGAAGAAGGGACATAAGCTCAACCGAGTAGAGGACCTGGTGGCTCTTTTCCCAAGAAGGCACGAGCTCATCTGGATTAGGGAACCCGATGGCTCTTTTTTCGAGAAAGCACAAGCTCATTCGAGTTAGTGAACCTGATGGCTCTTTTCCCGAGAAAGCACGAGCTCGTCCGAGTTAACTTGAGCTCAACAGCTCCAAAGTACAATCCTGGGTAAGGAACCCGGTATATCTAAGAAAGAGGAAGCAAGCCCTAACAACTCTAAGGAGACAACCCCGGGTAAGGAACCCAGTATACATGTCTGCCAACAAGGACTAAGTTACGTCCTGCATGTATATAAGCATGCTACATAAACCGCTCAGCTCGGCATACCCATCCCGGTAGCTGACATATCAAACACAAGGGATTGATACACATATGTACAACTCGGCCTATTCATTCAGGTAGCCGACATCACAAACACAACAGTGTTTTTAATATATACGTAACATACTCAACCCGACTTACCCAATCCGGTAGTCGTCTTCTTCACAAACACACCACATAAAAACATCATCAGTTTATTTCACGCAAAACACCAGAAACATATACATATTTCATCTCAACCATGATATCTAAAACCATTATCAACACAATAAACTCCCCTTACCTAAACAAGAATTCTTTCTTTTCAAACTAATGTGAGTTTTGTTCGAACTCAAGTTCTCACAGCAACCAGGAATGAAAGGGTTATGCTCCATTCACGAGTTCCTCTTAACATAGAGGTTTTCCGCTGCAGCTACGGTGGTTCTCGAGAGTTAAAGGTGATACAGGAGGTCGATGAAGAGGGATTTTTGGGTGCAAAGAGTTTAGAGAGAGAAAAGAAGAGAAATACGTTCAGAAGTGAGAATGAATCATGTTTCCTCTTCATGTACTGCTATTTATAGGCGGAGATACTAAGGCAAGTTACCAACAAGCATGAACAGACAGCTATCACAACCACCATAGTTGCCAACTTAAGTGACCGGTCAGCTACCATAGCCACCATCGTTATTACTATGCGTGTACGAACAACTATCTTAGCCACAGATTTTGACTTATATCCCTTACACACAAATTCCCATGCAAAACACTTTAACAAATTGCATGAATTATATTAAACAATTAAGCAACGTAAAATATCTACCAGCTTGTAAATTTTCAGGGTGTTACAGACCCTAAAATCGATTGTGGAAGCGGAACAATAAAAGCGAGACGAGAGAGATAGAGAAAAACACAATCAATCTGTTTAACGTGGGAAAACATTTCTCAATGTAAAGAAGTAAAAACTCACAAGACACTAATCCAGAATCAAACTTTCACTATAACAATAATGGGTTACAAAGAATCAAAATACATCAAGTTGGTGGTTCACTCAACCTCTTCAACAATGATGATAATCAAACTTCCTAGAGTGTTTCATTCAAACTCTCTCTAGAGATCTCTCAAATGCAAAGCACATGGCTTGCTCAAATGTGCTATCAAGAATGTCACTTGAGACGTCAAATTCTAACCTAATTCTTCGTCAGTCTTAAGTCTCAAATCTCGAGATCTACCACCTCCAACTAATGTATTTAAAGAGGTGGATTAGGTTTAGGGTTTTAGAACCCTCAATGGGCCTGGGCCAACATTGGAGGAGTAAACTCAATCCAATACAATAGTCTCATCCTTGAAGTATTAATTAATTTCGTATTGAAATTTTAGATATGTAGATAAGTAAAACAAATTTTTCTTTTAAAAATAAATTTTTGAATAATGATAACAAATATAAATAAATGAAAGGAGTAATATACTATATATATGGTCCCTTGAAGTTATCTCTACTAAGGCAGACAGAAGGAACTTGAGAACTAAAAGATTTGTATTTCAGGGATTGAACTTTCCATATTAATCTTAGTTCCATATATATATATATATATATATATATATATATATATATGAGACCTTAATCTTAATTAAATCGTTTTCTGTGGGTAACCTGGCATATTAAATTCGCCAATTATCAGGTTATCTATTATTAAGCATTTTATGCCAAGATAACATGTTTTCCGAGGAGCAGAATTCTAGCAATTATTTGGTTTACTGATTAAGCTTTTTTGTTTTTTCCTAGTCTTCATGACTGTACTCCGTTCATTCCATTGGAGCAAATGGAGTATAAATTAAAGGATTTAATTGCTTTAGTTTTGCCATTATTTTTTTAAAGACAATCTGATTATTCAATAATAAATTAACAAAATCATTGAAGAAATATAATTTTCGCAACACTATTTACAAACAAAAGTACATATTTAAATTAGTTTTCTTCCCCAATATTCAATCAAAAGCAAATGATTTATATCAGACTAGAGATTTACGAGCATATTGTTTAGAACCTCGTTCCAACTAGTACAAAACTCTTTAATGTTAAGCTCTAAAAATTCGTTTTCTCATGAGTCTTAATTCGATCCCCACCTTATGCATGTATGCACATGCAAACGCACGTGTTATTTCGGTAACTGTAAGAACTAAGAAGGCAGCTATGTGTAACGTGTCGACCGTATATTCAAGTAAAACTAAAAAATCTCTGGTTCGTATACACAGCACAACATACAATTATTTATTAATTGCAGCGTTATTCACATGCATCCTGCAAGTATAGACTTGTATTTTATAATTA
>CM023951.1:24885686-24897643 GCA_013407115.1 Glycine latifolia
GTTTCTTGATTCATTTGCTTATATTGAAAGACCAGTTTTGATCTATTGAATCCTAAGGGGCTGAGTTGATTGATTGAATAAGGTTTCTTGGTTTTGATATGTGATAAAGATCCTTTTAGAAACTTTGATTTGAATTAAAGAATTTTGATTTACCAAGGTCTAACCAATTCACCCCCCTCTTGGTTAAGTGTGAAGTATTCATATCATTTTCACGTGACACCCACAAATGTCACTTCTCCGTGGATCTGTACACTCGCACATTTGTCTAAACAAATATGCAAGGACCGCATAGCCCCAGCTATATCTACCTATGTCGTCGAAGTCCCCTCCAAGCAACGGGACATAGTGAACGGCGACAGTGCTCCCCCAAGATCTGTTGCATAGGAGCCATGCTCTAAGAATACGCGCAATGTGTGCCTTCGTAAGTCGCATGACGTGCAGGGGATCAGCAGCTACCTCACCCCAATGCGCATAATGTCTATCCAAGTAAGACAGACGCAGTAATCCCCCTTTCAGCTTACCCTCTGCCTGAGGTCGGAGACCAAATACGTCCTCAATGACGGTCACCCAATCGTCTAAGGTGGATCTTGTGACGACATTGCTGTCGGTGGCCAATCCTAATATACCAACCACGTCTTCCAACGTGATGGTCATCTTTCCCTGCATCATATGAAATGTACGGGTCTCTGGTCTCCACCTCTCAACCACAACACTAATAAGCGCAGGATCGATCTAAACAAAAAATCACAAAAATCAATTCATATGTACAGTTATCAACAAAAACATTTTGTAGTTTAAGTTAAAACAAAATTTAATTTATTCAGCCTGTCCTAACAACTCAGCAACGATGTCAGGTATATCGTCATGATTTGCCCCCCCTATGACTTTACCACATTGAGTCTTCAAGACTCGACATGTGTCCTTGTTCCACATAACCTATGAAACGTGGGTGCGCTGGGTACGCCTCCACAAAATTCCCCACTGATACAGGGTAGGGATAACATGGGTTGTCGGATCCCCGGGCTCACCCTCATGATCGGATCCAGACCGTGAAGAATCAGACGATGATGAATCAGCCATCTAATGACTATATTAATATACATAAATCAAAATTATAATTAATAATTTAATACCTTCAAATTATATTACATTAAAAATAATTATCCTAACTTACTAAATATAACCTAATGTACGTCGCTAACAATTTTGTAGGTCGCTAGGAACTAGGGCTGTTCATAGTTTAGTTTGGGAGAAAAACTAAACTGAACTAAATTGAACAATAAAAAAAGTTCTAAAAACTAAACTAAACTACTTACTATTAATCACAAATTAAACTAAACTAAACTATAACTTTAATTAAACTAGTTCAAAAATTGATTTTTTTAATTAAACTAGTTTAGGAACTGAATTAATTCAGTGCAATGGTTCAAAAACTACTTCTGTACTAAATTTTCATATCAGTACGGGTACCTCAACTCATGAGAAGGAAAATAAATAAAATTTTATACTATATTCTTAAGTCTCATTTTTACCTCTAAAGGTATAACACACTACATTTGTCATTAATTTTCAGCCTGAAATTGCACAGTGTTGTCATAACAAATAATTACAGAATGTATAAAGAAAATAGTTTAGTTTTATAAAACTAAACTATTTAATATTTTAGTTTAGTTTTAGAAAACTAAACTATTTAATATAGTTCAGTTTTGATTTTAATACAAATAATTTAGTTTTTTTTCAGTTTAGTTTAGATTAATTATCTAATAGTTTACTTCAAAATAGTTTTTTGAATGACCCTACTAAGAACTATGTAATAGTCCCTAATAGTTTTCTACGAAGCTAACATCTACGCCGCTAAAAATTATCTACGTCGGTAACAATTTCATATGGCCCTAACAATTTTCTAATTCAATAATATAACATATTAAATAATATGCAAAATTATTAAATTCACTTGTTGGCAGAGCTTCACTGCAAAAATAACCCTCTCACAAACTCTAGAGAAAAAGTTAAAAAACTTTTAGAGAGAAGGTGAAATGGTAAATATGTTAAAAAGGTTAAAAATTTTGGCATATAGGACGTGACTGAACACGCCTAATTTGGGCGTGACTAAACACGCCTAATTTGGGCGTGTTACCCCTCTATGTCACGCCCAAATTATGCATGTTTAGTCACACTCAATTTAAGCGTGTTTGACAGCCTCATATTTGTAATTAGTTTCAAAATAGCCCCAAATTTGTAATTTTTTTATTAAAATAGTATTATTTTAATTTTTTCCCATCTTATGGGAGTGAAACCTATTTTCTTATAAGGAATTTTTTTTATTATTACCCCCACGTGTTACATGTGCTTCCGCCAGTGACACACAGCTGCAGGAGCTGGCAACCTTTTTTTCTTACTTGTCACCGCAAAAAAACCTCGGTGCTGCTAGAAATCACGCCATGATTGTTGTATTAGAGCTGCCTAAATGCCACCCCACTGACAGGTATTGGTCCACACATTGTAAGAGAAGGAGCAAGAGAACAATAAATAAACAGTAGTTTCTCGTAAAAGATTACAGAAGGGACATAGGTCTTCACCACTGGTTGCTTTTCTTCTCCTTAGATTTTGTCCTGTTGGCAAAGTGGACCAATAAAAGTCAATATGTGAGACATGCCACTTAGTGCCACTACAAAAAAAAATCAAAATTTCTAAAGGATGAAATCCGTCGCTAATGTAAAAAAGCTGTCGGTAATTTCAATTTTCCGACAGACAAAATCAGTCGGTAAAACGGTCGTTGAAAATTTAATCAACAAATTTTTTGTTTCAGTCAGTAAGTATTTCGACGAATCATTTCGTGGAAAATTACCGACGGATATTTCTGTCGGTAATTTTTGAAGGAATAATCCGTGGGAAATTATCGACGGATATTTCTGTCGGTAATTTCCCAAAGATCATCCATTCGAAAATTTCCGTTGGTAATTTTTTTATTATTTATATTATCTAATATCATTATAAAAATTAACACATAATATTATTATATAAAGACTCCACTTCATACATCCAAAATAAATGTTTTAAGACATTGACTAAACTTTGAAATAAAATTAAAATAAAAGCACAATGTTCGATATGTCAATACTAATTTTGTGTTTCTAAGTCAATAATCAAAATAGTCATTGTCAGAGTGTCTTTGCTGGTCATCAAGTTGTTGTTGCTGGTCATCTAGTGGTTGATCATTGTTTTGTTTCTGCGGGTCATG
This sequence comes from Glycine latifolia, assembly GCA_013407115.1. Taxonomy (NCBI): domain Eukaryota; kingdom Viridiplantae; phylum Streptophyta; class Magnoliopsida; order Fabales; family Fabaceae; genus Glycine; species Glycine latifolia. The sequence continues at coordinate 24,888,928 of CM023951.1, forward strand.
TGATTGATCATTGTGTTGGTGTTGTTGCTGGTTGAGCTTAGAAATCCAATTTCCACACCATTTTGCATCTTGACTTAGACTTAATTTTTTTTATCAACAAAATATTATATTAATTTTGTTAGAAATGCCACTTAAAAGAATTTGAACTTATAACGTATCTTCCCTCAATTTTGTTTTCATCCTTCTTCTTTAGTAATATTAATCAATGAACCAACCTTAATCTCCTCCTGACTTAAACTTAGTTCCTTTCATAGCAAGACATATTCTTGCAGTATTCTCGTTCCCTACCCTATGACATGATATTGCTCTACATATTTATTTACTTTTATTGACAAATATTAATTTATTAATTTTGTTAAAAATATTAATTCGAATCTGCGATCTCCCATGACCTTCTTTACCATGGCCATATTACTGTACATGTACACATGACAACAATGCATTGAAGGACGATTTTTTCCAAACTCTTTTTTAACATAAGTAAACTTCGGTGTGGCTTTGACAATGGAAAGCAAGGAGTTCATAAATCCTAGCCAACTTCGGTGATGTATTCTTGCGTCTTCATGTGGATGCCATAGACTTTGGAGTGCCTTGTACAATTTTGTATTAATATATCAAATAAACCTATATATGTAACAACAAGTTACATGTGTATTAACAACCTTTTGTCTTTTAATTTTCTTATTATTATATCTATATATGTAGTGGCTATTTGACACAGTTAGTATAGTGGTGCACAATAATTATTTCTCTAGTGAACAGATTTGACATGCTATTGTTGCCAATTTTAGCAACCATTATAAATAGGCACCCAACTTTCCAAGAGTAGCCAGAGTTTAGCCCTAATTATATATACATTATGGTTACGTTTTGGATTTCCTCCCTAAATATCGGAACAAAGCTAAATATTTTTTGTTTTTTTCAATTCTGATATTTTAGGAGAACTATTTTAGTATGTGGTTCATTTGCTGGTTACGTTCAACCCAATTGTATAACGTTTAACAACCACCCATGATCTTATCTCACGTTCTAATCCATGGAGGTTGAGCTATGAGATGAGCAAAGTTCTATAAATAAAACCAAGTACTCTTTGTTTTAGATCACCAAGTTTACTTCTCTCTTCAGAAAAACACACCACCGAGTTTGAGCGAGTGAGAGACTAGAAAACTAAATATGTGAAGGCTCAAGAAGGTCAATAGCAATGGTTGGAGGTATGTACCTCTGAAATTTATTTTTCTTCTCTGCTTCTGCTGTTTGATTTGAATGTATTGCTTATAGTTATTAACATGTTCAACCAATATAATTATTTTTATATTTGGTATCAGAGCCGCTATTTTCGCCTTTGCCTTGCTTTTGTTTGGAACTCATATTTTTGAAACGTTTTATTGAAAAAATTGGTACTATGTTTTGAACATTTTAATCATTAAGGAGACATGGAATCATATCAAAATTGAATTTTTAAGCTTTCTGTGAATTAAAACATAGATTTCAGTTTTAAAAATGGCTGAAAACTATAAGGTTTTTTATTTGGATCCGTGAGTCGCAATCGAGTCAAAATAATCTATTGAAGGTTTAAGAAGGTGGAACAATGTCATCACATGAAAGTTTACGTGGATGTTTTCTATTTAACCCTTGTTTCTACTTCATGAAGCCCAATAATCTTTTTATTGCACATGCATATTTGGTATTTAACCCTTGTTTCTACTTCATGAAGCCCAATAGCCTTTTTATTGCACATGAAAGCTTATGTTAATGTGCATGTTTTCTTTTTAAGTTTTATAAAAGTATTTAATGATTTTAATCAATATGTTGCTCATAATTAATTTATTTATGTATTAAATTATTTTAGTTATGAGTTATGTGCTTAAATTATTTATTTAGTTTATTTCTATGTTTATGATATTTGTTTAAGAATGCAATATTATGTTAAATAATTTATGCACATTAATATGAATGAAGCTTATTAGATAATTGTATGCATATATTATTTATTTACTTCTTCAATTTTTGTGTATAATTTTATGATTATTATACATACGAAGTTATAATAAATAATTTTTTTATGAACATTGTTTCAATTTATTTGCATTATTAAGGATGTTATGCAAATATTTAGCTTTTATTAAGAATTAATTAATGTTAAGTGATTAATATAGTTTAATTGATTAGAGAATAGCCACAACATCTTTAATTGATTAGGTTTATATATTAAGTGTTAAAATCACATTTAAAACATTAGTTAGGATTAATCATATGTAATGTAATAAAATCTACCCACAAGAATTTTATTATATTTGTATCACTAATTATGATAAAATATCAGGTTATATTTCTTAATTTATGCATAAGAATTAAGAATAATAATATAATAATTTGATAGTTTTATCATAAGTTTGAATCTAATTGAGTAGGACTTTAGCACACATATAAGTTTTTATGTCACTAGGTTCATATAAGTTTTACATTGGTAAAAATATAATATTTATTTAGTTTCAAATTATGAATAATGAGAATGTATGTTTTAACTTTCAATTAATCAATCTGCGAATATTTTCAACATTAAGTGTGAAATTTCCGAATTTAAAGGGGATAATTATAAGGTTTGGAGGGAGAGAATTCTCATTCATTTAGGTTGGATGGATATTGAATATGTCATTACGAAAACTGATCCATCAAGTATTACTGAAACTATATAGCACTCTAGATGTTGTTGATCTCTATGAAAAATGAGAAAGATCTAATTGTTTCTTTGTGATGTTCATTGTACAGTCCAAAATAGTAAAATGACATGTGGCCTTCATCATGGGGTCACTGTACACGAGGACACCCTCCACGTCAACATTGTCACATTAAATAGTGCTATCCAAGTGACAACCCGGACATACTTGTCCGGGTTCCTTGTCAACCCTGCTACAGGAGCACAGACGTAGACTGCTACAGTAACAATAATATCTGCTGCACAATATCTTTCTGGTTATCAAATATACTAGAATATTTAAATAGGTTCAAATACCTTATCATATCATATCTCAACAGGGTTATCTACAAGCTGTTATTTATCTACAAATAACAGTATATCAATAAGGTACACATTATCTTATGTTTAAATTATATAACTGCCTGTTATCATCTGTTATTATATTATCAACAGATTATCAATAAACAAAGGCCTAAAGTCCATACTCCACATTATAAATACAACCTCATAGGTTCTCTCTAACTCACTCAATATTCACTCAATTCTCACACTCTATACATAGAGCTTGAACGCATTGCTCAAGTCATTCTTTCTCTACATCTCATACTGAGTTCCCACACTCAGTTCTTCTCTTATAAATTGATGTACTTACTTGAGCGTCGGAGTGTTTTTCCTTTGTTTTGCAGGTTCCTCCTCTAAGCAAAGTCTACACCTTGTCCGACGTGCAGAATTTGGAGTCCATGTTGGCCACGCCTACCTCACACGTGGAATTTCTAGATTTTGGTAAGAACATTTGGTGCCCACCGTGGGGCCCAGGTAAAACTTACCCTGCGGCCTCTCATTCCCATCACTCGACAGTGCGCGTTCAGTGTTAGATGTGACACCCCAGTCGATGCATCTAACCCCCCACAGACTACCATGACGAACGCTGACACCATTCAGCAACTCTAGAACCGCATGGCGGAGATGGAACGCAAGTACCAGGAAGAAATCTAAAGGTTGAAAGTTGAACGAGATAAGTACGAAGCCAGAGCAGTACATCCCGATGGAGATGAATGTTCCCCAACCATCCAAGAAGACCCTACTCAAGGTGAATCACATCCTCGACATGTCAACCCTCCACCCATTCGTAGCTCGACACAAGGCTATCGAAGGGAGAGGCATAACACTCAGCGCAACCCACTTATTGACTGCATCATGGAGGTCGACATCCCATTCGGATGGAAACCTCTGCACTTAGAGAGGTATGACGGCATGACAGACCCAGACGAGTATCTTGATGCCTTCCTCTCACAAGCGAATCTCTACACCAACAATGACGCCATATTGTGTCGTGTGTTCCCTACATCCTTGAAGGGAGCTACGTTAACATGGTATGGTGACCTACCTGAGCAGTCCATTGACAGTTTCAACACCCTTGTTGAACAATTCAGTAAACAATATGCTACCAGCCGAACTCATAAGATGACATTAGCTGCACTAGCAACACTGCGTCAAGCCGATAATGAACCCCTTCGCAGGTTCATGGAACGATTTTCACACGTCACCTCTCAGATCAGAAACCTCAACCCTGAAGTAGCACTGCATTCCATGATGCTAGCACTACGACCTGGTAAATTCATGGATAGTCTATGCAAGAAACCTCCTTCTAGCATGGACGAAATACGCGAAAGAGCCAAGGGTTATATCCAGATGGAAGAAATGTCCAAATTCCACAATGAAGTCCGACAAGTTGGACAGAAGCGTGAAAAACATGAAGTTCCCATCACGGTTAACCCTCGGAGGACTAGCAAGAAGCAAAGGCCGCATAAGCCACAGCTTCTCCCCAAAGGACCCAGGTTTGAGAGATATACTCCCCTGATGGTCAATCAAGCTATGATCATGGATGAAGCCTTCAACACGGAGGTACAGGTGACATTGCCAGCTCCTTCAAAACAAGGAGGAAACCCTACCAAGTATTTTCGTTACCATCGCGACACTGGCCATAACACCGAAGACTGCATTGCACTAAAGGATAAGATAGAAGAACTTATACAAGCAGGGCATTTATCACGGTTTGTAAAAAGACCTGATAATCCCCCATCGGCACAAAGGCAACAGGAGCGACGAGAGGATCACTTTAGAAACAATGACAGACGCAGAGATGGTATAGATGACCGAGGGAGGCAAAGACAACCGTAACCCAGACGCGAGCGTCAACCCCCTCGCCAGCAGGAAGAGGAGCCTGTCCAACACATCCGTGGAGTGATTCATACTATTACAGGTAGCTTCTCGTATGGAGGATCGTCAAGTCAGTCTCGCAAGAGACATCTGCACTCTATCAGGGATGTTGATATAAATTCTGTCAACAATCCCCCAATGCAGAGTCTACCTTCTATCACATTCACCGATGCTGATTTTGAGGGAATTAACCCTATCCAGCAAGATGACCCCATGGTTGTTTCCCTCATCATCGCCAACTTCAAGGTGACAAAGGTGCTCATTGATCAGGGTAGCTCGGCTGATGTCCTATACCTTAAGACCTTTCAGAAGCTGGAAATTCCATCCACAGCTATACAGCCTTGCTCAGAACCCCTCCTCGGCTTTGCAGGAGAAAGGGTTGACACTCTGGGGTACGTCGACCTAATGACCACATTTGGTCAAGGTTCGTTATCTAGGACCTTCAGAGTCAGGTATAACATTGTCGATGCTGACACATCATACCTGGTCCTGATCAGCAGAAAGACTCTTAACAAACTGGAAGCTATTGTCTCTACGCCTCACCTAAAGATGAAATTCCCTACCATGACAGGGGAGATTGTCACTGTGAAAGCAGACCAAAGGCAGGCTAGACAATGTTACATTGAGAGCTTAAAAGTGTTACCATATCCTCCTAACAGGCGGACAGACAGACATGGTACCACTCTGGGGTACTACCTGGGTTATGAATATAGATAAAGAGTATACTCCCTGTACACCAATGGTTTATCTTACTGATCATCATGGTGACACCTTCGACGTAGATCCACACGATGATAATATCGACAAAGGACCAAAATCGATCGAAGAATTAGTTAAGCTACAACTCGGGCCCAAACCCAGACAATGCACACAGCTTAGCAAAGAGCTCACCAGTCATGAGTACAGGCATTTAACTGATGTACTCCATAAAAATTCATCTCTGTTCGCTTGGCAACCGTCTGACATGCCCGACATTGATCCTAGTGTTATATGCCACAAGCTGGCGATATGTCCACAGGCTCAGCCCATAGCACAGAAGAAGTGGAATATGGGAGAAGAACGACGAAAATCAGTCAAAGAGGAAGTAGATAAATTGCTCAAGGCCAACTTTATCAGAGAAGTCAGATATTCTACTTGACTCGCCAATGTTGTCATGGTCAAAAAAGCCAGTGGCAAGTGGAGCATGTACACAAATTTTATAGACCTCAACAAGGCATGCCCAATCTTGAGCTTCCTGGATGTATACTCTGGTTATAATCAGATCAGAATGCACACCTCGGACGAAGGAAAAACGGCCTTCATTACTGAAGATGCCAACTACTGCTACAAGGTCATGCCCTTTGGTCTCTGATATGCTTCCAGCATATAGTAGTTTCTAGGATTTATTGATTAATAAGTTGTTTAAGACTGAGTAAATTAGATTAGGATTTGGTAAATTATTAATTAATTGCATATTAAGTTAATTTCTTAGTTATTTTGTCATTTAGGAACCAACAAGAGAGGAAAAGAAGCAAAAAGAGCAAGCTAGTGCTCTCGAACAAGCCACGCTAATCGCGTGGACTCCCGCGCGATCAGCGTTAGAGGGTAAAGATCAAATATTCAGTTTGAAGAACCCATGCTAGTAGCGCCAACCACCACGCCAGTCACGCCAGATGCTGAAAACAAAACTGCCAACTCGAATTAACCACGCTATTAGCATGGCCATCCACGCGGGTAGCGTGGGACTACCAAAGGTTAACCCCTCAGCTCGAACAATCCACGCGATTAGCGTGGCCATCCATGCGAGTAGCGCCATGATATCAAACTCAAGCCTTCAACTCGAATGACCCACGCGATTAGCGTGGGACTCCACGCTAGTCGCGCCACAAGCTTGATATTTCCTGAATTAAAAGATTTGACAATGATTTAGCTTGGGGAACAGTTCCTTATTACAGGATTTAAACCTAGAACATATGGGGGATAAAAGGAGACCTCTGGGTCACAAAGAAGAAGCGTTGGCTAGACCTCTTGAAGCTTTTCTGCAGAAGAAGCCATTGAAGAACCTTTGGAGAAGATTGGAAGCATTGAGTAATTGCAGAATAACAACTCTGTGTAATCTTTTCTTTTCCTCTGGTAATTTCTCTCTAGGAACATGTTGGTTATGGAAGTAATACCAGTTCTGAGTATGCTTGGCTAAATTCTTGTATTGTGGTTGGGCCATGTACCTATGAGAACTCCTCTATGTCTTGATTGGTTTAAATAAGAATTACCATAATTGCTTTATTTTATTCTGTTTTTCACTACATTATTCTTAATTGGGACCGACCATTCTATTAAGATGTTTAGGGTTAGGATTAACAATAGGAATATTGGGATTCTAATTTCTGAAATGAGTAAAACAACAATTTACACATTGCCTAGGGATAGGGATGTGTGGTTGCAGTAATTGCAGGAAGTGTTTGCTAAATGCTTGGTTTAAGAAGGAATCACTAAGGGATTAGGGTTTTTAATTTCACCAAAGGGTTAAATTACTAAGGGATTAGGATTTAGCTACTCATGTGAGAATACATCAGCTGAGCAATTAGAAATAATTCAAGTTAATAATCAATCGAAGCATAGAAGGAAGGAATCATAGGGGAATGCGCTTAGCCACAATTATCTCTCAACACTACAGTAAAATCAAATTAAGACTAGTTTACATTCTCGTTAAAATTCTGTCATTTCATTTACGTTACTTCAATACAACTCAACAAATTCTCTCAACTTGTTATTTATCTTCCAATTTCTAAGACATTAGGTTATCATAAAATTGCATTCAATCCCTGTGGAGACGATACTTGACTTACTCACTTTATTACTTGAAACGAACGGTACACTTGCCGAATTCGCAACAAGTTTTTGGTGCCGTTGCCGGGGTTTGCAATAGCCAATTTTATACTAACTTATATCTTGAGATTGGAATTTCTTTTTGTTACTAAACTGCTTTTCTTAGTTTATGTGAGGTGTAGTTAATCCTGATCATCTACAGTACGGTCCTGAAATAGAATGAACTATTAGAAGAAACAGGAGACTAGCCAGAGAAAGAGAAAGAGAAGCAGAAGACTCTGATTGTGATTCAATCTCTGAAATAAAATCAGCAATGGCTGACCGAGGAAATAATCAGCCAAGACCAGAAGATGAACTAATGGAGGATATTCTGGCTCCATTGTTCACTAGACCAAACTCTAGTATTGTAAGACCACCAATTGAAGCAAATCACTTTGATATTCATCCTTCATTGATTACATTGGTGGAACGCAGTCAGTTTGGAGGAGAAGATAATGAAGATCCCCATGATTCCATTGACAGATTTTTGAGAATCTGTGATACCATTAGACACCAAGGAGTGTTGGATGATGCTATAAGATTGAGGTTATTTCCTTTTGCTGTTAAAGGGAAGGCACTTAGATGGCTAGATAGACAGACCTCAAATAGTATAACCACTTGGGAAGAACTAGTTGCAAAATTCTTTGCTCAATACTTTTCAATGGATAAATATAATAGGTTGGTGAATGAGATCACCAATTTCACTCAACATGAGAGGGAGACTTTGTGTGCAGCATGGAATAGATTTCAAGAGCTGATTCGGAGGTGTCCACAGTATGACATGTCTGTGGGTAAAAAGGTACGTATTTTCTTTAATGGAATGATACCTGAATCACGCCTTATTGTTAATGTTGCAGCTGGTGGTTCGATAAGATCAAAAACTGCAGTTCAGACGTATGAATTGATTGACTCTCTAGCTCGTGATGAAAATGAACGCACCCCAATTCAGCCCAA
>CM023951.1:24915109-24927541 GCA_013407115.1 Glycine latifolia
GAGTAATATTGATGTGTCAAGTCACTTGAACAAATATTGCATGCAATGCAAAGAGATAGACAAAGATGAAGAGGGAAGGAACACTTTCATTATAATAATGGAGACTTTACATGGCCATCTCGACCAAAAATACAAAAGAAACAGAAAATGAAAGAAACATAAAGCAGCCTATGCATCAGCTACGTCACTAGCAGACTCCTCAGCAGAATCGAGCTCCTCTTCATCAACCAAGGCACCATTCTTTACATCCTTGAAAGGATCAAATTGACCCAAGTCAAGGTCTTTGACAAAGAAACCAGCTTGGCACACTGCCTTGAAGAAGCCCTTATCATGCTGCTCCACTGCTTCCCGTTTGTACATCTTCAGCTCTTCATCGATCTCCTTGTGGACTGACATTTCAACAGTGAGCTCGGTGCTAGCCTCCTTCAGCTTTTCCTCCAGACTCGTCACCTTCTTAGCAAGCTCCCTTTGGGCAGCGAGTCCGTCCTCGACATCCTTTAACTTAGCCTCCAGTTTGGCCACCTTCATCGCCATTGCCTCCTTCTCAGCCAATGCCTTATCGGCTTTGGCAGCAGTTGCTTGGCCAAGAACCACCAACTCATCACCATCAAGCCTAGTCCACAGCAGCTTGGACAAAGCCTCACTAGTCCTTATGGACAGCTGATGGTTGCACCGGGTAGCCTTGACAAAAGCAATCACTGAGTTATTCAACTGGTTGCGCTCCAACCGCCAAGCACCACTAATAGCAACCTTCAGCTTGTGATACTCCTGCTCCATAGAGGTCGCTTTGCCCATGGCTTCTTGATACACTTGTCTTTGCTCCTTAATAATGGCAAGTCCCTCTGCAAGAAAAGCTCAGCAGCATCAAATGAGTGTTGAGGACCGGCCGACTTGATTAAATTCCTGTCAAAAGGAGTTGGCAGTCCTCGGTCAAGTCTGTGCCCAATACTCCATAAAGAGTCAACCTCCCTTGGAGCACTTAGAAACTCCAAAGGGGTGACAGGGCGAGCAGTAGGTGGCAGCATTACGGTTGGAGGAGGCGGCGAAGGTGAGGGAGTAGCAGGACAAGAGGTAGGTGGAGTCGGACCAGCAGTCGGAGAAGGCACCAAAATAGTAGTAGCAGATGGAGCCGAGGTCACAACTGCAGGTTTAGCAACAATTGCAGCAGGTGAAGGAGCTTGGACAGGAGGAGGAGAGGTTGGCACTAATTCAGCAGCCGCCCTCAAAGCACGAAGGCCACGAGGAGCTTGGACGACCCTAGACTTTTTGCGGTCAGACGTCCCGGCACTTTCATCCCTCTTTCTCTTGGCCAACTCAGCAGGGGAAGACCCGGAGAGCGCAACGGGTACCTGAGAAGGGCCAACCCGGACAGTTGGTTGACCCTCTTCTTCAGCTGGGGGGGGGGGGGGAACAGGAGGAGGCACAACATCCCTAACTACAGTGCGCACCAATGGCCTCCATTGAAAGTTGCCCATGATACCTGCAAAAACACAAAACATGCAAATGTCAAAGTTTGCACACTTAGCAAAAAAAAGAGCAGTTATAAAAAAAAAAAAAAGTTACCATCCAACGCAGCAGAAGGGTCACTGGCTGAAGGCAACGCCAAGATGGGTTGTGTGTCCAGGGAGGCCGGCAGTAGCTCCAAGGTTGCCTTGTCAGACCTCTCCACGAGGGTCAACAGGTCCTCATCAAAAGATCTGAACCTGGTAGGTTCAGCCTGCCAGTAGAAGGGAAAGCGAGCTTCCCCATCCCTGTTGTGCATCAATGGCAACCCATCAGCTACGACACCACTTTCACGAACCTTGAAGAATCGGTCCTTGAAGCGGCAGAAGACGTTGGTGTCCACCTCGAACAGCTTTTTTGAGACGCTGTGCAAGGAGACCCAAGCAACCTTCATTGACAGCTTGGTTTGAAAGAAAAAAGCAGAAGGGAGGAACAGTAGCATGAATGTGCAAATAAGAACACAAAACCTCAAAGGCCCACACCACTACCTAACTGTTAGGATGAAGTTGGGAGGGGGCCACATTCAAGTACTCTAATAGAGCACATTGAAAGGGAGAGAAGAGAAGGAAAACACCTGGCACCTCAAAGAGGCACCGGTACATGAAGAAGAAGGGCAGAGCGCCCGGCGCCGCCCTCAAGCAGGGAAAGTCATCTTCCCCGCAAGGCTCGACGATGACTTTGCTGGCATCCGAAGGAGCCTTCATATGCAACGTGGAGCAGAGTGCGTTTACAGAAAAGATAGAGTTTATGAAGGAGCGATATTTGAATACGTCCTCCCTTACCCATTCATAGCGATGAGCAACTGGAATGGCCGGTGGCGGCCTAGAACCAGAGCTGCGACGCACGCGCAAGGAGGTTCTAACACCTCCAGGACTGTTTTGCCCCACCATTCCAGAAGAAGAAGCAGGAATGATGGTGAATGGCAAAGGTTTGTTCACCCTTGCCCGCTGACGAGGACGAGAAGTGCCCTCACCAGCTCGGCGTGAACTCGCCCTCCTCCTAGAGGAAGAAGATGATCTGCCTAAATCTCCTCCATGAGTTTTCTCTTCTGAAGTATCACCCACAGAAATAACCTCACGCATAATGTGTTGCTCCACTGAGCCACCAGAATCGCTACCACCCATGCCTAAAGGAGAATCAGAGGCAGGTGAGACAGACATTTTTTGATTACCTTGAAAGGAAAATGAAAGCAAGAAGAGTGGGGAAGAAGACTCAGAAAAATCAAAAGCACAGAAATGGTGATGAAAAATTGCAAAATCCCTCCTATTTAAAGGAACAGTGAATGATGACGGTTTTGGGCGGGATTCCGAATCATCCCCTAGAAGCTCGCGTCGTGATTAACCGTATTTACCCACTACCGCACGATCACCAAAACGTGCCCACTCCTCGAGTGACATGTATGTACGGGTAATGGTGCGTGGGCGGCACATGACTGATGGCATTAATAAGGACATAACGCATATTTTCAATAATCACATCAAACAATCACAATTTGGCAGAATTCCTCAGCTTTGACTCTTCATTTGCTTGCCATGCTCAGACCTATCATTATCCTCGATGCATCATCTACCTACTAAGATCAGTCTTATCTACTAAAAGACAAAATAGTCTGCCAGGGACAGCTCAGCATTCACAACCCGGAATACCTTGTCCAGGTTCATCTATCAACACGTTCTAAGCCCAAGAACTTCTCTTGACACAAAACCCAAGGTCCGTCCTTGATACTTTACAAAACCCAAAGTCCGTCCTTGGTGCTATACAAAATCCAAGGTCCGCCCTTGGTCCGAGGTCTGTCCTTGGTAACTTGTAGGTTCATAAATCCAAACTATGCTGAAACTATCCCGTTTCGTAAGTCTAATGTCTTGGTCGACCTCGACAATGCTACTGACCTCGACACATGACATCATTTGTTCACTCTCAGGGGCTGACAATACTTGTTATACTACTATGATACTGGACATTCTATATTGACAATCTTTCATCCTCTTTCACCCATAAATTGGCTCAGAGGCTGGGGGGCTTATGTACAGTCCAAAATAGTAAAATGACACGTGACCTTCATCATGGGTCACTGTACACGAGGACACTCTCCACGTCAGCATTGCCACATTCAATAGTGTTATCCAAGTGACAACCCGGACATACTTGTCCAGGTTCCTTGTCAACCCTGCTACAGGAGCACGGACGTAGACTGCTACAGTAACAATAATATCTGCTGCACAATATCTTCCTGGTTATCAAATATACTGGAATATTTAAATAGGTTCAAATACCTTATCATATCATATCTCAACAGGGTTATCTACAAGCTGTTATTTATCTACAAATAACAGTATATCAATAATGTACACATTATCTTATGTTTAAATTATATAACTGCCTGTTATCATCTGTTATTATATTATCAACAGATTATCAATAAACAAAGGCCCAAAGCCCATACTCCACATTATAAATACAACCTCACAGGTTCTCTCTAACTCACTCAATATTCACTCAATTCTCACACTTTATACACAGAGCTTGAACTCATCGCTCAAGTCATTCTTTCTCTACATCTCATACTCCTCACACTCAGTTCTTCTCTTATAAATTGATGTACTTACTTGAGTGTCGGAGTGCTTTTCCTTTGTTTTGCAGGTTCCTCCTCTAAGCAAAGTCTACACCTTGTTCGACGTGCAGAATTTGGAGTCCACATTGGTCACGCCTACCTCACACGTGGAATTTCCAGATTTTGGTAAGAACATTCATAAAGACTAATATATCTGCTAGTATTTGTAGTTCTGTCGATCATCATGAAAAGGTCAAGGATCTGTTGAAGGCCATTGATGATCAATTTGTTACATTTGATAAGGCCCTTGCCAACACCTTGTAATGCAGTTCTCATCCTTAAAGCTCCATGGGATAAAAGCAGTGCATGATCACATCATGCACATGAGGGATATAGTGGCTCAGCTGAAAGGTTTGGAAGTTACCATGTCAGATTCTTTCCTAGTACACTACTTTTTATGTACTTTACCTATGTAGTATGTCCATTTCAAAATCTCTTATAACATACATTAGGATAAGTGGTTAATTAATAAGCTATTGACTATGTGTGTTCAAGAAGAAGATAGGTTGATAATGGAAGATGGTGAAAAGGTATACATGACTACTCAGGGAAAGAAGAAAGGGGATCAAGCCAAGAACAAGGGCAAGATTCCCGCTCAACCAGTCATTAAGAAAGAGTCAAAGTGTTTCTTCTACAAGAAGAAGGGGCACATGAAGAAAGACTGCCCAAAGTTTAAGAACTTGCTTAACAAGAAAGGTACTCTATTGACTTTTTTTTTTATGAATCTAATATTATTAATGTTAATCATAACACAAGATTGATTGATTCTGGTTCTACAATCCATGTTTCTAATACCTTGCAAGGTATGAAAAACCTAAGGAGACCAATGGGAAATGAGCAATACATCTACTCAGGAGACAAGATTAGCTCACATGTGGAAGCCATTGGGACATGCAATTTAGTTTTAAGCAGCAGTTTAATTTTGCATTTAGAAAATATCTTTTATGTTCCAAGTTTTCTAAGAATTTCATTTCTGTATCAAGACTTGCATCATTGGATTTTTCCTTTTATTTTTCGAATTCTGGTTGTATTTTAATTAATAAATATGAAATTATTGGTTCCAATGCATTACTTGATGGGCTTTACTTTATTGAATTGCAAAATGATGATGCCTAAAATTCTATGCATGTTATTATTGGGTTAAAACGATGTGTTGTATATGAAGAGCTCAAATTTGTTAGAAATCATACATACAAATATTTGTTGTCCAAACATGGACACAAGTAGTCTGAAATACTTTATCACCTTCATAAACAATTTTTTACGATAAATGTATCTTTACTTACTTTGTTCTAAAGATGAAGCTTTAGATGCCTATAAAGTTTTTAAGGCTTTAGATTTTTCACAATTTATCACCTTTTGTACTCACAAAGTTCTTCATAGCTAACAAGATTGAACCATTCAATTATCTTGTTAGTATGAATGCTCTAACTTCTACACACTTGTTTCAATCCAAAATTAAATCATTAAAACTTCTAGACTTTATTATGATCAGGCAAGGGTGTGAATCCTTCAAGTTGTATCATATATGCATCCTCTTTTAGCTCACATCAAGGAATGTCATTTTCCACATCCATTTCATATTTCATGATCCTAGAATGTTATTATAGCAAGAAGAATATGAATTGATTTGAGCATTGCCACGGTAGAAAAGTTTCATCATAATCTATATCTTCCTTTTGACAACATCCCTTGGCAACAAGGGGAGCTTGGTAGGTCTCAACCTTTCTATCTACTCCAATCCTTTTTCTTGTAAATCCATTTACAACCAATTGGTTTTATTCCTTTGAAGCTTCAACTAAAGTCCATACTTTGTCAATCTTCATTGATTCCATTTCAGATTCCATAGCTTCTTGCCATTTCTTACAATCTAAGTTTCACATAGTTTCTTCATAGCTTCTTGGATCATCATCATCATGATAAACCTCATGTGATGTGTCATCTAGGACTATCAAGTTTAATCTATCAGGTGCATGATGCACTCGAGTAGATCTTCTAGAAGGCTCATGCATTGGATTCATAGGTTACTGAATTGGCTCTAAGATTGGTTCATTAACATGATCTTGAACTATAGCTGGCTCTTAAACCACAATTGTTGGATGTGAAGACCTTTGTGGTAACTGTAGAACATTAAAGAAAGGTATCTTAGTTTCCATCTCATAGTCTTGAGTTGTTTCATTGGTTAATTGAGTTTCATCAAGCTCAATTTCTTTACCATGACTTCCTCTTGCAAGGAATTTTCTTTCTAAAAAATAACTTTTCTTACCATAAACACTTTATGGTCAGAAGGCTGGTGTAAACAATATCCCATAATTTCTTTGGGATACCCAATGAATCTATATTTCCTTGACCTTGCCTTAAGTTTGTTGATTTTCAATCTCCTAATGTAAGTGAGACAATCTCAAACCTTGCTATGTTTGAGATTCATTCTAGCCCTTTTCATATCACATATGGAGTTGTAGATACTGATTTTGTAGAAACTTTATTTGGTAAATAAGTTACTGCTTCTAAAGCATATATGCACATAAACTTACTAGAAGATCATAAGTAACTTGATTCTCATAGTCACTTAGCATATTAAACATCTTATGCATGAGAACAATTATTAGGTAATGATACTAATCGTCATAATTGGATCCAACCAATTTTGTTTCAATATTTTTTTAAGTGAGGAATTTCTTAAAACTATGAATGAGTTACTCGGTTGTCAAGTCGATTCTCAAATATATTCTAAGACATAATATATCACATATATTTTTCTAAGATATGATGTATCACATACACTTTGCAAAAATAATCATACCAAATAAGTATTTGGTTGTCAGGTCAATCCTATTGGTATCTACAAATTAAATTTAACACTCCCCTGGGTAGTCCAGATGTTTAGTATAAAAAATAATTTTGAAATCCACATATCATGTTATATCAATTAAGTATAAGTCCCCTAGTTCTCATGTCATTCCTTATTATTAATTAAATAAATTACTTGCATCATGTGCTTCTATTTTAAGCTACAAGTCTCCTGGTTGTCAAATCGTTCCTTCTAATAAAAATAACGTTTGTCACATGCTCCAATTTATTTTTCAAGTTACAAGTATCTTGTTAGTCAAGTCGTTCCATGTAATAAAATAAATCAAAATAGTTTGCATGGTATGCTACAATTTATTTTTAAAACCACAAGTTCCTTGATATTCAGTTTGTTCCTTGTAATTAAACAATTTAATATATAAAAAAAATCGATAATATATCATCATATAATAAAACACATATCATCATATGTATTGCCATAAAGACTATAAGCAACACGTGGAGAAACATAATTTTGTTCCTAAAATAAGATTTTCATAGTTATGGACAAGATACAACTTGAATTAAATCATTTTAATTTGAAATCTTATATCTATGTTAGTCGTTTGGAATATAATTAACTTTTGTGTCAACTTCTTTGACAAGTGGGACAAAGAAAAAAAACTTCTTATAACAAGAAAAGAGGTAATTGTGTGTTTTTCAATGTGCAATCTAAAACTCTTCTTATAAAATACGTAAAAAACTTCTTTTTCTAGCAATCTGAAAAAAAAAAAACTCACGATGCATTCTCTCTATTGTTTCTATCTAATGTTTGAATTTAAAAATAAAATTCATTTTTTGTTTCTATCTACTAACTATTAAACATGTTTAAAAACAAATCCTCTTTTGTTTTCTATCTGCCAACTATTAGCATATTTAAATTTAAAAATAAAATTCATTTTTGTTTCTATTTGTTAACTATTAACATATTTAAATCTAAAAAGAATTTTTTTTTATTTCCATCTGCCAACTATTACCATATTTAAAAACAAATTTTTCTTTTGTTTTTAATCAATAAATCAAATATCTCCGTGTACAAAAAATAATCAAAAGGATTTATAATATCATATATTATCAAATATATCCATATTGTGTTTATAGAAAAGTAGCATAGGATAAGGAGCTAAGTCCCAAATAGTAAAATTTATCAGGAGTTGAAACTATGTGTAAACATTTGCCTAAGATTTGCATGAAAGTAAAGGAGGGGAAACTATGTCAATATTTCCCTAATTTGTGTTAATATCTTATTTTTTAATTATTTTCATATTTTTTCTTATTGTCTTTACACTTTTTTCTTTTGACAATGTATAACCATCTCTCTCTAGTGTCAACATACACAACCATCTCTATTAAATCAAATTAAAAATTAAAGAGAATTGTTGAGATAATTAAAATTGACAGGATAAAGTTTTATTAGCTTATCATGCATTAACTTGAATATTACTAATTTTAATTTAATACATGTTAGTTAGTGTATGATATGATAAATTTGTAATATATAATATATTCATTATTCATATGGAAAAATAAAAATACGGACACATAGGTGCAATAGTGCTTATGTTTTCGCTAGTAAATATAAAACTTGTATGTTGTAATATAAGGATTGAAACTTGTACGCACCCTCAAATCTTAAGTCTCCATAACAACGGGTTAGTGTAATGTTCTCAATCATTTCTTTTTTTAGTAGATTAAATCCATTTAATAACATCTTCCTCTTCCTATAATATCTTCTTTCGATGTTCATTTTCTCTTTCTATAACAACTTTTTTATTTAATGTATATTATAAGTTTGATCGATTTTACTTGCAATAAAAAAATATTGATGTTGGAATTGGAAAAATGTTGGAATCGAGAAGTTAGCAGACGTTATTTATTGAAGTTAAAGAAATATGCTTACATTTGAAAACAAAAGTGATGTTGGAATCGGAAAAAAATGTTTCGAGCGATGATTATCGAAGAATCATTTAGCCAACAATCCAGCATGGCATTCCAAATTGAAAGTCAAAAAGTGAAGTTCAGTATAAAAAAAAAGTGGTTTCAAAGTCAAAATCAGAAGAAAAAAGATTGAAATTGAAGTAAAAGTCAAATATTGTTATTCAAGCATATTGACTGGTTGAAGTTGAAAAAGTTAAATGTTGGAATTTTTTCTACTTGATTAATATTTATCTTTCTGCTTCATTCAAAAGATAAATAATGAGGGACTTTTGTTAACACCATAACTTTTTGATTATATCGAAAACTGCTTTTTTATATTTTAATTATCAAAATATGAAGATCAAATATTAATGGTTAAGATCGAATATCAAAGTCATTGATAGTGAGCATTAAAGATAAAACTATCAATGGTAGATATCGAAGATCAAAGTTACTGACGATGAAGATTAAAGATAAAACTATCAATAGAAGAGATCGATCGAATATCAAAGTCATCGATGTCGAAGATTGAAAAGAAAACTATCAATGATTAGGATCAAAGACAAAAGTCATTGACCTTGAAGATTTAGAGGAAGTTTATAGAGGTTAGGGTAGATATAATTTGTATTCTATGAATATAAAACTTGTTTGTTATAATAAGGGTTGAAACTTGTAAACACCCTCATATTCTAAGTCTTTGTGATGCTCACGGATAAACGGGTTAGTGTAATGTTCTCAACCATTCTTCTTTCTTTAGTAGAGTAAATTATTTCAATGACATCTTTCTCTTTCTATAACACATTTCTCTTTCAATCATAGTTATGAAATCCGGTCTGGTCATTGACCTGGTCGAGGTAGTGGGTCTGTGGTCCAACCAGTGAGTCAATAATTGGTTTGGTTTGACCTAGTATATATTAAAAATTCAAAATTATATATGTACTTATTATATATAAGTATGTAACTATCATTATTTGAGTAAGAAAAGTCATCTATACTTTAAAATCCAAATTTAAAAAGTTCAATTTTTTTAAAAAAAAATCAAACGGGTCAGACCGGGCCAATTGGGACCCGGTGACCGACCCAACCGAGTTTGACCGGGTCAACCCAGATTAATTGCATGACTAGTCCGAAAGTCGATCCGATCGACCGGTTTCAATCGGTTTTTATAACACTGATTTCAATGTCTTTTTCTTCTTTCTATAACATCTTCTTTTATTTAATACATATTATTAGTTTATTCGATTATACTTATAATCATATATTTAGATCGAACTTAACATTAAAATTTAATACATTGACTTTTGATAAAGGACATATCGAGAGGATCAGGACTTCCCAAAGAAAGAATTAATTATCTTATTTCTTGAATTTGTATGAGATTATGTTTATTGAGAAAAATAGATACAAAATTTACCATCAACAATAACATTCTTATCTTTTGATAAGACTCTTATCAAAAACATTATCATAACACATTATTCCTGTGGTGTTATTAAGGCGCGTGCCTTGAACAAGCATGACTGGAAAAACTTATATTTTCTTTCTCCAAGTTCGGGTTGTTAATGAAGAAGGGTCTAAATAAGAAAACATCAGGAACAGTGTTATAACATTTTTGTGGGGTCATTTCTTAGTGGGAAAATGATAGAGACCAGTATTTTTTTTAAGCAACATCTTGGAATATTATAAAGTAAAAATGAAATCATAATAGACTTTTGCTAACAAGATCAAAGTTATTGATGATAAAAATTAAAGATAAAATTATTAATAATAGAGATCAAAGATCAAAGTTATCGAAATTAAAGATTAAAGAGAAATTTACTAATGGTTAAGATTAAAGACTAAAATCATTGACGGTAAAAATTTAGAGAAAATTTATAATGGTTAGGGATAGATATAATTTGTATTCTATAAATATAAAACTTGTATATTGTAATAAGGGTTGAAACTTATAAATACCCTCATATTCTAAGTATATTAGAACAATCTTGCCACATCAACATCAACATCATCAACATCACCTTTAACCCAAGTTAATTGGGGTCGGTGGTAGATGAAACCAATAATAAATCGAAAATAAGACAAAAGAGAGAAGAAGAAAAAAAAAACAGAAAGGTGAGAGGAAGAAGGGAGAAAAGAGGAGGAGAAGGACTAAAAATAAGGGAACGACTGGAACATAGAGTTACTAATGGGTTTAACCCTCCTCCAAGCTTATCGTTTTTCTTCACTCCGTCCTAAGACATACCGTCCGCCAATTTATATCCCACTCCATTAGGTCTTGTTTAACTACCTTTCCCCAGGTAAGTTTCGATCGACCCCTGCCTCTCTTTGTGTCTAACTCTTGGTAACAAACTCTTGTTCTTACAGGAGCATCCAGTGGCCGTCTCATAACGTGCCCAAACCATCTCAATCCATGCTCCCTCATCTTTTCACATACCGGTACCACTGATACCTTTCATCGAATATCCTCATTTCTTATCTTATCCATCTTCGTATATCCACACATCCACCTTAACATCCTCATTTCCGCTACCCCTATTTTATGCTCATGCGGCCTATGTGCTGGCCAGCATTCTGCACCATATAGCATTGCCGGTCTAATAGCCGTTCTATAGAATTTTCCTTTTAGCTTAAGGGGAATCTTACGGTCACACAAAAACCCTGATGCACTCTGCCATTTCATCCACCCTGCTCTAATCCTATGACTTACATCCTCATCAATCTCACCACCTTTTTGCAACATTGATCCCAAGTATCTAAAAACATCTTTCATGGGTACCTCTTGATCAAGTAGATGCACTGTGTCTTCATCACCATCCTTATCCCGCGACAACTCACACTTCATATACTCCGTCTTGCTCTTGCTTATCTTGAATCCTTTAGACTCCAAAGTGCTTCTCCACAATTCCAATTTCCTATTCACGCCATCTTTGGTCTTATCAATAAGTACGATATCATCTGCAAAAAGCATACACCACGGCACCTCCTCTTGAATATCTCTCATCAGTTCATCCATCACTAAGGCAAAAAGATAAGGACTAAGAGCTGAAGCTTGGTGGACACCTACCTTGATAGGAAAATACCTTGATGTTCCATTACAAGATTTCACACATGTAGTAGCCCCATCATACATATCCTTGATTGCATTAACGTACTTTAATGCTACCTTTTTCTTCTCAAGAGTCCACCATAAGACTTCTCTTGAGACTCTATCATATGCTTTCTCAAGATCCATCAACACCATATGTAAGTCTTTCTTCATTTCCCTATACCTTTCCATTAATTGTCTCATCAAGAAAATAGCTTCCATGGTACATCTTCCTAGCATAAATCCAAATTGATTTACTGAAACCTTGGTCTCCCTCCTTAGGCGATGTTCGATAACTCTCTCCCACAACTTCATAGTATGGCTCATAAGCTTGATACCTCTATAGTTTGAACAATTCTGGATATCTCCCTTGTTTTTGTAAATAGGCACAAGCATACTTTTCCTCCAAGCATCAGAAATCTTGTTTGTTTGAAGAATCCTATTAAAAAGATTAGTCAACCATTTTATG
>CM023951.1:24933094-24959455 GCA_013407115.1 Glycine latifolia
ATGGCTTATAATTGAGATATGAAGCTTCTAGGTGCTCTAATGGCTGCCTGGCTCAAGGAAAAAGAAGAAAATGAAGCTTTTGTCCCAAATTTCGTAAAAATGGCCTTTTATAGGCCCCCAGCCCGCGTTCCCACGCTAACCGCGCCATTCTCACGCTATCCGCGCCAAAAATGCGCAAGAAATGGCTTTCTGAAGCATTCCCACGCTAATAGCGCCATATCCGGCGCTAATCGCGCCAAATGAGCGAACCTGGGGGTCTCCAGGGCCATTCTGGCGCTAACCGCGCCATAATCCACGCTAATCGCGTCACATGGCCGCGTAGTGGCGCTAACGACGCTGAATCTCACGCTAATCGCGCGGCACTATTCACAGACAAAATCCGTCGCTAATTCCGTCGCAAAATCCGTCGCTAACGTTTTTTCTGACGGAATTTAGCAAATTTTAAACTTTCTTTCTTTTTCTCTTAATTATAAACCTAGGTTATTATAGTATACCACAACTTGAAACCGGTGCCCTCCACTTCCTTGGCCTTTTCTCCAACCCACTTAGTTTCTTGCAAGCAAACAATATTCACTTTCCTTCTGGCAAAGACATCTGCTAACTCCCTCAGTTTACCCGTTAATGTTCCTATGTTCCAGCTTCCCAATTTCATCCTAAACCCCTGGGCTGTGTTTGCCCACCATGCTCGCCCATCTGCGTGTTGGCACCCTTGCCTTTTTGTCACCAAATCCGGGTGAAGACCTGGCGCCTTGCCTTTCGGCATGGACCCTAGCACACTTTTCACTACATCCCGGGATCGATGTAGCGCCTTGCCTTGTGGCGAGGACCCTAGCACACTTTTCGATACACCCTGGGCTCGATGTAACGCGTTGCTAAGAAGGGAACGCCCCAATGAAATATCATAAAGGTTCATCACATAAGAATAGTTAATTTTTTATGGCCGGTTCACAACTCCTGACGCCAACTCTCATCCTTTATCCTGGCTTTAGACAGACCATGCATACAAACACACATGGGTGGAGTTATTAGAACAATGTTGCCAATCATTCTTTTTTCTTAAGTAGAGTAAATCCTTTCAATGATATATTCCTCTTTCTATAACATATTTCTCTTTCTATGTCTCTTTTTTCTTTTCATAACATCTTTTATTTAATATATTTTATTAGTTTGTTCAATTATACTTACAATCATACATGTTAGATCAAACTGAACGTTAAAAAATTATCTATTTTCTTGAATTTTTATGAGATTATGGTTATTGAGGAAAATAGATACAAAATTTAACATCAATAATAAGATTATTATCTTTTTGATAAGACTCTTATCAAAAACACTATTATAACGCATTATTCTCGTGGTGTTATTAATACGCGTGCCTTGAACAAACATGATTGGAAAGACATATCTTTTCTGTCTCCAAGTTTGGGTTGTTAATGAAGAAGGGTCTAAATAAGAAAATATCAGCAACAGTTTTATAACACATTTTTGTGGTGTTATTTCTTAGTGGGAATATGATAGCGATCGATGTATTTTTTTAAGCAAGATCTTAGAAAAGTATTAAGTAAAAATGAAATTATGGACTTTTGCTAGCTACTTGGACTAATATACGAAATGTTATTCCACTTCTATGCACCATATAAAACTAAAAGCAATAGCTGCACGATAGCTATGTCTAATTGCAGCATCAAATTTACCTTTCACCTGTCCCACTTCCTCTACGCGGTGTAATTGTGGAGTAGAAAACATCCAAAACTTTTACTTTCAAAACATGATCTCTCGCGAGCAGTAAGATGTGGGTCAACGAAGCCATAATTGTCAAACATCAGACAGGCATATGCAGCTCGGTGGCTTGTGAAAGAGCAAATCTCCAACTTCTACACGACTCTGATGCATTCATACAAAACCATTTTTCGCATTTTTCCTACGTCGGCAGCGACACCTGATGTTATTTTAGACACAACAAACTGACAATAATAATGCAGGGAGTGCGGTGGATTTTTTTCTTCTATTTTTAAATAAGTTATAGTATTATTTATATAATATTTTTAGGCTTAAATATGTTAAAAAAATAGGTCATTTTCATATTATTATCTCAAATTCACTTTTGATCAATTATGTACCTAAACAATTTTTATGTTTCAATATAATACTTATCATTAGTCCTATTTTATTAAATGATGACATGACGGATGCCATATTGTATCATCAAAC
The DNA here is from genome assembly GCA_013407115.1 of Glycine latifolia. Taxonomy (NCBI): domain Eukaryota; kingdom Viridiplantae; phylum Streptophyta; class Magnoliopsida; order Fabales; family Fabaceae; genus Glycine; species Glycine latifolia. The sequence continues at coordinate 24,935,306 of CM023951.1, forward strand.
CTAATCACTCCCTCTTACCCTTCTTCTTCCTTGTGTGTGTTGCAGTTGCACTAATTACCCAAATTAATGTTCACACTCACTTCTCCTTCTTCTAGGGCCTTACCCATGGATTATCTTCTCAAATTGTGCCACCCTTCTCCATTTTCCACTCCCTTATCCTCTTCCGTCTCCTTCTGTTCTTTACTGCCTCCCCATTTTCATTCGTCAATGTTTAGGTTACCCTCCACTAAAAGCCTCCTCCTTATCCTCCCAAAACGACCCCGCGTTTCGCACTCCAAGAAATTCGCCTCCTTCCTCTCCTCAAAATCACCCGCCGTCATCGTTGTCCTGCTCAATTACCGCATCGCAAAAACTGACACCGCCTTCATCGAGGAGGAAGCCGAGAGGCTTCTTGAAGAGCATCTTAGCACCAACCCATGCAATGCCAACACACTCCACATGCTCATGGAGGTCAAAATCAAAGCACGTATGATGGACGAAGTGTTCGGGTTTTTGGACCGTCTGATTGAGCTTGCACCGGAGGAGCAGAAGTGGCTGAGCGGATCATCTCTAGTATCGATCCCGGCGATGAGTTCGTTCTTGGAGAAGCAGAAGAATGAGAAATAAATTTTTTAAATAATTTACATAATAAAAAATAATGTGACACTGATGTGTTAGTAATTAGGCTTGATGATGTGATACTCTGTCTATAAAGTCATTACTTAACAAAATGAAACTAACGACAAACATTACATTGAAACATAATTTTTTTGAAGTACGTAATTAACCAAAAGTGAATTTGAGAGTAATCTAAAATGACCTATTATTTTTCAGTTATGAAAAATATATTTAACCTATATTTTTATAATATTATGTTTCTCTCTTTACTATAGGGTCTTGTTAAAGCACCTGTTAAGAAACTAAAATGATCGATTAAGAAATTAAAATGAAAAATATTTACTATACAAATTATATATAAGAGAAAAAAAAATATGAACAATGTAATTTTCTGTCTCTCAATAATAATATTTTTACTTTAAGTTACTCTTAATATAAAAAAATTGAGTCTTATAATTTTATGTTTCTCTTTTTATTACAGGGTACAAATATCTTTAGCATTTGTTTTTATTATATTATTAATTTTTTGCTCACAAAATATTTATAGAACCGGACAATAAAATATCTTGATTGGCCTGATATAATTTTTTCTATCAACTAAATAAATGTTTTAATTCATGAGAAATGCAGTACCAGAAGTGAACCGGAATCAAATACAACAAGATATGACAAAGCCACTAGATCTGAATTTGGATAGATTGGGCCAATATGTAAATTTGGATAGATTTTTCAATCTGAATTTGATACGCGCAACTCGATCGTGCCTATTTTAGCAACCGCATTATAAATAGCATCCCAACAATCCAAGAGTGACCAAGAACTTAGCACATTATTAGTCTTCATATCAAAGTTGAAACCTAGCACTTTTGTTTTCTTCATTTGAATACTCGTTTTCCATCGCTATGGGTTATGCCCCTGCTTTTTTATGGCCCCACCTTCAATCTTTTCTAATTTATTTTATTGTAATGTTTTGTGGCTTTACCATCACCAAAATCTTGAGATATCACTTAGTGGTAAAGCCCAAACTGCCCCCAGGTCCAAAACCATGGCCTATAGTAGGTAACCTTCCTCAAATGCTTGCAAACAAACCTGTGTTTTGGTGGATACACAATCTTATGCAAGAATTGAAAACCGAAATCGCATGTATCCGCCTAGGAAATGTCCACGTAATCCCAGTGACGTGTCCCAGCATTGCTTGTGAATTTTTGAGAAAGCATGATGCTGATTTTGCATCAAGACCACTAACCATGGCAACTGATATCATGTCTAGTGGTTATGTGACAATAGCTATTGTACCCTTTGGGGAACAATGGAAGAAAATGAGGAGAGTCTTTGTCAACGACTTGTTCTCCCCCCTCAGGCACCAATGGCTTCAAGAAAAAAGGAATGAAGAAGCTGATAACATCATGTTTTATGTTTACAACAACTGCAAAAATGTGAACAATGGGGACTTTGTGAATGTCAGAGATGTTGCACAACATTATTGTTGCAATGTGACTAGAAAAATGATTTTTAATACAAGGTACTTTGGAAGGGGTAGGGAGGATGGAGGCCCTGGTTTAGAGGAAGTAGAACATGTGAATACTATTTTCACATTGCTTAAGCATGTTTATGCCTTTTCTGTTTCTGATTATATCCCGTGCTTGAGGATTCTTGATTTAGATGGTCATAAGAGCAAGGTGAAAAAAGGTATGAGGAGGATGAAGAAGTATCATGATCCAATCATTGAAAAGAGAATGAAGCAATGGAATGATGGATCAAAGACCGTTGAAGAGGACTTGCTGGATGTTCTCATCTCACTCAAAGATGTCAACAATAATCCTACATTGACATTGAAGGAAATCAAGGCCCTGACTATTGTAAGACATTATTTCCTTTCATTAACTCGATCTTCCCCTTGCATGACCACTTCATCACCAATCTTAGATTTTTATGAACTTAATAAAATGTCACCAATAAATTTGTTAAACTCAAACTTAAAGTTCTGCCTAACTTAAAAAAAATGATTTCCATAAAAGATGTTAAGATAAACCATTGTTGACATTGTCCAAAATAAAGGCACAAACAATTGTAGTAACTGTTTTTATATCTTTTCATTCTTTTGTTTTGTTTCTATTATACATGCTTCAAAACTTTCAAATTCACGTGCATATTATTAATACAAACTATACATACATATACATTCATGTTAATTAAATAGATTAACAAAAAAAAAAATAACAATCAATCATGTAGGAACTTATGCTTGGAGGAGCAGACAATCCGTCAAATGCAGTTGAATGTGCACTTGCAGAAATGATAAATCAGCCATATATACTTCAGCAAGCCACTGAAGAAGTGGATAGGGTTGTAGGTAAGAAAAGGATGGTGCAAGAATCAGATATTACAAATCTCAATTATGTAAAGGCCTGTGTAAGAGAAGCTTTTCGCCTTCATCCTGTTGTGCCTTTCAATCCTCCCCATGTCTCAACAAATGACACAATGGTTGGCAATTATTTTATTCCAAAGGGTAGCCATGTGCTACTAAGCAGACATGGACTTGGGAGAAACCCTAAAGTGTGGAATAATGAACCTCACAAGTTCAAGCCTGAACGCCACCTAAAGAATGATGGATCTATGATTGTTTTGTCAGAGCCAGATTTAAAGTTCATATCATTTGGCACCGGAAGGAGAGGTTGTCCTGCAATAGTACTTGGCTCTACAATGACTGTAATGTTATTGGCTAGGTTGGTTCATGCCTTCTCTTGGAGTGCACCTCCAAATGTATCAAGTGTCAACCTTGTTAAGGCTTATAATGGGGGTATGCTTCTTGAGCCACTAGTGCTAGTAGCCAAGCCAAGATTAACACCAGGGTTTTACTGAATATAGATAAGTAAGGTACGTAATAGTTAAATGCAAAAAATAAATCAGAAAGAGGTTGTGATTTGTGAATGCAGCAGGAGTTGAATCACATTAAAAAAAATTGGTGTTATAGACATAGACATGAGTGCGGACTTAAGCATGAGGAGTCAAATCATATTAAAAAAATTTAAGTGATCTTTTCCTAATTTCTTATGGTGATGTATTTTGCTGTACTATGAGTTCTCTTATCATTATGTATAAAGAAATGTATTTTTCCTTACAAAAATAGTTGTATGGTATGTAAGTTGCTTTTTATTAAAAAAGAATAATGATTGAGGAAAAGATCAACATTATAATTTGTGCTTCAATTCCTTACTCGTTGTTACGGATAGCAAATATAGGCCCAATTAGAAAAGAAGCACAGCCAAGACCAAGTCAATCCACCTTCTCAGCCAACACCAGTAACAAGAATGTGGTCTCAACTAGCCCAAGTCACTAACCGAATATCTCGGACAATATCATGGGGGCATCTCTCCACAAATAACTTTCAGGTCTGTGTTTATAAATAGAGGTACATTCAAAGAATAAGGTACACAATTCTGACTCTCTTTTCCATTCATACAGTGCACACACCCACGCCAATTGAGGTGTTATTAGCATTGTGATCTTCTTCCCTGAGGTATTCCATATCCTTAAATACCTTCAGAGAGAGAGTCTGATCATACAGTAATTACTAGCAATCTTTGCTGGACATTCCTGTTCTTCACGAACAGAACATTGGCGCCGTCTGTGGGAACCGCTAAATTTCAACTCCCACAATCCACAATGGTGAACACGAGAAGTAACCCAATAGAAGGACGACAGGAACTACCTGCTAATGTAGTTCCGCATGAAGCTGTGCATGTGACTGATACAGTTTCAGACACCGCCTCATCTCCTGCCCAGCCAAGAATGGTGATACCAAATAACCCTCCGCCGGCTGAGAGGGAACCAAAATCTACTGAGCATTTCATCCATAACACACTCAGTTCCATCTTATCCCAGATTGAAAACCTTGAAAAACGTCATGCTCTTCAACGGCAGGAGGACATTAATAACGTGTTGATGCAAATCAAAGAACGCAGTGCAAAATGGAGGCACGAGGAGCAGCAACGTATACAATATCTGGAGCGACGTATCAAAAACATGGAAAGCCCGGTTCAAGGAGAGAACCATGAACAACCTACTCATTCAGGCGCACTTCACCAAACCAATCCGACCTTGGCATTCAATGGAGCTCGTCAGACCAACCTGATCCCGGCATTTATTGAAAATCAAGCAATACATGCCGAGATGCTGAGGCCAACTGGTCATTTTGAAGTTGGAGGATCATCTCTTCATCAGGGCAGGAATGGCATCCCGGAGCATCATGACATTGACAACACAACACGTGCACATATGCAAACGTGAGTAAAGGGTCAAAACCCGGTAATTGAAGCGATACACCAGCCCAGAATAGAAGATGGAGTATACCGGAGGAAATATCGACGGGGACAGCAGAACAACAGTCCTTTCATTGACGAGATCGTTAATGCACAGTACATTGAAGATTTTGATGGCTCTTTTCTATCAAAATATGATGGAAGCCAGGATCCTCAAGTACACATCGATGAGTTTGACATACAGATGTGTGTCCGAGGTATTGATGAACCCATAATCTCTTGGATTTTTGTCACTACTATATCTGGTGTTGCTCAGATGTGGTTCCACACATTACCGCCTTAGTCAATCTGAAACTTTGAAGACTTCGGTCAGAAATTCCTGTTGAATTTTGCAACTAGCAAAAAACAACCGAAATCTGAGTTCGCGCTGGGAAAGATACACCAATAGCCTGGAGAGACATTACAAAGCTACTTAAACCGCTTTAAAGAGGCGGCTTTACAAGTGCAAGGTTTGGAAGAGAAGGTGCATGTGCATCTCCTATCAGCCGGGCTCAATGGATCGTCACGATTAGCCAAGTCGATATACAAAGATCCAGTGAAATCTCTGTTAGAGTTCAGAGCACGATCCAAGAAATACTTGGAATTGGAGCAAATGGAGATCGCCAATTCGGCTCCTAGAGAGCCCCTGCGAAAGCCTTCCCCACCAAGAAATCGACATCATCTGGGAAATGCTCACCCCATTCGAAATCCTGATCCCGATTTTAGGTCAGGAAGATACGAGGCCAAGTATGACAAATACACTCCCCTAAACACATCTCGGTCCCAAGTGTGGAGGGAAGTCGCCTTAACCGACATGAAAAAGGTAGATCGACCTCCTTCAGTTTTTAAGAAATCCGGACTTGATTATTCCCGTTTTTGCAAATTCCACAACGGGCCCGGTCACACTACGGATCAATGTTGGGATCTACGAGATGCGATCGAAAAGTTCATCCGCGAGGGCAAGTTGAAGCAATATGTGATCAGAACCTAAGGCCAGCACAACAAGCGGAAAGCCACACAGAATGAAGCCCAACCGCAAAAAAGCCGGGATGAGAAGAGGAACAAATCTGATGACGCCGAATTCATAGAACCAGAGTTCGAATGCAATGTCATCTTCGGAGGCATGGGAGGCGAAGGAGATACGGCTAATCAATGGAGAAAATATCTCAAAGAAGTTCTCTCAATAAGAGATAAACCCAAGTTCAAAGGGAACAACAACTAGGCCAAGGTCCCCCTACTCTACTTTACAGAGGACAACATGAAGGACGTAGTTCCCAGCCATGAAGATGGCCTAGTAATAACTGAAACACTAGTTAGCTGCCGAGTTAAAAGAATATTCGTTGACAACAACAGTTCAGCTAACATCATCTCTTGGAGCGCTTTCAAGAAAATGAATTTGGATGAGGAAGATCTGAAGCCATGCAAGACTATGTTAATAGGCTTCAATGGGGGGAATACCGGAATCAAAGGCTCCATTGACCTTCGACTGACACTAGGGACAAGGGAGGCCTTCAAATAAGAAAGAGTCACGTTCGTTGTAGCTGACTTCTCCTCACCATACAATGTCATCCTTGGAAGACCAACCATTCACAAATGGGATATGCTGGTGTCCACCAAGCACCAAAAGCTGAAGATGGTAGGAGGCAACGGCAAAGTGATCACCATTCGTGGGGACCAAAAAGAATCCCGCCAATGTTATTACAATGCCGTGAAGGAAAGTGAAGGCGGCCCATCCTCACCACCCCTAATCCGCGAAAGAGACCGGGTGGGACGCGAAGCTGATGAATGCCGGCCTAAAAAACTGATAAATTTGGTGGAGCTCGATGTGAGAGAGGACATTGAAGAGTGGATGCTGGAACCGATTGACGAGCTTGAGGAGGTTCAAATAGGAAGTCAGCCGACCCAAATCACGAAGATAGGCAAGATCACTAATCCAGCCACCAAAGTCGAGTTAACAAAATGCCTCCGAGATAATCAAGACGTGTTCACGTGGAAGGCCTCTGAGATTCCCGGAATAAAGCCAACTTTCTGCTGCCACAAATTGTCTATGTATCTCATGGAGTGCCTTTAGTTAAATATTTTTCTATTATTCTTCGCTTATTTGACTTCTCTTGGACTTTTATTTTCCCATTCTAATTCAGTTTTTGTCTTAGGCAAGTCAGTGGGCTTAATTGCTAATTGTTACGTATTTTCAAATTTTTATGCTCACTTGACGTTTCTGTCTTGTACAAGACCTACAGAGCTCTACAAAACTCTGAATTGAGCGTTCTTGTAGTCCTTATAAATATAACAAAAAGATCTACAAGTTTGCCAGAAATAAGTCGAGGCCAATTCTTTCATTTGAAGGGTCTTTTAGGCTTTGAAGTCAAAACCACTGCACTTGTATTTTTGGGCTGCGAGTTGGACTTTTATTGGTCTAAATAGCATAAATAATTAGAATTGATGGGTTGTCATGGCCCATTCTTTTCTTTAGACTTAGTCACTATATATTAGTGACATTAGGAGGAATTATTACATTACATTACATTACATTTTTACAAACAGTTTTACATTTCTCTTTTTAAGTTTTTAGGATCAAAACCCTTTCTCTTATTTTCTCTCAACTGTTCTTCATTGTTCTTCATTTTCATTTTCCCTTCTTCCATTTTCGTGCACTTATTTCATGGGGCTTTCATTGATGATGATCATGGAAGGCTAAATAATCAATCAATCCAAGGATCCAACCCAAGTAAGAGAAGAATTTGAGTTCTAGTTTAGTATTTCAAATTCTGTGTGAATGTTCACTTTCTTCTTCAATTGCTATTCTATTTTCATGATTATGAATGCGTTTAGGATTGATAGTAGATTAGGTTATGGATTCATTTCCTAATTTCAAATATAAATCACAGATTAATTGGAAGATATTTCAATTAGGGTTGTGGTTTCAATTAATTTAGGGGTTAATTCGATTGAACTGCTTCTAATGAAATTGAATGAACTTTCACAATAGGATAAATTTCTGAGAACGATGATGATTCGAATAGCTTGGTTTGGTGAATTGGATTGATGCTCTTTAATCTGTTTTACATTACTTGTTATCAATTCTGTTAGTTTCTGCATTGATCTTTAATTGTAGTTTGTGTTTTGGCAATTTTCATTTAGCGCATGCAAACTGTTCGACAAAAATCCCCCTTTTATTTATTAGTGAATTGAAGTTGGAACCATATTGATTGTGTCTCTGAGTCAATCTAGGTTAATCCTGTGCTACAGAATTAACTTAGTTTAATTGAAACCACACGAAAAACGCTTATCAGTATCCCGATTCAGAACCGGTTGCCCAGAAAAAGAGAAACCTCGGCCTGGAGCGAAAACAGTCACTAGAAAAGCAGATCATCGAATTGCTGGAAGCCGGTTTTATACGAGAAATCCAATACACCACCTGGTTATCCAACGTGGTAATGGTCTAGAAATCCAACGGCAAATGGCGAGTATGTGTAGACTACACCGACTTGAATACGGTATGCCCTAAAGATTCATACCCAATGCCGAGCATTGATTAATTAGTAGATAATTCATCCGGGTTCAAGTTGTTGTCATTCATGGATGCCTATTCCGGGTACAATCAAATTGCCATGTACCCAGAAGATCGGGAGAAGACAGCATTCAGAGGAAGTGAAGCCAATTATTGTTACAATGTGATGCCGTTCGGACTAAAGAATGCCGGAGCCACATATCAGTGTATGATGAACAAGGTCTTCGCCGAACAACTCGGCCGCAACATTGAAGTATACATAGACGATATGATAGCCAAGACAAGGGTGACCGGGAACCATATTCATGACCTAGAAGAGACTTTCCAGAGACTAAGAGCGCACAATATCCGGTTAAATCCACTCAAATGTGCTTTCAGTGTAACAGCAAGGAAATTCCTGGGGTTCATGTTGACCCACAGGGGGATAGTGTAACGACCTAAATTTCTACTTATTTTTATTAACTTTGTTATTATTTGCTTAATGGAAAATTTCCAAGAAAACTATTAGTGAAATTACTAAAACATAAAACGTACAATTATAAACTTAATATTGTACATAGTCATAGTTCTTGTTACAAAAGTCCATAAAAATATAGTATTTTCTATGCTTCATTCTAATACATAACTTCCTTCATTACTCCAGCTCTTCAATGAACCTGACCATGATTGTTATCTAAGAAAAACATGAAACAAATCTTGTGAGAAATAAAATTTCTCAGTAGACAAAGTTAAATCCCAAACTTACTAGTAGGTTAGTAAAACATCAATATATTCAAACCCATACATAAGAAATATGCAAGCTATATGAATGCATGAAATGAACTATCCCAGGGCAAATGGCCTCCACATATCGTACTGTATGTGGCCACACCTCGTACTGGATGTGGACGCTGCTATAGTCTTACGCAAACATGCATGAAATATTGCCATGTATCTTGCGCCTGGGTACTACATATCGTACTGTATGTAGCATCAGATTCTGTTTCTCCAAAGCCTCGTACTGGACTTGGAAACAGTAATCCACCTATCTTATCACATCAATATTCATCCATAATAAAATCAAATCCATAAGTGAAACACATATACCTTATGGAAAAATATTTTCATTATATCATCATATGGATTATAAATATGGTTACACCACCATAATATGTATTATAAGTATGGTTACACCACCATATTTTAATCAAGTAAGATTATTACCATCTTTTATGCATAACCAGAGAATAGTTTTAACTATAGAGAAATTATGTTAGTAATCTAACTAATGATCCTCAATATAAATAATATCTAATTCCCTTGAAACCTTCACAAGAAAAGATTCAAACCTAGTATGAAATCTTGATTCTTCTTTCACTTACTTCCTCACTAATTAATCCTCAAAAGTGAATCATTCAATAGTTAAACCATTAAACTACATGTCATTCAACCTCTACTTCTAAATTTAAATCAAAATAGTTTCATAAAAATATCAACAGACAGTCCAAAATATCATTAAAATCACCTTCAAAAGTTCATCAAATGGGCTTCCATACATCACTAATATTGATGGATATAAATCATCACCTATCTTATGGCTTAAATTAACATATTCTCATTAAAGAATAACCTTCAAACATCACGAAATTTAAGCCTAAATAATAACCATAATTCAGCCTACTAAAGCATGTAAATTAATCCAAACCATGGCTTAACTAGAGATTTAAGCTTTACCTACCTCAAGTGAGTTTGAGTCTTGAATTTGAATGGATAAATGGCTTCCTTCCTTCCTTCCTTTCTTGGGAAATCCTCTTAGAGATGAAGCCTTGATATCCTTCTACTAAACTTGACAAGAACTCTTCTTAAGGTTGCTAGGTTTCTCACAAAAATTTTCTCAAAGTGATGGGTTTGCTTTTCTTTCTTGATTCAAGTTTTAAAAGAGAAAGATGAAATGAAATGAAGGTGATATGAGGGGAGAGGGAGCACGAAATTTAGGTAGAGGAAATGCCTTGAGAATGGTTTGCACCAAAGGTTCCCCCCTCCCTTTATATAGTGTTTAGAAAATATAACTTTTTCTTAAAAATCTTCCAAGTTAATTTTGTGCCATACAAGTGTCCTAACACTTGTCTTGGTCATAATGAATGCCTTTCCACGTGTCCACTTAGTTGGCATGCCTTTACAAGTGTCCCTACATGTGTCCAATTTCATGAAGCTTCTCCTTGCTTCATCAAAGTTCATGTGAAGGCTAGATGGAGGTGGATAAATCTTGGCTTGATTTTTATGTTATCTTGCATCCATGCCATACAAGTGTCATACCACTTGTTTCTATCATGTGGCTTGCTTTCTAAGTGGCTTATCATGAAGTTTCTTGCCTCTTCTACACCCTTCTTCACGTGCTCTTCATACCTAGGGGTGGGAACATAAATTTTTCTTCCTTTTATGCCATACAAATGTCCTTCCACTTTTTATCACAAAACCTGTTTTAGTAAAAGCCTTATTCTGGATTCGTTAACCGTTGGATCTCTTTAAAATTTTAAAGGTACACTAATATCCGACATATCTAACTTTTGACCGTTGGGATTGATAAAATAATCTCTAGAGCTTTCCACGTGATCTACCAAAGGAGACAAGAGAAGATTTTTCTTCTTATCTTGTTTTTGATTGGCCTATACTTCTGCTGATTATCAAAAATTACTAAACCATTTTATTAAATTGGTTTGTATATTCTATAATTAAGAGAAAATTCCTTAGATTATATGTATCATCTTTCCATGTTTTTCTTATGCTTGAATTTTTTTAAATAAAGTCTCAAAGTTGTTATCTTGAAAAATTCCTAGAAATTTTATTCTAAAGTTTTGTGTCTCAAAATATTTTGATACTTAGTTAGCTAAGTGTATGCTATAATTCCATTAGGTTTCTACAAAATTTTTAAAGTTATTTGAGCATTTTTGTCCTAGGGGCATATCGGTAATTTTGTCATGCTTCCTAGGGGCATTTTGGTCATTTTTCAAAAATATACAAGGGTATTTTTGTAATTTTCATCCTAAGGGTATTCTAGTAATTTCTACTTCATGGAAAGAGTGATTTAGTCATTTCTCTTCAAATATACTTGTATCCAAACATCATCACATTTCCACAAGTGTTTAATAAAATTTTTAGGATGTTACAGATAGAGGCGAACCCGAACAAGTGCAAGGCCGTGTTAAACATGCAGTTCCCGGCCAACAAAAAAAAGTTCAACAACTAACAGGAAGGATAGTCGCGCTGACACGTTTCCTTCCGAAATCTGCAGAAAAAACACTTCCTTTCTTTCACCTTTTGAAAAAGAAGGCCAGCATAGGATGGAATCCGAAATGTGAAGCAGCCTTCCAGGAAATCAAAAAGTGTGTACCTTCCCCTCCAATATTGTCAAAACCGGAGCCCGGCGAAACACTAATCCTCTACTTATCAGTAGGTGAAGAGGTGGTAAGTGCCGCATTAGTCCGAGAAATCAGCAAAACCCAATCACCGGTATACTTCGTAAGCCGAGCCCTTAAAAACTCGGAATTGCGCTATCAAAAGCTGGAAAAAGTCGTGTTTGCACTCTTCATCACCGCCAAAAGACTCCGCCCATATTTCCAAGGTCACACCATCATAGTCCGAACTAACCAACCAATCCGGCAAATCCTACATAAGCCGGACTTGGCTGGCAGAATGATGAGCTGGGCTATCCAGCTATCCGAGTTCGACATAAAATACGAAGCCCGGCACGCCATCAAATCCCAAGCCCTGGCCGACTTCGTGGTCGAACTAACTTCGGCATATGAAGGCAATATGGAAATCTGGAAATTGTATGTTGATGGTTCATCCAACATGAAAGGAAGCAGAGGCGACATCATAATCGAGAGTCCGGAAGGAGTAACCATTGAACAGTCCCTACAGCTCAACTTCCCAACATCAAACAACCAGGCTGAATATGAAGCACTAATAGCTGGGCTGATACAGACGAAGGAGCACGGGGCACAGAAGGTAACCGTGTTCACCGACTCCTAGCTTGTCATAGCACAAATTGAAGGGAGATATCAAGCCAAAGGTCCTTTACTGATTAAATATTTGAATAAAGTTAAAGAAGTTATTACCGAGTTCGACGAGGTGCTGGTTACCCACATTCCCAGAGAAGAAAATTCCCAAGCCGATATATTGTCAAAACTGGCAAGCACTAAAGGCACGGGCAACCACCGAACGGTCATCCAACAAGAAATCTCCGGCCAACCTACATCATGATGATCTCGGCATCCGAGGATTGGCGGAAGCCTATTATCAATTATCTAGAACAAGGAACATTACCAGACAACGGGATTAAGGCTAAGAAATTAATCCGGGATGCAGCCATGTATTCCATAGTAGATGGTGAGCTGTTTCGGCGAGGCCTGCACACCCCGATGGTTCTATGCATAGGACCGGACCAGTCCGAATATGTCATGTCTGAGATACATGAAGGCATTAACTGCCAGCACATGGGGGCAAGAGCCTTGACAATGAAAGCCCTTCGGGCCGGGTACTATTGGCCGACTATGAAAGCAGACGCCATGAATCACGTAACAAGGTGCAACAATTGTCAGAAGCATGCCAAGATCATATGGTCTCCTCCCCCCGAGCTAACGTCAATTTCTGCCCCTTGGCCTTTCTTCAAGTGAGGAATGGATCTTCTAGGGCCTTTTCGGGCTACTGAAGGTCAGATGAAGTGGCTAATAGTCACCATTGATTATTTTACCAAATGGATCGAAGCCGAGCCTTTAGCCACCATCACCTCGGCTCGAGTACAGAAATTCTTTGAAAGAAGCATCATATCCAGGTTTGGGATCCCGACTGAAATCTTCATAGATAACGGAACTCAGTTTACTGATAAACGGTTTCAAGAAATGATGGTCGGGTTCCACATCAAACACCACTTCGTGTCAGTAGAATATCTACAATCCAACGGACAAGCCGAGGTCGTGAATAAAGTCATTCTAGACGGTCTAAAGAAGCGAAAGCATGGAGCCGGCTCAAGTTGGGTAGAACAACTATATTACGTCTTGTGGGGACACATGACCACAATCCAAACATCTACTCAAGAGACCCCGTTCAGAATGACATATGGCTGCGAAGCCATGATACCTATGGAAATCGGCCAACCATGCTGGAGGAGGACGCATGCACTCCAAGGAGGAGAAGACACAAACAACACAACACTGGCCGCCGAGCTAGACGTCATAGATAAGGTCCGAGTTGTGGCACACTACCAGGATCTAGCTATGAAGCGGTCAACAGCTAAAAAGTTCAACAAAAGAGTGAAATTGAGGTGCTTTGAGGAAGGTAATTTAGTTTTGCGCAGAGCTGACATCGGAAACAGAAATGCCTGGGATGGAAAGTTAGCAGCCAACTGGGAAGGACCATACCAGATAGCGCAGAACCTCGGACAGAGAGCATACATTTTGGAGACTCTTGATAAAAAGGCGATAAAGCGCACCTGGAATGCTGACAAATTAAAGATATATTACAGTTAGTGCGCGATTAAAGACGTCATTACCAATAAAGCCTCATTACGACATGAGCGATTAGCTTTTTCTTTGATTCTACAATATTATTCATGTGTTTCTCGTTATTTGAGAGTATGAGCCGGGGCCGATCAATGTGACACCCCTAACTTGTACAGATCTTTTTCATCGAGATCATGAATCTTTGTATTTTCCAATGATTATCAATAAATATGTTTGCTTCTACAAAGACATTGCAAACACTGCATAGCACGTGATATATACACAATACTAATGCGTAATCAAACCCTGATCAGGTTGACGTAGTTATTACACATTTGTGTTGATCAAATATAAACCGGGACAAATTTTACCAGAAATAGTCAAGCCGACATTTAGCTCGGGCAATACTATACTTGGTCAATTAGCCAAATGAATATGATAAAGCATGCAAATATTGATTCTAGCCAGAAAATAATATCAAAGTAAATTGTTCGAAAGTGTGAAGAAAATCGAGAACATACTCGGCAAGTATACAATCAATAAACATTACAAAAAAGAAAACCGACATTCCAGCCCTTCAGTTATCCCCCCGGGGTTAGTGTTCGTCAGGCGGGTTCACCGAGGTCGGCTCATCCTCCACCTCGCCTTCTAGCTCCGATGAATCATTGCTGTCCGAAATAGCCAACAACTAGCCGCCCCCAATGTATGATTTAAAATGCATACCCGAAGTGTTTAGTTCGACCCCGGGGTTCAAGAAGCGGATTTGCTCTAGGGCATTGTTGAACGAAGCCTCCGTTGAGCTAGCCAGCTGCAACCTCACGAAAACAACCTCGTAATCGGCCTCGGCTAGATCCCTTGCTTTCTTGTCATGCAACTTAATCATTTCGTCGCAGCGATCAGTAGCACCCCGAAGTTTGCCCCGGATGGCAGAAACATCGGACGCCATCTTGGCCACCGTTTCCTGGGCTCTCTGTGTTTCAACCCGGGATGCATCAAGCTCAGCACGGGATGCATCCAGTTCAGCCCGGGATGCGTCAAGCTTGGCCCGGGATGCCTCAAGCTCCGACACCAATTTGGCCGCCGTCTCTTGCGCCTTCTTCATCTCGGCCCGGGACGCCTCAGGCTCGGCACGAGAATCTTCCAATTCCCTAGTGGATGCTTCAAGCTCGGCCGCAATCGTCCGAACCGAGACAAGCTCCTCATTCAGCTGTCTGTTCTCATTCCGAGAGGCTTCAAGCTCGGTGGCCACCTTGCAAGCCTTCTTGTTTAAAGTCACCAGGCTCTTAAGCAAGGTTGCGCCTTTTAGTGCTGCCAGTTCCATGTCACTAAACTCCTTTACCTCGGCCTCAGAGAATGGCACCAGCTCAGAGAATCTTCTCGGTGCCCGAGCAACATTGAAAAACTCTTGCATAACATCCCTCTCCCAAAGAGATCGGGGTTCCAACTGAATACACAGATCGCAAGGCTCAGGCACCACAGGAGCCGAGGATCCAGAAGCGGGAGGATCCGAGATCATGTCATTAGTAGGTGGTTCCTCCTGGGTCACATTAATAGTAGGCGGCGCAAGATCAGCAAGCGGAGCCTCGATCGCCAGAGTTGAGGAAGATGGGGCCGGGATTTCAAAGATCGGCGCCGGGATAGGGTCTGAAGAAGCCGGGGCCGGGACGACATCGGTATCCCTGCCTTTAGCTTTCCCAGAGGCCACCCTCCGTTTCTTCCTCATTTTGAAGGCACCCAGATGGTCAAGTGGGGGAATCCGGGTTCGTTTAGCAGGTAATGGCTAAGCAGTCGGGGACGAAGATCTCGGGACCCGAGCAGCCTCCATCTCAACAGCTGCAAAACAATGCATCAACATATCAAATATTGAACTATGTGACCACATCAAAGGCATCTTCTATTCCTATCAACATGAAAAGGAGCCCAAACTAACCATAATGAATATAGTCGGCTATGTCAGGAAGACCGTGTGACTCCTTATATGAAACTATCTGAGCCACAGAGGAAGCATCGGAATCCGACATCTGGGTCTCATCGATACGATAGGAAGATGGAGGGAAGTCATGATGGGCAGAGTTCCAGTACAAAGGAAAGTTTCATGCCCCGATATAAGAATTCGGAGAGCGAAGGAAAAAGGGTTGGCGGCCGGGTTCAACAACAACTTTAAAGAATTTGTCCTTAAAACCCTTAAAAGATTCAGCATACACGGCAAAAAGCCTACGGTCATTGCGACCCTGGAGTGAGACCCACCCCTTCCTATCGGTAGGCTCCTTACCCGAACGGTCGGTATGAATAGTAAAGAAATAAAAGAATAAAGAATGGGTACAAGGGACCTCTAGTTCCCGACAGAGAAACTCAAAGGCTTGCATAAAAGCCCAGCTATTAGGATGAATTTGCAAAGGAGCGACGTGAAGGTGATCCAACACTCGCATCTGGAAATCAGAAAAGGGAAAGCGAACTCCTAAGCGAGTCACTACATCCTTGTAAAATAGGAAGAAATCAGGCTCATCCCCTATCCGGGTAGAGCAGATGGGCTCGTCCGGGTTGGGAACACGGATGCTAAAACCATCCTGATTCCCAACAGGGAGCGCGGCAACACTCCCCGGATCCAGGACCGAGGTGTTACGTAACACCTTATAGGTAACCCAAGGGTACTTGGCGGCTAGGACGGGGGACGGAAGATGAGATTGAGACCCGGCAGAGGGAGACTCCTCGACTACTTCCACTGGAGGTGTATCCATAATTACCTACGACAAAATAAAAAAAAACAAAAAACAATTAGTAAAGAATACCTGTGAAAATGGTCGACAAGCGAGAACCAAGATTTGACGAAGTCCGAACCAACGTCGGGGTAGCTTTGTGAGAAGTTGGCACCCCGGTCCAAGAATCCATGTTAAGAATTGAGATGGGAACCCCGATCCTGTTTGGAAGAGGCTTGGGAACAACAACCGGGTTATGCCGACATGAATAAAGCAAAGCTCCGGCTCAGTTATCTTGACCAATACTTGCAAAGTGCAGAAATTCATCAAGACATTTAGAGCATGGCTTAAATCGAGTCTCAAAATGGTGCCCTGGCACATTGTGAAGTTCTAAAGAACCCAAGGGGGCAATATTAGAAGACACGGAAACCCCAGGGGGCACCCCAGATTCCACTAATTCTAATGATGTCCCAGACCTTTGTTGAGTCAACCCTAATTTTGGTGGATTAGGAGGTTTGGCGATACTAGTTTTGGAACTACTAGGACCAGAAGGGGCACGCAAAAGGGTTTTTTCTTGTTCCTCTTTTGGAAGAGGGAGGCCAAAGAACCAGAATGCAAACTGACGGGGGACAGTTCTGCGTATACGCGCTTCCTCTTCAGGAGTGAATTCCATTGTTGAAGACTAAAATGAAATTCAAATGCGCAAAATGAAGAGGAAAATGACTCGAAAGCAAATCCGAAGAAAATGTGCAGATGGACGAGAAACAGAAGTAAACTCAAGAACAAACATACCAGAAGCAATTGATTGAAACCCACAATAAATCGCAACAGACGTAATGAAAAACAAACACGAAAGGGGAAGTGCAAGATACCTGGAGTGGGAGAGAAATCCTGAAGCAATTTGAGTAATGGAAATGGAAACGAAGATGAAGAGCAAGAGCGCAAGCACAAAAGCAATAACACAAGGGTGGAGAATGTGAGGGAACTAAATGATGCACAAATAAGGGACAAAGGAGAAAATGCACATAAAGCCAAAAAGGAAAATAACCGCCAAAATACGAAACGCTTGGAGTAGGTAACTGGCAGATGTGAAAAGACACGTGGGGGTAAAAACGTCGGATTTGTATAAAAAGGAAATGATTAAAGCATGCAAAGAAATGCCAGAGCATTAAATGATCGGGATACGTGTCACTTCCGAGGACAAAAACACTTCACTTCTCGATGGTTGCAGCCGATTAGCTACTGCTGAAAAGGCAGCAAGGAACAACTCGGCAATAGCCGAGAACCCTACCATAGACGAACACTAAAGACTGGGCCATACATCGATCGGGCTATACATCTCAGCGTGGAACTGTTGGATCAAACATACCATGGGCCTATCAAATGGTACATCCCAGTCATCCAGAATGCTTGATAACCGGGTTGGGAGGCATCTGTTACGGATAGCAAATATAGGCCTAATTAGAAAAGAAGCCCAACCAAGACCAAGTCAATCCACCTTCTCAGCCAACGCCAGTAACAAGAACATGGTCTCAACTGCCCCAAGTCACTAACCGAATATCCCGGACAATATCATGGGGGCATCTTTCTACAAATAACTTCCAGGTCTGTGTTTGATAAGCGTTTGCCGTAGCGCTTCAAAACAATTAAACTAAGCTAATTCTGTAGCACAGGATTAACCTAGGTCGACTCAGAGACACAATCAATATGGTTCTGACTTCAATTCACTAGTAAATAATGGGGGGGGGGGGTTTATCAAATAGTTTGTATGCGCTAAATGAAAATTGCAACAACACAAACTACGATTAAAGATTAATGCAGAAACTAACAGAATTGAAAACAAGTAATGTAAAACAGATTAAAGATCATCAATCTAATTCACCAAACCAAGCTATTTGAATCATCATCATTCTCAGAAATTTATCCTACTGTGAAAGTTCATTCAATTTCCTTAGAAGCAGTTCAATCGAATTAACCCCTAAATTAATTGAAACCACAAACCCTAATTGAAATATCATCCAATTAATCTGTGATTTATATTCGAAATTAGGCAATGAATCCATAACCTAATCCGCTTTCAATTCTAAATGCATTCATAATCATGAAAACATAATAGCAATTGAAGAAGAAAGTGAACATTCACACAGAATTCGAAATACTAAACCAGAACTCAAATTCTCCTCTTTCTTGGATTAGATCCTTGGATTGAGTGATTATTTAGCCTTCCATGATCATCATCAATGTAAGTCCCATGAAATAAGTGCACGAAAATGGAAGAATGGAAAACGAAAATGAAGAACAGTGAAGAACAAGGAAGAACAGTTGAGAGAAAATAAGAACAAGGGTTTTGATTCTAAAAACTTAAAAAAGAGAAAAATAAAGCTGTTTGTACAAAATGAAATGTAGTGTCATAATTCCTCCTAAAGTCACTAATATATAGTGACTAAGTCTGAAGAAAGAATGGGCCATGAGCAACCCATCAATTCTAATTATTTATGCTATTTACACCAACAAAAAGTCCAACTCGCAGCCCAAAATACAAGTGCAGAGGTTCCGACTTCAAAGCCTAAAATGACCCTTCAAACGGCAGAATTGGCCTTGGCTTATTTCTGGAAAACTTGTAGATCTTTTCGCTATCTTTCCAAGGACTACAAGAAAACTCAATTCGGAGTTTTTTAGAGCTCTGTAGGTCCTGTACAAGCCAGATACATCAAGTGAGCATAAAATCCAAAAATACGCAACAATTAGCAATTAAGCCCACTAACTTGCCTAAGACAAAAACTGAATTAGAATGGGAAAATATAAGTCCAAGAGAAGTCAAATAAGCTAAGAATGATAGAAAAATATTTAACTAAAGACACTCCATTAGTGTTTATAAATAGAGCTACATTCAGAGAATAAGGTACACAATTCTGACTCTCTTTTCCATTCACACAGTGCACACACCCACCCCAATTGAAGTGTTATTAGCATTGTGATCTTCTTCTCTGAGGTATTCCATATCCTTAAATACCTTCAGAGAGAGAGTTTGATCATACAATAATTACTAGCAATCTTTGCTGGACATTCCTGTTCTTCACGAACAGAACACTCGTCCTTTCATTTACTTCTTCCATATTATCATTTAATAATAATTAAAATTAAATCTAAAAAAATTAAGGCGCGACCCATAACTTTAAAGCAGAAAAATAAAAGTGACAAAAAATACAAAAAAATTATTACCCATAACTTAAAAGCAGAAAAAATAAAAGTGACAAAAAATACAAAAAAAAAACAAACAGAATGGAAAACTAAAAAGTAAGAGAAATGCAAAAAATACAAAGTAAAAACTAAAATTAAAACTTTTTGTTTCTATGTTAGGTATGTCTCCAAGTCCTTCTTTTCCTTTGTCCCCCCTACCTTACCATTTTTTCTGTACCAGGAAGCAGAAAACAATGACAGTTCACAAGCTTTGATCAATCGTATTAACACAGTCCCTCCTTGTGTAGATTTTCCTACACCGAAACAAAATGAATTGAATACATAAGACAATCAAGCTGGATAAGGGTATTACCTGCAAATATTATAAGGATATACCTGTAAATATTCAATTAATTTATCGATACATGTCTATTGATAAATGTGGCTTTGCTGTTGCCACGTTTATTGATACACGATATTAGGTTAATTAATTACAAGCCTCTCCTATTTTGTGATTCATTTGCCTTATTTAATTAAACAACATTGTTGTTTCACGTTGTCCTTATTTAACCATAAAAATTAAATAAGATAAGTGTCAAACAATTTATACAGAATCCACATTTGTAAAACAGAGATGTTGAGACAATCAACAATGTAATGGATTGTAATGTAAAATGATTTACAGAATCCACATTTGTAAAACAGAGATGTTGAGAAATTGATCACGGTGTATTATTTCAGAAATATCCTCATACTTTATGTATGAGGGGACATCGTAATAATGTACCCCAAACACAATAGTATCCCATGACACCTGCATGGGTTTGAGAAAAAGCTAGGGGATGGTCAATGCGATATGGTATAGGGGATCGTCATCAGGTTCTGGTTTATGTACAGGTTTTGTCGATTTCTCAGGTCCTTGTTTATCCTACACAGTTAATAAACATAAGTCAATGATAGTCAACACTTTATGTGTAACAAATAAATCCATTTTGAATGATAATAAACACAACAAAAAGTAAATACATTTTTTTGAAATGGCAAGTACAAGATGTGCTGGCCAAGCAAGGAAGGTGTGAAGGGCCTGCCCCACTAACTAAACCTCTTCAAAGGGTACAGGGACGCGAGCATCAGCATCTCAAACTTCCTTAACACCTACCTTCACCTGATCATTGGCCAAAGGGATGTTGTGCACGGTTGTCAACCCCTCATAAACTCTTCCAAGGGCAACTAGGCAGGGAGGATTGTCATCAATATACAACCTATGCCTGTCTAACGCACCTGTGTCAAGGTCCTACCCGAGGGATCAACACAGCTTTTCTTCGTGCTAACACAGGTACCAGAAGGACTAACCTCAACCTCATGAGGCGGTATAAATTCCTGAGATAGCATCTGAGACTACATTTGGGACTGCATGTGGCTGAAGGACAACGTGAGTTGTTGAGTCACTTTTCAGTGATTGACTGCTCTAGCTCTTCCTTGATATTCTGTTTCAGTCGATCCAAGTCTTCTGGGTTCATGGACTTAGACGTGCGAGAGCTTGTTGAAGCCGGTCGGAAGTATTGTTTGATTGTCACACCGAGTCCAACAGCACGGACAAGGCCTGAGTGCTCTGGTCGCCTAATGGCAATAGTCAGTATATCCTGACGTCCATTGGCAACAAAGCTACCCTGTGTTGATTGCTCTTCCAGGGTATCCTGCAATCAACATAAATACTACAAGAGTTTTCAAATTTGTTGTTTTTATAATTAATGACCAATGAAAAAATAATTAACTTACAATCCTTTCTGCAATTTCACGTGCCGCCTCAGATGTCATGTCTCCTAATTTTTAGTTTAATATTTTCTATTCTTCTTAGCTTATTTGACTTCTCTTGGACTTTTATTTTCCCATTCTAATTCAGTTTTTGCCTTAGGCAAACAAGTGGGCTTAATTGATAATTGTTGCTTATTTTCGGAGTTTTTGCTTACTTGACCTATCTTCCCTACTGACTCAGTCACTATATTTAAGTGATTTTAGTTATTTGGATGGACACACTTCATTTTTAAGAACAAACACATTTTGTAGTGACTTTTAGAAGTTTTTATAATTAAAACCCTTTCTCTTATTTTCTTTCAACTGTTCTTCATTGTTCTTCCATTTTCTTTCACTCATTTCATGGGGCTTTCATTGATGATGATCATGGAAGGCTAAACAATCAATCAATCCAAGGATCCAAGCCTAAGCAAGGAGAATTTGAGTTCTGGTTTGGTATTTCAAATTCTGTGTGAATGTTCACTTTCTTCTTCAATCCTCTATTCAATTTTCATGATTATGAATGTGTTTAGGATTGAAAGCGGATTAGGTTATAGATTCATTTCCTAATTTCAAATTTTAATCACAGATTATTTGGATGATATTTCAATTAGGTTTGTGGTTTCAATTAATTTAGGGGTTAATTCAATTGAACTGTTTCTAATGAAATTGAATGAACTTTCACAACAAAATCATTATCTGAGAACTACGATAATTCGTATTCCTTGGTTTGGTGAATTGGATTGATGCTTTTAAATCTGTTTTAGGATACCTTTTATCAATTCTGTTAGTTTCTATTTTATTACATTTTTCTGTAATTTTTATTCACGCATGCAAACTGTTTGATAAAAATCCCCCCATTATTTACTAGTGAATTGAAGTTGGAACCATATTAATTGTGTCTCTGAGTCGACCTAGGTTAATCTTGTTCTACAGAATTAGCGTAGTTTAATTGTTTCGAAACAATACGACATCGGTTATCAAGGAGTTGTCCTCTAGCCTTCCTTGACGTTTTAGAGGTAAGAAACGCAAGTTTTATCGATTAATTGAGAATTTGTTCTTGAGATGAATAGTGACCCATTTGTGTTAGAGCTGAAATTAGGCTTGGGTCCTTTGGAAAAGTATGCTTAGGAGGTTGTTGTGATGAAGGTTTAGCCTTGAAATATAATTTTTATGGACTTTGGAATCTGGCTCTAAAGAATGTATGGGTAGGAAGAATGTTGGTTAGATTGATGATATTATGATATGTATGAGCCTAGGTGCTTTTACAATATGTGTTCAGGAGGCTATATAAATGGTGAAGATGTGTTGAAGTAATCGTTTTGGCCATATTGATAATCATTGAGATTTGGCATGGATAGAGTATTGAACTCTTTGAATTGGTTTATGCAGAGTCTTAGAGAGACTCTAGGGCCTTGGTTAGGCCGAGATAAATCCTGTTGGGGGTCTGTAAGTCACTGGTTAGGTGACTAGTCTTTGAAACTTGGAAAAAGAGGTTAAATGGAAAAGAATAGCGTTTCTTTTCATTCTAACGGTTGAGAACCGTTATTGATTGTTTGTGTGCCTTTGTATAGGGCGTGACACCGAGGGTGTCAGTGGCGGTGACCACAGTTCAGGAATTGGACAACAGAACACGGTTTTGCCAGGTAAGTTCTTTGTTCTTGGGAGTGTTTCCCATTGCCTGAGTTCCACCATACTCTGAGGGAGTGATGGTTGCATACATGATTCATATGCATTGAATTGGATGTTACAACTTTCCTCATGATAATATGTATACCTATTTATGTGCATTGTGTATGGTTGTCTTTCGGATAGATCTTCTGGCCAGTTGGATAGATATGGACCTCCCTAGGAGTAGAGCACAACTCCTAGTCGGTTTGCTCACGTAAAGGGTGTATAATCACTTAAGACCAGAGATAGGTGGTCCTATCATGATTGAAGCCTATTCTTGGAGGTGCCATATACGTGCATCCATGTGTAAACAGGTAGCTCTCGATGGGATGGCACGGGTGTGAGTTCCGGTGTCACACTGGAGACTGAGAGTCCTGATGCTGATGATGATGCATCTTTGGCGAGCGTAGTACCGCAGATACACATTAGAGCTAGAGAGTGTCTATGTGTTGTTGTCAGGGCCAGGAGGCCTGGTGTTGTGATGCCTTTGATGTTATGTTATCATGGAAGTGAATCAGGGGAAGGAGAAGTCTCCAAGAACCCTGAGCTTACTGAGATTATATTTCACCCCTGTTGAGGGGTCTTATTTTGCAGGTGATGCATCTGGCAGAGATGATGGGTCCCAGGGTGAAAGGCCCCAATAGGGACAGGCACTATATAGCTGTGTGGGCAGTACTTTGAGCAGTACTTTGAGAGCATTGTGGCTCATTGCTTAATGTATATGATATATTTTGCACCCTGCGAGGGAAGATGTGTGTGCACATGTATTTTGGATCCTGTATGGATTATGATGTACAGACGTTGTATATTTTGTACCCTCTTTTGAGGATGTGATCTGTGAGATCATGGCACAGGGTTCCTATTCTTTTGTATAGCCACAATGTTTGTTTTGGCGATGTATATATATATATATATATATA
>CM023951.1:24959855-24998495 GCA_013407115.1 Glycine latifolia
TCGATTACTTTATAAACTTCTGCTTAACTATTTGTTATACAATAATCGATTACCAAAATCCGTAATCGATTACATAGTTCATTTGGCTGTTCCTAGTTTCATGAAGCTGTCTGTCTTAATCGATTACAAAAAATGGTAATCGATTACACAGTGCATTTTGAGGTACATTCTGAACTTCAAGTTTTCTAGAACTCACTGTGTTAATCGATTACATGATGGAATAATTGATTAATTGGTTCGTTGCCCATACCCATATGACTGTAGAACATATTAATCGATTACATATACTATTTAATCGATTACATATGATAAATAATCGATTATTGGGCGCGTTTAATCGATTACTGACAGTTGGAAAAGTTTGTTATAAATAGAAACTCTTACTGTGCTTGATTTGTAACTTGTCAATTTTGAATTTTGAGCTAACCTAAAGCATTCTAAATACTTTCTTGGGGATTTCTGGGTTCTGGGTATTCTTGCTTACATTAAATCATCTATGGGTTATTGATTGATTCTTGAAGCAAGAAGTTTCTTTTCAAAGCTTAAGGAATGATTTGTTCTGAGTTTTGTGATCATCTTTAAACCTGATTCATTCATTCATATGCATCATCATTCACTGGATCATCAGGTGATTTCTTTCCTTAGCTTTGGGTTTGTAACTCTATTTTGATTTGTATTTGAATTTCTATTGTAATTGGGTTTCTTACTTGTAATCTAGAGATGGGGTTTCTCTATGGGTGTGCTGAGTAGTGTTCTCAGTGGGTTGGTCTCTAAGAACCTAATAGTGTTTTAGGTTTCTGAACTTTATCTAGAGTTGATAAAGGGAGGCTTTCTAATTACTTGTAAGACTGAAAATTACAATAGTGGAACTCCATTCTAGTGTTGAGTGGAAGAAAACTGGATGTAGCTTCATAGTGTTTAAAGTGAACCAGTATAAACTTCTTGTGTCTTGTGTTTAAATTTGTGCTTGCTTATTTCCCATATATATTGATTGTCTTGTATTGCTTATCAACTTATTATTGAACAATTGCATACCTTGGACTGAGTATTTGATTGAATAAATATTCTTGGTTTCAAAAGTGATAAAGATCCTAAGTTAAAACTCTGATTTTGTTAAAGAAAATTTTAATTTACCAAGCCTAACCAATTCACCCCCCCTTGGTTAAGTGTGAAGTATTCCTATCTTTTACAATCAGGATCGTAAAGGCTTGTTGTGGTGCCTTGGCATTCATAATAGGAATTATGGATACTTACCATTCATGATGAATCAGGAATATGGTTTTGAAAGGAAATGACGATGACATCATGTTTTTTTTAAATGCTTCTGTTGGTTTTTATTTTTGATTTTAAATTAATTACTGCGCTAATCTGATTAAGTAATTATTAATACACCAGATGCATACGGGGTGTTAGATTTATGGTATCAGAGCAGTTTCTTGATGGAAGCATTATGTGTGGTAATTGTGTGTTGCTCCTGACTGTACATGTGCAGTGTCATGACGAGATCCCAGAACAACAGTGGGGCGATGAATGCCCAGCCCGATCCAGTGGCGGCTGCGTTGGCAGCCATGCAACATGAGTTGGCTGCAAGTAGGCAGATGCAGAAGACTATGCAGCGTGAGATGGCTCCAAACTGTGAGATGAATGAGGCATTGATGAAGGCCAACCAGAAGATGCTTGAGGAGAGATGATAGAGCATCCTCTCCACCTCCGATGCACGAGGGCGAGGGTAGTCATCGTCAGACTGGAGGTAGCCACCTGAGAGGGGACCAGGTTTCCCATGTTAAGGCTGATGATGATGTTGCAGCCTGAGGGAAGATGCTTATCACTTTTCATAAGCATGACCCTCCAGCTTTCCTTGGAGGATACGATCCAGTTGCTGCGGCTAGGTGGCTCCAGGCACTGGAGAAGATTTTTACGGTGATAGAGTGTCCTGATCACCAGAGGTTGTTGTATGCGACCTACTTGCTACAAGGAGATGCCCATGAGTGGTGGACCACCACTGCTTAGTTGCTTAGAGGCCATGCTGGAGAGATCACCTGGCAGGTGTTTGAGGCCTATTTCCTAGACAGATACTTTCCCAAGGATGCTAGAGAGCATAAACAGGCGGAGTTTGACAGTCTCGTTCAGGGGAGCTTGACAGTGGATGAGTACTTGGCCAGGTTCAATGAACTGGCCAAATATTCACATTTCAGGAGGTCTTTGCCTGATGTTGATGTTCTTGCTGCTAAGTTCTAGAGGGGGCTTAGGGAAAGCATAGAGGAGCGAGTGCGGGTAGTGGATCCCGTGACATGGATAGCCTGGTGAGGCAATGCCGCCAGGTGGAGGATATTCTTCGCAGACGTCGAAGTAGTTAGCCTACTCCCTCAGTCAAACAGGAGGTGAGGAGGCCCAGCAGTTCAAGCCCACTCGGTAAGGGTAAGGGCAAAGATTTGAGAGTCTCTACCCCATCAGACAGATTCAAGAGAGACTCTAGCCTAAGTGGCTCAGCACGGAGATGACCTCCTCCCAGATGTTCAGCTTGCGGGAGAGATCACTGGGGAGTGTGCCCCATAGGCCAGTTGGTGTGTTTCAGGTGTGGCAAACCAGGCCACATTTCAAATGAGTGCCCACAGGCAGAGGGTCGAGCATTGGCTGCTCCAATGACGGCAGCACCCATAGCAGGTCGAGTGTATACAGTTAATGCCAGAGAGGCAGCCAGAGTTCTTGACTTGATCAGATGTACTATTCTGATCGATGTTTATGATGTGAGAGTCTTGTTTGACTCTAGAGCTACGCATTCATTCATCCAGGACATGACTGCATTTGGGCTAAATTTGCCCATGTTCAGATTTTCACCTTCGATGGAGGCTACCGCTGCATCTAGTGAGAGGTGCCAGGTGAGCATGTACTACAAGGATGTGCAGTTTTAGTTTGATGGCAGAGAGTATACGATTGATTTGTACTGCCTACCCTTGAGATCATTCTGGGTATGGATTGGTTGGCCAAGTATGGCGTGATGTTGGACTGTTGCAACAAGAAGGTTGTTGTGCCTTCTGATGGAGCTGGTTCGAGTTCCACCTCTTTCCTATCAGTTTTGCAAACTCGCAAGGCGATCAGGGCTATATCTTCTCATGTGTGACAGAAGATAAGTCGAGTGTCGATCTATCGCAGATCCCGGTGGTGAGCGAGTTCGTGGATGTATTTCCAGAGGAGATTACACAGCTACCACCTGAGAGAGAGATTGACTTCTCCATTGATTTGGTTCCTGGTGTAGGGCCAATATCTATAGCACCTTACCGTATGGCTCCTCTGAAGTTGAGAGAGCTAAAGGTGCAGTTGGAGGACCTGTTGTCCAAGCAGTTTATCAGACCAAGTGTTCTCTGTGGGGAGTATCGGTGATCTTCGTGAAGAAGAAGGATGGCAGTATGAGGTTATGTGTTGATTACAGGTAGCTGAATAAGGTTACTATCAAGAATAAGTATCATTTGGCACGAATTGATGATCTATTAGATCAGTTGAGGGGAGCCAGTGTGTTCTCCAAGATCGACCTGAGATCCGAATATCACCAAATTCGGATCAAGCCTGCAGACATACCGAAGACAGCCTTCAGGTCTCAGTATGGTCACTATGAGTATCAAGTCATTCCATTTGGTCTAACGAATGCCTTGCAGTGTTCATGGACTATATGAACAGGGTATTCAGACCTTTCTTAGATCAGTTCGTGGTGGTGTTTACTAATGACATACTGATCTACTCCAGGATGGAGACAGAGCATGCCGAGCATCTCGGGATTGTTCTTCAAACGTTGAGGAATGATCAGTTGTATGCCAAGTTGGTAAAGTGCGAGTTTTGGCAATCAGAGGTGAAATTCCTTGGCCATGTGATTTCTGTAGCTGGGGTATCAGTTGATCCCAGTAAGATAGAGGCTGTGATGACTTGGGAGAGACCCAAAGACATATTTGAGATCCGGAGTTTCCTTGGATTGGCAGGCTACTACCAGAGGTTTATTCAGGGATTCTCACAGCTGGTGTTACCTTTGACTCGCGTCACCCGAAAGGGGGTTCCGTTTGTTTGGACCCATGAGTGCGAGCAGTGTTTCCAGGAGTTGAAGGAGAGGTTGACTACAGCTCCAGTGTTGACCCTTCTGGATCCTGAGGGAGGCTTTGATGTGTACTGTGATGCTTCCAAGCGGGGGCTTAGATGTGTACTGATGCAGGAGAAGAAGGTTATTGCCTATGCTTCCAGGCAACTGAAGCCTCACGAGGAGGCTTATCCTACACATGATTTGGAGCTTGCAGCTATTGTCTTTGCTCTAAAGATTTGGAGGCACTACCTGTATGGTGCCAAGTTGGTGGTGTTCAGTGACCACAAGAGTCTCAAGTATCTCTTTGACCAGAAGGAGCTGAATATGAGACAGAGACGGTGGATGGAGTTCCTCAAAGATTATGACTTTGAGTTGAGATATCATCTAGGCAAGGCGAATGTTGTTGTTGATGCCTTGAGCAGGAAGCATGTGAGTGCTGCCTGCATGATGATCTCAAACTGTGAGCTGATTGAGCAGTTTAGAGATATGCACCTAACTGTGATAGAGGGTGCTCATGGTCTCGAGTTGAGAGAAACCAAGGTTGATAATGATTTGATACGGAGGATCCGAGAAGCCGAGAAGCAGGATGATGCGGTGAGGGCCTTGATTGGTCAGCAGGATGTTTCTTGGGAGACTCACGACTTGGTGTTGTACCGAGATCGAGTTGTTGTGCCTAAGGGCGAGTTGGTGGATGTCATTCTATCTGAGGCGTATAAGGGCCAGTTTAGCATTCATCCAGGTGCCACCAAGATGTATCAGGACTTTAAGAGGAACTTTTGGTGACCAGGGATGAAGAGAGACATAGCTGAGCATGTGGCTAAGTATTTGGTATGTCAGAAGGTGAAGATTGAGCATCAGAGACCGTCAGGTCTACTGCAGCCTTTGTAGATTCCAGAGTGGAAATGGGATAGCATTTCCATGGATTTCGTAGTTGGACTACCGAGGACTCAGACTAGATGTGACTCCATTTGGTGATTGTTGATAGGCTGACCAAATCTGCTCACTTCTTACCTGTTCGGACTGAATTTACTTCAGAGAGGTTGGCTCAACTATATGTTAGAGAGATTGTTCGACTCCATGGTGTCCCAGAGAGCATTGTTAGTGATAGAGATCCAAAGTTCACTTCTAGGTTTTGGAGTGCTTTTCAGGAGGCTTTTGAGACCCAGTTGAGGCTTAGCACAACCTGTAACGCCTCAATTTATTTATCCTATTATTTATTAATTTTTTTACAAAAATTCTTTTCTTCTTGCTTAGAATAATCAATATGAAAATTACTAATCATTAATATCATAAAAATTTCTTCATTACCCATTGGTATTTCTAAGTCTGACATAATATAAAGTTTAATACAGACTAATACAGACCAATATCAGTTCTATCACATATTACAAATCACCAAAATGTTTCATTACAACAAATATCTTCAACTAAGCATCTTTAATACAGTCTTCAGACATCATCTTGCCAATCCTTCTTTTACTGTTCCTCTGCTCGCCCAAATAGATTGAGGTCATAGCAGGTGTCAACCACAAACACAAAATACAGGGTATGTTTATGATAAACATAATTTAAACAACAGAATACATACAATGTACAGATAGTCATAACCACATCCTCAAAAAATTATATGATGCAAGATTCTCTTTTTATTTTAACACGGTCTAGCCCCCTGCCTGACAAAATATCAAAATAACACAGGTTAACCCCCGCCAGGCAAAATATCAAAATAACACGGATTAACCCCCGCCAGGCAAAATATTAAAATAACACGGATTAACCTCCGCCAAGCAAAATATCAAAATAACACGGATTAACCCTCACCAGGCAAAATATTAAAATAACACGGATTAACCACCGCCAGGCAAAATATCAAAATAACACGGATTAACCCCCGCCAGGCAAAATATCAAAATAACACGGATTAACCCCCGCTAGGAAAAATATCAAATAACACGGATTAACCCCCGCCAGGCAAAATATTAAAATAACACGGATTAACCTCCGCCAGGAAAAATATCAAAATAACACCACTTCTCAATTACTGTCTCATGTGCTTTACTCAGAAACTCAACATTAATCAAGTACAGAATTCAGTTTGTTACTCATGTACAAAACTCAACATATCATTCATGTACAGAGATTAGAAACACTCAGCAACACATGAATTTCATTCAAGTACTCAAACATTCAAATCCAACAATTGCTCAGATACCAATCATATTCTACAGAACTTCAACCACTTATTCAAACATAAATAACACTTAAACTATCTTTATCATAAAACTTCCCTATACGTACAACACTTATTCAAATTCAAGTAACAACTTAAACTATCTTTATCATAGAGCTTCCCATACATACTTATTTAAACACAAGTAATAGCATAAACTCCCCTATACATACTCATGGAAACACAATTAATACTCAGATTATATTTATCATAAAACTCCCCTATACGTACTTATTCAATCACAAGTAATATTTAAATTATCTTTACCATAAAACTTCCCCATATGTACTTATTCAATCACAAGTAATATTTAAATTATCTTTACCATAAAACTTCCCCATACGTACCTTGTATCTTCCTATAAAGCTTGTCAAATTCTTCCTCCTAGCTAGCTCTCCTACACGTGATTCTTCCTATGATGGTGGGGTCTTCTCTATTTGATTTAGGCTTTTGAAGATGAAAGGATGAAAGGGATATGGGAGATGCTTCATGTGAAGTGTTAGTGGGAAGAATGTCTTGAAAGTGATTTTCAAGCAAGGTCCCCACCACCCCTTTATATAGCACTTGGAAAATAATTAATTATTCAAGGACATATTTGCCCTTCCAACTAATTTAATTTCATTCTAACTAAGTTTCTCCTTGTTTCATTAAATCCTAACTTAGTTTATGCTTATTCCTTTAGGTTTTAACTAGATTCCTTATTATTCCTTTACTTTATAGAAAATATCTTATAAGCCATAATGACTTAGCTTTCCACTTGGCTACCACTTTACAAGTGTCCCTACACTTGTCCAAGCACTTGAAGTTTCTCCATTTTTCTTGCACATTCACGTGGAGTCTAGAGGATAGGAGAAAATCTTGCTTTATTTCATGGTTTCTTGCATCAAAATATGATTTTTAGCCCTTCCTCTTTGTAGCCTTTTCACGTGAACTTGGCTGGCCAAGGGAGAAGATTTTTGTCTTCCTTTTTCCCCTTCTATCTTATTTTTCATTCTCTTTTAAAGAAGAGAAAATTATATGGCTTCTTTTGAATACATATGTTACCTTTTAAATGAAGAAGAATATTCTAGTTTATGCTTTTCTTTTGCATGGCATTTCTTAAAAGGAAGTCAAATTTGATTTGAACTCTTCTACCTAAAGATAATATTGAATAATAGTATTCTTAGAGTTTTCCAGAAACTGACTTCAATTCTAGTAAAAATTACTCACAAGTAATCTATACATAGTGCTATTCAGATTTTTCTTACAAAACTACCTTTATCTTAATTCTAATTGGTTCATTTTACTTTTGATTATTAAAATTACTAAATTATTTTATAAAATAAGTCTATTCATTCTATAATTAAGAGAAAATTCCATAGATTCCATCTATCATTTTTCTATATTTTTCTGATACTTGAATTCTTCTAAATAAAGTTCCAAAGTCACTATCTTATAAAATTCATAGAAATTTTATTCTATGGTTTTCTGTCACAAAGTATTTTGATAATCTGCTGTCTAAGAGTATTCTGTAATTCCATCAGGTTCTCACAAAATCTCTAAGGAGATCTGGTCATTTCTGGCCTAAAGGGCATTATGGTAAATTCATTATTCATCCTAGGGCATAATTGTCATTTCTACCATAAAATATCTCACTAAAATATCTAAGGGTATTCTTGTCATTTCCAAAATATCCAAGGGCATTTATGTAATTTCTATCTTAAAATATCTCACTAAAATATCTAGGGGCATTTTTGTAATTTCTGGTTTAAGGAAAGGGTAATATGGTCATTTCTCTTCAAACATTTCCTTAATGTCTCTAATTGATATTTCACCCAATTAATTCAAATATAGACCAGCCAAATTTCTCATAATCTAATACTTACATCAAGAATAATTCATATAACGTATATTTGTAGTTATTGAAATTTCAGGATTTTACACAACCTACCACCCACAAACCGATGGTCAGACAGAGAGGACTATCTAGACTCTGGAGGTTGAGAGCTTGTACTTTGGAGCAGGGAACTAGGTGGGATAAATACCTATCACTGGTGGAGTTCTCGTATAATAACAACTTTCATGCTAATTTGGGCATGGCATCCTATGAGACATTGTATGGCCGGAGGTGCAGGACTCCTGTTTGTTGGACTGAGGTAGGGGAGAGATAGCTTCTTGGACCTGAGATGGTTCAGGATACTTCTGAGTAGATCCGCATGATTAGAGATAAGTTGTTGAGAGCTCAGAGTCAGCAAAAGAGCTACTATGATCATAAACACATGCCGCTGCAGTTTGATGAGGTTGACCATGTGTTTCTGAGGCTGTCTCCCATTACAGGTGTTGGACAGGCATTGGGCATGAGGAAGCTCAGTCCTAGGTTCATTGGTCCTTACCAGACTCTCCAAAGAGTAGGACCAGTGGCCTACAGGCTAGCCTTGCCTCCCTAATTGTCAGGACTGCATGATGTTTTTCATGTATCTCAGCTGAGGAGGTACATGCCAGATCCGTCCCACATGGTGGAGCCTGACACCATTCAGATTAGAGACAATCTGACTTGTCCTACACGGCCAGCACGGATCCTTGATAGAATTGAGAAGCAGATTCTGAGTAAGACTATTCCCATAGTCAAGGTACAGTGGGAAGGGAGGACACCTGAGGAGGCAACTTGGGAGCAGAGCAGGAGCTTTTGCAACTGTATCCGAGTTGCTTGACAGGTCTGACTTTGAATTTTATGGACAAAATTCTTAAAAAGGTGGGGTGAATATAATAACCAAGGCAAAAAAAAATTGACTGAGGTCTCTGGTTCCCGGCGCGGATAGCGCTAGCCGCGGCACCAGTAGCGCCAGGGTGGCATTGGTAGCGCCAGAGCACTGTTTTGCCAGGTAATTTCTTTGTTCTTGGGAGTTTTTCCCATTGCCTGAGTTCTACCATACTCCGAGGGAGTGATGGTTGCATACATGATTCATATGCATTGAATTGGATGTTACAACTTTTCTCATGATAATATGTATACCTGTTTCTGTGCATTGTGCATGGTTGCCTTTCGAATAGATCTTCTGGCCAGTTAGATAGATATGGACCTCC
This sequence comes from Glycine latifolia, assembly GCA_013407115.1. Taxonomy (NCBI): domain Eukaryota; kingdom Viridiplantae; phylum Streptophyta; class Magnoliopsida; order Fabales; family Fabaceae; genus Glycine; species Glycine latifolia. The sequence continues at coordinate 24,969,215 of CM023951.1, forward strand.
CTAGGAGTAGAGTGCACGGGAGTGAGTTCCGGTCTCACACTGGGAACTGATAGTCCTGATGCTGATGATGATGCATCTTTGACGGGCGTAGTACCGCAGATACACATTAGAGCTAGAGAGGGACTATGTGTTGTTATGAGGACCAGGAGGCCTGGTGTTGTGATGCCTTTGATGTTATGTTATCATAGAAGTGAGCCAGGGGAAGAATAAGCCTCCAAGAACCTTGAGCTTACAAAGATTGTATCTCACCCCTGTTGGGGGGTCTTATTTTGCAGGTGATGCATCTGGCAGATATGATGGGTCCCAGGGCGGAAGGCCCCAGTAGGGACAAGCATTGTATAGCTGCGTGGGCAGTACTTTGAGAGCATTGTGGCTCACTGCTTAATGTATATGACATATTTTGTACCCCTGCAAGGGAAGATGTGCGTGCACATGTATTTTGGATTCTGTATGGATTGTGATGTACAGACGCTGTATATTTTGTACCCTCTTGTGAGGATGTGATCTGTGAGATCAAGGCACAGGGTGCCTATTCTTTTGTATAGCCACAGTGTTTGTTTTGGTGATGTATATGTATATATATATATAGATAGATAGATAGATAGATAGATAGATAGATACATGTGGCTTCTGATTCTCCTAATATATCTGTATGGATATTTTTGTTTTACCTGTCATTCTTTATGTTATCTGGATCATAAAGGCTTGTCATGGTGCCTTGGCATTCATAATAGGAATTATGGATACTTATCATATATGATGAATCAGGAATATGGTTTTGAAAGGAAATGACAATGATGTCATGTTTTTTTTAAAACGCTTCCGTTGGTTTTTATTATTGATTTTAAATTAATTACTGCGCTAATCTGATTAAGTAATCGTTAATACACCGGATGCATACGTGGTGTTACAGACCACCTTTCATCACAAGGATCTTGAACATAAAACACCTATTTAGCTTATTCTGCCATGATAAAAGGCTCATTTTGATAAGCTAGCTTCTTGAGATCCACTAAAGTAAATCCCGAATTGTCGGTTCATACACCAATATTGCTATCAACCCACTTACACTTGAAAATACACACAATGAATTTGACATAATTAAGCTCCCAGATCTCATCAATGACTCCAAAGTAAGGCATGGACGCCAAACGGGGATTAGGGTCATCCATAGTAGCAAAGTGTTGGGATTCAGCCCTAAGACTAACCCCACTATTTTGCATTGTGCTTTTGTCATCTTGTTCTTTGGTGTAGAATGAGTACTCATTGATATTGTATCCTTGTCAACTTCTAGGCCCATCTACTAACTTCCTTATTGTTTCAGAGGAAGATTCATCACTAAATATTGTATCCTTAAACCAATTCAAGAAAGTCTTGTTATGCTTTTTCAACAACCTATTCTTCGTCATTTTTGGATAACTTTCCTTGACTAAGGCTTCATGACGAACTATGTATGGCAAGACTTCATTACTATTATTTAGTATATACAAATGAGCTTGTTGCAATTCCTCTAACCGAGGAGTTATAACTTGTAGCCCTCGTAAACCCTTACCTCCCACTCCGTCGTCTTACCGAGACTCGGGAAGCCCAATAGTTTTTGCCTTTTCAATGTACTCTAATCAAAATTCAATAGCTTCTTCTGCAATGTACCACACAGTTTAATTTCCCTGCCAGATGAACAATTAAGTGAACCATGATGTCAAAAAATGAAGGAGGAAAATACATCTCCAACTGACACAAGAATATTGCAGCCTCTTCTTCCAAGTCATCTAACTTTACAAGGTCCACAGCTTTGCCACAAATGAACATTGAAGAAAAAGCACAGGCGAGTTATAGCATGCCTCACTTTGTTAGGCAAAATGTCTCAAATCATCACGGCTAATAGTTGTTGCATCAAGACATGACAATCATGAGACTTTAAGCCAACTAGTTTCAAATCTTTCACCTGCACAAGGCTCTTAATATTTGAAGAGTATCCCAATGACACTTTGACACGGCGCAAACACTAACAGAAACTTATACATTAATTTATTGAATAGAAAATATATTACCTAGAGCAAACTTGTCATAATAATAATAATAATAATAATAAATGAAATTTCAGACAGAGGATAACATGACAAGTAGAAGCATAAACCAAAAGCCAAGTGGATATTTGAATAAGATCACTACCAAAATTTACCCAACAAATAAAACTCACATACATCCCTCGCTCTCGCTTCACACACTTGACACTCACATTGAATAGCCAAGAAGATTCTATTCTAATTTCTAAAACGCAGTGAAAGTGAACCAACCCCACCTCCTATCACATGACCACCGCCGATGCCTCTCAATAAAATTCATTTTTCTTATTATTGGACAAAACTCTCTAATGAGAATTTCAAGGAGAGACAACTTAAAAACACACAACCAATACAGATAAACCATTTTATTTCTAAATCCAACAAATCAAATCATATTTCAATTCTCTACACTAGCGTACGTTGATATATGTAAAATTATATTATCCATAATTTTTTTTATAATTTTTATAATAAATATTTTTTCTTAATTAATGTCTTAAATATACTAATTAATAGTAACAGACCTATACTATGTCCACACACATCCCTCATTTTTCAAAATTCACATGTTTTATCACTCTCTATATATAAAGAATTAAAGACATTTCTTTAGATTTTCTTTTACATGTTTTACAAGAAAGATTTCTTAATATACAGTAATATACTAATATATAATAGAACAATATGGATTTGAGAGTGGACATTTATAAAGGCATCTCAAGAGATTTTATTTTCTTCTTTCTTCTGATAAGGAACATTTATAAGTATATATAGAGTATAAAATAGAAGCAGCATATAGAGAAGGGAAGAAAAAGTCACATTTCTGTACATTAATTTCATGGGCTCCACACCCAGTTGTGGCCAAAATATCATCCAAAACCTGTGGCCGTGTAGTTCGTGAACATAGGCCACAAGAATATTAGTATAAAATATTGTGAAAGGTAAAGAAGAAAAGCATATGCATATACCTAACAGGAAGAACATGCATCATTTGATTTATTTTCCTTTGCGTCACCAAAGGCCTTTGCGTCACAATCCCTAAACATCACTTGAAATATAAAAAAAATCATTTTCGCTCTCTAGTTCCGTAAGATTTATTGATGGACGAGATCCAAGATTTGGAAAACCCTTATCTCAAAACTATGGAGTATGACGAGATAAATACATTGCATTGTATAATAAAGCCACAAAATGAAGGAGAAAAACAAATTAATGATAATAGGGGAAGGGAATCGGAGAAAAATCCCTAACCATGAGAAGATGATGATCGATGTAGCGTCAAAATGGGGAAAAACAGATCTGAAGTCCAAAAGAGAGAGAGACTTACATGAGACAAATAGAAGGCTCTTATCCAACCAAAATTTTCAACTTCTGTTAACTCAACTATTAAAGACTTCCCGATTCAAGAATTTTAACCCGATTCCCTTTCGGAGTACGCGCACAGAGCGCTATCAGACGGGCTTCCCCCGTCCCTTAAGATCGACTAACCCATGTGCAAGTGTCGTTCGAGAGTTGAGACTTCCATTTTATTTTTATTTATTTATTTAATAGTAATAATAATAATAATAATAATAATAATAATAATAATTATTATTATTATTATTATTATTTCTTCAATTTTTATTTTTTGACTTGAAGGCGAGAGTTAAGTGATTTATAATATATGAAAAGCAAGTATTTTGAGAATTTTTAAATTCAAATTTAAAGTGTAAATTAATAAAAAGTTTAAAACTGCAATAAATTTATATGTAACTAATTCGTATAAAAATTTTGAAAATTTATTTTAAAGAGAATGTTTTTATAATTATATATATATATATATATATATATATATATATATATATATATATTAATAATTTATATTTTAAAATTCAGAAAATTAAAAGATCAAGTATCATTTTTACGATGAATAATATATTACAAATTTTAAGTTATCTTTATGAATTGAAAATTAATAACAGTATTCAAAAAATAGTATGACCTATATTTTTTAGTATGTTTGCTTCATTACCTATCACAGTAAAAGAAAAAAAAGTTATTGTAACACAAAAGTTGAAAAATAATTTAAATTTAATTTTGTAAAATTATAATTTAAGAAAAACATTTTAGATTGGATATTGTAAAAAAATCTAAATTATAAATTAAGTCTTATAAATAAAATAAAAAGAAATATAAATTTAAAAACCAATTTTAAAGGTCATCATTAACATCAGTTTTTATCTAAAAACTGATGTTAATAGGTCCTCGTTAACATCAGTTTTTACCTAAAAATCGATGTTAATGGATCCTTGTTAACATCAATTTTTATCTAAAAATTGATATTAATGGGTCATCATTAACATCAATTTTTACCTAAAAATCAATGTTAATAGGTCCTCATTAACATCAGTTTTTATCTAAAAATCGATATTAATAGACCCTCGTTAACATCAATTTTTATCTAAAATTGATATTAATAGGTCATTGTTAACATTGGTTTTTAAGTAATAAAAATCGATGTTAGCAGGTCCTCGTTAACATCAGTTTTTATTTAAAATATGATGTTAGAAGGTCCTCGTTAACATCGGTTTTATTGATTTTAATAACACTTATGTTAACAGGTCCTCTTTAATATAAGTTTTAATAAGCCGATGTTAACAAGTCCTCGTTAACATCAGTTTTAATAAAACTGATGTTAACAGGGATTAGTTTTTTTTAAAAAACCAATGTTAACGAGGACCTATTATTATGAATTTGTTATCGTGTTTTCGTTAACATTGGTTTTTTTAATAACCGATGTTAATGTAGCGATGTTAAAACTAATATTTCTAGTAGTAATGACTACCCTTAGGGATGAATACTACTAGAAAAAGTGTTTTTAACATCAATTATTTTGAACATTCAACATCGGTTTTGAATTGATGTTGAAATGTTCACCATTAAAAATATGCCATTTTTAATATCGGTTATAAAAATCTATGTTGAAATTTCCTATACAGTATTGGTTCTCCCCAAATAGCCAAAAAAGCATAAACGACATCGGTTCTGCTAAAATTGATATTATACAACATCAATTTTCTAATATTGATGTTATAAGTACTATACAACATCGATTTTGGGAGAACTGATGTTGTTTTTGCACTTTTTATATTTTGTTTATTTATTGTAGAAAATCAAGGAATATGAGTAACTAATTATTAGAAACACCATCAGTTATTTGTTTTCATAATTAGGAATATCATAAGTTTATTTGTTTCCATTATTTCCTTTTTATTAGGATTGTTTTGTAATTAGTTAGTTTCCTTTTTTACTCTTTGATCACTTTTATAAATTGCAATCATTCCCTTTAGTGGAAATATATGAAAATCACACATTCACACATGGTATCAGAGTAGGTTTTCGTTCCTAACCTTCAACCAAGGTTGAAACCTGTTTCTCGTTGTCTATGTTCTTTCGCCATTAAAAAAATATAAACAACCATACTGTTTTAGTCAAAATCATTAGTTGTAGGGCTCCGATCATTAAACTGAGGGCGCCAGTCGAATCAGCACAAAAATTCGAGCAGAACTGAGCCGATCTCATCGTCGGAATCAGCTCCACGCGCCACCACACGCTGCCTTCCTGACCTTTGTTTGCTGCATGGCTCTCCATAAAACACCATCGTCGCCTCCTCTATCTGTCTTGGGGGTCAAATCATTGTTCTGGGTACTTTCATTTGTGGGTGTTTTTTTTCATCTTTGTGTTAATGGCTTCGACACTTTATTCTGCTACGTTCTCTCCTTCTAGCGACTCTAGATGGGATAGTGGTCCTTGGTGCAATCACTGCAACAAGGTTGGTCACAGAAGTGAAAATGTTGGGACATTCATGGCAAACCAGCTAACTGGAAGTGAAAGGGGTCTAATAAAGGTCGAGCTTATCAGGTTCTTGTTAAAGACAAACTTGAAGAACGTACCACCACAGGTGACTCTGGTGACATCACCACCTCTATCCCAGCATGATCAATTTCAGCAGTTCTGACATCACTCTAGCTCTCAACCTAGCACCACTACTAGCCTTGTATCCCAACAAGGTACGATTCTTCATGTCCACAATAGCCTTTGTTGGAAACTTGATTCTAGTACGTTTGATTACATGGCAGGTAATCCAACATTGTTTTGTTCTTATACCCCATGTTGTGAGATCTCACAGGTAAAACTAGCAGATGGAAGTTTCACACAAATTGCTGGGAAAGGATCGAATAAACTCTCCAAGAATATTATGTTGACTTCTGTTATAAGGTACCCACTTAAGCTTGCAATCTTATTTCTATCAGTAAATTGACTTTTGATATCAATTGTCATGTGATGCTCTTCATTCACAAATGTGTTTTTTAGAAATAGGGTTCGAGGAGGACTATTAGTAGTGCTAAAGAAGAATGAGGAATTTACTACTTTGAGGATGTGAAGTCTCAAGCAGACTTTGTGGAGAATGATTATGTCTTTGTTTTTTATTCTAGCACTGCTGTAATGTTGTGGCAGTGTAGGCTTGGCCCCCCTAGTTTACCTTACCTTCAAAAATTGCTACCCAGTCTTTTCATTAATAAAAATATCAGTTCTTTATCTTGTGACATTTGTCCTCTTACAAAGCAGTCCTAAGTCACATGTCCACCTCAAGTCTACACAACATCTTCCCCTTTCTCCCTAATTCATAGTGACATATGGGGTCCTTCCCGTTTCTCCCTAATTATTTAACTATCGTTGAACGCAATTTTCTAAGACAATTTTTGTAAAACCATTGGGGTTAACGTGCTGATTTTACCGCCTTAGAAAACTGTGGCTTTTCGCAAAACCTGAAAGGTTTCTCTTTTCTAACCATAAAACGCACAACACAACCTCTCCAAACCTTCACTTCTCTCTCTCCCTACGCCACTACGCCATGGCCGAGCGCCGCAACCCCCAACCTCTCCCAAAGCCAAACACCAAAGGAAATGACAGTCACCAAAAACTACAACACACCAAGGAAATAGAACGAGGAGTTGAATCGTCATCCACTGTCGAGTTGTAGTGTGGTGAGTTAAAGAGCTTTGACCATCCTCGTACAGAGTCTAATTTAGAAACCCAAGGCGATGGTACTGTAACGACCCACCTCGTCGCTACGATATCACTAACTCTTAATCGTGCAACTTCAATTTTTAATAAAACTTCATTAATTTGATTATGAAAATGATGGTAAATTTTTCGCGATAATACAATTATCATACACATATTATAATTACATATTTAAACACATTATACATATATATTAAATTAGTACATGTCATCCACATGTCAGAACTTCCTTTAGCTTTATGTGTATATACACCTGAAATTACATATCAACAAAAAGCCAAAGACTAACAAAGAGAGAGTTGATTAATAAAACACAACTCTTTCTCCAAAAAGGAATCCAACGTCATCACATCGGCTTGGCGGCTCCAACCAAAAAGAAGATCTCCCTCCAAAGTCACCTACTGCTGCTTATCTGCTCCCACGACCGAAAGTTTGCGATCATCACAGGTACCAACCACACGGTACAACAAATGCAAGGGTGAGTTTATTATATAAAAACCAACAAACATCAGATAGCAGCAATTGGGAAGGAAACAATATTACCCACCACAATCATTAACAAAAATCCATGATTCCAATACACACTCAACAAACCAATCATCCAATGCATTTCACAACTCAAACAATCATGCATAGAATGATACATGCACTTGACTCATCTATCAGCATGCAATGTGGTACCATCACCGAAAATAGCCTCTCACAGGAAAAATGATTCACCGCCTATCAGGGCCACCCTGTCGTGCACTGGTCATTCCCCCACCCGGTGATCAGCCAGCGTTGCAAGGGAATTCCAAACCTGATGACCCCTTAGTACCTGCATTCTCAACCCACTGAAACCCACAGGTACGCAAGTGCCTTCATTCTATTTCCACACATACAAATGAAGTATGAAACATGGGCATCATCAATGCATGACCCGGCTAGGAACAAATCCTTCCTCGCAAGGGTAACCCGCCATGCACCCCCCATGTACATACATAACAAACCAATGTGGGCTCACCGATGCACTGACTGTGGCTAGGAACAAATCCTTCCTCGCAAGGGTAACCAACCAGTCATTGCATCCCATGTGTACATACACAGCCTTCAACCATGGGCACCATCAATGTATGACCTGGCTAGGAACAAATCCTTCCTCGCAAGGGTAACCCGTCATACACCCCCCATGGGTATCCATGTATATCAACACACAATGACATTGTTCACATCAACATTAAATCTCATCAATGTCATTATCAACCTCAACATCATATCATCTCAATATCGTCATCATGCATATCAATATTATCTCATTTCAACATCATCAACCACGTCAACATTATCTCATTTAAACATCATCAACTACATCAATTGCATCTCAATTTCAATATCATCAACGACATCACAAGCAATCACATTTCACATCTATACATAATACATATGCCTGAGATTCACATTCCCTAGCTCTTCAGACAACCCAAAGTTCATACATTCACAATTCATCATATCACAAGACTGATATTTTTAGGAAAATTCTAAATTAAAGAGGAGGACTACAATATATAAAACACATTTTTATGCCCATTTAAAAATTTAATAAAGAATTAAATAAGAAAACATATTATAAAAATTTGGGCAGAGTCTCCTCTGTAATTAAGACTTTTCCCAAAAATCCAATCATCATAATAACAATATCATTAACCCAATAAACATATATCTCATTGGAACATTATTTCATTCAGACATCACCAATCACATAAGCATCACCTCATCTAGATCATCACAAATCATGTAAACATCATCAATCATTTCCATGGTATCTCAATTTCACTGTCATCTACAACATTAGTCATAAATACACTGCATCCCATTAGTTAAAAACATCATTTGTCTTGAAAACAAGCACACACACAGGGACAAACACACATCAATCATAAATACATCACATCCCATTAGTTAAAAACGTAGTTTTTCTTGAAAACCAGCACACAGTAGGGACAGGCAGATATCCTCATAGTTGGACTCCCTGGCCCCCAACTATGGTATCTAAACTATAACTAGATAATAAACTCCCCTTACCTAACTAGGAGTTCTCCTGTTAAAACCTCACAATGTTGTTTTGGAGATCCTTTAATACGCGTGTTTTCATCCAAACGCAGAGCTCTATATACCAAATCGAAGACAATTTAATATAGATTTCCAAGGTAAGATCAATATTAACATTTGGGGTCAAATACCCACTCAAATCTAAAAAGAGGCTAAAATGGTGTTTTGAGAGTCCACATCAAAAGACATCATTTTGAAATTCTGATCACACCAATGTGACCAGGGTTCAACAAGGATCACATAAATGATATTAGTTTCATAAAAAGGAGACTTTTACAACGTCTCATTTTCAAAGGATTATCAAAGGAAGTATAGAAACAGCCACTAACGGTACCCGAATCATAAGAGATATCAAGAGAGGCTTAAACTAGCTAGAAGAAGACAAAAAAAGCTAAGATTACCTCAAGAAAACCAAGAAAGGAGGATTGGGAGCTCTGTTCTCTACCGAAACTTCAGGAAGAGTTTCAAAGATTCCGCTCCGATTAAAGGGTTATTCTCCATGCCGGGGTCTCGTGGCAAGCAATGGCGGCTCGTGGGTGTCTCTGATGGCTACGGGTAGTGGAGGAGGGTGGTGAAGGAACTTGGATCTATTTGGAGGAGGAAGAACCTCCATTTTTGTGGCTTGGAAGCTTAAAAACGCATTCAGCACCACCTCCACCACTCGTTCAAGTAATAAAATGATAAGTAGAATATCGTTCCCACGAGGATTGAGGCACTAAAGTTAATTGTAATTTATGATTCTTAATATTGGAAAAGGAATAATAATGTTGAGAGAATTTGGTTGTGGTTGGTTTTAATTGTATTTAATAAAAGAACACTTAAATCAGTGTAAATTGAATGTTACGCAAGAATTAAGAATAATTATGGTTAAGCACAATCACCTTTGTTCCCTCTTATTTAATTGAATTGATAAATAACTTCATTTAGTAGAATTGTTTAGGTAGTATGTTGTACTGATATAGTTAAACCCTAATTCCTCGGTCATTTAACCCTTCAACCTAATTTAAGAACCCTAATTCCTTAGTAGTTCCCTTTAGATTAAGCTTGAAGCTAGCATAATAATAAATCTGCAATTCTCTATCCCTATCCCTAGGTAATATCGTAACTGTCACTCTACTGCTTTCAGAAACTAAAACCCCAATATTCCTATTGTGGATTATAGCTCTAAGTAATCTAATAGATTGATCAATTCTAATTAGATATAATAAAGGAAGAATAAAGTAGAGTAAAACACTTATAAGAAACTTTATTAACATCAATTCAATAAACACAGAGTTCACATTGGCTCTTGGCTAAACCATAATTACAAAGGAACTAGCCAGACATAATTATGTCTAGCCTAATACACTGTAAAGAAGGAAGAAGAGAAAGAAACTAAGGTATGAAGATCCACAAACCCTTCAATCTTGCCTCCTTCTTGTTCTTCTTGCTCCTTAGCCTTGATTCTTTCCTTCTTTGCTCTTGCCTCTTTTCCTTTGTTCTAAACTGTCTATTAATGCCCTTAATGCGTCCTACTTAAATTCTATTTATACCTAGGTCATAAAACCCTAAAAATCCATCACCTTTATGTTATCTTTAAGCTAATTCAGAAATCCCATGACGTCCGCGCGACTGGCGCGAGCATCCAGTGTTGCTGCCGCGACTAGCGCGAGATTGGCGCAGATAGCGTGAACCTCCAATAATTATGGCGCGATTAGCGTGGTCCTGGCGCGGTTAGCGCGAGATCTCAGATTCAGTTGGCTCTTATTTTTCTTCTTTTCTTGCTTTTCTTGATCCTAAACATCAAAATAGCATAGAATCAATGATAAACATAAAAATAATGAATTTTGTACTTATTCTAGCATTTATTTACTATATTATTCCTATTTTCCTAATAAAATTAACCTAAAACTATATATGCTAACAGCATATCAAATAATTCCCGAATTTAGATATTGCTGTCCCTAGCAATAAAATAAAAATAAAACTTAATTGTAGTGGAAACTATATTCAACAGTCAAGCATATCATCACATATACAACCTTAGAACTACTTTAGTAAATGTAATTGAATTCCATGTGAAAAAAAATCTAAAATACTTTTCAAGTCCATCAATATAGAATCATAACTTGGATACCCCTCACTAAGAGATACAATTCCCTCATCACTCAAGTGTTAAGGGTAGAATATAATCTCTCAATTCCTCCAAAGCTATAATACTACCATGTGCTTGATTATATTCTCAAGTTCCTGAAAAATAAGAACATAGATACATGCATAGTCAATCCAAAGGTCTTTACAAGGTTATAACTTGGCCTGGCTTAAGGTAGGATAATTTAGATAATGGCTAAATTGAGATTGGTTTCTGTTAGAATTAATCAAGTCTACTTAACCACTCTACTACTCTTATTCTGATGCCCCTTCTTTGTTTCTTTGGTTTCCTCCCTTTTTTTTTTAGAGTATATATATCTGACTAAAACAGATATAATAAAATAGAATAGGGGAAATTTAGATTCCCCAGCTGGTATTTCAGAATTGTTATTTCCCAGCTGGGCTATCTACTAGATTTGGTTTTTGCCATATCTGTTATGTTGGCACTTCAACACCAAGCCTAGAATTGTCTTCTTGGGTAACATCTTTCTTCTATTTTCTGGACATCTTCTTCCTATTTTCACATCTAGTAGCCTTGATTCTAATTCTCCTTTCCTCCAATCTCAATTAAGGTAGTCATGGATAACAGGTTTAATGTCAGGTGAATGAAAAGAAAGGTTTTGGCTCAAAATGGCTAACAATGGAAAATCATTAAGGTAAGGTCATTTGGCACTAGTTTAAAAGAAATAACATGCCTTTATCATTTCAACCATGCACATATTATAGAGAAACAAATCAAATTCTAGAGTATTATTCACAGTGAGGTCACTCTGAAAAGAAAATGTACTGTATAGGCTCAATCCTCACAAGTTATGGTATCAAGCTAAGTTCATTTGATTTTCTATCAAATATCTATTCTTTTCACAATGTACTTCAATCACAAAAACTAACATAGTTCTAATCAAGTAATCTGCAATTCTATACTCTACCTGTCTCATACATAATTCCCAAAACAATCATCATTAAATTCACTTGCAATTCAATAATCTGAAAATTATTCACAGCTCTAACATTTTATTCATCTACTTCTAAAAAGAACACCTAATTGATTATCAAATTAATTTCTAAACTTAATCTCTAACATCATCTAAATTATCTAAATTCTGTCAGATATCCTTTGTTTTTCAATTATGAATTTTCAAAATAACGCAAAATATACATTCCCCATCCCAGATTTTAAACATTGTTGTCCCCAACAATCAATTTTCTATTCAAGGGAAAACATATAACTACATTATTAAAAAAATCATCTTTATGCATAACATCCATCCAACAGAATTATTTATTTAAAACTAAATTAATCAAATTCAACCATGTCCAAATTATAAATTATTTAAACTCAAACCAAATTGTTCCAAACACAATGAAAATAAAGTACAGAACCATTAAACATAAAAACATAAAGCAAATAAAATATTGTCCTTGAAACTGCAATGTTACTCCTAATCCTCCATAGTATCATCAGCAGTAGCTGATGGTTGTGAAGGTTCAGGAGAAACTCGTGGTGTTGCTGAATCCTGTGGCTGGTAGGGAGTGAAATCAATGGAGAAGTGTCTGAACAAGTCTTCCATCATCTTGTTCTGATTCTCCAACAATCTGTTTTGAGACCTCAATTCAGACTGGATCTGTAAGTAACTTTGAGAATCTTCATAAATCAGTTCATGATGTGGCCCTCCAGTAGTAGTAGAAGAAGATGCTTGTGGTGGTGGCACTGCTCTAACTTCAGGTTAAGGAATGTCCGCACGAGGACTCCTCTCAGCAATCTCCTTAGGTGATAATTTAGAGGCTCTAATCAACTGCTCTTGTCACTGAGTCTCTACTGCAGCCAGATATGTCTTGTGTGTCATGACGGATGCAATTTTTATATCCATGGGTTCCTCATCAGGAATCTCCAAACCTGCTTTCATACAAAGATTAGAAATCAGTGAAGAATGAGCAAGGAGGGACTTACTGCTACCATCATGTATCATGTGCAATATCCTATCAGACAGGATACTGGCAATATCCAAATTGTCATCGCCTAGCAGCACATATAGAAGGATTGCCCTCTTAACATTCACATCAGTGAGATTAGTAGATGTAATAATGGTGTGATTGTTAAACTGATGCCAAAATTCTGCTTCCCCAGTCAAGTCTTGCTTCTTCAACTTCTCAGGCACATAATCCATTCCAAACTTGGCCTTCCATGCAGTATACAGCCCTGTAATGCCTCTTCTAATCTCATCTGCAAGTTGAGGCATATCATCTCTAAAGATATTTTTACTGCTGATAGGCTGCATCTTGTAGAAATTTTTTCGGAAGGCACAAGATTGAAATGGATAGTATGCAGTGTCTAGAAATTCCTCAATAGTCTCATGATTAAATGGAACCTCTACTCCTCTAACCCAAGTGACTCTGTCCTTGTCTACATTTTCTCTGTTAACGTTGGCCAAGAACTCCTTCAAAATAGCACTGGAACTTGGTTCAGGAAAACTAACCAAAGTCTTCCAATCTCTCCTGTTGATTACAGCCAAAATAAGTGAATCCTCAGGAAGAGATTCCCAGTCTATCATCTTCTCTGGAATGATCTTCTTCGAAGCATACCAGTTCTCGTACCTCTGCTGACATTCCATAGTTCTGAATCTATTCTCATCGAAGTCAGTGGTCCTTGCTCTCTTGCTACCAGATGCAGCACCCTTCCTCTTTTCTTTCTCTACTTGCTTACCCTGAAACTCAGAATATTTTCATACATACATGCAATGAATTCCCAGATTGCTTGCAATCATATCTCAAACATTTCTTTATTTCAGATTAACAACAAAAACTAACATCATATAGAATCATCATGTATAAATTGAACAAGCAATTAACAATTAATCTCCAAATAAATCCTTCACAATAATTCCCAGATTTATTTGGTTTTATATGACTCAATTATGAATTCATAAGGTATACTAGGCATCTTCTTATCATTGCAATTGGAAATAAAATCCTTAACTCTAAAGAAACAAAATCTTAAAATAATTAACGACCATTCCCAGATTTTATTTCCCACTTAGGTTTTGAATTACAATTGTTTTAAGTCTCAGACACAACTCTAATCTACTCATTTAAAAATAAATAGCATTCAATTAATTGACTCAAAAATTCTTTATGCCTAAATGTTTCTCATACTATTCCAATTCATGCATAAATTAGAGTAAATATCAAAGAATTAAGCAATCCCCTAGCCATTTTATTATAAAAATAATAATTCATGAATATGCAGCTGGTGCGGATGGCACCAATCCTCGCGCAAGTCGCGTGGGCTGCAAAATCTGGGTATACCATTCCTTAAATTTTCCAAAAGTGTCACTTTTATTTTTAAGGACATAGATCCAAACTCTTCTAGAGTAATCATCAATTATAGACAGAAAATAAGAACAACCACCATATGTCATGGTCCTTGCTGGACCCCAAAGATCAGAATGAACATATTCAAAAGGTCTTTGTGCATTATGCACACCTACTCCAAAACTAGCTCTTTTAGCTTTTACTAAAATGCAATAATCACAAAAATGTAGTTTTTCTATTTTATCACCATTAAGCAAATTTTGTTTTGCTAGTTCAAGTAAACCTTTTTCACTAACATGTCCTAACCTCATATGCCATAAACTGGTTTTATCATGCTGGTTTTGACTAGCAACAGCAACTTGTGCAATAACAGTAGAACCTTCTGGGATATACAAACCATTCATTTTAATTCCTTTAGCAATCATCACATAATTTTTATATATTTTCATCATGCCATGTTCAATTTGTGTAGTGTATCCTAAAGCACAAACATGCTGATAGAAATCAAATTTCTTTTAATTTCAGGTACAAACCTTACACTTGTCAAGAGTGTTTCTTGATAATTGAACATTTTCAGTCTAACTAAACCCATGCCTTGGACTTTACATGGCTTGTTTCCTAGCAGTACTACTCCACCTTCATTCAAAATCAAAGATTCAAAGTATTCACGCCTTGGGCACACATGGAAGGTACAGCCTGAATCCATAACCCAATTCTTCTCAATCTCAGAATTTGAGACAACCAGAACATCAGCAGTTTCATATTCTGCTTGAGCAATGTCCACATCTCCTAGTTCTTGATATTTCTTTGAATCTTTTCTTCTTCTTTCAGGGCAATCCTTCTTGTAATGTCCCTTCTTGTGACAGTGGAAACATTTAAACTTGCTTTGAGATTGATTTCTGGATTTTGATCTATGCTTAATTGACTTAGAGTTTCTTTTTTCTGATCTGCCTCTCATCACATTCAAACCTTCTGCATTGCTGTCAGTCTTTGATTCATGTTTCCTTTGCATTTCCTTGGTTCAAATTGATGACTGCACTTCTTCAAGAGTAATGGTTTGATCTCTTCCAAACAACATAGCATCCTTAAAATGCTCATAACTGCTTGGAAGTCCATTAAGCAGCATTAAAGCTTTGTCTTCATCCTCCATCTTCACTTCAAGATTCTCAAGATCATCAAGAAGCTTGTTAAATTCATCAATTTGATCTGACAACATTTTTTCCTCTGTCATCTTGAAAGAATAGGGTTGTTGTTTCAAGAAAAGTTGATTTGCCACTGACTTCGTCATGTAAAGAGATTCTAGCTTCAACCAAATTGTTGCAGCTGTTGGTTCTCTTGCTACTTCCATCAAAGCTTTGTCTCCAAGGCACAAGATTATTGTGCTCTTTGCCTTTTCACTTAAATCTTTCTTTTCTTTTTCAGACATTGATGCAGGAAGAGAAGATTCACCTTTCAAAGCATCACCCAATCCTTGGTTTATCAAGACTGCTTGCATCTTGATTCTCCACAAGCCAAAATCATTTGACCCATAGAACTTTTCAATGTCAAACTTGGTTGAACCCATGAGTGATCTTCTTCTCTTTTCCCCACAGAGGGCACCAACTGTTATGGTTCAAGACCTGCAACTAGTTTACAAGAAAAACCAGAAAACAAAGCAGCAGAACAACAACAGCAAGCATGCATAAAGCTAAACCAGTAAAACAGATTTAAAACAAACAAAGATAAGAGGTAGAAGATGAACACAAGCAATTACGTGGTTCAGTTACAAAGGACCAACATCCATGGGAAAATAAGCAAAACTTATCTACTATGGAGCAAGAGTTACAAAGATCTCTGTGTACAATAGAATCTTGCTTGATTCTTCACTGTTTAGATAACAGCCTCAAAGATCACCACCAAGCTTCACTCTATTTCTCTCATACACTCCAATCTTTCTCTTATGTGATTTCTGCCACTACCCTCTCTCTACATTGCAGTGATCTCACTACTACCTCTCTATATATACACAAGAGAACAAGCTATCAAGAAGAAACAACAAAATAGAAAACTGAAAACCAGTTAGTTGTTGGCCACCAACTAACTTAACAGAAAAGTTGTTCATAACTAATTTTGATAGCTAGCAAACTGATATAGAGACACATCTTTACAATACTTGAATGTAGGTTTTACTCATGATATCAATCGAACCAGCTCCGATATGCTTGAGGATAAAGAAAAATGGTTTTTTTCTGTAGTCTATAGTTATCCAAGCTATACTTTTACAACTAATTTGTAAATAAATAAGCTTGAAGAGTTACGTGTTGATGATGTAGAATGAAAATTTGGTTTAGATAATGCTAACGATCTTTTTCCATGTGCTATATTATGTTACATGTTATACTTGTTATGTCTTTTATAAGTCAGTAGTGTGTAACTGCTTGCTGCTATTCTTCAACTAAATATCTCTACCATTTGATACTTTATTATGATCTTTTGAAAGAAGACATATTAAGATGAAGTTGAATTAAAACCACATGTAAATGTGAAAGCATAACTTTCGTCTATCTTGACTTACTTTTAGTTGATATCATAGGTCCTCTCTCAGACACTGGTGCACTCACACAAACACAAACACACACAAATTTACTGGAGAAGAAAACTCTCGTTCTATTGATAATAGTCTGCCAAAGCCACACAGACTCCTTTACATAATATGCTATTTATAAGCAATGGAAATTAAACCTAAACCTAAACAATTCAAATTTTAAATTGAAACAACATCTCTCCCCATATCTTTCTACAATATCTCTCTCCATATCTTATCTTTCCTCATATCTTTTCACCCATATCTTTTCACATATCTCTCCACATAATTCTCTCTTTTATTTTAAATTTAAACTTCGTAAACAATATTTATTTTAAAGTTTATTCCAACAAAATCCCCCCATAAAATTTAAATACTTCTTCCATCTTTCATTCCCAACATCTTCTTAAAATTCTCCAGCAGCAGCGTTGGTAATGGCTTTGTGAATATATCTCCAACTTGTTCTTGGCTTGCCACATAATTCAACTCCACCTTCTTTTCTTTTACTTGATCTCGAATGAAATAAAACCTGACATCAATATGCTTGCTTCTTTCATGATTAACCGGGTTCTTCGCTAACTCGATTGCCGACTTGTTATCAACCCGGATCTTGGTTGCACAAACCTGAACTTGCTCCAGCTTTTCCAACAAATTCCTGTACCAGACTGCATGGCAGACACACCAGGATGCCGCAACCTACTCGGCTTCACATGTTGATAGAGTCACAATTGGTTCCTTCTTTGCAACCAGGCAAAAGCCATGTTTCCCATGAAGAATACATAGCCAGTCGTGCTTTTCTTATCGTCCACGTCTCCACACCAATCACTGTCCGAGTAGCCCTTTAACTTGTAATTTTCCGACTTCGAATAGATAAGTCCTTGTGAGATTGTCCCTTGAATGTACCTTAGAGTTCTTTTAGCCGCTTTCCAATGAGAGTAACTCGGCTCTTCCATAAACCTGCTTATAATTCCAACACTTAAACACAAATCCGGCCTCGTGCATGTTAAGTATCTTAAGCATCCCACCAAGTTTCTATAGTTTCTCGGATCAACACGTTCTCCTCCATCATATTTTGAAAGTTTTGAACCGGGTTCCATAGGTGTTGAAACCGGGTTACAATCTGTCATCTTAAATCTTTTCAGTATTCCCTTCGCATAAGTCTCCTGAGAGACAAAAATTCCAGCTTCGTCCTGTCTGACTTCCAAACCGAGAAAATATCTCATCAAGTCAAGATTAGTCATCTCAAATTCTCTTGACATCTTCTTCTTGAACTCTCATGCCATTTCTTCATTATTCCCCATAAAAATCAGATCGTCAACATATAAAGCTACAAGCAATAAATCATCACCCCTTTTCTTAACATATAGGGCATGCTCATAGGGACACTGTTCAAATCCATCCTCCTTGAAATATGCATTAATGCGGGTATTCCAGGCTCTCGGTGCCTGTTTCAGTCCGTACAAGGCTTTCTTCAATCTTAACACTTTATTTTCTTCTCTGCCCTTCAAGTATCCCGGAGGTTGTTCGAGATACACCTCTTCTTCAAGTACACCATTCAGAAATGCCGACTTAACATCCATTTGGTAAATCGGCCACCCAAACTGAGCTGCTTGCGAGATCAACAATCTGATTGTCTCCATTCTAGCAACAGGTGCGAACACCTCATCATAGTCTATTCCTGCCTTTTGCGCATACCCCTTAGCTACCAGTCGGGCTTTATATCGTTCTATCTCTCCATCAGCATTCATTTTCTTCTTATAAACCCATTTAACTCCAATGGGTTGACTTCCTTTTGGCAACTCGGCCAACTCCCAAGTATCATGCCGTTCAATAGCCTTGATTTCTTCATCCATGGCGCTTTGCCATTTCTCATCTTGGATTGCTTCTTCAAACCTTATTTCTTCAGAATCTGTCAACAAGCAAACAAGATGGGCTTCGCTAGTTGAATCATACAAATCCTGCAAACTCCTCATCCGGGGTTTTCTCATCTCGTCTTCATCAGCTGTCTCGCTCCTTGCTGGGATCCAACTTGGTGATTCACCCTCCTTCTCGTCTTGAATAACCATCTTTACGGGATCTGATTTGATCTCGGATGACACACTCCAATTCCATTCATCATCTTCATTTACTTTCACATCTCGGCTTATCATTACTGTTTTGGTGCCGGGATCTAACATCTTGTATCCCTTTGTCTTCTCTTCATATCCAATGAAAATATACTTCCTGCTCTTGTCTTCTAACTTGGTTCTTTACTGATCAGGGACGTGTGCATAGGCCACACTCCCGAAGACTCTTAAATGGCCCACTGATGGCTTTTGACCCGTCCATAATTCTTGTGGGGTCTTTCCATTCAGTATGGAATGCGAACAACGGTTCTGTACATATACAGCACACAGAATAGCCTCCCCCTAAAACTCCTTAGGCATTCTTTTCGTTTTCAACATTGATCTCACCATGTCAAGGATGGTTTGATTTTTTCTCTCTGCTACTCCATTTTGTTATGGTGAGTATGGTGCAGTTAAGAACCTTCTAATGTCATACTCCTCGCAATACCTTCTAAATGCATTTGATGTGTACTCTCCACCTCGGTCAGAACGTATCAACTTAATCCTCCTTCCAGTCGCATTTTCAATCATTATTTTATAATTGTTGAACACTTCAAATACCTTGGATTTTTCTTCCAGTAAATACACCCAAGTTTTACGACTGAAATCATCTATGAATGTAACAAAATACCTCTTTCCACTGAAGGACCCAGGAGAAATAGGTCCACACACATCGGTATGAATTAGTTCTAGTGGTTGTCGTGCTCGGTATTTTGCCGACCTCTAAAATGGACTCCTAGCATGTTTACTCGGCACACAATCTTCACAGAATCTCTTCTCACAGTTCAATCTTGGCAACCCGTCCACCATATTCTTTTTCATCATCTCGGCCAGTCCTCCATAGTGAAGGTGCCCAAATCGACGATGCCACAAGGATGCTTCATCACTCATCTCGGCTTGCAAACAGCCGACCTCCACACTTCTCAAGATTAGTTTGAACATTCTATTTTTCTCCATCTGTACTTGGGCTATCAGTCATCCTTGTTTCTCCTTCAAGAGAAGAACTTGGTCTGTCATGATAATCGAGTAGCCTTTCTCCATCAGTTGTCCCACACTAAGAATATTACTTTTAAGTTCAGGCATGTAATACACATCTTGAATACGCCCAACTCGTCCATCTTTCTGCAAGAATTTAATCGTACCTCGGCCTTTTACTCCGACCTTTGAAGCGTCTCCAAAAGAAACATGTCCAGCTTCTATTTGTTTTAGATTACTGAACAAATGCTTATACCCACACATATGATTGCTTGCACCAGTGTCTATATACCATTCCATCTCGGATGTCTGGTTGACCTCACCTCCAGCCATCATCAGAACTCCTCCATCTCTTACTTCTTCTGCAACAAAATTTGCAGTTTCATTTGTTCTTCTTTCGCCTCAGCAATCCTTCGCAAAATGACCAACTCGGCCACAGTTGTAACATTTGTCCGAGTTGCAGTCTCTTGAGTAGTGTTTGTACTTTCCACATTTAAAACATTCTACATTTGAATGTCGACCTCTTCCACGACCTCGGCCTCGCCAATTCTGCTGACTTGATTCAGCCTGCTCCTTATTCCATCCTTCTTGACCACGACCTCTACCACCTCGATCATATCCACGTCCACCTCGGCCGCGTCCTCTACCTCAGAAATTCTGAGAATAGAGTGCTTTCTCGTCCTTGACTGAAACTTTTGTCTGGAGTGCTTGCTCCAGTGACTCTTCTTTCTTCTTTTTCTTTCTTTGTTCATGCGCCTCCAAGGAACCAGCAAGTTCGTCAACAGTGAGCGTTGCTAGGTCCTTTGACTCCTCAATCGCACATACAACATTCTCGAAGTCATCAGTGAGAGACCTCAGAATTTTCTCCACCACTCTGGTCTCGGGCAGCATCTCTCCACTTCTCTTTAGTTGATTTACTACGGTCTGGACCCGAGTAATGAAATCGGATACCCTTTCTTCTCCTTTCATTTTCATTCCTTCCAACTCTCCACGGAGAGTTTGAAGTCGAACCTGCCTAACTCGATCAGCTCCCTTGTAGACATTTGCAAGAATGTCCCACGCCTCTTTTGACGTTGTTGCGCCAGTGATCTTCTCAAATCCGGAATCATCAAGAGCCCGGAGCATCATATACAATGCCCCTTTGTCTTTCAACCGTGTCTCTTTCAATGTCTTGTTCTGCGCCGCCGTGTATCCTGTCGTGGATGGTGGTTCTTCAAAACCATCATGGACAACCTCCCAACTATCATTAGCTCCCAATAGAGCTTTCATCTGGATACTCCAGTTCTCATAGTTAGTCTTTGTAAGGCGGGGTAATGGCAGACTACTATTTGGACCACTCTCCATTCTCTCAAGCTCTGATACCAATTTGATATCACAGGTCCTCTTTCACACACTGGTGCACTCACACAAATACAAACACACACACAAATTTACTGGAGAAGAAAACTCTCGTTCTATTGATAATAGTCTGTCAAAGCCACACAGACTCCTTTACATAATATGCTATTTATAAGCAATGGAAATTAAACCTAAACCTAAACAATTCAAATTTTAAATTGAAACAAAATCTCTCCCCATATCTTTCTACAGTATCTTTCTCCATATCTTATCTTTCCTCATATCTTTTCACCCATATCTTTTCACATATCTCTCCACATAATTCTCTCTTTTATTTTAAATTTAAACTTTGTAAACAATATTTATTTTAAAGTTTATTCCAACATTAGTAAGGTGCTATCTCTAGCTTATTACTTGTATATCTATGCTGCAAGTCATGTATAGGCAAGAAACTCACTATTACTTGTATAAACAAGATCCCATACATTCTTTTGCTCCTTCTCACTTCTCAGTTTGTGGAGGAGGAACTCCTTGTACTCAAAATTCATTGTAATTTCTTCTCTTCATCTTAATGAGATTTCTTTTCTTAACCCAGAAAAAATTGGTGCTTTTGTCTAATGGGATGAATGCAACATAAACTACCCAGATTAGATTTGCTAGTTAGCAGTAGTGACTCTAGCATCCTATTATCATTTTCCTCGTGCTAATGCCATATGTTAGGCATGGTGTATCTATTTAGTGATGATATCTTTGTGCATGACAATGATTTAAATTTGGTTTTCTTTTTTAGGTCTCTATTTCCATGATTTTGTTGCCAAGTGCCTAACAAAAGAACCGTGTCTCCGCCCTACTGCTTCTGAGATGTTGAAGGTATGCTTAATATTATTATTTCTTATGAAATTTAGTCACTATGAAGAGACATAAGTTTGTGCGGAGCTATCCTTGTATGTTAAATAGTATAAGGAAAGAAGAACAAGAGAGGCACAATAATGACAGATCTAGTGCAGAGACCATGCTTAATATATTTTATAATTTGCAGCAGAGAAATTTCATGAATGTGGTTGATGCCCCTATTTATATACATCTACCTACTGTCTATATTCCTTTTTCGCTCTAATTAGTTAGCCTTTTAATTATAGCTCACTGACTAATGATATGACTACAAGCCTATCAGTCCTCAAGATCAAGAACAGAAACAGGCCCGTCACATGAAGGAGAAGATGGGAACACTTTGTTCCTGATATAATATTATCTGAACATTTTCTTTTGGTGAATATTAATTAGCTTAATTTACTTACAATGTCCAACAACATACTCATATAAATATAGGAGTTAAACATTCATATTACATGATTAATGTATAGCAAATAACTAACATAAAAAACGACTCATATATGACATGAAAACATGTATATACATAGACAACATAAATATATAATTTAGATTAATTCCTATTTTTAGGTAAAGAATCTGTCTTTTCATCTTTAACTATATTTTCATAAAATTGAAACTAATATGAAAACGATTATTGATATAAGATTATATATATATATATATATATATATATATATATATGACGGTTCATAGAAATTAAATTTTCATTTATATGTGTATAAATATTTATTTTAACAATTTATATGCCAATATGCTTTTGTGTAAATTTACATCATATCACTAATTTTGCAAATATTTGATATCAATATTATAATTTTTTATCTTCATGTTATACAAATATCTTTAATCCATGTGAAGTAAATATTAATATGCATTTATATTAAAAAAAAAAGTATACACTCATTGATATACATATTTACATTTAAATCTGATTTAGAAGTTAACATGTTTCTTTGTAAAGTATTTATCCATATAATGAAAATATCTAGTATATAATGTAAATATTTACTCCGATAATTTAAATATTAATAAGATAATTTTAATTCTTCGTATTTCATTTATTTATTTTGTGGTAGTTTATTGTTAATGGTATACTTACTTTTTTCTAATAAATTAAAATTTAATTTGTTTATATTTATAACTTTTTAATTATATTTAAATAAAGATAAAATCATTTTAGGTTTATATTTTACTTTTAATATATTATAAACAGCAGTTTTGTTTCCAAATAGAAATATTATATTTTTAAATAATTAATTTATAAATAATAAATACCAATAAATTTAAACTATGCAATTTTAGTCTTTGTAATAACCTTTGTCCATATTAAGTCAGCCAATGTTAATTTAATTGCAATAATCAATGTATTAATTATTAATATTCCATTCTATTAATCTTTTGTTCTTATTTTTGCAGGATTTGATTGTCACTTCCTCTAAAGAATCACTTGAACATATCAAGAAGCCATGGGCTCATGAAAATGAACATGTTAAGGAACTTGTAAATGTTAAGATATCATCTTTGTCTCTCTCTCGCACTCCCTCCCACCTAGAGAGAATAGTAGTTTCATATGTCTTACATTTCATTGTTTTCTTCTCAACAAATTAAGCCAACAGTGTTTAATTGGAACAACAGGACAAGGGAGAACTTTTACTAAAGATATGGTTGAAGTTATGGCTTCCATTAATGAGGTAATACATCAATCACTTTGTTCCTTTTAATCTACTAGATTTTAACTGATTATAGCAAAGAATGTACCTTTGTGTATAGCGTTGAACATTTCTATGTTATTTATAATAGGATTGTACAATCAAAGTAAAAGTGATTCTATCTATCTATCCATCCATCTATACATAATTTGATTTTGGAAAAATAACACTTTTTAGGACAATTCTTTAAAAAAATTGTCTTAGAAAGTATAATTCTAATATGATTTTTCAGAAAAACATCTTAGTAAGAATACTTTCTAAGAAGATTTTTTAAAAAAACCGTCTTTAAAATGTTAATTTTTAACATTTTTAAAACAAAAAAAATATTCTAAGATAGTTTCAAAAAGAATCAATGTAGAAATCGAGATTCTAAAACAGTTTAAAAATTATCGTGAAAAGTATTGACTTCTCGTAATCGCGGATTCAAAGATAGTTGAAAATCATCATGAAAAGCCCCAAAGAATTGTCTTTGAAAGTGATTTCTGTAATAGTGTGAGAGTATGAATAAGATTGATCTTGTGATGATATCTCATTAAGCAAATTATTCTCTATGATTGTTTCTTTTAGTCACATTCTTTCAAAGAGCCCCTTAAAAGTTTGATAGAAATCATTTCAAGGTTAATCAAGGTTTCTATCGTCAAGCCACACTCATGGAAATGAATGCAAATTCAGGTATGGCTTTGACAATCTATTAGGTTTTATCATTATACTCAACATGTTATAATTTGTATCTATATGTGTCAATGTTCTATAATTTTCCACCATATATGGTTTATGTACTGGTATTGATAAAATCTCATATCACTTAGGAGTCAAAATCAATGATCATTTATAAATAATTTTTTTCTTTTAACATATTGAGATATCTCTTACTAAGGACAATATTTATGCGGATTTAAGGTCAGAACAGCTTCAACTCAGTTGTGTTTGGTTCCATGACTTTCCACTCTACAACCTTTAAAACGTGGTATTGCTGGACTGTATATAGCTTTAAAACGTGTATTAACTTGAAACAGTCATATAGTATATATTTTCAAAGATCAAATTGAGGATTCAGGCTTTTTTTTTATGTATTTGTTGTCGTGTCACCATCTGGTTGCGACATTGGCTTGCAAAAAGTAATAACGACGTACAGTATTCATGTGGTTCACTTAAATTGAATAAATTAATGTGAGGCTAAGAGAGAGGCAGCAAACATGAGGCTCAAGAATGGCAGCAATACCTAGAGCGAAAGAATGCCACTGATGCCAGTTGCTGCGCGCCCAGAGAGAATGAATGCGAAAGATGCCATACTAAAATATTTATGGAAGAATGTTAAATGTCCACTCAAAATTGATGGATGGAACCATCCAGAAGAATGAGATAAACGAAGAAAAATGAAACAATAGATATAATACATGATATAATCATGGAGACTAATAGATACAAAAATTGATGTTGTATGAATGAATTGTTATATGTATATTATATTTCTTACAAAAAATAAAATAATAATCTTTCTATAACCATTGTATCAAAAAAGTCTTCTGATTATGATTAATTTTGCATGCTTATGCATGTCTAAATTTC
Source organism: Glycine latifolia (assembly GCA_013407115.1). Taxonomy (NCBI): domain Eukaryota; kingdom Viridiplantae; phylum Streptophyta; class Magnoliopsida; order Fabales; family Fabaceae; genus Glycine; species Glycine latifolia. The sequence continues at coordinate 24,995,031 of CM023951.1, forward strand.
CAAGTACCAAACACAGGAGGCCAACATAGGACCTGGATTGCCCTAGTTCAAATTTCACATAGTTCACCATATTAAAGGAAAAGGACTACCAATACTACCGTCACTTAGAAGGCAGTTAATGCAATTGTCCTTTTGTACATAGTTGTTGTAATTGTCCTTGGTAGTCCTTTCATTTGATACCCTGCAAATCATGATCTAATGGTTGAAATTTTCATTATATATTTTATTAATATTGTAAAGATTGAAAAATAAAATTTAGAGTTGAAATAATAATTCAATTCAAGTTTCTAACTCTATCTGACGTAGAGAATCCTCATCCTTGAAATAGTATTTGGCAGCATGATTTTTCCCTTCACTTGAACTACTATAAATTGGCACCAACATTTTTCAATAGTGCCCACAATTTATGAAGCACCGACATGTCCAAAAATAGGGAGAATCGGGTCCGACACGATCCGATACCACGACATGCGCGACACAGTTTGACACGGTGTCGAACATGCGGTCAACACTTTTGACACGTTGACCACTTCCGACACGCGAATTTGACTGTGTTCGACACAACCAAAGGCCATTGCTAGAAAAACATACCTCTTTTTCAGGTATAGCTTCATGCAATTTAATTCTCCACCTTCTTCCATTGTCGTTGCGATTTGGTGGAAAAACATCACCCGTCACGATTTCAGGCCATTGCTGGAAAAACATCGTCGGTCGCCATTGTCGTTCGGTCATCGCCCATCGGGCGCGCGTCGCCCCCTCCCCCATTGCCCATCGCTCATCTCTCTCTCGAGCTTGCGTTTCACTCACTCTCACCATTCACCTTTTCACTCTTAGTCTCTCACCGTTCTGCTTTAGTGCCTTTAATCTCTCACCTTTGTCTTCTTTCCAGCATCTTCTTTCCTGCATCTTTACTTTACTTTTTCTTTCCTGCATCTTCTTTGCCTTTAATCTGTGGTCGTTCTTTCTTGCATCTTTATTAAGCTCATATTGTATTTTTTTTCTTTTTAATCTTCTTTCCTGCATCTTTATTTTATTTTTTTCTTTTTAATCTTCTTTTCTACATCTTATTTTAACGCATTAGTCATCAAAATAAAAATGTTCAAATAATTTTTATTTTAATTCCCTTATTAATTCTGTTTTTTTACTTTCTCTTAATAATAATAATATGAGTTATTTAGTTCTTATCTTTAAAAATTAAAAATTAAAATTGAAATGTAGTATCTTTAAATTTTTTTTGTTACATTAATAAGTATTATTACTTTACTTTAATTTTTTTGTTAAATTATTGAATATTAACTGAAATATACACTATATAAATTAAAAATATTATTTAATATTAAAATGTGTCTCAACGTGTCGAAATCCATAATTTTTTAAGATTGACATGTCGAAAAGTCAAGTCGTATCGTGTCACGTGTCGCGTGTCGATGTCGGTGTTACTTAACCCACAACTTACCACACCACTTCATACAATTTGTCTTTGAACCCAACTCAATATTCTTCTGTTTAAAAAGACTTTTCCTATAACCATGGGTTGCTGCCTTGGGTTTTTGTGATCACACTTTCTATCCTTTTGGTCTTGTTGCTTCTTATGATTTCTGGCATTAAGATTATCAAAAAGGCATGGGAAATCACATAATTGAGAAACCAAAACTACCCCCAGGTCCCAAACCATGGCCTATAGTAGGTAACCTTCCTCAAATGCTTGCAAACAAACATGTGTTTCGGTGGATACACAATCTTATAAAAGAAATGGACACCGAAATCGCATGTATCTGCCTAGGAAATGTCCGCGTAATCCTACTGACATGCCCCATCATTGCACGTGAATTTTTAAGGAAACATGATGCTACTTGTGCATCAAGACCAATAAATGCGTCCACTGATATTGTCACAAGTGGTTATGTGACCACAGCCCTTGTACCCTTTAAAGAACAATTGGAAAACATGAAGAAAATCTTTGTCAATGATTTGTTCTCTCCCATTGGCCATCAATGGCTTCAAGGAAAAAGGAATGAATAAGCTGACAACCTTATGTTTTTGTCTACAACAAATGGAAAAACTCAAAAAAATTACCTACAAAAATTTAGTATAAAAAACATATTTACCTACAACTACATTAAGTAATTACAAACTTCTAATTATATTTTTTAAATGAAACATACTTTTTAATTAAATTAATTAATTAATATTTATAAGTATTATAAAAAAAATAATCGCATTTTGTGTCCATTATTAATGATTTTTATCTTCAATTATTATAAATCACTATTTTTACTTCCTAGTGTTATTTTTTCATTTGATATATATAAACTTCCAAGTACAGTTACATCTTTTAAAGGTTTAAAAAAAATTAACTTAATCTTATTAGAATTGAAATAAAAAAATTGAGAACCTTACAAGCTACTGAATCGGAAATAAATAGGATACCCTGCCACATCTTCAGACGCAATGGTTTTTAAACGTATAAGCAATAAGCATTAATATTGGTAATTAAGCTTCATGAAAGTAAATAATGGATCATTAGTTGAGCAATGCGATTTTCTTTATGACTTGACTTCATTTCCAAAACATTAATAATTGCTGCCACACTTCATTCTGCCAATTTATGCCAACATTAGGAGCATGCCTAACAAAAAAATCAAGTTTCTATACCCATTTTCAAGCTACCCCACTCATTCATTTTGAAAACCTTACAAGGACCTCGAAGTCCTCATTCACAACCTCTACCAGCTCCCGAGTACCTCTTTGTTGAGGAGGCCCGCCGCAAGCGCCGATCCTGGGGCAAGAACCTTACCTTCTACACCGGCTGTGGCTACCACGATGGCTCTGTCGGGGGCGCCACCTTTGATCTTGCCGACGGTTGTAAATCCTTTGAGTCCGGCGGCGACCCCGCCAAGCTCCGCGTCAATCGCGTCCTCAACTCCTCTAGCCACGCCGACTGCGCCTGGGATAACAGCCTCGGCGTCATCGACCTCCTCTATGCCGGCATCAAGAGCAGAATCGTGGCGGCGAGGGACACCGACGACGTCTGAAACAGTGTCACAGCCGGACTCGGACCCACGCATTGTATTGCACCGCGAGAGGGTGCGTTTGGCGGTGGCGACGGGAGCAGTCGACGGCGTCGAAGTTGGAGTCGCTGTCACATCAAAGCAGGTTTTGTTCAACTTCAAGGCACCAACCTCTTCCTCAATTATTCTGTTACAACCCTAGTTCTTGCTTTTCCCCAACCTTCTTCTTCCAATTTATTTTCATTCTCCAGCTCATAGCTTTTCATTTTTTGTATTTTTGTGACAGGAACCAAGCATGTTTCGATGCAATTATCTAGAACACTTTCTGGCTTGACCAAGCTCTTTTTTAATAGAAGGTATTTGCGCTTGCACGTCTTCTACAAAAAAAAAATGATGTTTATGCTGTAATATGTAATTTATATTGTCTAAGGATTTTATTCCCTGATATCATGGT
>CM023951.1:25008495-25074593 GCA_013407115.1 Glycine latifolia
ATTCTAAGACGGTTTTCCAAATAACCGACTTAGAATCTTTTTTTAATGTGTTTTTTAATTTTTATTTTTATTTTTTTCCTAAAACATGAACTCTAAGACGGTTCCGAGGTCATAACCGTCTTAAAATGTTGCCTTCTAAGACGGTTCTTCCAAACAACCGTCTTAGAATGTATTTTTTATGTTTTTTTTTCCTAAAACATGCATTCTAAGACAATTCCTAGTTTATAACCGTCTTAGAAAAGGACTTTCTAAGACGGTTCTACAACCGACGTAGAATGTCTTTGTATACTACAACGGCCAGGTCTATGATGGTTGCGGAACCAATGTAGAATGGGGTTAAGAACCGATGTAGAAAGCGCTTTTTGTAGTAGTGTATATTCATTTGAGTAATGTTTGAATAAAAAATTTGGTTTAATTAGGATTGGCAATTGTATATCTTTTATGTTTGATCCTAGTTTATTTTCTTGTGTTTTTTTTGTAGCTTTGAGGAAGTAAGGACTAAATAAAGGAGATGATCTCAGAGTGATTTTGATACATCAAGGATTATTTGATTAGAAGTCTAGAGCTTTGAAGGTTTTGTGGAGGCAAAAAAATATTTTTTTTGGAGTTTTGCAGCTCCGCGCACCTGTGCAAAAAGTTATGAAGGAATATGTACACATGAGCAATGCTGAAATTTGAAGTGACTGAGAAATGGGCACCCGCACAACAAGATCGTGCACCTATGTAATGACCCCAGCATGAAATTGTTGGGTATGGCTCACAATTTTCCTTAGAAGATAAGCATGAGGGGTGAACCAAGGTAAATACTGTGTGTTATTTTCTTCTTCCCTTTTCTCTCTTTCTACTATTTCAATTGTTGTGTAATTGTTCGGTACCCAACAAAAATTTCTTTTATTTTTTCATTTTGTTTTGTTTTGTTTTGGGCTTAGAGACTCTATTTAACCCATAACTTAAAATAGGAATTTTCCAGTCTAGTTAAGGGTTACAAACGTTGAGTGAAAGAAGGAGAAGAATAAACTTGAGATGTGTGGAGATAGCTTTGGATGCATTTGGATTCTTCATTGTTCCTTCATCAAAAGCTTATCGTCCATGGCTATGAGTAGCTAACTCATCTCTTTCATTGGGGTTTAATATAATTAGTTCTTCTTCCATGTAATTGCTACATTTTTATTCAATAAAACATTGTTATTGTTTCTCTTCTATACCTAATGTGTGTTTTTGCCTTGATCACATGTTTGCATGATCCTAATTATTCATTGTAATTGGGAAATTCCTTTGAGTTACGAATTGGAGAGAACACCCAGTAATTTTTATGCCTAAGGATAGGGTAAAAAGGATTGGTATCAATAAACCATTTTTCTTAATGTAAATTGTTTGATTATGCTAATTCAAGAGATTGAAAGTGTAACAAAGAGATTTAGGTCTTTTCACTTAAGGAATTAAGGTTGATGATAATATAAACTTAATTGAATATGAATGTAATGATTGCATGATTAGAAGTCCAATGAAGTTAAACCCTGATTATTTACTCCATTGATTTAATCTCAATCTTATTTGCATACCAAGTGTTTGTTGAAATTCTTAAACCAAGATTTATTTTCTTAAATTCTTTATTTTTATGCAAATTGTTATTTAGATGTAGTTACTCTTAATTCCAAATATACGAAGTCTAAAATTATACTTTTAATTATCCAATTATGGTATAAGCCCATGTGGAGATGATAATTTCTTAATATTTTGTTACTTATACAATTTGATACTCTTGTTAAAATCCCAAAATTTAAGTTTTTAACTTTATTGATGGACATCTAAAATTACACTCAATTTTCACTTTTACGAATGTTGGTTTAACCATTAACAATAATTATTTTCTCATATGTATAAATTAAAAACAAATATAAAAAAAATTACAACAATTCGTACAACATACTCAAATGGACCTTGGTAGCTTTAATTTACAAGCCCATAGAAATTTCCAAATGCATTTCCTGTAGTACATTTTCTGCACTTAATGCAACAAAATAATGAACATTCAATTCCAATCTTTAACTGTTTCTCCGCATACATTATAAGGGTATACGTGTAAATATCCACTTGTCTTTATCTTTTTATAAATATATAAAATATGGGTGAGATAGTTTTGGAATATATAAAAGGAGATGGGTGGGATAGTTTTGAAAGAAAATCAATTATAAACTAAAAGAAAGTAAGTAGGTGAGGGTAGTTGTGAAAATATCTTCTGGTGTGTAAATGAAAGAAAAAAAACCAATAGATTTTAATTAGCCTTAAATAAAAATACTTAAAGCTTTTTACTTTATTTCAGTTTTTCTTACTGTAATTTCTTATTAGTTTTAAAAACTTTTTTAATTTAGTTAATGTAATTAGTGAGACGTTCAAATAAAAAAATAATTTCAAAAAATATCATCAATATTTCAGTAAAATAATATATAATTCAACATAATCATTTATTATTTCATAATTAATAATTAATATATTTTTAATTAATTATTTTCCTTTACACCGGCTTTGAACATATATATTAAAAGATCAAAATTTTAAAAGTTATTTGTTACAATTTTATTATTATTAAAACCAATAAACTGTGTTTAATTTTATTCAGTGATTCAATTTTTTTTAAGGAGACTCTAACTTTTTATTACTTAGATAACTGAAGAAAGGTGAAAAATAATTAATAAATTATATCTATTAGTAGATAATCTATGTTGTTTGTTCCGTATTATTATAAAGGTAATTTCCTTTTCTGTTTTGGTAATCATTGTTATTGTTATAAAATATCTATTAGTAGATAATCTATGTTATTAGTATGAATTTTTATCATGAATGACTAATCTTCATAGGAATACCTGATTCATCATCTTTAAAGGAATTTTTACCTCCCAATCATGTTTTTTCTATTTAAAGTGTTAAAATTCAAGATCTTACAAGGAGTGTACCACTCGCACCAACTAATTTCCTATTTTACTTTAACTAATCAGGAATATTTTTTATTTTATTTTATTGCAATAAAGAATTATATTTTTTTTATCATGTTCAGAATATAAAAAACAATGCAGGAACAAACTAAGAACTCAAATGGGGGAATACACCCCAAGCATCCGAAAACAGTGTCAGATTTAAAGCAGGTGGACAAAGATCAAGAATCACCAGCTGCTCATTAGATGAGGCAAAAGGTTTGGCCAAGAAATCTACACAGAAGTTACTTTCTTTTGTAGTTGTGTTGATGGAGAAAGACCAGCCCCTATTGTTGAAGTCCCTTATAAAATTGATCAAGCGAGCATGATGATGAAAAGCATTGACTCCAGTAGATATCATTTGAACAACTTGTTGAGAGTCAGTTTCACAAACCTAGAAAAACAGATTCCATGATTCCAAAAGGGGTTTTAATTAGTGTGCAATAGCGGTGTAGTGGTGCAAAGCGGTCTCTACAGTGTCTTCCGTAGCGGAGCAGTTTAGTGTAGCGGCCATAACGGGTTGAATAGAGACCAAATCGAGGGCTGTGTTGATTACATAAAATCTCTCTGAACAGACACATTAGGGCATCTCGGATAGCTATTTTTGGGAATTTAATTTCCAGAAAAGAAATCTATAGATTTAATAATAGTGAAAATGATTAAAAAATAAAGACTTAGATTTAGAGGATAGTGATGGTTGATAATTGATAATTCCTATCCAGGAAGCTTGTATTTGACATTTGTATTTGACATTTGTTGATATTTACTTGTATGTTTTTAAAGGCACCTATGACTTTTTAATTTTTATTGTTAATTATTAATGTTATTAATTTTGAGTATTTTTTTATCACTTTAGAGTAATTTATATGTGCATATCAGTATTGAGTTTGAAGAAATGTTGTGCAGGAGGTTTCCAAAACCCAACTCTGTGTTGTTGCCATTTGATTGATAAGGAATTATATATGACAACGAGGAGTCTTTTAATCTTTTCCTATATTTTTTTTATTAGTTGAAAATAATGAAGATTTTAACAGTTTGAGAATAAGACTAATTTGCCATGGGTAGCTATGGATCCCAAGATAATTATAATTAAATTACTAGGACTCTCAGTGAGATTATCTCGTATTACATGTGATATTTCTTCATCTTTTTACATTACTTAAAGCCCCTTAGCGGGGTCCGTACCTTATTTTACACTTAAGAGGAGGATCGATGTAATAAAAACCCAAAAATTTTGGAGTTTTCTGTAGAGTTAAAACCTCGAAGGATATCAAGTATATTAAGAACAAACCTCAAGAGGATATGTGTAATTTACTCTTATAATTATAAGAAATTACATGTTACTACAACTAAACTGTACCGTTACTGAAGTATAATCTTCACTCCTCACTCAGCATACACCAAGCAAAATATAAATCATCAAGATTAATTTGCACTGACAAACAGATAGAATCTGTAAACTTTTTCCTATGTTTCATTCATATAACCGACAAACAAATACATTGTTAAAGAAAGAAATGTGCACGACCCACTTCCATGAAAAATAAAAATAAATAAATTAAAACTTCAAAGACAAACGATACAAAAAATTACATTATTTTTTTTATAGGAACGAACTATCTTTGACCACCCCTTTGAAAAAGAAAGCAAAATATATACTTTTGTGAGTGCAAGTAGAAATATTATAAAAAAATCCAGTAAAGAAACAAAAAAGGTTTGAATTTTTAAATAAATAAATAAATTGTTAAGAAAGATTGTTTTGACTCTGATTGGGTTGACTATGTACCTCATCCTTTCTTTCCTGGTTCCACACAATGGATGCAAAGCATCTTCCATCAGAGAAGTGTCTCTGACCTTCTCCATTAGATTGAGGAGTGTGCAAAGAAGAATTGTGACCAGTCTGCACTTCATTATTAAAGCTTCTTCTTAGGTCATTTTGGTCCATAAATTCTCCAACTGTAAGGTTTGTTGCTGGTTCAAAATGACTAGACATGTTAAGTCCTGTGGTTTCCACTTGCATGTCTTCGCGGTTGGGATGAGAATTCAGATCGATCTGTCCAGTACTGGACTCACCCACCTCATGTTGACTTCTGTTTAGTCCCACCTCTTTCTCCAACCGACTTGTATCGTCCCTCGGTGCTCCGTTGGTATCCGGCTCGTCTTTCGGGAGAGTTTGGTCTTTTTGGGCAGCATCTGCTTCGCGTTCGGATTGCCGTTTCTTCTTCCTTAGCATGAGGGTTTTGAACCGGCGCTTCACGGTCATGCACACGTTGCACGTACACGTTGGCTTATGTCTCCCCTTTCCACTTGGTGGCTGAATGCACACGATACAAGAGCATCCGGGACGGTGTCTGGGATGTTTGGTGGTGGCTCCAGCTGATGACTCGGCAGTGTCAACGAGATTTTCTCCAAGAACTGCTGCACTGGCAAGGGCATCCAAGCCAGAAGGCTCGTGTTCTTGGATTGACTTGCTGCTTTCTACAATTCGCCGCTTTTTAAAATCTATGAAGCATTAAGCATAGTAGAAAGATTCAGGGATTATTATGTTAACCATCCAAGACAAATAGAATACAACAGCCATAGCCCATCAGCTAGATCAAAGGGAAGGAACAGAGTAACAGCAAAGGAAGAACTCATTTTGGTTTTGGAAATAAAACTGCAGTATAAATAGCAATTGAGACTTCCACCACCAAAGTAGCCACTACAAACATGGTGTGAAAAAATGAAAGACTTCACCCAAAACAGACAAGGTTATAAAAGCCTAGCAACTTATGTGGAAAACCACACATGGAATCTAAGAATAGAATTTGATAAGTATTACCTCGGGTTCCTTATATAAAACAAATAACTAACTCATCAAGGCCAATAAAATATATTTAGTTAATTTTAATTAATAAAGTCATAAATTTAAATTTATTTCAAAAATATAATAATATTAAAATAGTTTAAGTAGTGGTTATATTTAATGAACTAGTCATAATTTGAGATAATTTTTATAACCAATGAATGTGGCTTGTATTGTTAATGGGCTAATGAATGCATCCACTTGCATGGGAAATGAGTGAATATCTCATTAATAGACTTCCCAATAAATTAAGGATATAAAAGGAAATTGGCAATTAATACATCTGAAAATGTACTCTTTGAATTTTAAGTAAAGGGCCACCAGAGGTAGGATTATATTAATGCTAACATCATTCAACACATCCAGATGATGTTATGAATGCAGAACTTGCACAGACACGTCATACATTTTTAAAATTCAACCAAATATACAGCAACATCAACCTCAGCCATATCTCAAACATGACAGACAGAGTTTATACAAAACACGGATATCAAGATCACACCTTTGTTGGTTTTCAAAAGATTTTCTAATTCCCTTGAACTTAACTCCTCCGGCGCAGAGCATGAACACCTGAAAAAAGAATGCCGACAATAAGAATTGTAAATTATTTTATCACTATCTCATAAAGAAGTGGTCTTAAAATAACATTGGAGCACCTGCTTGAATCCCAAACATTTTCAGAACATGTCCACTTGGGAGGAAGAAGGGCGTCAACGGGCAGCTTTCGCCATTTAGAGCAATCATCACACTGAGCCCATTGTTCCTTTCCCCTGGATAACAAGTTGAAAATTTGCTAACATCAATATGACAAGTCCAAATGCTCTTGTGGAGAATAACTAAGATCTAATGCCTGATTATGATATAAAATTCTTGCATCAGCAGACATGAATCCAGGAAAAGCTTAATTACTATTTTGGTTCTCTAATTTATTTTTGAAGTTCAATCAGGTTATCTACTTTTTAATTCTGGTTCAATTTGGTCCCATTTTTCTTCCATCTATTCCAAAATAAAAAATATCACATTTGGTTTTAAATAGGACCATATTGAACCCATTTTATAAAATAAGAGACCTAATTGAAACTTCTAAAAATAAAAGGACCTAATAGAAACACTTTTAAAAATTTGAGGACGTAATTGAACCTTTTAATAATAAAATAATTAAATTGAACTTTAAAAATAAATTAGAGGATCAAAATAGCAATTAAGCCATCCAGGAAAATACCAAACAATTATCAGCTGGATGAACAAATTCACAGGATAGACTAACTCCAAGTGATAAACAAATAGTAACCAGTTAAGACATCCTACTGTACGAAATACAATGCCAAATAAGCAAAAAAAATGGATTCTTACCCAGATGAACAGGCACTGAATATAGTTCTCTTTCCAAAAACAGGGGGTTCCTAAATGAAATGAAGCATATACATGACATAGATTAGCCAGGGCAAAGAAAGTTGAACAATATTCTCCAAACTACATCGGTCCAATTAACCTCATAATAGCTTACCTACCAAATATAAATATAGACTGAATTGATACAGTTTCACTTACATCATATTCTTCGAATACTTGGTCCTCAATTGTGACAATGCTTGGCTTGACACTAGGAGGAGGACGAAGCAAATCTTGTGCTTCTTCCCATGTAAGTTTCAACTCCATGGCATCTTCATTATCAATTAGCAACCTCTTACTTTTAGGCCCAATATTGCGAGTCCTCTTCTTCTCTAAAACCAAAATTTGTTGTTGTGGTGAACTGCTGTTTGTCATCTCATTATTTTCAGTTTTAAGCAATCCAGCAGTTCCAGTACCCAAATGCAGATGTTCTGTATGTCCATTTAAGTGAGTTTCAACATTCCCTGTCAATGAATGGAGAAGATTGGCATGATTACTTCTTGATGGCAGATTCTCAGTACCAGAAGAGATGGTTCCCTTTGCTGAATTAGATTGTGCAGATGTGGAGGCATCCTGTTTAAACAATAGCCATTTATCATATTCACCAACAGAAATAATAATAATAATAATGTATTATTCAAAGAAGAGGCCACACATAGTAAAATGGAAATTGTATCACAACCTGTGTACCCGTAGAATTTGATGCCTTTCTGAAACCCATAACTAGTTTGCCTCCAGGATCTATCCGACTAAATGTTACTGCATAAAAGCATCATATAAAAGAATAGTAGTTTCAGATTTGCAAGACATGTTAGCCTCAAAAATATCTGAAGTTCGACCCTACATAGTAACCAATAAATTATGTCAAGACATCAATTCTACAAGGCATGAATTCTTCTATTTGTCTTGAAAAGATCATTGGAATAATGTTTGTAACACACAACCAGCCTAGCCTCATCTAAGGGTCATATGTAACTATGATTACAAATTAAAAAAAAAAAAAAAAAGCTACAATATTTTTTTTTGGGGAAATTGAAAATATAAAATGATATATTACTACAAAAACACACATTTCATATAAAATTTGACATAAATAAAAATTCAAGTTCAAAATTGCAATGCAATAGGTATGTGCAAGGTTTTTTCTCTAACTTGATTCATACCAGTATCACCAGCACATAATTGCATGGCCTGTATGCAAGGGGTCACACCCTCCAATACATACATCCTGCTGTTGTTATTAGGCCAAAATCTGAACTGAAATGTCCACTCATTCCCCTTCACATCTTGCATTCTCAAAGGAACACCTTCAGATTGTGAAATAGGAGGAAAATATGCCTGCAATTCACATGCCAGTTTGTATGATGTTCAGCAATTACATGAAGAGATTGTATTACAAATTCAAAGAAAATCAAACTCCATAAAATACCTCAGCACAGGCTTTTGGGAGAACAAGACGGCCAATTCGACCTGCATCACTGGCACTCAACACCTTCTCAAATAATGGCACTACAGTGGATTTCAAACTGTTATCATACATTAAGGGAAACTACTGATAAACCAACTTTATACAATCAGAGTCAATTATATATGTTCAAGACAACCCAAAAAAAATATAAAGGATACTCTCCAGCCAATAGCTCCAGCTCTTGATCAGTAATCCTCGGCCAATATCGGGGAAGTAACTGATTCTTGCCCCTGCCATCTGCAGGTGGCCGAGCAACACGTGATTGAGAAATTGCACCTTTATCGGTCTCCACATTCATGGTAAGCCCACTCTTCAATGGTTTAGGAAATATAGGGTGTGATCTTTGAAAGGGAGATGTTTTTCCCTCGGGCCTTCCTTCTACAGCCTCTCCAGCAGAAGGTGGGACAGAGTTGTTCCCTGATGCATTTCCCAGATACATACTCAAAGATGGCTGTGCATTTGATTCATGCATGTTTTTAATCTCCCATGTTGGCCTATTATTTGCTAACGTAGCAAATGTCAATGACTGAATGGATGGTTTTATCACATTTGAAAATCCAATGTCCCCTTCCCTGAATGAACACTTGGCTTCTTGGTTGTTGTGCCCACGATGTGCAATTATGCCATCACTTTGAGCATGATTCCAGCGGCTGGATTCACTAGCTTCAATAATTTTGCAGAATTGCATAAGTTTTCCTTCATCAACACCACCCACAAGCAGTCTGCCATCAAAATGAGCAGAATGCCAATCACTCGCATTATTTTTTATTGACGAAACTGACACATTTGGATTTTCGGTATTCCTCATCTGCAGAAAAACACCAAAGGAACCTGTGAAACCTTGTCAGAGAATTAAAAAAACTACACTTAAGTCAACCATCTTCTAAATTCTAGCCAACTACATGTGTCAAATAACTGCACTAATAGAATACCAAGGCACAGTATCACTAAAAAGAACCAACAAGCAAGCAGCAACAATGTGCTGAACAAAATTAGAAAAATATTCTATACCCAAAGATTGAGGTCTTTCTAATGATCATTTTCATATAGGAATCTTTCATATCAGAAGCATATGCATGCACTCCATACAGATGATGAGCCAAAAGTACGGCATCAGACATATGGATACTTGTACAATAAAAGAGAAAGCTCCATTACTCAATCATTTCTGAAGTAATGCCACTGCTTGAGGATTGATATCCATCCCATACATTTAAAAGCCACGTAAAAACATAATACAAAAAACCAAAAAGCTACACATTTAAGTAGCAGGCAACCATTTTAATTACATATTCTAAGAGACAATAGTATATCACTAATATTGGACCATGGACATTATCATCTCTGCGTCTTCTATAACAAACAGCCACAACTCACAAAAAACTAATACTAGATACCAATATTGCATTCGATGATGTATTGAAAATTTAGACAATGATGATTAAAAGTGAGATTCCAGAAACAAGATTTAGCAACAAATTTAGACAATAAAAAACCTATTCTATTAAACAGATAATAACCATAAATTATTACTAAGGTGAAACCAAAATTTATGCTGGAAAATATCCAGATTAAACTTACCATACTAAGTTGGGTAGTATTTACACAGCTGACACAACCTATGCCACCAAAGTCAAGATACCCGAACAAAGATCTAGATACTATGCATCCACTGTGGATAGGCTGCAAAACCAAATCAAATAATTGACTTCGATGACCAAAGGAGAGAAAGAGAATACCTAAAATAGAATTTATATAAAAATAAATTATCACTTTACCTTGTTGCAAAAGTTACACTCCCTCCAACCAGTTTGTTGGCGGTGGAATTTATTACAGAAAACTGAATTCTCGTAGGCAGATCTAAGGCATGTGGAATGACATGACACGTTAAGGATTTCCAGGTGGTAAATATAAAGAATCAATAAATGAATTATTACTAATCAAAATGCACGGCAACTGGCAAGGTTGCCAAAGGTATAACAGAGGGAATAAGTGAGCAGAGAGAAAAAAATATTACATCACCTAGAGAAAACTTAAAATAATAAAACTAAACCTAAGATTGATTTAAGTTGGGGAAATTTTTATAGGAAAAATATCTTTAGTTAAAAGTGGAAGGTGCACTTTGCAGAGTAAAGTATGGAGTTGATCAATAAAGACACATATAAGTGTAAGAAACATTTACTAAAACATACACTAAATAGAGTCAGTTAGATATATATACATAAGTATGAGTACATCACATGAACTAAAAAATCCTCATCATGAGGGATAAAATAAATGTTTTTTTATCGTAAACAATAACACCTATGACAAGGATTACCAACTTAAAGAGTTATGCTAGAATCCTGGTTTTAAAAATGGTCTGTGGCCACGATTTGGACGCAATGTCAACGTTTTGGGGTTCACCGCAACCATATTGTGGCTGCATCAGCCACATTTACTTGCAATTTCCCGCAATGTCAAGGATTGCAACAAAACCGCAACCACAACCACAATTTAAAACCTAGGCTAGAATAGTAGAACTATAATAAAATATTGAGAATGAATCAATCAAGCCTTTATTGCAATTACATTAAGGAGAAAAACAAGATATTTGCCACATTAGCATATCTAAATTATGATATTATGCCACTTACAACTGGTCAAGGACGTCACCCTTCCACTCCTCCATAAATCTAGCATCACATAAATAGGCCAAAACATTGGTTAACAAAATTATATTATGAAATAAAAATTAAAAATATATATATAATTTATTTTTACTATAACAATTAAGAATTCTCATTTCACAATCCTTGTGACCAGAACACCCTTGCCAAGTCATTCTCTGGAAATATTTCCCAATCTAGCTACATTGATCCTCGCCCTCAATCAACAACAATTTCATATTGTCATAGAATTAGTAAATAGTTTACGTACTTTAAATATAAATATTATTATCCTCTGAATTGGGCACTTAATGCTATTCTTATTCACGCCAATGCCACTTGTTCCTTAATATTACACACACACACACTTAAAACCAGAAACTCCCGGGAAGGGAAAATAAAAATAAGACCAAACCTTAAAATTACAATTGGAACCCCCCACGAGATTAATTACATCAAAATCAAAACCCAAAAAGATCTCTGATTTTGAAAACAGAATCAATATGAACGTGTCCCAAAATCATAATCCCCAAAACTACCCTTTGCAACATCCAATCCCCCCAAAACTAACGAATCAATGAAATTCAAAGCAAAAGGACTCAAATTTACCCGCACTTGCAGCATAGTTGAGCGAATCCACCAGATCGCAGAGGCCACCCCTTTCTCCATTCGTGAGTGCACGAACCATTCACAACGCAAATGTCGGAACCCATTAATCCAAATTGCAAAATTTCACTGCCAAATACACACAATCCAAAACCCAAATCAAAATCAAAAACCCTAAACCAAAAACCACAACAAAAAAAAAATTAGACCCATCACAGACAAAATTACCCAGAGTCCATACATACCCATGCACAAAGTTTCAAGATTCACAAAGGGAAAAAACCAAAGGGTAGCAAAAAAACAAAATCCCAGAACCAAAAAACCAACCTTTATCTCACCCCAAATGAAAAACAACAAATGGGTCGTTCGCATGAACGAAAGAACCCAACTTTGCAGTGCTAGCTATCAAATCTATCACCTCAAATCTCAAGAACCACACACATCATCTATTACATTAGCACTTAGCTGAAGAAGAACAGAGGCAAAGCAACGAAGAAAAACAGAGAGAAATCACTCAAATCAGCGTAAGGCAATGGAAATTTGACCTGAGGTTTTAGAGAGAGAAAACGAGGCGTGTGTGTCTGTAGAGAGAGAAAGTGATGAGAGAGAAAGAGAGAGAGGAAAGAGAGTGTGTGTGCATGCAAAGCAACATATGCATAAAATGCATGCACGACACTTGAAGACATATAACACACACACAAACACACCACCGCTAAAACCTTAACGCACCCAAGTTGTTCATTTTTCTCTTTCGTTTTTTTTTTACTATGTTTTCACTTCGAGGACCTTGATACCCTCACCCAAGGATTTCGGGGGTGTCTCTTTGTGACTGGATTTGAACTACGCTTGTCTCACCCTGCGTTATATCTGTGTTAGGTGAAACATGTCTCCGTGCTTGCACATGTACATGAGTCAACATTTTTAAAAATTAGAATAAAAGGCAAAAAATAAAAAAAAGTTATATTAGCATTATTAACTACCAAAAGCTTGGATCAATTGCCATAAAACTTAATTAAAAATTCCAGGTTAGAGTCTTGAATTTGTAGATGCTTAAAATATTTTCAGAAAGAATTTTATTGTTTATAATTACTATATTTAATTTAAGCGGAATTGTCTCTAATAAAAAATATATCTAAAAATAAAAATATTAGCATTATTAAATTTATTATTTTTAATTATGGGTTGTTCAGGTAATGGACTCGAAAATATTAAAAAATTGGAATTATTAATGATGGGCAATGAAACTAAAAGGTTTTAGTTGTGAAATCCACGTGAAAGTTAATGTTGTTCCTTCTTTCCTCTGTCCTACTATTATCTGCTAATTGTTGTGGGAAGTTTAATTTTACTCGTTAACGTAATGTAAACTTTTTTTTTTTTTGCGGTTACACGTAATGTAATGTTACTACGTTGATACGCAGATTCATGAATCTTGAGTTTAGTTTGAATTAAATTTATCGAAATTTATAGTCATGATCTAATTAATGATTAGGCTTATTTGATATTTAACCCACTGGGTCCCAAATAGTGATATGTAAGATTTAATATCTTTATATATAAGAAGTATGCATGAGACTTATTAAGGATTAATAATTAATTAATTAGTATGGACTAAATTATAAATAAACCATGGATTTAACTGAAATAATTTCTAAAATTAATCAATATTTGATAAAAGTAATGATTATAAAGAAATCGATATTTATTAACATGAAATAAACTATTCTTCATGACATTAGAGAGTATTTTCTTAATTTTAGTCATTATCATAAAAAATATAGAGAATAAAAAGAAGAGTCTAAAGAAATAAATCTTATTTTTCTCATATTTCAATGAATTAAAGCATAAAAAAATGTCAAAATAAAAAAATACACATTAATTATTATTATTTATAAAAATCATATATTTCAATATTTTATTTTAATTTTTTATTATTATGATGCTTAGAAAAACTATTAAAATTTACATGGTAGACTTATGATAATTTACACAAAATTTTATATTCAAATCTTATTATCACTATAGTACAAGAATATTTATTTAAGAATGAGGATCGGAAGCTTCATTCTCTACTTATGAGAATTCCGAATGAGAGGTTATTAAATAAATTAAAACCATGAACCGTACCCCTAAACTTAGATCACTGTATTTCTATGGATTCAAACCACAAATCTATTTTATGTAATTTTTATATTTATTTACTGATTGGACGTGAAAATACTATGTGCAATTGTGCATTTTTAAATATTGCTACCTCAAAACACATTCTTTTCCATGACTTCAACTTTATTCATAAATTCGGTTTAACATAGTCATGTTTGTGGTAAGGTAAATTCTTGTTTTCTTATAATTTTCATATAATGTTATTTTTTTAAAAAAAATTATTATAAATTTATTATGTAACAATTTGAATTGCAATTTATTTAACCTAAATTTTCATTATTTTTATGTCATTTCTCTTATGTTTGAATTACCGTTTCAACTCTTAAAATTACTTCCTATGCAAAAATAAGAAAGAGTACTATGCTTCTTTCAACTTTTTAATTTTTATAGAAATTATTAATCAGTATTGGAATATATACTAATGACTTTTCTTACAGTTTACCAAACCAAATAAAAAAGTGTCGATTAAAGATTAAATTATACACTGGTATTTTACTTTTCTTAATTACTTCCTAGATTTTTTTTTCCCCTTATTCCTCTGGGTAAAGCTTAATAGTTAATGAGAACTAAATTCCAGTATAATCAAATATTTTCAATGAATTAAAGTCTTAAGTTCAATTTTTTTATTAGTGACTGATATATATATATATATATATATATATATATATATATATATATATATTAAAATGTCATTTATAAGTACCTATAATTATAAAATGAAAATTTAACTATTATAAAAATTATTTACTTCCATTTTTATCTTTATATTTGGGAATAAAATACTTATTTTTTTTTGTGTTATTTTTAAAATTTGAGATAATATTAATTATTATCAATTTTTGTAAGATAAAATATGTTTTTAGTTTTATAAATATGACTAAATTTGATTTAGTCCTCTAAGAAAATTGTTGTTAGTCTTGGTGCGCTTATAAATGTTATTGTTTCACTTTTATATTTTTTATCTATTGAGCACTTGGATCAACTAATACGAAATTATTTAAACTTAATTAATGATCTAAAATTGAAAGAAAACATTATATATATATATATATATATATATTATCTACAAATTAAAAGAAAAATGCTATATAAAAAACTTTCTATCACCACTTACTAATGAAGTAGCATACAATGGCCTTTTAGGTCTTGATTGAATAAATATTTGCATAAGTGCTTAGAGAAGAAAAGAAAAAAAAGAAAATGAATCAAATTAAATTTCTCTCAAAAGTTAAAATTAACTTATCCAACCCCTTCAAATATTATGGAAACTATCTTTCTAGTTTCTTTGAAGTGGATGTGCATAAGGTGGTTTTAATTTGTGAAAGAAGTTTAATTTATTTGACATTCCTAACTTTTTTATATAAATATATATCAAGAATTTTATCTAAGTAGTCTTCAACATTACATACATATGTTACTTTTTTTTTTTAGAGAATTGCATACATGTTACTTGATAATAGTTACTAGCGTGACATGATTAGATACATGCCATGTCACTACCAACTTATTAGTGACAATAATCATTTTCTTAAATTTTAAAATATTGCAGATTTATAAATTATATCCGTATTTCACTTAATTTTTAATACTCATCATGAAGGAGAAAAAATATACTGTTTTTTAAAATAGAAATTATAAAAAAATAATATAAATAAAAATATTAATTCTAACTCTTTTGTGTATAGTATTGTAAAATAGTTAAATAAGAAAGAACAGAAGCAAACAAAATCCTAATTTTTCTTTTGATCTTTTGGTAAATTGAAAATCGATCGGTTGTGGAATGTGGAACACTTTATAATGCACGTAGATTGCCATTGACTAACCAAACCCATTACATTTTTTTTCTGACGAGAAACCCATTAATTAATTAAACGATAATAATCGCACTCATAATATATATATATATATATATATATATATATATATATATATATATTGTATATTTTTTCGTCATTTGCGTATACTCTTCTCAACATAATGGAACCAAATTCATAGAGAACTTTTGGGTCGGCAATTAATAATAGAAATTTATGTTGACTTTATCATATGATAGATATAGTTAAAATACATCAGCATCTACGCAATTATGCATGTATGATAGTATATCCCTCGTGTATGCATGAGACGGGGTAGTATTATTAGTTTTAATTTGAGCTTGAACAATTCTCGCGGGGCATGGTTCTATCATGGTTGGGCATATTAAACATTCATTAATGAGATCATATTATAGCAGCATTTTTTTTATCTAAAAATATGTTTGGTTGGGGCATGAAAGGTTGCATTAAGAAATCTAGAAGTGGGGTTTGTGTAATGTTAGTGGTAATTTGTAACATGGACAGCAATATATGTTAAACTTAACTATATTATTTCTTTGTGGTTGTGGACAAATATTTTAGTTGCGATTATCCTTCGAACATGCTCTTATGCTCTAAACTCAACAAGAACAACCACCCCCAACTGTCCAATATTTTTTTTTCTTGTGTTTCACGTAAAACATATATAGAAGATGATCAAATGATATCATTATAACTTAAAAATAATTATTCAATAAGTTTATATAAAATAAAATTTTTATCAATTCAATCGATAAATTATATCTACATATTATTAAGATTGACTATTCAAATTTTGTTAAAATTAAATAACAATAAAAAAATAATCAAATAATTCATATTTTTATATATTTTTCAAAAAATTATTATGAAAGGTATATCCGACAAGCATACAAACTCGTCCCAGTGTTTGGTGTCTGACCTCTAAGAGCAACTCCAATGGAGAGTTCTTATCAGATTCCTTCATTTGAAGAAACTGTTTTGTAAAGGAACTGTGCACTGTATACTGCCTTGACGAAATGGAAGAAGAAACCTATCCTATATAAGAAATTCATTCTTAACAATAAAATATTATTATTCAACATCAACCACTCATTCTTAGCAATAAAATATTATTATCCAGCATTTTCTTTCAATGTTATGTAATTTTATTATTTTTAATTGATATTTAATATTTTCTTCAATTATTCATATTTATTATTTGTATTTATAAAAACTGAAAAAATAATAAATTTTAATCAAAAAATATAAATGTGTGGATTTTTTGGAGTTTCTTATAATTTCTTGCATTAGAGCAAAATTTTATGAGTTTCTTATAAGTAACATACACTTTGAGAACTACAAAAAGTACGACGGGAATCACAAGAAATTGATTAAGAAATCCATAGAAGGACTTCTCATTGGAATTGCTCTAATATACTTCCATCAAGCAGGCATGTAAATCATTCAGAAACTTGTGCTCCATGTAATGATAGTTGGATCCCACCCAAGGACAACTAAATAACTAATTTTTCCATTATAAGAGTTCATAACTGGTATGTAGACTAACCAATTTGCATTCTTCTTTACACTCCTAAAATGTGTTATGACTTGAGTATCGAAGTGTCTGTAAGTATCCAACACTACCATGAGAATCACACAAAACCACCGTACTCTACCCTTGTGAGTAATTTGAACCTTCGATACTTAATCAAAATCTTCGTGAAGTGAATCTCTATATCTTAAATCAAATATTTATATTATGTTAATTTTAATTTATATGAGTAAGTTAATAAATAATTTTATATTAATATAAAATTTTTGTATAATTGTAAACCATATTACTAATTGATCACATTTATCTTGTACAATATAAACTATTCTTTTTTCTTTTCTTAACAAAACCACTTATTTAATAGTATTAAATTAAGCTTTATTAATTGTACTTTTATCATCTATTAGGGATAGTTTTTTTTTTTCAAAGACCACATATATCTTTTAAACAATTAGTTTAGAGAATAATTTTGTTTGTGATGTATGTGTATAGCTAGTTAAAGAGAATTTTGTGCATTGATAGAATCCTTGTTATAAATTGTTTTTTTATATATAAACCCAACAAGATCTTACAACTAGTGCGTCAATCATATAAATTCTAGAAATAGTGAATGATTTTGTTTCCTCAAACATTAGATATAATTTTTTATATTTTAATTATTACAATTAAAGTTCTTACGTTAGTTTACATTTATTTAAAATTATTTAATTTTTATAAAAAAAATTCAATTAAATTTGTTAAATGTTTTAAAGTCATTTTCAATCTAAAACCTCTTGTTTTTACCAAAAATTTAAAAAATCAAATTTTTTAATCTTCAAAACCTTCACCTCATAAATTATAAAATCATTCAAAATTTACATGAAATCTTCAAGTTCTGCACCTTTTAAATAATTTCTATTCTAAATCTATAATTATTTAAAGAGGAAACATTGAGAGTTTTATGTAAAAGAGAATGGTAGAAGAATTTGATTGTATAGCAATTAAAAAATTGAGAGACGTAATTCAAATAAAAATTATTAATAGACGAAAATTAGAAATTAGTCTTAATAGAAAAAAAATACAATTAAGATAGTGTATAGCCATTTTTATTATATTTTCTTTTTAAGAACAACCATATTTGTATTTTTTTACGGTAATTCTATTTGTTTCGTCTTGGTCAACAACGGTCCTTTACTAGGCTAATCATATTTCCCAACTACATTTGTCCAATTGTACACCAGTGTGGACCACTTCACTAAAATATTATTTTGTTCTCACCGGCCTGAATGAAATGAACAAGATAACTCCATTTCATAAAGAGATTGTGACAAAAGAAAAAAAAAATAACAGATGTGGCTATAACTAATAATTAGATGCCCATTTGACAATCACATAAAATTCTAATGTGAAATTTATAATCAAAATTAGTTTAATCTTAACAAATTAGATAAATTTATTATTAATTAAATTAATATTTTTTCTTTTTTAGGTGAAAATTAATATTTTTTTAAATCTAAACAAATTCGATAATTTGAATTATATATATAGTATTTATTTATGTATAGAATGAGTAATCGTTACGAAAAGGAACAGCCAAAACAAAAACATTATCCATAGACGCAACGCCGCCGGGTTCCCATTCCTATGAATACTATTCCTATCCAATTATCCTTCGGCTAACGGTTCACACTTCACCCAATGGTGGTTTCCACGCTATTTTTATTTATTTATTTATTCTTGGAATGGGATGAAAGTATGTATTCTCTCGGTTTATATATATATATATATGAACAAGTGGTTTCAAAGTTCAAATTCAAATACTGGAGCATATGATTACAAAATAAATAGTGGTGCATACTTGTATTACATATTCAGTGAAATAATTTTGATGTTTAGATTGATTTTTTGTTAAATTCGGTGTACATCTCTGTGGAAAATAAAGATTATTCTCTCCGTTGATATTATAAGATTCACATTTAAAATGATATTTTTTTATGAGATTTAATTTATAACATTTCTTGTACTAGTTATTTTATATTAAAAATATCCATTATTAAAAATAAAATAAAAAAATTGACAAATCAATAGAAAAAATTAATGATAAGAATAATTTTTAAAAAATTATAAATTGAAGTAAATTTATTATTAACAACTAAATTAATCAGTTTCTTTAATTTTAATGAATTATGTAATTAAAATTAACTAAAAATGAAGGGAGTAATTTTTTTAATTTATGAAGAATTAATTCATTTCTTTCAATAAATATTTTTTAATATTGCTAAGGTGGATTTTAATTTATAGAATTGTTTTGGTATGTAATAAAGTTAGATACTTGAATGTCGCGTCCAAGACTGGAACTCAGCACTATTAAATATTAATTAATGGGGTTTGGGTGTTAAGAACTTGGAGTGGTTCAATGTTGCTCTTCTTGTTAAATGGAAATGGGACCTTTTTAATGACATTGAGGAGGGCTTGTGGAGTGAGATTTTAATTTCTAAATATGAGAGTTTGTTAATTTTTATAATAATGATTACTTGACAATGTGATTTTTTATTGATAATATATGTTTATTAAATTCTTTAAAATTTTTAAGGTATAAATAAAAATATTTCAAATAAATCATACTTTTATGTTTCACAATTTATTTAATAATTTAAATTTATCATAAATAAAAATAATATCTCAAATTAAATATTAAATTTAATATATTTTTTTAATAATCAATTCGTGTTAATAATTACTACGTGAATTGTTTATATTTTTAATAATTTTTTTTACCATATGCTTTTTTATAAAAAAAAAAATCATTGTAAAATAATGAAAAACATAATCTCATCAATGATAAAATAAAATAATATATATATATATATATATATATATATATCATAAAGTATAAGAAAATACACATTTTATAGGTTTATAACTTATAAGCATAATCACGAGATAATACTATGATTCGTGGTTTTTATGCCTATTTAAAATATAAATATCATTCCCTTTGTCTCCTAAGCTTTTTGTCATTCTCTTAATTGGGAATTCCAGATTAGAATAGCGATTTGATTTTAATAGTTTTAATAGGGTTAGGCACGAATCCGGATCAAACAGGTAAATAACTAAAATGCGAATGATTCAACTAAAAAATGGAGTCAGTTCAATAACCCCCAAAAGAATTTGGGGTCAGGTTAGATTTAAATATGCAGAATTTGAAAGCATGGATATCGAGTCTTATAAATTAACTAAATATGAGCTGAATTAAACACGTACGTATATCTCTTATTTCTTTAAGAGAAAAAAGTTATATATTAAGAATCTAATTTATATCATCATCAAATCACAACTTATTATAATAAAATTATTAACTTTAAAATAATTATTTTAAAATATTCAAATAATAATATATATGATTGAATGATTATATAAACCTATTTTTCATTCACTCTGTCTCTCATTCATAATTTCAGATCCAAAACTTTGATTCTAAACTTTTTTATCTTCATTCTTTCAATTGATCCAATGACTTTTTCAATATATCACATCATTCATTTTATTGCCCGTCATTCTGCTTAGTTTTCTCCCTTATTTAATTTGTTCATATTACAAAGTGCTCTGTCCTTTGTTATCTATAGACCTTCTTTTTTTTTACTTGTGACCAAGTTTAAGAATTTTTTGGGACTGAATCTTTATATATAAGCTTTCATACTAAATTCAAGAATCATGATTTATCATGGGAATCGTGATTCTTATACATGATTTTTTTTTTCTTTGTACCACAAATGCTCCTAGACTGAAAGTTTGATCAAATTAAATTTAAACTATTAGATATAATGTGTCAGTGTCACGATAAAAAAATGATTTTAGTAATTTGTCAACGAGACACGGGTGGAACGTGGAATACCAAAACTTGACCAAGAAAACTATCTCGCGCAAAAGAAGAAAAGAAAAATTGTTTACTGTTCCTTAATTTGTTCACCAAGTCTGATGAGAACTTTTATTGCTACTACTATGTCCAAGGAAGGCGTTATTTACTTCATCATGTACATGCCTCCTTCAATACCTTCTGTACACGCAGAAGCTGAAAGATGTAGCTTTCAAACATCAACTGAATTGCAAGCTAACTTTTTCATTTTTAGGTTTTCCACCACTCATCGTGGTTCTTCCTTCTGGTGACCAAAATTTCATTTCTGTAAAAAACAGAAAGGAGTGTGGCATGTACATCCACAGCATAAGGAAATGTGAACTTAATTTCATTTCAAATGCAAAAAAATTAGATGGATGCATACCTTTACTTGTACTTTTACATTTAAGATGAGTTTCAGCATCACAATTGCTCCAGGTGAAAACTTCAGTTTCCTTAGTATATATCTCATGTAAGAAGTATCATGAGAGTGTTGACCCAACCACCAAACCAAAAGGAAAAATATATACTATATAGAATCAAGAATGGACAATATTTACATACTTTCTTTTATCTACTTGGTTTCCTTGTTTGTCAGGCTTCTTTAGTAATGATGATATCTCCTCCACATGATCAGAGGAATCAGCTGCTACAAGACACTGTGTTGTTGTCTTTGGATTTGTGTCCTCTGTGCCTTCACATTCTAGGGTATGATTTTTGGAATATGGAGCATCTTCTGAGATTTGTTTTTTCTGAGGACAAGTTGTTATCTACCATGAAATATCTTCTTCTTGCTCAAAATTTGTGTTTTTTTTTTTGCATTTTCACTTGTCTCTACCCTTTGCTAACACTTCCCTGCACTGTCATATTAGTAGATGCAGTCTCACAATGAAAACCACCACCAGCATCTTCAGACTTTCCCTTGGACTGAAAATCTAGAGATAATCTTGGGCTGGTTGGCCATGAATCAACATTGGGGAATGCAGTTGAACAATTAAATGCAAACTTTTCAGAGGTGAAACTGCAAGAGGTGCAGCTTTTTTAAATCCACCAAAGGAAGGACTGGCCTTGACCTTGTTACTTAATTCATGGGTAGTAAAGACACTAAAAGGATCTAAAATTTTATTCTTGGATCCGAATACTTCAAAATCTGCCTCTAGATCTAGACAGAATGAGGCAGCTACAGAACTCTTATCAACTGAAGGATTTCTTTCCTCAAACTGCCAGCTGTTATGTGCACCCAGCTCTTCCTGGAGAATAGAGTTTGAGTAATGAGATGGCATTCGCTTTGATGAATTTGGCATACTTCTGCACTTTTCGTCCTTACTACTGTACTTATTTCGTGTGCTTGCAAAAGCATTTTTTTGTTTTTTGTTTTCTAGGGCTTGCAAAAGCATTTCTATGCTTTCTTCTGTTCTCTCCTGTCAATATTGTTGATGGTGAATGCGCAGTGGACTCCCCCTCACTGACATAAAATGCAGACATTCCAATTAAGAATAGGATCTATGCCTTATGAATCAAATATAGACTATTATTCATATGCTTGACCCTAATGAGTGTGCTTTTATGAGTCAGAGAGGGATTGATATGTTATATTACAAGCAGCAAGTGAGCTTGACTCTTCGCTGTCAGAAAGTAGACAAACAGTCAAACACAGGTGACAGTATAGAGAAACAAAACAATTACAATGAAACACGGGATTATTATGGTTATACCTCAGCAAGCTCGAATTATCCTTTACAACTTATGGAAAGCATTGAAGTTCCCACCTAATCTATAAAATTAACGACAGCACAAAACCATGAGAAAATGCTCATTCCTTCACAGAGCTTCTAAGAATAAAACTCATACCTTGACCTGCTATTCCCTAATTCGCTTTTGGAATATGAAGAGTGTGGCTCTGAAGATACAGAAAAAGAGCATAAAAGTAAAAACACCATCTTGGAGTGATATATAAATCGTTACTTACGTCAATATGTGACGGACTCACAAACCAATCAATAAAATCATACATGCCAATTGCTCATTACATGACATCAGATCTATGAATAAGTGAATCACATTGACTATCAATCTATTAGACCAAATTCTGACCTATGAGCAGTTTAAAAATGGTAAGCTTGGCTTGTAGATAAGAAAAATGAGTAATGATTGGTGGACACCTCTTCACTCCAAACGTCTCACTAATACCTATCATTTTTCTTTATCTCTCTCTTCCTATCATATTATATCATCCATCATATTCCTATCATATTATATCATCCATCATACTTACATGTCTCTCTCTTTCTCTCAATACTCAATAAGTATCAAATAGCTTTTCTGTGTCCATCACTAACATTCAATTACAAAACAATCACAAGTACTATTATGGGTTTTTGTGTTTGAAAAAATAAAAACTGGTACATAATACCCAAATAGTTAGTCCCGTACTAGAAGTAACTTTTGGCCAGAGAAGATGCTTAGTATTTACAACTTGCTGGTAACAAAGATTTTAGGGTTGAGAACTTGAGATACTATTGGTCAAGCACATAGCCTGACTTGTGGTCACACGTGCATAATTGTAGCTCAAATTGAGTATAACTAATAATACATTCTTAAGAAAATAGGACTTAAGTTTCCCGATATGTTCATGAAGTGTAAAATGACCAGGCGATTCCTAATATAATTTTTTTGGGTGCATGACATAACGGAAGAACAGAAACTCAAAGTCACAGTAGCAAATTAATTAAAATAGGTAAAACCATAGAAATAAAATCATCTTGTTTGCCAAAAAAAATTCATCTTGTCAGTGTCATTGGTGTTCCAAGAATAATTTCTAAAACTTGGAAGTAAGATTCTATTTGATAGTTTAAGAAAGCTAAGTGTACCACTCATGTCCATCTCTTTCATCGCTATAGCTGAAGACCTGCACAGCCATACATTCAACCATCTTTAAGTCAAATATCTTTATGGGAAACAGGGGAAGGTGCGCTCTAGTACAGCAAATACCATTTCTTTGGGAGTAGGTTTTTAAAAGCATAACTTTCCATTTTGTAGGCCCCACTTTTCCACAATTCAGGAGATTTAGAACCCATTTGAAAAGTCTTCTTACACGAGGTATTATATACCATCTCGTTGTCAAAATTCTTCTCATCAAGGAAGCCGGAACATGCTATATTACACAAAAGGCGGAGAAACATTTTTTTCAATATCCAAAAAAATAGTAATGTCATTTAATATAAACACTAAATATGTGACCCTGAATTTGAAGGAAAAAGGGCAAACAGCGGATTAAAAAAGGATCTATTTTCGATTTAAAATATACCATTGCAAATAAAAAAATATGAACACATTCGGATATGAATTATTGGAGTACAGAGTTCTTTAATATTGTGAAAATTTCACATGTATCCACACCGAAAAAGACTTATATCTATTTGTCAACAACTTAGATAGATGAAATAATAATCTTAAAATATTGGTAGTCTAAGAGAATGAAAAGAAGAGAAGTGATAATTGTGTTTATTTTTTCAAAGTGTGTCTAGGATTATATTTATAACACACGGTAGCAAACAAATGTCAAATAAATTTGAAATCACTTATCATATTTTCTTATCTTTAAAGTCATTAAAAATATTATTTTTTGTTAACCATTTAGCATTTTGAAATTAAAATAATAATTGGTCAAGTTCAACTTGTACAAACCAGTCTTTTTTTAAATCCAAATATCTTAAATTATTTATATTTTCAGTACTATCAAAAAATATAATAATATTTCACTTAGAAAATTAACTAATCATTTGATCATATTAACTTCTATAATTTAATTAATCATCAAATATTAAAATAATTTCTTTAACAAAGATTAAAATACTCGTTTGTGTGTGATCACGTAGGGTCAATACTAAACCGATAATATATTAATCAAATTAATATACTAATCAAGGTAGACATCTAACAACACTCCCTAACATTCAGATAGCATGAAATAGGGTTTTACTTTCAAGAACTCATTAGAAGAATAATATAATAATTTCTTCCATCCTTACAACTCTAGGTTAACTCAAGAGTATGATATTACTATCAAAAACTCTATTAACTTATAATGACTTAATAAACTCATTTTTCTTTTATTTAATTTCCCTAATAAGGATATAATTTTATTCATGGAGTTTAATCTCATTACCAAGAGTTGATGGATTCCTTCTTGATTAGCCATTAATTCTACGTGTATTTAATCATATCAAATATTCATTCAACAAATGCTTTAAAGCATTAGGTGTTTGGAATTAAAACATAACAAATAACATGTTAATTACTATGACAATCTCATGTCAAAGAAAAATATTAAACCTCTTCTTGAGAGTTTTCTATTGATGGTTTATGGTAAATTTAATCATTAGAAAATTTCAATTGAGTCAGTTAAATGATCACATTAACATGTGATTCATCTATATATGTAAATTAATAAATGAGATATATTAATATTTATCCAATAAATACTATCACATATATATTAATCTATTCGAATTATTGGTATCTTATTTACAATAATCCTATGATCAAGAACGATTTAGATTAAAGTTAAACAGAACTTGTTTCTCATTATCATAATCTCCATTATGATAATAAATTTTTAATTTTAATCAAGTACATTATCAAAACTATTTAATCAAATAGTGAAATATGATAATGAAAACCAAATAATATTTTATTATTAAAACTAAAATTGATTACATGATCACTTGGATCGTGGGCATACAAATTTATTCCCAACAGAATTGATGCAGCTCTGGTATTTTTCAGATTATGGACCAAACCTAGACAAGTGTGGTGGTCCAGGCAGGTTTTTGAATCATTGACCCAGGAAACTATATTGATATATTATATATGAATGTCGCATTTCAGCGGAATTCATTAAGCAAGTGATGCAATAGCTCAATCTCTCTAGTGCTTAAAAACAAATGATCCAATCTCTCAAGTGTGATCATTGCTAAAGTGTAAAAATTATGCATCTCAAGTTTCTTTCCTTCCTTTTCATTTTTTATCCTTCAGTTTTATATTTTCTTCTTCTGTCACTGCTACTTTTTTTTCAAACTTTTCCGGGGGGGAAGATGTTATTAGTTATTATATTTCGTACAACCTAGATATAACAGATGGTTACCATGTTCACAAGAAATCAGTTGAAGTTACAGCAAATGCATGGAGTTTTTAGCAACGTGTTAAAGAACAAAAGTTTTAAACAAAAAGCAATAAGATATAACAAAGAAAGAGAAAAAAGAAATTAGCTATAGATTACCATTCCCCAAGTCTTCATCACTATTTTTAGTCTTGTTGAAGAATTCTTCACTAACAGAGTTATGGTCATAAAAATGCTTGTCGTTTCCAACAATTGCCGAGCTTCGCCTTACTTTGTTAAATGGGTAGTCCGAAGAACATATAGGTGAAACCTTGATATCTTGCATCATTGTATCATATAAGTAGTGTGTCATATTTTGAATTAAAATAGGTAGAATGCAAGTATATCAATCAGAGGAACAATATTATAGGTCCAATTCCAACTGTGATATAATCAAAAGACTAAAACTCTAAAAGAGGCAGAATAGACTAAAAGAACGAGGAAGAGGTTCCAGAAGTAAAGAAATCAAATAAGCACGATATCTTGGATAAATTGCACTTTACTACCTCTTGTAGTTGCACTGTTTTTCAAACAACTCCACTCAGCATTTTTTTCGTAACTCAATCAGCCAATCCCTCAACTTTGGTTTAAGACGAAAAGTTAACTTTTCAATTAACATTAACAGCAGTAAAACATTTAACTTAACCCCCTCGCCCCCTTAAATTTCCTATTTTTTTAAGCGGTAATGTGTAAGTGGCATGGGTCTAAATTCCATTTTTCTGGGTGTAATGTAATATGTAAAATTAGCCTTGGGCCAAATCGTAAAGACAGTCTTTGCTTGCGAAGGTAGGCCTATGTTATCTATCCTCTCTAGACCTCACTAGTCGGAACCTCACGGCATAGAGAGACTTTTATTAAGGGGGTCAAGAGATGAGAAGAAAAAAATGAGAATGATTACTTTGAAAAAGGGTGAAAAGGTAGGGTGTAACGTGTAATTTACACTAATATATTTTATCATATTACCATTACCGGGTAATGACTAAGTCAACTTTCTCTGCTTATAACAGTCAGATCCGTCACCTTAATCATGATTGTTTCTAATTAAAATACCATAGCCAAGTGATGATTCACTAGGTAAATTCCCACTGCTTACATTATATTATTTTATATATTATATCATATATATACAAATCTGGCTTTTCCAAAGCAGACTCTCCATACTCAATGTTGTGGATAAATTTCATATTATAACTAAAGATTATGGACTAACTTATCGCTCAACTCATCAGTGCTCAACAGCTTTTCAAATTCAATGTTATACATTACAATATGGTATCCTGCTAATCAATAGTCATCAATTGCATACTTAAATTCTATTCCATGGAAGAAGAATAAAATGAAATACTCAAGATATAACAATTACGAAAGCACGTTAACATAAGAAAGCTTGTCAATTCTTCAGACAAAAACTAAATATGGAAGATTTATATATCAGTTCAGGTATCAACTAATGATTGACAAAGAACAAATAGTTATAGAAGATGCAGATAGGATTATACAAAATGCATGCGTGTGGTGGGGTAAGATGATTTCGATATATGCTTCACCAC
This sequence comes from Glycine latifolia, assembly GCA_013407115.1. Classification (NCBI taxonomy): domain Eukaryota; kingdom Viridiplantae; phylum Streptophyta; class Magnoliopsida; order Fabales; family Fabaceae; genus Glycine; species Glycine latifolia. The sequence goes on from CM023951.1 coordinate 25,036,541, forward strand.
TTCAAGTTCAATGTCATTCAGCACATGCCTAAGTTTCTTTAATTTTGATTTCCTTCCATCCTTCTGTATTGGAGAGTAGCTATATGAATTTCTGCAAAACAATAAATTCCAAAACACATTAAAAAATATTCAATCTGTCTATGCTGACAGCCAGTGAAATGCTTGAATGCTACTAACGCTTTTTGTAAAAGGACAAGAAGTGAGGTTATGCTGTTCATTAAAATATTGTCAACCTAATAAAATTTCAATTTTATATTCAATAACTTACAAGTGGATATTGCTTTGTGTGAATGATTAAGCCTAACTCTCATGAAACGGAAGGGACAATTGCCCCAAACATTTACAACTTGCAAGTAGCATAAGATATACTATTCAAAGCACACCTACTTGGGCATCATTATTCGTAAACAGTTAAACATGCCCTGATGGGTATTAAATAGTAACAGGTCATGTATAAAATGACAAAATTCTTAACTAAAATTTCCATAAATGCGAGTGAGATGATATGGTGATACTGTGAATTGAAGCAACTTTCAACATTGTAATTAAATCAAAGATTTTTAGCCATAAAGTAATGCAACTGGCAATAGTAGTTACACCAATCATGTTGGAATTAATGCATTCACTTACATCTCTCATGAATATTTTAGAGAAGCCTACTTTTTGGATATTCTAGAGAATTCTATATTTCTCATGTACTTGATGATTCTAGAATATGATAGAAAATGAGCCACTAGAGTAGAAGATTCTAGGCTCTCTATTTTCTAAATAAATCTAGATGCATCCATGGACTAGTATAAATAGTCATGAGATCCTAGCATTTGTAACAACTAAAAACAACATCAATAACAACTTCTAATCCTTTCTTCTAATACATTCTTGAGCTCTGCAGTAGCAACTCATTCCATAAAAATAATCCTCTACATCTCTTCCTCTCCTAAAAAATATTTCCTACAAAAGTAATCCAACAAATCACACGCTGGGAATACTAATGGAGTAATCTTACAGAAAGAAGGAACAGACAAATGAAATCTATTTAATTACCTAGCCCGCTGTTCTAGTGAATGAACTGGTGTTTCTGTACCAACTTTACCCAAACCTAGAAGGATTGAGTTAATGTTATATATGTGAAAAAATGTCAGTGTGACAAACAATTGAATAAGCATTGGTATATATAAAGTTTTACTTTATCTGAATGTGGAAGTATATCATGCAATCATCTAAGAAACAACACCTATAAGAATAGAGATGTATTGGAAGATTAAAATTATGAATATCACAAACTAATTTGAGCGACAAAAACAAACACAGAATGTTTTAAGATATCAAGATTTGGTGGAAGGAACTAACATTAAAAAATTGGTTTCATTGCTACATTTGAAGATCACAAATTTAACCATTATCATGAATTTTTTACTTACATTATTATGTTCACAAGACAGGAAATTCAACCATCACCTTTTCTTCCCACCAAAATTAAAAAGGAAATATCCATATATATTGTAGATGAGCATATAATTAACAATAATCACAGGGATCCAATATGAAGCTAGTGGGAGGGAAACCAATATGAGTGAAAAGCAATATATACCTTCAAGTGAAAAAGAATCATGATCTTCACAGGTTGGACACTTTTCTGCAGTGGCATTAGGCTCATCACCACAAAGCAAATCCATAATAGAAAATTCCGAGTCTGAGAACAAGGACAAATCACTATGTGAGAGGAACAAAGTAAGGAGGGCGATAGACAAAAATTTTGGAAAGGAAGAGCAAAGATAGATGTTAAATAAATTCCAGTGTTGTGGCCTCGAAAGCAAAATTGCTAAGATATAATTTAAATTTTACTACTATATGTGTTTGCATGCATGGTCTGTCCCAAGCCAAGATAAAGGAGGAAGGTTGGCGTCAGTAGTTGCGAACTGGCCGTAAAAAATTAATTATTTTTATGTGATGAACCTATATGATATTTCGTTGGGGCGTACCCTTCATAGCGAAGCGTTACATCGGGCCTCGGGTGTATCGAAAAATGAGCTAGGGTCCTTGCCACAAGGCAAGGCGTTATATCGATCCCGAGATGTAGTGATAAGTGAGCTAGGGTCCATGCCGAAAGGCAAGACGCCAGGTCTTCACCCAGATTTGGTGACAAAAAGGCAAGGGTCTCAACACGCAGATGGGCGAGCATGGCGGGCAAACACCGCCCAGGGTTTTAGGATGAAATTGGGAAGTTGGAACATAGGAACATTAACGGGTAAACTGAGGGAGTTAGCAGATGTTTTTTCCAGAAGGAAAGTGAATATTGTTTTCTTGCAAAAAACTAAGTGGATTGGAGAAAATGCCAAGGAAGTGGAGGGCACCGGTTTCAAGTTGTGGTATACAGGTACAACCAAGAGTCGCAATGAGGTTGGAATTATGATCGATAGAAGTTTCAGAGATAAAGTCGTTGATGTCAAAAGGAAAGACGACAGGATTATGATGATTAAGCTTATAGTGGAGGATCTTATTTTAAATATTGTTAGTGTGTATGCACCCCAAGTTGGATAATATCATATGAAAAGAACCAATTTTGGGAAGACTTAGAGGGGGTTCTGAGAGGGATCCAATGAGAGGAGAAGATTTTCTAGCAGGAGATCTAAATGGATATGTTGGTAAAAACAACGGAGGCTTTGATAGAATTCATGGTGGTTTTGGTTATGGGACGAGAAATGAGACTGGAGAAGATGTCTTGAACATTACACTAGTCTATGATTTGATGCTAGCAAACACTTTTTTTCGGAAAAAGGAGTCTCATCTTATCACGTATCATAGTGACCAAAATCGTAGTCAAATTGATTTTTTTATGACTAGACGGGAAGATAGAAATTAGTGTTTTGACTGTAGAGTTTACCCTGGAGAATGTGTGGCGACACAACATAAGTTGGTAGTTCTAGAGGTTAGGTTCAACAAAGTTCTTAATTTGAGGATGAGGGCTCAAAACCCAAGGATAAGATGCTAGAAGCTAAAGGAGGAGAAACAAATAGAGTTTAAGGAAAACATGTTACGTGAAGGATCAGGGGAGTTTACTGGAAAAGCTAATGAGATATGGAATAAGTTGTGTTCAAAATGTGGGAAAGAGGGTGCTAGGTGAAAGCAAAGGAAACAAAGTTCTTACAAAGGAAACATGGTGGTGGAATGGAGAGGTGCAAGAGGCTATTAAACAGAAGAAGAAATGTTTTAGATCTTTGCATAAATGTCCTAATGATGAGAATTTGCAAAAGTTTAGCGTAGCGAGAAAAGATGCAAAGAAAGAAGTATGGGAAGCTAGAGGCAAAGTTTTTTACGATTTATATAAAAATCTTGGGAACAAGGATGGGGAGAAAGGTATTTACAAACTTGCAAAAATGAGGGATAAGAAGAGTAAAGACCTCACCCAAGTTAGATGTATTAAGGATGAAAATCAAAAACTTTTGGTAAGGGATGAAGATGTAAGTGAAAGATGGCTAAACTACTTTAACAAACTTTTTAATGGGAATGACGACAAGAGTGAGGTGGGTTTGGAGGACGTTTTTGATGATCTGAGTAGAAGATTTGTGCGTAGAATTAATACACATGAATTTAAGGAGGCTTTAAAGAGGATGAAGAATAATAAAGCTTTGGGACCTGATGACGTCCCTATTGAAGTGTGGAGGAGCTTGGGAGATGTGACAATAAAATGGTTGGCCAATCTTTTTAATAGAGTTCTTCAAACAAATAAGATGCATGATGCTTAGAGGAAAGTATGATTATGCCTATTTACAAAAACAAGGGAGATATCCAGAAGTGTTCAAACTATAGAGGCATCAAGCTTATGAGCCATACTATGAAGTTGTGGAAGAGAGTTATCTAACATCGCCTAAGGAAGGAGACCAAGGTATCCGTAAATCAATTTGGATTTATGCCAGGAAGATGTACCATGGAAGCTATTTTCTTGATGAGACAATTAATGGAAAGGTATAGGGAAAAGAAGAAAGACTTACATATGGTGTTCATGGATCTTGAGAAAGCATATGATAGAGTCCCAAGAGAAGTCTTATGGTGGACTCTTGAGAAGAAAAATGTAGCATTAAAGTATGTTAATGCTATCAAGGATATGTATGATGGGGCTACAACATGTGTGAAAGTCTATAATGGAACATCAAGGTATTTCCCTATCACGATAGGTGTCCACCAAGGTTAAGCTCGTAGTCCTTATCTCTTTGTCTTAGTGATGGATAAACTAATGAAAGATATTCAAGAGGAAGTGCCATGGTGTATGCTTTTTGCAGATGATATCGTGCTTATTGATGAGACCAAATATGGTGTTAATAGGAAATTGGAACTTTGGAGAAACACTTTGGAGTCTAAATGATTCACGATAAGCAAGAGCAAGACAAAATATATGAAATGTGAGTTTTCGCGGGGAAGAGATGGTGATCAAGACACGGTGCATCTACTTGGTCAAGAGGTACCCAAGAAAAATGTTTTTAGATACTTGGGATCAATGTTGCAAAAAGGTGGTGAGATTGATAAGAATGTAAATTATAGAATTAGAGCAGGGTGGATGAAATGATGGAGTGCATCAGCATTTTTGTGTGACCATAAAATTCCTTTTAAGCTAAAAGAAAAATTCTATAGAATAGTCGTAAGACCGGCAATGTTATATGGAGCAAAATGCTGGCCAGCACAGAGACAACATGAGCATAAAATAGGAGTAGCAGAAATGAGGATGTTAAGGTGGATGTGTGGATATACGAAGATGGATAAGATAAGAAATGATGATATTCGACGAAAGGTATCAGTGGTATCGGTATGTGAAAAGATAAGGGAGCATAGATTGAGGTGCTTTAGGCACGTTTGTGAGATGGCCACTGGATGCTCCTGTAAGAATAAGAGTTTGTTACCAAGAGCTCGACACAAAGAGAGGTAGAGGTCGACCAAAACTTACCTGGGGAAAGGTAGTGAAACAAGACCTAAGAGAGTTGGATATAGATTGGCAAACGGTATGTCTTAGAACAGAGTGGAGAAAAGCTATAAGCTTGGTAGAGGGTTAAACTCATTAGTATTTTTATGTTCCAGTTGTTTGCCTTGTCTTAGTTCTTTTCCTCTTCTTTTCTCCCTTCTTTTATTTTATTTTAGCTTATTTTTTCTCTCTTTTGTTTTATTTTTGATTTATCATTGGGTTCAACTACCACCGACCACAATTAACTTGGTTTAAAGGTGTTATTGATGTTGATGTTGATCAAGAAACACATTCCCAACATACAATTGTTGAATATCTGTGATATACTTCTTACATTGATCAGTTACTGTCTTCCATTGACTTGGGGATCCATTAAAAGCATTATTTTGGTGATTAGGAGCGCTCTTGTTAAGTGAAAAAAAAGTATCAATTCTTTGAATGCTGAGAAAAATTGGGTTTAGGTGAAACAAATAGGTATGGTTGCAGATTAGCCTAGAAAGAATCCCCATGTAATTTTTGTCATATTCATCAAACTCTTAAAAAGAGCAGAAAGAAGTATGAGAAGTGGGGAAAGTCTGGATGAAAATAAGGGGTGAAATAACCAAAGCAAACCAATGAAAGGTTTGGTTTGGTTTCAAATTCTGTTATTAGGTTTAACTTTAAATTTGTTTTGATTAGTTTCATCTAGAGTTCTGAAAATTTCTAGGCCAAACTCAATGTTGCGCGATCGGCAAGTGTACCGTTCGTTTCAAGTAATAAAGTGAGTAAGTAAAGTATCGTCTCCATAGGGATTGAATGCAATCTTATCGCAACTTATTATCTTAGAAATTGGAAGACAAATAATAAGTTTCAAGAGAATGTTGTTGTATTTTAGGAATTACACAAATTAAGTAAATAACAGAAAATTAGCGAAAAGTCAAAACGAATTTAAATTGATTATTACGCAGTGATGAGAAATAATTGTGGCTAGAGCACAATCCTCTTTGTTCCCTACCTTCTTTACTTGACTTGGTTATTGATTTCAATTACTTCTAATTGCTCAGAGAATGTATTTCCATATAATTGGCTAAATCCTAATCCCTTAGTAATTTAACCCTTTAACCCAATTAGAAATCCTAATTCTTTAGTGATTCCCTATCAAGCTAAGCATTAAGAGAATACATCATGTAATTTCTGCAATCATACATTCCTATCCCTAGGCAATGTAAAAACTGTTATTTTACTGCTTTCAGGAATTAGTGTTCCAATATCCCTATTGTAAACTCTAACCCTCAGAACTTTACTAGAATGGCCAAAACCAATAAAGAATATTCCAATGAAGAACAAAGTAGAATAAAATAATTATCAGAATTTCATATTAATACCAATCAAGTTATAGAGGAGTTCACATTGGTTCTGACCCTAACCACAATGAGAAAGTTTAGCCAGACATACTCATATCTAACCTCAAGAAATACAAAGATAGTAGAAGCATCACAAAGTTCTCAATCTTCCTTCAATCTCTGGCTTTGATCTTCTCTCCAACTTCTCCCTGTGTTTCTGTGTTTTTTTCTGTGCCAAAAGTGTCTCTTTTCATCCCCAAACGTTCCTCTCTTAATTAGGGTAACAAGCCCCCTCCTCTTCCAATTAATTAAGTCTCAAATCTTTTAAATCAGGTAACAGCGTAACTGTGGCGCGACTAGCGCGGCTTCCCACGTTGATCGCGTGGGATGTTCGAACTGAATAGGCTGTTCTGGTAGTCTGGCGCTACTAGCGCGGGGTCTGGCGCAGATTGTTCGAACTGAGGGTTTGATCTTGATAATCTAGCGCTACTCGCGTGGGTAACCACGCTGATAGCGTGGCTTGTTCGAGCTGAAGAGTTGGCTTTAGCAGTCTGGCGCTACTAGCGTGGTTACTGGCGCAGATGGCGCGGGCTGTTCGAAAGCACAATTTGCTTCTTTTGGCTTCTTTTTCTCTCTTGTTGGTTCCTAATTAACAAAAATAATATTAAATGAGATAATAAACCAACAAATGAATAACTTAACTAATTCTATCCTATATTATTAATTATTGAATGAATACTTGCTCAATTAACCCTAAAAACTAATATATGCTAGCAGCATATCACTCAACAAACTCAACTGATAAAAATCCTTAAAGCTTTGAACCATGCCAATCCAACTCCCACATGCCCATAGAAAGAAACAAAAAGCAAAATGGACTCAGAAGAAACCAGTGAGAGTATGATATGTTTGACATTAGCTTATAGCTCCAAAGAAAACACCTTTTATATATTTGCTTGCTAGCCATGGATGTATTATTATGTGGAGCAATAAGTTAAGATGAAACAATTGAAACCATGCATACAAGTAGGCAATGCAGGCATTCTCCAACCTCATGAAGAGCCCCTTTGATCCATTCAATTGCCTTAAGATTAACTAGTAAAATAGTAATAAAGTTGAAGGCTTAATAAATGTAAAAGTATCACTCACTTCTTTGGTGATGTTTCAATTTGGCAGTACAAAGGTGCCTCTACTTCTGTATACATTCATTATATATTTCACATCTTAGTTCCATATTGCATTTAAATGAAACCAGTCAGACTTGACAGTTTTTCAGTTGACTAATGTGTTAGATCACGTACTTGCCTCTTCAAATCTGCAAGAATTTACTGTAGTATCCACATTGGTAAACATTGTTGGCTTATTTTTTGAGATACTGTCTGGCATGGTAGAAATAGTGATTTCTCCATCATCCTTCCATTGTTGTACAGGCAATATGGGGGGAAATTGATAATTTTAGTAAACAGGACATAAGCAAGAAAAAAAATAGACAAGCACCACCAAGCCATCAGGATAAAGGAACCAAAAAGAAGCAGTATTAACTACATGGTTGTCCTTTGGGAAGTCTATCAGATCATGAAATATTTTAGCCTAATGAGTAATAACTACTTTACCATAAGTTATGAATTAGCAATCATGTTTTAGCATAGTGGAACAATTTTCATTTTAGGCTTTTAGCTAATTAGTGAAACATCAAAAATTGGAAACAAAAGAAAATGAGTGGATAATGCTAAGCATCCTTATGCTATTTGATCTAAATCTCATGAAGAAACCTTTTCTCACTTTTTTAAATAAAAGGAGAAGATCTTGGATAGGTTTGGAAACATTTAATTTCTACAATAAGCAATAAATTACCCTCCATTAGCTAGTAATAGTCCGGGCTCATGATTCAAACATGACAAGATTGGGAAGCTACTTAACTGATCAATATATGCTGCAATAAATCTAGTGTTTTGCTAATCTCACTTTTCAAGCCTGTTAAAGAACATAGCAATAAAACTGCTACATAGAAAGAACATTAGATGCTTACCGTTTGGGTAGAATGGATTACATTACTGAGCATTTGTGGACAAGTTTAGCAAATTAAGAATGTCCAGAGACCGATGTTCCTTGAGACTGTGCCCACTTATTCCTGAACCATCAAAACAGTTATCTGAACCCATCATGTGTAGATTTTGTTGTTTCTGCTTCCTTAGTTCAAAGTATTGCTTCTGCCTGGTAGAAATAAGAAGTTCATTACAATTCCTTCCACCATGTAACCACCAAATTTCATCAGAATCACTCTTCTCAAACTCAACCAACCAAACTCCATTTAAGTATAACTAACATCAAAGTTTTACCTCTTCTGCGTAGACTTTGTTGACTGAAAAATTCCTATCCTAGGGCAGCAATTATCATGCATCAAATAGATACAATGTTTGGACATCAAAAGAAAAACGAACATCATTCAATTTATTTGTTCAAACAAATTGCAATTTGAATGGCACGCTAAGCTAACTATGTAGCAAAACATGAAAATCATGTTTCGAATTTTCTGCAAAGACAATGACTAGTATTTTCTACTTTTTTTTCTTACTCAGGTAACCTCATGATCTCCATGAACATCTACGTGTAATCAATTTCCCAGAGTATATTATCTTCTGAATCATTGCAAGCCATCATTTCAATTTTTCAATGCAAAATTTATGTTATCATACAAGATACTGTTAATCCTTCAAATAATACACAGGTTTTGTTTGTTCTTAATTATACAAAATGTCGCAATTTGATTAAAAGTACACTGTAGTATGCATCAAAGGTCGTTCAAATTTCAGCAATAAATTCAACTCACAGTAGCAACTTTCCTCCTGGATCCTCCATCCATTGCAACATCGTGCAAGACGTGATCTATAACCTAACACGAAACAAAGCATAATTGCAACGTTCAAACGATAGCATTCGGAATTTTGATTGAAAAAAGTACGATTTTAAAAAAAATACTGTTATCTTAAGAGAAATAGAAAACGCAAAAGCGATGTTAGAGGGAGATCTGAATCTCTATATCGGGGCATAGTGAATGTTGAAAGGTGGAGCTGAAAAAACATGCTGTTTCACTTTCAGTGTTTCTGCGAAAACCAAAAATTTCAACTAGAATGGCCTAGCAGGAAGAAACTTAACGTTCAGCTTGTTGATCCAAGATGAACTCAAGTTGTTGATCCAAGATGAACTCAATAAGTGGGGATTGAATTGAGTTTATAAAATTTAACAAAATAATTCTAATAAAAATTCTAAAAATATAAAAAAGTTGTAAAGAAGACAAAACACAAATAATTTTAATGGAATAAAAACTCTTAGGTTCAATAGGAGAAAACAATCACGGCTCCAACTGGATCACTCAATCCGATTGAATAAAGAACACTTCACTATTTAAAGAGTTAATATCTAGTACAAGTGTAGAACCTATTCTACCCTTATACATGTCAATCACAAACCTAACTCTAAATTTGTATGACTTTTTCTCAAACTTTGTTCATCCACGAAGTTTCTCATTTAATTGTTGATTTTCTAAACAAGACTTTTCTCAAACCTAAATCTAAATTTGTATGACTTTTTTCCAAACCTTGTTCCTCTACAAAGTTTCTCACTCAATTGCTGATTTAACTCTAAACCAGACTTTTATCAAATATTTTAAAGTTACCTTTAAAGCTTCTAAGTCTAAGCAGAAGACACAATATAAACATGTGGGCAAATTCTCAAAAGATATCTATAACTTAGATTGCCAAAACTCAAGGAGAATTCACACTTTTTTTTTCAGACCCATGATACTCTATTTATACACATATATGGATAAACACATATTTGATTTTCAAATCTTTGTTTAGTTTTGATAACAACAAAATTTTGTAGTTAAGCTTATTTATCAAAACAAAAACAGACTTTGTCTATAAAATTAAATATGACAGATTTTGTTTAATTAGAAAAAAAAATAGATTTTTCTAATCAATTTAAACTGATAAGATATTTATCAACAGAATGAATTTTATCAAAAGATATCATATCCATTTTATTTCAAGAATTCAAGTGGCAATCTAAGTCAAGAAAATCAAAGAGAACTTACTCTTACAAACTTTCTAAATGACACCTTCTGGTCTTCCTTTCTGCCTACCAACAGTTGCTTTGTTTAAATCTTCTTTTGAGACTTGAGTGTTCCTCTCGTGCTTTACTGTTCCCCTATTTTGACTCAATCCCTTAATATAATATTTGGCCCATTGTCAGCACCAAAACTTCGAGTCCAGCACAGCTATATATAAAGAAATTTTTTTATCGAGGTTAAACTTTAAATATTAAAAAAATTAAATGCTACGTAAAAAGACAAAATTAATTTTGTTCTTGTAACTAGATCATACTTTAGTGAGAAAGACCTAACCTAAGAGCATTTGAGTGTTAACTGTAATCTGCCTTCTAGGTTTGATTGGAGAGGCATATATAGGACTGAATTATAACTGACTGATCTAATACTTTCATAAGGATCTATGTTATCATGGTGTAACTAGCGCCCTGGGTTTCCCAGGGACATCTTACGTAACGTAAAGGTCAATCATGTAACATACACTTGTGATGGCTGTTGACACCTGGTAACCCTAGTGGGTCGGTCACTGATGTGATGTAATTTCTTTTTGATAAGTGGGAAAGTAAGAGAAAACACAAAAACTGTTTAGGTCTACAACAAAGATGCCTAGGGCATCAGTAAGAATGTGAGAGCCAATAGCAGAAGGGAAAGATTCCCAAACATAAGTTGGAGTATCCCTATACGCACCCTCTTTCGTGAGCCAACCGGTTCAACTGTTTCCTTCTCGAAGCGTGTGAGAGAATGTAAGATTCCAATCAAGTGCAATAAACCCCCTTATAGCCTAAACGATAGCAACATAAAGGTGTGTATCAGTGTTAACATCAGACAACAAACCAAGAGCCACCTGTTAGTCGGATTCGCAAGTCAGAACTCGAAAACCTTTATTCCAAGCTAACTTGAGTCCATGATAAATTGCCATTAATTCCACTAGAAGACATGATGCAATTCCACAGCTGCCTAAGTAACCCACTATCCATTGTCCCAACGAGTTTCAAATTAAACCACCATATCCAACATTACTAGGATTACCAAGCAAGCTTCAATCAGTGTTCAATTTGAAAGAATTTGGAGTTAGGGAGTCCATCATACCATAATCTTAGTAGTACTTTTGTTCTAGGGCGAAAATACCTTGTCTCTGGTTGAGTGAAGATTCCAGATTTGACTCAAGATGAACTAATCCTCCCACTCTTCATTGTTGAAGACCTGAGCATTACACAACTTCCAAAGAATCTAGCAAGTCATCGAAAATAAGGTACCTTTGTTTCTTCTTGCATAATGACGCAACTAAGATGCACTATCTTCATTAATATTAATTTGCGAAACATCTAGTTGAAGAAGATCCCATATGCGACAGGATTTTCTGCAATCATGAAGCAATGGAGAATTGTTTCCTATGGATCACTACACATGTTACACAAAGAATTTAAAGCCAAATGGTGATAAAGCAAAAAAAAAAAAAAAGGTTAGTGGGAAGACTTTTGTGGCTAGTGAGCCATAGGAAAAATTTTATGTTTTTTGGTAATGGAATTTCTAGACCCAAGATTCGTAATTTGCAGAAGTTCCAGGGGTAACCAAAGTTCTTGTGAGCCTGCCATAAGCTGTTTTGGTGGGAAAAGACCCATCTTGAGTAGCCTCCCAAATGGTAACATTAGAATTATTGTCATTGAGAAAGATATTGTTGAATTTCTAACTTTTATCAAGTGGAAGTATTGTAGCAACCTCATTCCAATGCCAAATCCCATTCCAAAAGATGTATTTCAAAGTTAGATTAACATCTTGAATGTTAACATAATTCACGAATCCAGCCACACACCCATCTTGATCCCATTTGTCATACCATATGAACAAGTCACCTCTCCCAACCCGAAAGGTGAATCCATCTTACAAGGCTTTTGTAGCTTTGATAATGGAAGCCCATGAATATGAGGCTCTATTATAGTTTGTCAAACGCAAAATGGAACTTCATTTCAAGTACTTCTCTAATAATAAATGTACCCATAACTTGTTTGAGTCTTGCAAAAGAGACCAAGTGTGTTTCCCAAGTAAGGCAACATTTGACTCCCTAGCTTTACAAATGCCTAAACCCCTTCTTGATCTTGGTTGGGTAATGGTTTCCCAATTCACCCAATGGGAGATTGATTTACCCCACATAAATCACCTAACTATGTTATCAATATTATTGCAAACTACCTCCAGGATCCACACAGTTTGCATTGTATAGATAGGGATAGTATTCAACACAGCTTTAGCCAAAGTGACCCTCCCTGGCCTATTCAACAATTTAGCTTTCCAACCTGCCAGCTTGCTATTAATATGATCCACAACAAATCAAAAATCACAATTTTTCACCCTTCTAGTGAGTATAGAAAAGTCTAAGTATTTGTCAATTTTATTCGTATACTAAAACACAAAATGAAAGTGTACTTTGAGATTTTACTCCTTGGAACATTGCTATAGACTATGAATCTAGACTTATGAAGATTAATTTTCAAGCCTGATGCTTTACAAAAGGAATCAAGAACCTGGGAAACCAGGCGTGCCTGTGATATCATTCTCCAAAAAAATAAAAGAGAAAATGAAGGGCCATTGCAAAAGACTTGAACCAATTCCCAAATTTGTTGCTTAACTTTTTCCTATATGTGAATAGCTAGCTTTTCCATACAAAAAACAAATGAATAGGGTGATAGAGGGTCACCTTGTCTCAGGCCTCTTTTAGGAGAGAAAGTTAATTTCTACCATTTCATTGTTCCACTTGACAGACAGAGAAGTAGAAGTACTACAATTCATGATCAACTTAATAATAAGGGGAGGGCAACCAAACTCAGATAAGGTGAGCTGAAGAAAATTCCAATCAACCATATCATAAGCTTTTTCCAAGTCAATCTTGAAAAAAAGAAGTTTGAATTACCTCTCTTTTTTGCATGTAATGAGCAATCTCCTAAGCAATAATAGCATTATTGCATGTTCCTCTTCCTAGTATAAAGCTACTTTGAGAAGGCCCTATCAACTCATCCATGTAAGGTCTAATTCTCTAGACCAAAACCTTGGATATGACTTTAGCATAACATTGCACAAGCTAATAGGGAAAAAATCCTTTAGAGTAGTAGTATTATCCAGTTTAGGGATAGGAACAACTTGGGTCTCTACAAGACCTAGATTGATCTCCCCAGTAGCAAACGCTTGAGCCACCAAATCCCAAACTTCATTCCTCACTGTATCCTAATAAGTTTGATAAAAGATAGGCTGAAACCCATATAGGCCTAGTGCTTTATAAGCTTCCATTGAAAATATAGCATTATTCACCTCAATAATTGATATTGGTTGAATGAGAGCTTCAAATAAATTTTGTTCAATGTTGGGGATATTTTGAAGAATTAAACTGCATGGATCACAAGGGCTTCTATTTTGGAAGAGGTTTTTAAAAAAAAGTATGGGCCTCCCTTTTCAAAGTTTCCTCATCAGAACACCATATGCCATCAATTATAAGAGAAGTCACTTTGTTCCTCCATCGACGAATAATAGTTTGAGTGTGGAAAATTTTGGTATTTTTGTTACCAAAGTTTACCCATTGTTCTCTTGACTGTTGGAACCACATCATTTTCTCTTGAGCCAACACTGTATCATATTGCTCCTGAAGCCTTTTCTTTAGTTGTGGTCAAGCTGCTGGTAAACCCCTTTGATACGTGCTTCTAGTTGCCTCTTGCGCCTGAATATATTCCCAAAAATGTCCTTATTGAATTTAATGGATTCATCTTTCACTGCTCCTAGTTTATGAAAAATGGAACCTGGACAAATTGACGATGTATTAGCAACAAGGTCTTTGTTGAGGGGGTTGGAAGTCCATGTTGTATGGAAGTGGAAAGCCTTGAACCGCTTTTTATGGGATAACAACTAATCAACAATGGATTATGATCAGAATTGTGTGGGGAAAGGACCTCTACCAAAAAATGGGGTAAGATATGTATCCAATCAACATTTGACACACATCTATCCAAGCATTTATGAATATGATTACTCCCCTAGGTTCTACGCGAAGTAAAGAAACCTCCAATAGTCTGTATGTCAATCATGTTACAATGATCAAAGGTATTAATAAAAAGCAAGGCTCAAGTAGTTGAAAAGTTTCCACCCATGACTTCTGAAGCACTTAAGATCTCATTCATATCACCAGTTAATAACCAAAGTCCCTTCACTAGATTATTAATACTCACCAAATAATCCCACAACTACAATCACGTCCTTGGATTAGGAGAAGCATAAATCGTAGGTGATGTTGTTTTTCAGAAGCGAGAAAGTGATTACCTGGTCATTACTATCAATAAGATTATACTTGATATGATCTTTACACGGGAATAATCCATATTCCTCTTGAAGATCCATTTTCTTCTTGAATAAAAATAGATTTGAACCACACATCCTCCCAAAACTTCTTTGTTTGAATAAGAGGACAATGCATCTCATATATACAAAAAATTGAAGGATTATGAACCCTAATCAATGTCTTCATGTACACTTATTAGATGCACCTCTAATGTTCCTAGATACCAATGAAACATCTTTGTAGCAATTCATAGCAAGAACAAAGATGTTTAGGACCCCCCTCGCCTACTGGCCATTCATAATCTGCACATCATTCTCAACATTAACCTAGATATCCATTGGAGTATTAAGAACCACCTCCATATCAACCTAAGTG
Source organism: Glycine latifolia (assembly GCA_013407115.1). Lineage (NCBI taxonomy): Eukaryota > Viridiplantae > Streptophyta > Magnoliopsida > Fabales > Fabaceae > Glycine > Glycine latifolia. Next base: position 25,051,621 of record CM023951.1, read on the forward strand.
GTGGAGACATCATCTTCATCTACTAACATCTCGAACCTGTTACTCGTCACTTGCTTCATATTCACAGTTGACTTGGCACCATTACCTAAGTCATAACTATTTGTATCCATAATGGGTCCTTGGTCACCCACAATATTTGTTGTTTCTACTGGTATTGGAGCAATAAATTTGGCCTTCACATATTCTTGCCATGTGAATGAAGCTTTATCGTTCCTGACTCTTTTGTTTTGTGACAAAAATATTTGATAATTAGGGCCCACTTGTCTCCCTTTCCTAGTTTTTCCTTTACTGTGAATCTTGCCTTGTTTTCCACGCATATCTTTCTTATCCCCCTTTCATGATTTAGCATCGCCTTTAGTAGCTGAAATTGCATCTTTTCTTTTTGTTGTTTCTTTCCATTATTACTATTATTCCTCTTCCTTACCACCAACCAATCATCATGGATTAGGTCCTCAAAATCAATTACTTTTGCTCCCTTATGTGTGAATTGATTGTCAATAGGGCCCTTGGAATTAATGTCATTTGATAGCATATTATTGGCAGACTTATTAGCATTTAATTTTGTCATGCCATTGTTACGCCACCTACCTTCATTGCCTTTATTGGTGGAGCTTTGAATTTCTCTTCAGCTGCCATTGGAGGATGCGTCTTACACTCCCTTGATAAGTGCCCCTAGTAGCCACAAGCAGAACATATAGGATAGAGCCCTTCATACTCCATTTTAATACCAATGTCCCTTAAACAAACCCTTCTAACAACTGGTTTGTTTAAGTCCACCTCTACACACACCCTAGCAAACCTTCCTCTCTTAATATATAGTGTGTTTGAATCCACTCGAACCGCCGCTACTAATGCTAGGAGAATGATTTCATCATAAAATAATAGATTAAGCCCTGGGATCCTAATCCACACCATTGTCCGGTCAATCTTCGCCAACAGAGATGTGAAGTCTGGTTAAGCCCTGCTGCTAGCTTCCACAACCTCGTTAAGTATTCCTTCAGAATATTATATCTTACAGACTTTCCCAATAATTTTACCACAAGGGCATCCTGCCAAGGAGCACAAAGTCCCTCCATTACTGATTCTGCAATGTGTACAATTGGTTTCAACGGATTTCCATCTTGGTACGTAATCGTTGCTAATTTCTCCTTCAAAAGATCCACTTGTGGGCAAGCTATCGTAATGGTTTTGTTCTTGAGTACCTTAGCTCTAAAGGAAGTCTTTTATTAAGCACCCTCTTCGTCACTGCCATTGACTCCTTTGTTAGCACCACTGTCGTTCGATGGCTGCTTTCTTGAACTCATGTCACCCCTAAAAGTGCAAAGAAACCTAGACCCTGGTCACACTTCATTAGGCTAAGTTGATGTAATTTCTAGAGAAAGTCTTGCATACTCACAAACCTAACACGTCACTTTTGCACACAATCACTCACATTATAAAAAGTCTTTAAAATTTTAAATTAAAGTCACGTTACTGTCAATTCTTTCTCCCTCGCAAGCCACAACCTTTACCAATCCTCCTCAAATGTCGTCACCCACACCTCCAGTTTCCAGAGCCCCACCATAACAATCAATCTTAGTTTCTAAAGTGGAATCAATGCTACGATTTTGACACCAAATAAAAAAATAATCAATGTTAAGCTTTAAAATAATTATTTAATTAGATCTGCTGACAAACTATTAAAGATGAAATTTGTTGAATAAAGGAATAATTAAAAGACAAACATGCATCCACATAAAACACTTTGTTTTGCCACAATTATTATAATTAAAGAAAAATCCCCTTGCAATCTGTGTGGCATGGTCCCTCAACAAGTAACTAATAGGGAACACCCTACACAATAAGCAGCTTCACCAAAGAACCTCCTTTTAGAAGTCCCATTTGTCGACGACGATCTCTAAGGAGAGGTGGTGCATGCTTTGGGAAGAGGTGTCGATGGGGATCTTGAAGGAGGTGACCAAGCTTGGGGAGGTGTAGGCTACAACGTTTGAGGAAAGAAGGGTTGGGGGGTGACTCTAGCGATGAAGACTCACGCCACCCATGATGATCACATGAAGTGTGGGTGAGAGCATGTGCAACACCGGGAGACCCTGACTGATCGGAGAAGTTCTGCGCCACTGGGATGGGGCTATCCTGACAATTGGTACCAAATATTGAAGAGTTTGAAAGAATCATGCATCATATAAAATTAAAACTAAAACTTGTGGACTTGTTATGATTAACTGCACATTGAATATAATCTGCTGCTTAAATTATGTTTATCATAAACTTACCCTATGTTTTGTGTCTGTGGTTAACACCTGCTATGACCTCGATTTTATTCGGGCGAGCAGATGAACAACAAAGAGAGAGACTACCTAGCTGTCTACAAGAAGAGGATTTTGTTTGAAGATGTTTAGTTTGAAGATGTTTTGTTTGAAGATGTGTTCTTTTGTTACAGAGTGTTTTAGTTATTTGTACTATGTAATAGAACCAGTGTCAGTTTGTACTCTTATTATATGTTACTTCAGGTTTATAAATATTACTCAGTGATGAAATTTTCTTGGAGTATTAGTTATTGGCAAAATTTTGTTATATCCAACTAGGTGCTCTTAAGTAAGTTGAAAAAAAATTTCATTAAAAATCAATAATAACAAGATCGTAAGTTGAAGCGTTACAGCATTCATGTGCATCATTTTAATTTTATTCATATATTTGTTTTTTTTAGATTTAATGAGTTGTCACTTTTTAAGTGGTTGTGTGCAAAAGTGATTGTGTTGTGTGTGTATATACAAGACTTCCTCGTAATTTCTATTGCCGAAAAACATGAAACAATAATAGTCATAATAGATAACCAGGGTTTTTCACTTAACTTTTTGTTAAACACAAGTGATCACCAATCAATGTTACTTGAGTTTTTTTTTTACAAAATATACTTGAGTTGGTGACTTGATTTTTTTGTTAAACACAATTAGTTATCCACATCATCTTGTACCCAGCCAGTGGCGGACCCACGTGTGGGCACATGTCCGCATGTGCGGTCATTAAAATTTGGGTTTTATTTTTTTTCTGTTAAAATGCTAAAAAGCAAAAACGCTAGCTTCTCTCTTACCTTTTTGCTTTCTCTGCAAACCCCACGCCCTAAATCTGGCGCCTCCACCTCCGCTCCTTCCACAGCCTCTGCTACGTTGTCGGCGACAACATTCCTGCGAAGTACCTCACCCTCGTCCCTACGAAGCCCGACGAGTACGAGAAGCTCGGCTCCTACGCGGCTACGCCCTCGTCGACCTCCCAGTCCCAGCCACCTATACCACGCGCTTCGTCGACCCCGGCGAGACTAAGACCAAGTACGCCATCGTCATCGGCGGTGCCAACTGCGGCTGCGGCTCCTCCCGCGAGCACACGCGCCCGTGGCGCCGTTCTTGTTCGTCGTTCTTGTGCAACAGCCTTGTTCGCCGTTCTTGTCTGCCGTCGGCTTGGACACCAACCCAAAGGAAGTTATAGTTGGATGGTAAGTCCTATTCTTTTAACCCTTTACTATTTTAAAGTTATATGTATTGTATTCACAATGTTGTCAATGGGAATGTGGAATTCAATAGGTGGTCTTTGTTTGTTAAGAAGCATGGGGCGTTGTGTGAAGTGGAATCAATAAACCCTCTCAATGTAATTTAAACCTTTATAGTTTTTATGCGATGCTTGTTGGTAGTCCCAAATTGACTATGATATGACCCAAATAGTGTAGTGTATACAAGTGGTGAAATGGACTACTGATTATGGTTATTCGGTAAGGGTTTTTGTTAATGGGATTCACTTATTGATGTGCAAATGGACTGCTGAACTCATTTAAGCTTGTATATTTTTTCCCCTTTTATTCCTTCTTACTCTTTATGTTCTAAGAGAATGTTCTATTATACCAGTTTATGAACCTCCTTTCAGTGTAGCTAATTATGGTTATTTCATGCAGGTATTCAACTAGTCTTGGAGTAACCGGTGGTAGTGCATTAATCCATGAATTTTATTCTCGAGAAGTACCCAATCCTATCCATTTGACCATTGATACAGGATTCACAAAGGGAGCAGGTACCATAAAAGCATATGTTTCACACAATTTATCTCTTGGAGATCGTCAAATTGATGCACAGTTTCAAGAAATTCCTTTAGATCATCATATGGTTGAAGCTGAGCGCATTGGATGTATGTATTGTTGGACTTCATGTCTATTATATTTCTGTTTTCCTTTTATAAAGCTCTCCTGATTTCTTAGGTAAAATACTTGCAAAAACTTATGTACTTGCTTTCATCAATTCATGAATGCAGCTGCAGAGAGAAGTGCATCTATTTTCCTTTTACTTAGTCAATTATTAATATTGCTCTTGATTACATTTTCAAGAAAATCTTGCCTGATAAAAATTATTTGGACATAATGACATGGCTTTAGCTTTTAATTATGTAGTGTAGAAATCCTAAATGCAAAAACTCTCTTTGTTGTTAACGGGAGTTTTGTTGATTGGTATTGTGTTTAGCTATTGTTGATTTTGTGAATGCATTCATTGGGTTTGTGTTTGTGTTGTAATATAAGACCAATTTCATGAATTAAATGACAAGTTTTACATGTAGACATTTTTCCTTAGGCAGTAGATCCCGCACTGGGAATTTGCAATCGTTGGGATCCAATTGTGGGTTCGTAATAATTTAACAAGTCTCAATGAAAGGTAACTTTCTATACTAATTTATTTGTTATATTTGTTTTAATAACATAAACAGTATAAATGTATAATTATTATTTACTTTTTTATAACCTTGTATATAAAGCATTGATTTAAATTTTCTTTTAAAAAAAAATTTCGGGAGCACTGCCCCCGAACCCCCGCCGCTAATTGTGCGGACATAAACTTAAATTCCTGGGTCCGCCAGTGTACCCAGCAAGAAAACAAACGAATGTGCAAACGTGGCTTTTGCCTCAATCCCTTGCTTGTTGGCTTCACATAGGCTACACAAAGCTGTGAGAGTTGCCAATTGGGAATCCAATCAAAGGGACTAGCGGATGTACCATGAGATTTTATTGTTGTTAGTTTACTTTGGTTTGGCTTGTTTTCGGGGAAACAAAAGTTTTTCGAGAAAATGTCCTATCCTTCAATATCATTATTGGATCAATTAGGCCAGATCATGGGTGAATGGAAAATCGAAATATACTTGAGTTGGTCACTTGATTTTTTTGTTAAACACAACTAATTATCCACATCATAAGCAGTAAAGATTAACTAGAATTCAAACTATAAATCACTTAATAAAAAATATAACACATTATCATTTTTATCAAACTTTGGCTACTTGATTTTTTTGTTAAATACAACTAGTTATCTCCATCATAAACATTAAAGATCAATTAAAATTTGAATCTTAAATTACTTATTAAAAAATATAACTCGTCATCATTTTTTTGAATCTTTGTTAATTCTATTCTAATTTTATTATTTTCAATATATTTAATTAATAAAAAGTATACATACATATATATATATATATATATATATATATATATATGAAGAAGTAGCTTAAAAATGTATTGCTAGTACTTCTGATTCTAATTATAATATCTTTTTCGAAAACAAACCTTCCCCAGATAAAGAGTTAAAAAATCTAATAAATGCATGTAGGGCCAACAAAAAGAGGAAAATTCCAAGACTCCTCCAACTCCAAGTTTCTCGTCAAAGTCTCCAATGGTTACATCAAGAAGTAAAAAAGTATAGTTAGTGAATAAATTGAAAATCTAATTTACTTAAATAACTCAAATCGATTTACGGTCAATTTCCTCTTTAATAAATATATTAATCAATTTAATCCTTTACATTATAAAAAATAATTTAGTTATTAACTTAGTACTAATTAGTAATTACTAACCGCTAGTTTTATTTATTATTTCGTAGATTAATTTAATTCTTGTTTTTATTATATTTAAGAATTTATAATAAAAAAAAATAACTCTCTTAAACTAGAAGCTGGGTGCTAGCCAGACAGATTTGACTACGCGGCGTATGCCAATGCCATTGTACAGAAACCATCCCACTTTCTCCATTCCACGAACCCAACTTTGCCTTCTTTTCCAATCCCAGATACCACCTTCCCTCTATCCCTATATATATATTAACACAACACAAATTCACAACTCATTCACCTCACCATTCATCAATATCTAACACCACACACACGCAACACGCTTCAGCCACTATTCTTCAAGGAAAAACAAAATGAAAGACACAATGGAAACTCCTACGACACTCACCACCTTGCTCCGCCACGTCGCCGCCAAATTCCCCTCCCATCGGGCCATCTCCGTCGCTGCCAAATTCGACCTCACCCACTCCAGCCTCCACCGCCTGGTGGAATCCGCCGCCGCTCAGTTAGTCTCCGCCGGCGTCAAACCCGGCGACGTCGTCGCCCTCACCTTCCCCAACACCATCGAGGTTCGATCACTCTCCCAACAAAACTAACATTTATCAATAATAATAAATAAATAAACAACGTAGGAAAATTATAACATTATAACTTTGTATTTTATGTTTCATTTCAGTTTGTAGTCATGTTCCTAGCCGTCATTCGGGCGCGAGCAACAGCCGCGCCGTTAAACCCGGCTTACACAGGGGAAGAGTTCGAGTTTTACTTATCCGACTCGGAGTCCAAGCTTCTCCTAACATCACCAGAAGGAAACAAGCCGGCTCAAGCCGCGGCTTCAAAGCTCACCATCCCCCACGCCACGGCTTCGATTACCCAAGTCGAGAACGAAGAAGCGGAGCTGAGCCTCTCATTATTAAACCACCCCGAGTTGAATTCCGTTAACTCAGTTGAGTCACTCGTTAACGACTCTGATGACGTGGCACTTTTCCTTCACACCTCTGGCACCACGAGCCGTCCCAAGGGAGTGCCGCTGACTCAGCACAACCTTCTCTCTTCGGTGAAGAACATCGACGCGGTGTACCGACTCACTGAGTCCGACTCGACGGTGATTGTTCTTCCGCTCTTCCACGTGCACGGGTTAATCGCCGGATTACTGAGCTCCCTCGGCGCGGGCGCGGCGGTGGCGCTGCCGGCGGCGGGGAGGTTCTCCGCCTCGGCTTTCTGGAAGGATATGATTAAATACAGCGCTACATGGTACACCGCGGTTCCCACCATACACCAGATCATTCTGGATCGCCACTCCAGCAACCCCGAACCGATTTACCCGCGGCTCCGGTTCATCCGAAGCTGCAGCGCCTCGCTCGCACCGGTTATACTCGGTAAACTCGAGGAGGCTTTCTGTGCGCCGGTTTTAGAGGCCTATGCGATGACGGAAGCGTCGCATTTGATGGCTTCGAATCCTTTGCCACAAGATGGGGCCCACAAGTCCGGGTCGGTTGGGAAACCCGTGGGTCAGGAAATGGGTATTTTAGACGAATCGGGTCGGGTCCAAGAGGCTGGTCTCAGTGGAGAGGTTTGCATTCGGGGACCCAATGTTACGAAAGGATATAAAAATAACGTGGCCGCCAATACGGCGTCGTTTCTGTACGGTTGGTTTCATACTGGTGATATTGGATACTTTGATTCTGATGGGTATTTGCATCTCGTGGGTCGGATCAAGGAACTCATCAACCGTGGAGGTACATATATTATTTCTTTATAATATAATGTTCATTATTCAAAAACGCATATTTTATAATTTATAGATATTCATTAAAGTTTTATCTCACTAATTTACCTAAATAAAAACTTACTAATTAGATAAAACTTTCTAACTAGATAACATCAACAAGAATCATTTAAAAGGGTTACATCTAAATTTTGTATTAGGGATAAAAAAAATAATAAGGCACTGCTATTTTCTTTGAATGGAAATGAGGAATACGAATAATTTGACTATTTTAAAGATATTCGGCGCATTGACTATTTTTAAGGAAAAGTTTGTGTTGAATTCAGCTTAACCATTGATTTTTTGTGATTGTGTAATTTTATTGAAATTGCTTTTGAATGCGTATTCGTGCGTGTCATTCATGACGTAGGTTTCATTGTTGCTGTCTAATTTGTCGTCTAGCGTAAACCCAAGAAACTTCTTGGTTCTTAATATTTGAGCGTTACGTGCGCAACTTGTTAGTGTGCAAATTATGCATGGAAATTATATTTGCTGGATATCACAAAACAGCTTAGTTGCTTGAAACAGTGGTGACTGACGCCGAAGTTATATTAACTTATTGTATATTCACAATTTGGTGTTGGCTTTTTATTCGGTATTAATTATTATATTACTAACAAGTAGTATTTAGAAAGTTATGAGATGTCAAATGTGTGATAATTAGGTATTCAGTAGTTATATCAAGAAGGAAGTAGATGTAAAATATGGTTTTAGCTAGTATTAAGTATTAACCATCCATATCATGACACAAGGTTTAGTGCGTTTGGTTTATTAGGTAAAAAGTAGAAATAAAAAAATTTCACTTTTATTTCCATTCATTATCACAAAAAGAAAAATAATTTAATTAGAACAGTTTCGATTCTAACTCATCTATGTTTCACTTTCCGATTTGTCTGATGCATGTTAACTGATGATAAAGGTTTTTATTTATTTTTAGGTGAAAAGATATCACCAATAGAAGTGGATGCTGTCCTTCTTTCACATCCAGAAATTGCTCAAGCAGTTGCTTTTGGAGTGCCTGATGCCAAGTATGGAGAGGAGGTATGTCTTTCATTTATTTTTGGGTTTTACACAAAAGTGCTCAGAAGTTGAGTAAATGACCATTTTTTATTAGTTTTTTGAAGTTTGTATTGATCATATCTTTTTTTAACTTTTGATAGATATATTGTGCTGTCATCCCAAGAGAAGGATCAAACGTTGATGAGGCAGAGGTGCTAAGATTTAGCAAGACCAATCTTGCATCCTTCAAAGTACCAAAAAAGGTCTTCATTACTGATTCTTTGCCCAAAACTGCCACAGGCAAGATTTTGCGCCGTCTTGTGGCAGAACACTTTGTCTCTCAAATTTGAGCAACTCAAATCCCCAGCCTTTTGATGCTTACATATATACCTGGACAATGATCTTTCCCACAGGATATAATAGAGATTCTAGTTTTCAATGATTCTTGTTTCTATGTAAAAAAAAAAAAAATCTTGTTAAATGTTCACAATGTAATGTTTTCAATGTTTTATAGATACATAATTTCTTAATACTTTTTTGTCTGCATTTCTTACTACAAGAATCATATGCATGATATGTGGGAAACTGAAAATTTATTGTCAGTGTAAAAGCCTACAATTAAAATGGAGTAAAGTTAAGATTTAGACAGGTATGGTAATAATATCAGTTCGGTTCGGAACACATTGTTGCAAAGTGAAACAGACAGACTCATTTGCAAATTGCAACGTGCATTTCTTTAATACAAGATACTAAAAGGAAGAAAGGCATTCCAGCATTGCAAGAATATCACGTAGACTGAAATGTTTATGGGCACCAACAAAGTAAGCATGCTTAGAAATAAAATCTTAAAACTACTATACCCAAAAGGAGGGAATGAAAGAGCAAAAGAACAATTTAAACCCCTGAAAGGGTATTTATGTAGAAAGACAGTAAGAAGATAACATTGACACCGGTATCACATTCACAGCAATCAGAAGAAGAATACAGTTCAACTATTACTCAAACTTATTGCGCATCTTCATAGTCACACCCCTTATCATCTGCGGTTGCGTCTTGGTGTTGCTGGTACCAAGAAACTCGTTGATGTAATTGTCAAAATTTAAATTATAATAATGTTTCTCTTTACTTCATATTTTTCCTCTTCAAATAAAGAGTATTTATACACATTCTCAAACAAAGATAAAACCTACAAAATTTCAAACCAACTTCCTAAAAAATAATATGCTTAAAACAAAACTTCAAATTTAAACTTTTTACAACAATATTTCAAATTCAAAACTTCCTAATCCAACACTCCCCTCAAGTTAGTGCATGGATATCATACATGTTTAACTTGCCAATTGTATCATCTAAGGCTTTTCCCGAAAACTCCCTTGGTCAAAATATCTACAAGTTGGTTTTCAGATCTGACAAATGGTATGGTGATAATCTGCTGATCTAGTTTTTATTTTATGAAATATCTATCTACTTCAACATGCTTTGTTCTATCATGTTGAACCAGATTATGAATAATTTCAATAGATGTCTTGTTATCACAATAAAGACTCATAGAAAGATCGATCATATTTGATATCCAAATCATTTAAAATACTTTTAATCCATAAAAGCTCACAAATACAGTAAGTTATACCTCTAAATTCAGCCTTGGCACTGGATCTTGCAATGACTTTTTATTTTTTTACTTCTCCACGTGACCAAGTTACCCTCAATTAGTGTAAAATAGCCTGAGGTAGACTATCTAGTAGTTTTATCTCCAGCCCAATCAAAATTTGTGTATCCTTCAATGCCCTTCTTGTTGTTTTTTGAAAACATAATGCCTTTTCCAGGTCTTCTTTTTAGGTATCTCAAAATCCGATACACAACATTCATATGATCTTCACTAGGAGAGTGCATAAATCTGCTTACCACCCCAACTGCATAGGTAATGTCTAGCCTAGTGTGTGATAAATAGATTAGTCTCCCTACTAGCCTTTGATATCTTCCAATATCTGCCTCCACCTGATTAGGATAAATGTCAAGTGTGTGATTCATTTCAATGGGATTCCCAGCCGGTTTGCAAGTCAACATTCCAGTTTCTGGTAAGAGATTTAGAATATACTTTCTTTGAGATAAAAATATACCTTCTGAGATCTTGCAATTTCTATCCCAAGGAAGTACTTCAAGTTACCTAGATCCTTCATTTCGAACTCGGTTTCCAGATGTTGCTCAAGGAATTTCATCTCATCTATATCATCTCTGGTTAACACCATATCATCCACATAAACTATTAGAATATATACTTTCTTTGCTCTATGTTTGTAAAATAGAGTATGATTAGAGTTACTTTGTTTGTACCCAAATCTCTTTATTGTTAGAGAAAAACATTCAAACCATGCCCTGGGTGATTGCTTGAGCCCATACAAAGCCTTTTTAAGCCTGCAGACTAGATTTTCATTAGACTTAGTTAGTTGTACTCCTGGTGGCACATCCATGTAAGCCTCATCCTCCAAATTGTCATTCAAGAAAGCATTTTTCACATCAAACTGTTTCAAGGGACAATCCCTATTAGCTGTTATCGAAAGTAATATCCTTATAGTATTGAGTTTAGCTACCGGGGCAAATGTCTCTTGGTAATGAACTACATACTTCTGTGTATATCTCTTGACAACTAGTCTTGCTTTGTATCGGTCTATGCTCCCATCTGCTTTTAATTTCACTGTGAACACCCATTTACAACCAATTGTCTTCTTCCCACTTGGCAGAGGTGTTAGTTCCCAAGTTGAGTTATTTTGGAGTGCTTCTATCTCCATGTTCATAGCTTGCTTCCAATTTGGATCATCCAATGCTCCTTGCACACTATTTGGAATAGAAATACTAGATAATTGATTAACAGATAATACATATGATTCAGATAAGTGTTGGGTAGATACATTGTTGCTAATGGGATATTTAGCCTTCATTTTAGGGTCAGTTCATAAAACTATTTAGGAATACCTTTGTTTGGTCAAGATTACCTTCTAGGGTGTGAATCAAATGGTATAGTAGAAGAAGGAACAAGATTTACCTTTGTACTAGGTTCTGGTTCAATATCTAGGACAGCCATAGGAGATTCTTGAGTTATATGTGTTAGACAAGGTGTCTCAAATTGGGGACAAGTGGTTACCTCGGCAGGAACTGCTTCTGGTGGTTCACTATGTGGATCTAAGGTAGGGAGTGAGATATTTGGTGGTGGTACATGAGTGGAGAACCAAACTTCTTCTTCTCCATTACTTGTAATGCATGGCAAGGAATTCTCCCCCTGAGAAGGAGAAGTGGAGACTCCCCCTGAATAGTAAGGCTCATTTTCCCTAAAAGTGACCTCTAAAGTGACATGCATTTTGTGAGAGAGAGGATCAAAGCAACGATAACCTTTTTGAACATTGAAATACCCAACAAAGATACATTTTTTAGCACTAGGATCTAATTTAGAATGCTGAGTTTTATGGATATGGACATATGTGGTGCAACCAAAGACTTTAGGAGCAAGGTTTGAGGAGTGGGGTGTAGGAAAGTGAGAAGTTGGTAAGGTGTTTGGAAACTAAGGACACTAGAGGAGGTCCTATTGATGAGGTATGCATCGAAGATTACAGTCTCTCCCCAATAAGAAGAAGGAACATTCATATCAAACAAGGAGGCCCTTACAACACAAGAGTTGTCGGTTCATTCTCTTAGCCAACCCATTTTGTTGAGGGGTATAAGAGCAAAAGTATGATGTTTAATCCCATGAGAAGACAAAAAGCATTGAACCCACCATCCATATATTCCATGCCATTATCAGACTGAAGGATCTGAATTTTGCTACTGAATTGTGTTTGAACCATGCAAAAAAAAATTTAAACACAGAAAAAAAATTCCCCCTTATGTTTTAGGAGACTCACCCAACACATACGAGTACATTCATCAATGAAGGTGACATAATAAAATGATTTAGAGAAAGAAGAGACTTTGGCAAGGCCCTAAACATCTAAAAGAACAACTTGAAATGGAATAATGCTTTTATTCAAACTAGAATAATAAGGAATTATGTGGCTTTTATAGCCAATTCACAAACTGAACAATAGAAATCAGTAACATTGACAGCAGAAAAAAGATGGGGAAACAATTTTTTGAGATAACTAAAGGAAATATGACCAAGTCTCCTATGTCATAGCTAAACATTATCTTTAGCAGTATCCACAACAGACGTTGCAAATGCCCAAGAAGATAAATCACTGCCACAAGGAGAAACATCCAAGAAATAAAGCTTGCCCTGTCTAACATCATAACCAAGAATCTCCTGTGTTTGATTGTCCTAAAACAGATAGTGAGAAGGTAAAAAAATCAGAGTAGACAAGGTTAGAAGTAAGTTGGTTAACAGAGAAAAGATTAAAGTCAAAAGAAGGAACAACTAAGACAGATTAAAGATGTAACTAAGGAGAAAGAGAGATTGAACATTGACCAATAATGGCATAGGTGCCACCATTAGCCTTAGAAATCACAATTTAAGGGAGGAAGAGAAATTAGACAAAAGAGTATGATCACGAATCATATGATCTAAAGCACTTGTATCAATTATCCAGGAATCAAATTTAGATAGTGTAGAGAAAGCATGAGACTTAATAATAATTCCTTCGTAGACAGCATGTGCTAAAGGAGTAGGAGAGAGAACTAGATCGGAAGAGGTGGAGAGAACTTTATTCAGAACTTTCCGACGAGGTCTTTTTTTTATTGAAATCCCACCACTCGGGATAACCAATGATTTCAAAGCATTTAGCTTTAGTGTGACCAGCGACACCACAGTGATAACACAGAGGTTTTTGAGAGGTACCTTCTTTGCGAGGCTTCAGAGAAGCAGAGGAAAGGCCAGAGGAATTTACCACCATGGCAGAGGAGTCATGGGAAGGAGCAGGACGGTTCATGGTAAGCCATTGTTGGTGTTCACGCCTAACATATGCATACGAACTTTCAAGGTCCAACTTCGGGTCTTTGCGAAGGATTTTGCCACGAACTTGGTCGAATTCAGAATCTAATCCACTAAGGAAGATATAGATCCTGAGACGAGCCAAGGCGGAGTGCGATTGAATGACCCCATCGACAGTTGTGGCTTGGGAAGACATGCGATGATCAATGTCTTGAAAGATCGAGAGAAGTTCGTTGTAGTAGGTGGAGAGGGGTCAACCATGTTGTTTGGTGTTGAAAGACCTTTAATTCAATTCGAAGAGACAAGATTCATCAGAACCATCATAGAACGTGTGACGTGCAGTAGTCCAGATTTCGTGGGCAGTTTCAAGGCGAATGAAACGTTGCATCAACGATGGGCTTATGGAGTCGATAAGCCAACTTTTCACACACTTATTCTCAATGAACCAAGTATCATACGCAGGATCAGCATCTGATGGTTTCTTCGTCCTATCGGTGTGATACCCAGATTTGTTTCTCGCACTGATACGCATGTCCAACAACTCGGACCCGAGAGGGTAATTCGAGTTATCAAGGATGATACTAATGGGAAAAGAGGAACTATCTTGTTGGATGATGATGTCAGGAGGAGGATGGGCGGAGGTATTGGATGGAGACGAGGTAGAGTCCAAAGGTGAAGTATAGTTATCCATGATAGAATTGGGAATTAGAGAAAAGAAAACGAGGATACAGGTTATTTGGTGGGGATTCGGTAGAAGGATGAAGTAAGAGAGACAAAAAAAAAACTGGTCAGTTAAGAACGTAACACACCTGATACCATGTCAAAATTAAATTCTAATAATGATTCTTTTTACTTCATATATACTTTTCCTCTTCAAATGAGGAGTATTTATACATTCTAATACAAAGATTTAGTCTACAAAATCTCAAACCAACTTCCTATAAAACAATATACTTAAAACATAACTTCAAATTTAAATTTTTTACAACAATATTTTCAAATTCAAAACTTTCTAATCCAACATTAATCAAATGTTTTAAGAGAATATAAACTTGAATATAGCTAGATATCAAGATAAAAAAAAAACTGGAAAGTAAAACTCCAGTATATAAAAACAGGAATATAGCTAGCAACGTGAGATTTCCAAGAAAAAATAGTAACTACACAATAAAAAAACTGTGATTCTTAAAGTGCATAACATTGTACATGAAGCTCAATCAACAAAGGTTGCCTTCATTGCCACAAAGCTGACGTAGCACCAAAAGCTTTAGCGATATCAGATCAAGTGAAGGTACAAAAATAGAGTAACTAAAACTTGAATTTTAGATCTATTTATTAGTTTTCTAAAATAAAAAAAAAAATCACATATGTTGATTAAAAAATCTCTTATATATCACTTTATTCTTTAAAATAAATAAAAAATTCTTAATTTTTTCTTTAGACCTCACTTTTTATTAGATTAATCCTGAGTCAAGCTACAGCCTTGTCCCATAACAGGAACTAGGATCTATGCCCTCGACAACACCAAGAGACAAGAAGCTACCAAATGTTTGCAACATACGTCCCTCCCAATTAATCATTGTTGTCCTCCTCATTATCATCAATATGAGTATTACTTTGGCTTATGTTAATGAAATTTAATTAAAGACGATAATCTCCAAAAGTTGATTGGCGAAATACTTATAATAAATTCGAAAAACAAGTTTCTGATAGACATGCTGATAATGCCATTGTAAAAGAAATAAGTTCTAAACACGACTAATTTGAACTAGAAAGAATAGCGTGGAACGTAACTAGAAAGAAGTTCTAAACAATATTTTGTGATTTAAAGTTTAAAATATAAAAATGACATCATTTAACATACTAAACTTTTTTTTGTTATCTCAACTATTTTCTTACAAAAAAACAAGCAACCTGTGGGTATGCACGGGTCGCAATTAGTTTGTACATTTTTTTTTCCTATAATTTATCAAACAGGTATTGTTGACATTTATGAATAATGAGAAGAAAATAGTGAGATGAAAACGCTTTCAAATAAGCAAATATGATGCAAAGTAGAAGTAATTATAAATCGAATTGAGATAAAATTTGGAGTGCATAATCTAATTTACTCTTCATCGTCATATATAAGATGAAGTTAACATTATTTATTGGCATGTCCTAAATATTAATAAAGTTTTTTTAGTCAATTAATTGTGTATTCACACAGGTCGCATTCTTTTGCGTGCATGTTCTAATACGATTTATGTATACGATTATTTACTTAAAAATAAACAATAGAACATATGAGACAGAACCAAACAATTGGACCAAAACCAATAATAGGGGACAATTATATTTTTAATTTTTTAAAATAACATGATAGAAAATGAAATGAAATTTTAAAAATAATACTTAAATATTTAGTTAATTGTTTTTTTTACAGTATATCACTATATCATTCTATAAATTTATTTCAAAATTTGAATGTATTGTAAGTAATTTGATATATTATTATCTCATATTTAAATTTGGGTAATAGTAGTAATATTTTAGATTTAAGTTAATTAGATTTTTTTAAGAGACGATATATATCATTTATCGAAAAGATCATTATGTGTAACAAAATATTGTCTCCAACAAATATTTAATGTATAATTACATATCTAAAACTCAATCATAACTATTGGTTAAAGTGAAACACTCACATGCTATGCAAGTTAATCCACACTATAAGTGTTGTAAGAAAATTTGATTATACTTAAAATATATTTTTGGTGCCTTTATAATTTTTAATTCACAATTTATCTCCAAAGTTTTTAAAATCCTTAATTTTGGTTCAATCATTAAATGTCTATTTATTGACTGTTTATTCAAAATAAGATTCCTTATTCCTATTCGATGCCTCATTTTTTTGTTCTTAATATTTTTAAATTATTTTAGAATTACATCTACAAATTAAATATCATAAAATCAAATTAAGTAATACATTGATTTTTTTAAATAAAATAAAATTTTAATTAAATCAATTAAATACATTAATGACCCACTTTAGCTTTTATTAAATTTAAATAATTTTGAAATTGAAATGATAAAATAATTCAATTATATATTAAAACCATATTTTAAACACAAAATAATTAATTTTACAATATTATAATTTATAAAAAATGTTAAAAAATAAAAGTTAATTAAATTATATGCAAACTATTGAAATCAATATATTATTTTAATTTCTAATAAATAATTTATATTTCATTACCACTTATGTGATATGTTATTATAGGTGTTTATTATTATCTTAGTTTCGTGAGAGAGAAAAATGAACTAAGTTACTAATTATTAAGTTATCTAATATAGGTACTTTTTTCTCTAGATCAAATTAATTGTAAATTAGACCAAATACTCCTATCAATAACTTGATTAATAATATTTGATTTCTAAATTAATGGAATATTGTTTATATAATTTACCATAGTTATAGCTTGTCACCCATAATGATGTGTAACAAGATTATTTTTCATGAATGATATATATGATCTTTATCATAAGAAAATATATTTAGTAATTAGATTTAAATTAATTTTAAGTATAAAATTTCAACTGCATAATGTAAATATTATCCAACAAAATATTTCCAATAAAATGATTTAATAAGATTTCTATGTACAAATAAATATTGTTAAATCTTTGATATGTAATTATGTTAAATATAAGTAAGAAGAGCTTTGCCACCTACATACATAATTGTCTCATGTGAATGATACTTGTGGTTTTTAGCAAAGAAAAAAAATTAAATGATTTCTAAGTAGAAATGATTTATAGAAATTTTTTTAAAATATTGCTCACTTTTTGGTAAACAATAGTGTTAACTATTTGAAAAAAAAATTGTCACCCATAATGGTTTTGAGCAAAATTGTCTCCATAGAATCATATTTGTGATATTTACACCATAATCAAAACTATTTTTATTTTTGATATTATTGAGTCTTTGGTATGCGTTCCCATTACAGAAATAGTTTTGTCCCACATATTGGTCTCATGTAAGATTGTTTATCATAAATGATATTTGTGTTCTCTATTATAAAAAAACAAATTTAACTTATGTTATTACTGAAAAAATAGTTTAAAATTGTTTTTTATAAAATATATACATGCATATATACATATATATATATATATATATGTAATAAAATAATTTTAAACATAGAATCAAAGTGGTATTTTGCAATAAATATATTAACTAATTAGATATAAATTATTTCTTCGTATAAACTTATTTAATGTTTTAAACATATTTAATATAAATTAGATTTAATGTTGTAAAAATGATTTTATATGATTTTTTTTAGTAAAAAAGATTTTATAAATTAGATTTTTTATTAAAATGATTTCATAATATTTTAAATTAAAAAAACATTGTTGAATCTTTGATATGTTGTTGTGTTAAATATTCGTAAAAAAAATTCTTTCGTAATGATTCGTCCATAATGGTCTCAAGTTAGATGTTCACCAGTTAGGAGTAGAAATAGGCTAAGTGTCCTGTTAGAGGTGCACAGCCTAGCCTAGTTAAGGCATGATATGTTTATTAAAAATATTAAATTTGAGCTTTTTAAAAAGTCTTTTTTATTAAAAAGTCCAAGTCGTAGGCTTTAAAAAAAGCCACTAAGCCTAAGTAGTGGACATGTCTAAACTAAATACATTAAAAAATATATAAAATAGTATTAATCTGATAGCAAATAGGAAACACTTTACACATATAGTCTTGGTCTGTCACATTACTTTCTTTCTAAACTCTAACAGAGAGTAATGCACATCCTCATTCCTCACTTCCACTTCTCAGTTACTTGTGTCGTCATCGTTCAATTATTGGTCGGCGATACCACATCCATCAATGGAAAGAATGAGAACCTCCGTTCTCTGTTATCTATTGTGCATCAGTGAATCTCTCCATGATTTGTGAATTTACATTTTTTTTGTCATTATTTTCTTTCTATTTAAAAAAATTGAACACGCATATATCAAGAAAAATTGAAGCATTAGAAAAATGGGAAAAATCGAGACGTGACCTTTACGATGCTACGAGTCTCCATTCCATTTGCATTGTATCATAAAAATAAGACGCAACCATTACAAGACACAACCCTTTTTCTTTATTGATGTATGGTTGAACCCATTAGCCATTAAATTTCCAAAATCTACCTTGCAATGAAACCCAAACTTCAAGAATTCTCCAAGAACACAAGCTATCCAACTTTCACGTGTAATATGGTTGGTTGGAAGCTTTAAATGTGCATCAATGGAAGATGGAAAAGGTAAGAGATGAAGATAGATGACACCATGGAAAAACTTTCCAATAAGCCTAGGAAGAATCGCCACAATAGCATGAAATCATTGATAAGAAACAAGAGATTCTTGCACAAGAACAAGAAAGAAACTCTCTACATAATTTTCAGATTGCATAAAATGACATCAAAGTTGGTTACAACAGTTTTTGGGCAGCCATATATAGGCCACGAAATCACAAGCAAATGTAAGGGAAATGCAAATTAAAATGAAGTTTTTAAATGCAACTAATGGAGCCTAAATGCAAGTTTCCCTAAGGTGACCTTGGCTATCCTAATTTCGTGAAATGGTGCAGTATTTGAATGCTTTAGATGCAGTTTTCAGCCTCTAAGTGCAGCCCACAATTACACACAAGTGCACTTACAAAGCTTTACATAAATGCATTAAAAAGTCTTTTTATTACAACTATTTTTGCATCTAACAAGTGCTGAATTTAATTGGAATTAAATTGAACTTGAGACATTAAAATCTAGCCCTTGTTATCCTTAAGTTGGTGTGTTTCCTTTTGCTTGTCCAAGTTAGCCTTGATGTGGTCTTGAAGTGCTTGGGTTCTAACTCTTGTCATGAGTCCTTTAAAGCTCACCAAAGGAAGTTCTTCAAGCTCTCCTTTTAATTCTTTAGCTTGCAATGGACCTCCATCATCTATTTAATTTATGTTCAGTGAATAAAAACAAGACACAACCTATTTGAATTAAATCAAATGTTATTTTTCTTATTTCTTTTCTTTTCTTATAATTTTTTATTGTGTTTAATTTATTTTCTTATGATAAATTAAATTAATTTCTTTTCTATTATCTTAATTGTTATGTTAGATAAAATATACAGGGGTTGTATGATTATGTTTGTTTTGTCTTGATTTATATATACTATACTAGAGACTTATAATTTTTTATTGTACTTAATTTCTTTTCTTATGTTAATTGTGCTTAATTTCTTTTCTATTATCTTAACTATTTTTGCATAATCTAAATTTATATTAAACTATACCAAAGGTTTATTATTGTATTTTGTCTATTATTATTTGAATTGTAAGAGTATTAAGGAAAGCTAACCTTGATGGCTTCCAAATTTGAGAGTGCTAAAACAACTCCTACTACTAATGTGCCTCTTGTTGATACTACTCAACACACACCAAAAGCTAATTGACATGACAAGGACAACTCCAAAGATTATGAAGTTCATCAAGAAGAAGAGGAGAAAAAACTTTAGTTGTTTGGCATGACTTTAATGAAGTTAAGAATTCTAAAGGTGAAACAAAGGTTGTGTGCAAGTATTGCAAAACCCTTTTATCAACTTGTGAGAGGGGAGGCAGCACAAGTCATCTTAAGAGGCATAGTGAAATTTGCTTACCAAGGAGGTTGCAGATGGCAAAAGAGAAGAAACAACCAAACATTCCATTTCTCTCTTCCAATTCAACTACCTCATTTATTAATCCATGCAATAGGTACTCTAATGAAAAGATGAGAGAAATTATTGCAACTGTTGTTATGGTACATGAGCTGTCTTTTAGCATTGTTGAGGAAGAAGTTTGGATGTAGGCTTTCCAATATGCAAATTATGATTTTTAGAAAGTAAGTCACAAAACAATAAGAAGTGGTTGTTTAGTGATATATGAGGCAAAGAAGAAAGTATTGAAGGCAGAATTGAAAAGTGTAGAAAAAATTAGCTTAACTACATATATGTGGAAATCAAGTCATCAAGTAGTTGAGTACATGGTTATAACTGGTCATTTCATTGATGTGGGGTGGAAAATTCATAAGAGGGTTTTGAGCTTTGCAAAATATAATAACCAAGGTTAAATAAATAAAAGAAAAAGAAAGAAAATTTTAAATTTAACTATATTCCGTCACAAAAAGTGTTAGCGACGGAATTAGGACGGATTTTGCGACGGCAAGAGAGTGGCGCCCGGAGCGGCCAGTGACAACCGCCTTGGTAGCCATGCAACATGAGATGGCTGCTAACAGGCGGACGAATGAGGCCTTGTTGAAGGCTAATCAAGAGTTGATGGCAGAGTTGAGATCTCTGCGGAATGAAGACTTAGAGAGAGTATTGAGGAGAAGATAGCGGGTAGTGAATCCTGAGATTTAGGCAGTCTGGTGAGACAGTGCCGATAGGTAGAGGATATGATTAGGAGGCGTAGTAGTAGCCAGCCTACTTTCTCCGAGGAACAGGAGGTAAGGAGACCCAGTGATCTAGGCCGAGTCGAGAAGGGCAAGGGCAGTGATATGAGAATTTTGTTCGACTCTAGGAAGTAGTGTTGAGTAGATATGTACTGCAGAGAATAGTTTGGAATTTTATGGTCAAAATTCTTAAAAAGGTGGGGTGAATATAATAACCAAGGTTAAATAAATAAAAGAAAAAGAAAGAAAAATTTAAATTTAACTATATTCCGTCACAAAAAGTGTTAGCGACGGAATTAGCGACGGATTTTGCGACGGCCAGAGAGTGGCGCCCGGAGCGCCAAAAATGGCCAGAAGGCCATTTTTCTCTGGAATTTGGCATTGGAGGCGTGAAAATGGCGCCAGGAGGGCCAAATCTCGAGCAGGCACCCTATATAAAGCGATTTTCACGAATTTTGGGACAAAAAGCTGGTTTCTCTCCCTCCCTAAGCCATTTCCTCCATTGTTGAGTTTGGAAGCTCCATAACCGCTTATTCCTTGACTTAAACACCTTCTACCCAACTAGGAAATTGATTAAAACCTCGAGATGAGCTAGATCCTAGTTTCAATCTCTCGAAAAGATAGCCAATCGAAGAAATCCCGTTCTCTAGAGGATTTCTCAAAGCTTGGATTTTGAGAAGAAAGGAGCCATTTCAGAGGCGTTCAAGCTTGGAAAAGCTATCCTCTAACCTTCCTTGACAGTCTAGAGGTGAGAAACTCGATCTTTAACCGATTAAATTGTGGAAATGATTCTGGATGAGTTCTGATGAATTTTGGATAAATGAGTGAGTTAGGGTCGAAACTAAGCTTGGATTCTTTAGAGATATATGCTCAGGAGGCTGTTTAGATGAAAGTTAAGCTTTGAATCTTGAGTATTGATAAAGTTTAGTTTTGACTCTGACATCTGTATGAGTAGGAAGATTGATGTTGTAATGATGAGTTTGAGCCTAGGTACCTTTTCAAAAGATGATCAGGAGGCTAAATAAACGGTGAATATGTGTTGAAATAGCCGTTTTGATAAACTTGACAAGTATTGATATTTGGCCTGGATAAAGGAAATTGAACTGATTGGATTGACTCATGCAGAGTCTTGGAGAGGCTCTAGTGCCTTAGTTAGGTTGAGTTAGATCCTGTTGAGGGTCTGTAAATCGCCTATAAGGTGGTTAGCTCTGATAACCCTAAGATAGAGGACAAAGAGGTTTTAATGGAAAGGAATAGTATTTCCTTTTGTTCTAACTGTGGGGGACCGTTATTGATTGGTTGTTTGTATGCCTTGTGTAGGGCGTGATACAAACATTGCTGGTGGTTGTGACCATGAAGTCGGGAGAGCCAGAGTAGCACTGAGAGCAGATAAGCTCCTTGTTCTTGGGAGTGGTTCCTTTCCTTTGTGTTCCACCATACTCCGAGGGAGTATTGGTTATTGAATAACATGTTGCATGAATATTGGAATTGAATGTTATTGATTGTGATTGAGGCATGTATATGATGCATATATGTGTAGACATCTGAGTAAATGATATATTATGGGCGATTGAGATGATGTTGAATGAGATATACACTAGGATAGTGTACTGTGTTAGTGAGAACCTCTATGAGGTATATGTGGCGATAGTATCTTGTGTTTGTAGAGAATTCCCTGGCCAGTGGAATGGATTAGATATGAACTTCCTTTAGAGCCAAAGTTATATGGAACAACTCTAAGTGGTCAATAAGTAATGTGTGATAAAACCTGAGAGTATGCGCCTGATTGCAGATAAGCATCTCTTGGAAGTGCCATATATGTCTGAGGGTGTCCTGAGATAAAGTACCTGATTACAGATGAGCTTTTCTCAGGAAGTATAATATATATATATATATATATATATATATATATATATATATGTGTGTGTGTGTGTGTGTGTGTGTGTGTGTGTGTGTGTGTGTGTGTGTG
>CM023951.1:25085704-25135376 GCA_013407115.1 Glycine latifolia
AACAAACAATATATTAACAGTAACACTACTAACTAATACACAATTATACGTCCATACCTGCAATTGGAGGCTGATTTTACATTCCAACAATCCCTGGAGAAGGCATTTCAAAAGCACGATCAAAATCACCGTTTACGTCCGTATCCGATGAGGCACTATCTGGAACAACACCTTCATCATCCTCTTCCTCAGAACTATCCATGGGCCAACCTGGGTCGTGGGCCGACGCCATTTCTGTATCTTCAAAATCGATTTGCTGGGATGGTTGCGTTGGTGGCGGTGGTTGTGATGATGGGGATATATCTCTATCTTCCGAATTCACCTTCGGCTCTAAATTAAGGTCAATGGAGCCAATGTTTGCAACAAATTGTTGACTACTTAACTGTCCACCACAATATATTTTCGCATACAATTCTATAAATCTGGGGTTTTCTCCATCGGATCTGCATACGTCTGTAACTAACGTTACATCGTCATCATCTACAATATCCACACCAACCCACTGCACCATGTTACTAGATGCACATCTCGCACTCAGTCGAGATATAGATTGACCCCGTTGTAACCGCAACTTCTTGTATATCATTTTCATTAAATGATCATAACTGCATCCTGAAGGAATACGAAACATTTTGCTTTCTCCTTCAAACACTTGACCATTCAGTCCAACATATATCCTCCCATTATGATATACAATGGTGATTAAACCATTCCCTCTACCACTCATTTTGCACCGATTCAAAAAAAAAATTCAAGACTATATCACTGCAAAATACTCTCAGGCAACATACAAATTGGAGGTGGGGATGGTCTCATTAAATAGGTGGGGTGTGGGTGGAGTTCGCTGGCCTATCCAGCAAACACCTAGTTCCCTACACTGACAAGCGAACTAGGAAAGGCGCCACGTGTCATCAATCCACGAAGTTCGCTGTACTAGCTAGCGAAGTAGGTGTGTAGTTTGTTGTCCTGGTTAGCGAACTTCTCACGCTCTGCCACGTGTCCTGCCCGCTTCTTATGGGGCACTGGCTCATTGATCAGAGGACCGCCATGTCAGCATACCTAGTTCGCTGCTCTGACTAGCGAAGTAGTCCGCGTGACATTTTTAAAAATAGTTTGACCCGCGTGGCATTTAGCCAAGTTTTTTTTAAATTTATGGCACAAAAAAAAAAGGTCTCCAAAAGTGATAGGTGTCAATAATTTAAAAAGACTATAATTGTTTTTTTCTTAGCCTAAAGATTTTATGAATAGAATAAATAGAATAAATTTTTCTTAGCCTAAAGATTTTATAAATAGATAAATAAATAGACACTAAATAGTATTCTTGCTTCTTGGGGTACACGTGTCAAGTTCATGTAACTTAATGCACTTTTTCACTCATTAATTAATTTTCAGGTATTTATATATCAGTTTTAACATTTAAGATCATTAGTATTCTCTCCCGTGCACTGCACGGGATTATTTAATATAATAAATTATATTTGATATTTTTTAGTTTTTAATACCATATAATATACTAAAAGAAAACTTGATAAGCATTATATATAAAATGAAACGATATGTAAATAATACAATCTAGCAAAATTAAAAAATTGCATAAATTACAATACATTTAAAAGTTAACAATGTAATATCATTTATACTTTTAGGAGCACTTAGCCTTTATATATAATACTTTTTGGAAGACCTCTTTGTAACAATATTATACCTATATTTTTTGGAACCAAATTCACATCCAATAATATCAACACTCACTTCTTCAGCAATGAGTCTTATTTCATTGCAAAGAACAATAAAAACATCTACATCTGTCATTAATATTATAGAAACCTTTTTTTCAAAGTCATTTGATAATTAAAAAAAAAAAGGTTTAGAACACTTGAATATTACTTAGAAATTTAATTGTTAACCAACCAAGTTAAATGCCAAAATATTTATCAACTTTCAAAACCAAATCACAATTGAGGTATGCTTATAATCTTTGCACCCAATTCTAATTCTTATTTATGGTCCATTGAGATATCAAATCTTTTAGAAAGAAATATTTATAATAAAAGAATATAAATTTTATATTAAAACGTGACTTAAATATGTTTCAAGTTAATAAAATAAAGTTAAAAACTAAATTGCTTTTAAAAAAACTTATTGATTTAATTTTGATAATTTTAGATTGTCATAAATTGACTTTAAAATTTAAAATAGAAAATTAATTTATATTAGGTTAAAAGTCGTAAAAAAATATGATTATTTTATTCTCCATTTTGGTTTACAATATAGAGAATGACTAAAAAGAATATTATGTGAATTTCAGTGACTAAAAAAATAATTTTACATTTGGAGGACTTAAAAAAATATTTAAATTTATAGGATTAAAAATATATTTAAGTCAAAGAATTATTCATGTAAAATTTCTATTAAAAAATTCATCTAAACAATTTGATAATAATTTCCTTTCATTTAATATAATAAATTGGTGCGTCATCATGATTTTAGTACTTTATGACTGGGTTTTAACACTTTGTGGCATTTTTAAAATGTAAGTTCGAGAGACTAAAAGTGTTAATTTATTACGTTATAAACTAAAATGAACAGTTTGTCAAATTCAGGGAAAAATAATAATTTTAAATTTTAGAGACTAAAGAAAACACTAATTTCAAATTCAAAGATTAAAAAAGTAATTAAGTCATTAGATAATTATTGTTTTTAAAGAACTAACATCTATCTAGTTATTAAAAAATAAATTGTTTCGTAATCACATTTTTAGTTTAAACAAATTGGTCCATAGTATATAAATTTTAATTATGTTGGATAAAACTGATAATAATCTTTGTCTGGTGATGCTTGGATTTTTTTTCTTTGAGTTGAAAATATAAAAAAGTTTAATATGAAAGAAAATTAAATTAAATTTTAAAGAGAATATTTATTTTATATTTGTCAAATATTTTTTTGCATTCAATATTTTAAATAGTTTAACTCTTTTAATTTCTCCCCTCAACACATATAAATTTTTTAAACCTAATTTGTTCTTCACTCGTAAAATGGAATATGTTAACCATTCTCTATTTGGTTTGAATCTACTTAACAATCATAACAACTAATACAAACAAAACACTACTTAGAGTTAAGGTTGTTTTTTTTTTTTTTGGGGGGGGGGGATCTGTAATAAAGTTCGATTAGATTATCTCAAAAGAAAAAAGAATATTAATAATATTTTTGCACTTTTCAAATAAAGTCTTTTATCCTCTGTTTTGATGGGTGAGCTTGTATGATGAAATGTCTTTTATCTCTCTGGATAATAATTATTGTAGTACAAAAAGAAAATTAAAGATTTAAAGGTTTCCCAAAAAGAAAATCAAAGTTTTATCAATAACACAGGTGGCCTGGTGCTCACTTCATTCACCTTGACTTATTTATCTTGGTGGGGCCAGGATCGTTTACAATAGCTAATGGATAAAAAAAACAAAAGCATTTTTTTAACAGGCTGGATCATTGGAGAGTTGACAGGTGTCCTTCAAAAGGTTCTTAAGTTTATAGAGCGAACTAGAGAGTATTTGACCACATGGTTAACTTCATCTTTCTAGCTCACGACATCCCGGGTCAAATTTGATTTCTATTAAAATATGCAAAATGCATCTGAATTTGTTCCTTTCACACTTTGAGTGTGGTTCCACCAAGGCACTATGTATGCTCTAATTCCACGAAAGAAAGGATAAAATAATGCAAAATTGTTATTCATTAGATAACGATATCCCTGATATCAAAAATAAAAAAAATACTAAGTTGAACGACCAAGAAGCATAACAAAGATAGATCTCAAATCCAACATGAGCACAGACACCATCTTTGGTAAACCTTCCACGTTTCATTTCTTGGCAAACAAGTGATGCACAAGAATAAATACCACAAACCCACAATGATCTAAACCATATATCTCAACAAATCTCATTCTCAAATTAAATTTAATTTAAGCAAGCCAAACACTATATCAAGGGGAAAATGGCAGAGGCTAATGTAGTGCTGTTGGATTTCTGGCCAAGCTCTTATGGAATGAGAGTGAAAATCGCTTTGGCGGAGAAGGGTATCTCATATGAGTGCAAGCAAGAAGACTTGGAAACTAGAAGCTCTCTGCTTTTAGAGATGAACCCGGTTCACAAAATGATACCAGTTTTTATTCATAATGGAAAACCCATCTGTGTATCACTCAACATTGTTCAGTACATTGATGAGGCATGGAACCACAAACCTTCTTCTCTCCTTCCATATGATCCTTACAAACGATCCCAAGCAAGGTTTTGGGGCGATTACATTGACAAGAATGTAAGTTATATACTTCACTTTTACATTACAGCAATTAAATTTGACCATACATACAACAATATAACTTGGTTTTATTCAGTTTCATTAAGGTGGAAGTTGTTTCCAGTTATATAAGGTTGTCTCCACTTAATTATATTGTTTTGATCATGTCACTAGTAAATATGAAATTTACATTAATAGCCTCTCAGGTTAAAGATTGGATATTTGTTGGTGATCCAATTAATGTCCCAATAACAACAACCTAATAAGTTCAACAATAATCATTATGATAGACTTTGATGTTATATTAGAATTTGGGTTTAGGACAACTCCACTTTCAAACTCTAAGTTAGTTTTTGGAGTTAGAATTAAATCTAAAATTAAAATTTTAAGATGATATCAAAGTTTAAATTATCTATATAGAGTTGCACGGTTAGTTATTTTTATGAGAATAGTGTTATTTAGTATGGTTCCATACACATTAACTACTGATAATATTAAGGACATGATAAGGGGATAGATGTTTAATGCCTAGTTGATTGTAGTTCTGCTTCTTAATTTGTTTTTCAAATTATTTTATAAAGTTGATTTTAAGAAAAGTAATGAAATTTAAGTGATTGTGTTTGATGTAGGTATACAATGCTGTGAAGAGGGTATGGACAGGGAAGGGTAAAGAACAAGAAGAGTTCAAGAAACAATTTATACAATGCTTGAAGACCTTGGAAGATGAACTTGGAGACAAGCCATATTTTGGTGGTGAGGACTTTGGGTATGTGGATGTGGCTCTTGTTCCCTTCACTAGCTGGTTTTACACGGTTGAGACTTGTGGGAAACTAAGCATTGAGAAAGAGTGTCCCAAACTCGTGGCTTGGGCCAAGAGGTGCATGGAAAAAGAGAGTGTGGCCACGTCACTCCCTCACCCTCACCAGATCTATGCCTTTGCAATGCAATATAAACAGAGACATGGACTTGAGTAGATATACATGCTGCTGCTGCTGAATGCATGAGAACTCGTGTGGGGAAACAAATTCTGTGTCTTTGGGGAATAGTAATGCATTAAATTAAAGTAATATGTAATAATATAAGTGCTTGTGTGTATTTTTTTTTCCCAACATGTAACATCGTGAATAAACAAACATGCTTAACTTAGCTAGACTTCATTTGTAAAAGCATGATATATTATTGCTATATGGTAATATAAATTATTTTTAAAATTATAAAAAGTAAAATTAACCAAAAACATTTGGAATAACTCAAATGAACTGAAATTATATCAATAAAAAATATCTCCTAAAAACCTAAAAAATATATTTAAGCTAATAATATACACTTAAATCAGATTAATTATTTTTTCCTTTTTAATCCAGTAATCCACAACTAAATCACATATGAAATTAGGCTATATTTAACCCTCAATTTACTTTGGGCCAAGCTTTTCGAAAGCACGTATTACATAGAATAAGCCCATAAAATACGGCGCAAGTAAAAAAAACCCTAAAAAGCTCTATCCTTTTATAAATAGCGTGTCAATCTAGTTATAAACCTCGTCGCTCGAGTTAGCATCATAGCAGCCACAGGGTTAGGTTCGTTTCATCTACGATGTTTGTTCTCCTAGGGTTGTCGTGTTTGTTTCCCATAGTAGCTCCAATTTCTTAATTTTGTGAATTAGCATCTTTCTCTTTTCCTTGGTTAATTCATAAATGTTATTTGCCATGTATTCGATTGAATCCGTGCACAATAAGCCGATGCTCTGGATAACATAATGAAGGCAGCATGGTTGTGTGCTCGGAAATTGAAATATTAGGTCAATATGTCTGCTCTCTTTGAGGAACTTAATGATAAGAGGGCCTGGTTGCGACCTACATTTTTTCTCTGTTTCTTTTCTAATTTTCTTTAATCCCTGTTTTTTTTTTTTTAAAAGTGATAGAGATCTGATTTCATCGGTCCCTGAAATTTCTATTCAATTTGTTTCGATTTTTTTGTCATTCACGAGACATTGAATTGGAAGCAGATGCAAAATAGCTGCCTTATTTATCCACATTCATATATCTGAGGAAATAATTTTGTATCTATGTTAAATTTCAGTTTTGTATTAATTAATCTCTAAACTACCTTTGTAAATGAATAGGCTTAAATGTACTTTTAATTTCTTGGGTGTAGAAATTGTGCAATTTTGGTTTCTTGAGATTCAAATTTGTAAATGGGATGTATAATTATTATAATTGTGTAATTTTGGTTGCTTCATAAGTCTATTTTAAATATTATTAACATTTCTTAATGAACTAGAGATGATGATGATGATGTTGTTGCTAATGTCTGACATTGAACATTTTTTTAAGTATATTATCATGTCATTATTTAGATCACATAAACAAAATTTCTTGACAGAAGACTGACGGAATGGTGAAAGTCATTTGTGCAAAAGAAATATGGGACCAAGATCATCAAAATTAAAAATAATTAAGTCAAATAATTATTTTAAACATTATTTTTATAGTTATTTGTAAGGGTTTTAAAATGGATGAGTTTGGTTCACATGGGATGACTCAATGTCTTGAGAATTAAACAGATCAAGTCAGTTTGGCTCAGCAACTAATATATTCGTGATAGTAATCATTCAACAGGGTTGAAATACCAAAATCTTAAATTCAAACATTAATCCTATTTCTACAATTATATAATTGTGATGAAAAAGGCATGAATGTTTAAATTGAATCATTTTCCAATTGAACTCATAATTTTGACTTATTTCAATCTATATTGAGATTTATTATACAAATAAATAAGAAAATAAAATCTAAAAATGCTAATTTGGACCTATTTTATTTTATATTGAGACCTATTACACAAATAAACATTTTTTCATGGAAGTTTAACTTTGAACATGGTTAATGAATTCTTCAATTCATGGAATACTTCTGGATTTTAATTTTCTATCATTTCATCCTTCTTGAAAAGAAGTCGTTCATTGATTTGTATGCAAAACACTTATATCACAAGAAAAAAATGTTGGAGTTTAGATTTCATTTGAAAAAGAAACATATCATTCCTTAGATGTGTCCAAATCCAAATTTTGAGATCAAATATCATGGTATTTCTCCCCTTCTTGGCATGTCGAGCATATTACTTCATTTTCCCCTCAATTTGATTCTGCATCCTTCCATAGAAATTTCTAACAAAAGTGGTTTTAGAAAACTCATTCTTACTCAAATTAGAAGAATCATTATGTAAGAAAGTTAAATCAATGTTAAAACCATA
The DNA here is from genome assembly GCA_013407115.1 of Glycine latifolia. NCBI lineage: Eukaryota > Viridiplantae > Streptophyta > Magnoliopsida > Fabales > Fabaceae > Glycine > Glycine latifolia. The sequence continues at coordinate 25,093,256 of CM023951.1, forward strand.
AACGATCTCAAAAGGAGGAAAAAAGTAGTAGAGTTGGTTATTCTATCATCAAGTATACATTACAGTGATGTTGTTGATGAGTGTACAACCCGTGCATATCATCCGTGTGCAATCTTTCTTGGGGACTAGGATGATCGACATTGTACATGAGCTCAAGCTTTTCTTCAACCATCCTCTTTGCATCAATCCTTCAATTTGTTTTTGGATCTCTTTTGTCTCTTTTGGATTACTTCTATATGTGGTCCTATTAGGAAGTGAAGTTCTTGGAACAAGATCTATTTGATGTTTAATTCCTCTCAAAGGAAGCAAGTTATAGGAAATGTCTTGTGGAAAGACATCTTCCAACTCCTTTAAGAGTATATCAAAATCTCAAGGCAACTCAAGTGCACTAAATGACAAGCACATATAATTTGGAATGAGTAAATATATTTGTTGTCTAGTTAGAGCCATTAGAATTTTTTTTTATACACATTGGAAGAATCCATTTTTGTTATTAATAGACTAGGAAGAAGAAAAGAATAACTGAAAAATAAAAAAGTTATTCATCAAAGTCTCAATAATTAGTGAGAGATAGAGACTGAATCCCAACCCACTTCAGAGAACAAGGTTCTTATGATCACAAAAGTGCAAAAAGCCAATCCCATAACCCAAGTTGCCTAACAGACTAACAATATGAAATTGCCGCAAAAGCCAAAACACCATAGCACAACTATGACAAAATGCTATTTTGAAAGTGTGAAAACTCCAATCCCATCCCAAATCCAAAATGGTAAAGTTGTTGTGACATAACTTGGATGATGTGATGACCACTATCCAACAATGTTGAGATGCATCTCTTGGTTTAAAATAACAGAAATTGGGGAAAGCAGAGATTTGTTTTGTCTAACTCAGCTTAAACGTGATCACATGTTTGGCAGTTATTAATCACATGCCTTAGGCTACAAATCCCATCTCTGATGCAATTTATCTTCTACATTGAATAATAAATGTCAATGTAAAGGATCATTCATATATTATATATCATAAATATCCCCCAAGGATTACAATATACTTCCCTATTAATGTATTATACTAGGTATCAGGCCAAAAAATTTAAATATTGCTTTTTTATTAAAAAAATTACGAATTTGTAGTTGTTTTAAAAGTATTTACGCATCTATAGCAATGAGTCACGCCCCCACCAGGCGCAACTAGGGTTAAGTCGTGCCCCAACCAGGCGTGACTAGTCAAGCCTCACCCAGGCATGACTTTGCACCAGTCATGCCCCCTAGGCGCGTCTCTGCAGCCAGTCACGCCTCCTCAGACACGACTTTGTCCCTTCAGCCATTTCCCCTCTATTTAAACCCAATATCCTCTTCACACTCTTCACAACTCTTCATCATCTTGCTAGTCTTAGATATCTCAATATTTGCTTATTTATACTTTCTGGTGTACTTTTTGGTTATATATATATATATATATATATATATATATATATATATATATATATAAATGTGTACACATTCTGATTCTGTTCGTATTGTTCTATATTATAATGGTAGGAAAATTGAGGGCCGACGTGGTGTTGTTTTTGAAGGTGAGAAAATGCCAACACATATTAAGCACAACTCAACTATTGACGAATTGCATCAGAAAATCAGTCAAAAATTAGTTCTCAAATGTAATCAATCTATCACTATGGTCACTGCAAGAATATGGTGCGATGATAAATATATTAGCATGAAAATAATAGACGACGAAGACGTAGAAATGGTAATAGGAGAATTCTTCAACCAATCAAGGAAAAATTTCTTAGAGTTGTACGTCGATATTGCTGAAGCAGAGGATGTCGCTTTACCAATGAGGTCAATTGATTTCAATTATTCCCATAATGCATTAGCATTTGTTGCTCCACTTGTTAATTTGTCTATGGAAGATGAAAATGACCCTACTTGGGTTATGGATAATGATATTGACGATGACGATGATGAAAATATCGCAATGGAAGATCATCTTCTTGCCGGGAATGCTAGTGCTTTGGACAATGATGAGGATGATGGTCCAAGCGCAACTCAAATACAAGTACATTACTCTTTTGTAGGGGAGTCTCAAATCCAACCACACGAGGATGCGGGGGAGTCTCAATTACCACAACAATTTGAAGGTGTGTTACCAAACAATAGTTATTTATATATATGTCTGGTTTTTGTTTATGTATTTTTTTGTAATAAAAATGAGAAATTGCACATGTAGGCGAGGGTAATAATACTTTTTGGGATGGAATCCCACATTACATATACATTGTTTGGGATCATCCGAGTGAAAAAGATTCTGGCACTGGTTCAGGTTCAGTTGAGGGTCCATGGATATTAGGGAATAAGTTGTTTGTCAAACAGGAATTTGAATCAAAACAAGATGTGCAGATGGCAATCAAGCGGAACCTCATGAAGGAGCATCAGGAAGCTGTTGTGGTTGAAAGTACGCCAACAAAGTTAAGCATGAAATGTCGTGCGCATGACCAGAATTGTCCATGGAGAGTTAGGGTAATAAAACCAACGTACGGTGAAAGATGGATGGTTACCAAATGGGGTGGGGATCACAATTGCTTAAATGATTACATTTCTCAGGACCATAAACAACTTGATGCTGATGTTATTGTTTCACTCGTACTAGGTATGTTATTGGATGACGTGATAATGATGAGAATTAATGATTTTATTATTATTATTAATATTAATGTGACATTTTTTATTATTAGGGATGATAAAGCATGGTCCATCATGTTCAATTGGACTAGTCCAGGAGAGGATAACTTATTCCTATGGATACAAAGTTTCATATAGAAAGGCATGGTATGCAAAGCAGAAAGCAATGACAATTATCTATGGTGATTGGGAGGAATCATACGCATTTTTGCCGAGGTGGTGTGACTATATGCTTCGCTTTCTACCAGGTTTTGTTTATCATCTTTAAACAAAAGATTATTATGTGTCTCATAGAATTCGTTCATGGAAAACGCGTGTTTTACCGCATTTTTTGGACCTTCAGACAATGTTGTGAGGCTTTCAATTTTTGTAAGCCGGTTATTCAAATTGATGGCACTCATTTATATGGCAAGTACAAAGGAAAATTGTTGATTGCCACAGCTCAGGATGGAAATAATGAATGTTTGCCACTTGCATTTGCTATTGTTAAGGGTGAGACATTGGAAGCTTGGGAATACTTTCTGGATAACATTCGCTCTCATGTTACAAAGAAGACAAATATTTGTCTTATTTCTGATCGACATCGAAGCATATTATCTGCAGTTGAGAAGCACCCTGGGTGGCAGCCATCGTATGCTTATCATGTGTTTTGCCTTCGTCATATTGCTAGCAATTTTAATCAAAAGTTCATAAATGAAAATTTGAAGAAAATGGTTATGAATTTAGGTATGGTTAATAACTTCATCTTCCGATTTTGCATGTGTTACTAAATTTTAATGTTATTTAATTTGTGTGCAGGTTATACTCCTTCTATTATTGATTTTGAGATAGCCTTGACACGTTTTCGTGATGTGAGTCCTGAGGTTGCAAACTGGATTGATAACATCCCTAAGGAAAAGTGGACATTTGCATATGATGTTGAGGGACGAAGGTATGGACATATGACAACAAATTTGTCCAAGTCAGTTAACAGGGTTTTAAAGGGTGTAAGAAACATGTCAATAATCACGTTGGTTAAACACACATATAGCAGATTGGTGAAATATTTTTTTTGCAGGGGGCAATCGGCTGTTAATGAATTGCAAGGTCCTTAACCTCCTTGCAAAAATGTGGTTGCTATGTTGAAGGCCAATGAGTCCAATGCTACTGCTCATTCTGTCCGTACATATAATGTTGAACAAACTGTATTTGAGGTTGATGATGGTTATGACAAATCGTATTCGGTAAACCTCCTTGAGCGGTTCTATCAGTGTTGGAAATTTAAGGCATTCAAGTATCCTTGTAGTCATGCCGCAACAACCACTTTACATGTTCGTCTGGCACCGACACAATATATGGATGACATATTCCTTATAACAAACTTGGTACAAGCGTACTCATTTCCATGACAGCCAATTGGTAATGAACAAGCAATTCCACCTAGTGCAGATCCAATGGTCATACCTGATAGGTCTAAGTTGCGTGCAAAGGGTCGTCAAAAGTCAACTAGAATACGCAATGAGATGGATGAAGTTGAAGCTAGTCAAAGTAGTATTAGGTGTGGTATATGCAGATTACCTGGTCATAACCGTTGAAATTGTCCTAGTCGTCCATCTACCTCATGATTTTAATTTCGATATGTTAATGTTTTGTTTATGTTATTCTACTTCACAACTGATAGTGTTTGAGGATTACTTTTTTGTTATCATATGCATTTATGTTTTAACATAGTTCGTAGCAAATAACATATTTCATAACCTAACGTAGTCCATGACAAATATAAGCAATAAAAAGGTCCATAATACCATACCTAATACAAAACATTGTCCATAATAATTAACATATACAAAATACAAAGTCTAAGAAGTCGAAGGCCACTGGTGATGACGTGCCTGACGATTAGGCAATCTGCGTCTACCACGTCCACGCTGATACTGTGGAGCAGGAGTAGGTGCTGGAGATGGCTCTGGATTCGGAGGTGGAATGACCTCGACCAGAAACTGTGGAGGATAGCCTGATTGCCGAGGTGGTGAAAAATCTATCTGGCTATACGTTTCCTCAATAGCTATATCATCCCACGACTAAGCTCCTTGCCTACTGCTCCTCGGTTGATCCCAATATGCCATGGGTACTGGACTATACTGATACGCCAGTTGGGTCTGGGACTCCCAAGGTGGGCAATCTGGCTGATAATATGTATGTTCCTCCGGCTGGGTAGGCTTGTGAAATGTCTGCTGAACACCGTATTCATGACCTATGAAGGGTGGCCTAAACCATCCATCCATGTGTGGCCTGGGTGCATGAATAGGCTCAGGAACTGGTGGAATAGGTCAACAACGACGTCCTATCCCTCGACCCTCTCTCGCACGACATCCCATGTCGATAGACAACTGTGGCTCCTCCGAAAGCTGGGTCAAGGGTGCCTCTGGACCTGGCTCCTCTACCCGAGCGGCCTCTCTGAAAAAAGATATCAGGCGACCTATTTCCTCATGTACATATTCTCTAGACCATCAATTTATAAGTCACAACATATATACATAAAGAAAAATATATAATAATAGAAAATAAATCATTTCAAGTAAATGACTTACACAACATCCTAATTTGGCAGCCCGCTTAGTCACATATCACTTGCCACACAGTCTATACCAAACCATGTACTCATGGTTGGGTGATGATAACGACTGTCGAATCGCTACAAAACAAATAAAACTACACTAATTCTGTAGCACATGATTAACCTAGGTCGACTTAGAGACACGATCAATTTGGTTCAAACTTCAATTCACTAATAAACAATAGGGGGATTTTAATTGAACAATTTTTAGGCAATGAATAAAAATTGCAAAAACACAAACAAGAATTGAAGAGAAATGCATAAACTAACAAAATTGATAAAAGGTGTTGTAAAATAGATTCAAGAATATCAATCCAATTCACCAAACCAAGCAATCCAAATTATCATAGTTCTCATATAATGATCGTATTATGAAGGTTCATTCAATATCATTAAAAGCAGTTCAATCGAATTAACTCCTAAATCAATTAAAATCACAAATCGAATTGAAATATCATCCAACCAATCTATGATTAAAATTCAAAATTAGGAAATAAATCTATAACCTAATTTATTTTCAATCCTAAACATATTCATAATCATGAAAATTGAAAAGATGATTGAAGAAGAAGATGAACATTCACACAGAAATTAAAATACCAAACCAGAAGTCAAATTCTTTTTGCTTGGACTGGATCCTTGGATTGATTGATTATTTAGCCTTCCATGATCATCATCAATGTAAGAGCCACAAAATTTGTATGAGAAAAATAAAAGAACAGAGATGAAAGGAAGAAGAAAAATAAAGAACAATGAAGAACAGTTGAGAGAAAAAGAGAGAGAACTTTTTAATTCTGGAAACTTCTAAAAGAGGATACCAAAACTGTTTGTGCTAAAAAGTAAAGTGTTCTCTCACCAATTAATTGCACTAATTTATAGTAGCTGAGTCGATAGGAAAGGATGAGCCATGATTAGGCCCATTTAATCTAACTAATTGCTAATTACACAAATTCGCAGCCCAAAATTCAAGTGCAGGGATTTTGAATTCCAAACCTAAAATGACCCTCAAGATGACAGAATTGGCCTCGACTTATCTCTAACAAAATTGTAGATCTTTTTCTTATCTTTCCAGGGACTACTTATATGTGCTATTTGGAGTTCTGTAGAGATCTTTAGGTCCTGCACAATAAAGATAGGTCAAGTAAGCAAAAAAATCCAAAAATAAGTAATTATCAATTAAGTCCACTTGTTTGTCTAAGACAAAAAATGAGTTAGAATGAGAAAATAAGAGTTCAAGAGAAATCAAATAAGCTAAGAAGAATAGAAAAATATTAAACTAAAAACACTCAATCAGGTGACATAAGACTATGTATTTCAGGAGGCACTTCAACGTGTTGAACTCTCCTATTCCATCTCTGTATAAATTTCCTTAGCCTGCGAGCCCAATTTTCTTGGGGTTTACCCCAAAGGGTATAATCATGCACTCCTTTCAATTTCCCAGGCCTGTGAGGTATCAGTTGATCCATCCCAAATTGCCTCATGCATCTATCAGGCTAGGAATACTATGTGAAAACAAATAATAGGTGTCCTAGCCATCCATAAATACTTTGTGTCAGCAAATGCACCCAAGAAATCGTAATCTTCTTAAGGTTGCCAAACCACCTAAAAGATTAAAACATATATAGAACTCAATTGCATATAAGTCAATAGTTTAAATAAATGATATTTAATTCAAAAAACATACCTCATCTCTGCATAAGATGTCTAGTCTGTCTCGATACCAATTAAGCGAGTTAATTTTGAACCGAGATAGAGCATTAAATCTAAATTCCAGATTCAACATTTAATTGTTAATTGCAGTACACATAAATACATTGTGATTTAAGTAATACAAAATAAACATACCTGTGTCCGAAGTAGCGGTCTAGCTCATGCGAATCAGGCAAAGGGGAAACAATGGGTGGAAATCTGAGCCACGCCCAAATTTGCAACAAAATAGTGCAACCACCAATGTCTTTTCTCTCTGGGTCTGTATAATCGCACAACTGTCTAAACAAGTTTGCCAAAACTGCAGACCCCCAGCTATATGAACCAATGTCAGCAAAATCACCACCAAGTAAGGCGATGTAGTGACATCCTACTATGCTCCCCTCGATCTATCGCATAGGATCCAAGATCCTAACATACATGCAATGTGAGCCTTCGTAAACTATATCACCTTCTGAGGATGACCAACAACTGCATCCCATGCAGGATATATTCTGTCGAAATATGATAGCTTCAAATTGCCGGAGGATAACTCAGTGGCCGCATCGGGCCCGTTACCAAAAACCTCATTACACAATTCTGTCCAATCTATGTAAGTATGCACAGTAACGACTTGCCCATCAATAGGCAATCCTAGTATACCTGCGACATCTTGCAAGTAATCGTCATCTCACCCTGTGGCATATGGAAAGTGTGTGTTTCTGGCCTCCACCGCTCAACCATAGCACTGATAAGGCCAACATCAATTTGAAACAGATAGGTCACTTATTAATTTATAAGTTCAAAATATACTAATTTCAACACATTAAACATAACAATATTGTAAGTGCTTACCTGCATATATTGCATGCGAGTATCATGTAAGAAACCAGCTTGAGTCAAATACTGTGCGACTACGTTTGGAATATCGTCAGGTCGGGGTCCACCACTAGGTCTATCTCCACGGTGAATCTTTAGCTCTCTTTGTGTTTCATCGTTCCAAACAGCTTGTGAAATATGAGTGAGTTGTCTGCGCCTGTTGTGGGATCAGTAAGCTCAGGCTCATGATCAGGTCTAGAACGAGGTGACTTAGATGACGATGATTCGACCATAATAATATGCTAAAATTTAATAATCATATTATCATAATTTATTTAATTTGAAATAAAAATTATTTTTAAAAATTGATTATGTATGTCTTAGGTAGGTCCTTAATGATAACCTAGGTCAGTAACTTATAATATTCTAAGCCAATAAACATATTACAACTAACTAACTATATCACTAAAATTTTATAATCATATTATCATAAATTATTTAATTTGAATTAAAAATTATTTTAAAAATTGATTATGTATGTCTTAGGTAGGTCCTTAATCATAACCTAGGTCAGTAACTTATAATATTCTAAGCCAAGAAACATATACAACTAACTAACTATATCACTAAAATTTTATAATTATATTATCATAAATTAATTAATTTGAAATAAAAATTATTTTTAAAAATTGATTATGTATATCTTAGGTAGGTCCTTAATTATAACCTAGGTCAGTAATTTATAATATTCTAAGCCAATAAACATATTACAACTAACTAACTATATCACTAAAATTTTATAATCATATTATCATAAATTAATTAATTTGAAATATAAATTATTTTTAAAAATTGATTATGTATATCTTACTTAGGTCCTTAATCATAACCTAGGTCATTAACTAATAATATTCAAAGCCAATAAACATGTTACAATTAACTAACTATATCACTAAAATATGTTTCAAGTAACTATTTATAATATAAGTCACTAACAATTTTCTAGATCAATAACAATTTTCTAAGACAATAATATAATATATTTCATGTAATTTAAAAAGCAGATATTCGAGCACTTACTTGACTGATAGAGTTTCACTGCGCAAAGCCTCAAATTCAAACAGAAAACTAGAGAGAAGTCAGAGCAAAGTGCTAGAGAGAGGTAGAAGTTACAAAGTGAAGTAAAAATAGTGAATTTGATGTATATATAGGGGCCTGCAGAGTTGCACCTGGGGGCGTGACTGGTGCAGAGTCATGCCTGAGTGAGACGTGACCAGTCATGCTTGATGGGGGTGCGACTCGTTGCTATAAATGCGTAAATAATTTTAAAACAACTACAAATTCATATTTTTTTTATTTATAAAAAAATAATATTTAAATTTTTTGGCCTAGGTATCATGCATTAATATCCCAATGTGCGGAATCATACATGTATTATATCCCATTATGTATACAATATATTAAAGAATATTTGTGTTGATAATCAATATGAGATCTTTTGAATTTCGTAGGTGATTTAAAGTATAATTAGACTAGATTGATTTAATTTATTATAAGTATAAATTAATTACAAATAAATACTATATATTAATAGATTAAATTTTCTAAATTATTATTTAATCATAAATGTTATAATAAATTTAATAATAATTAACTAAAAGTCGTAACAAAAATAAATTTTGTTTTTTTTAGTACTAATAGTAGTACTTTTATTTTTGGACTGTTAATGTTAATCTAAATTTTTTATTAATAGATATTTATTATTAACTTTTATTAATAAGATAAATTAAATTCACGATCTTTTTTCTTCTTCTTTTAATCACGTAATCAATCTTATATTTTTGGAATTAGTCTAAAGTTTAACAATTATGTATTAGGCTCTGTTTGATTCTACCTATGGAAATAAGGCAAAACAAACAAGAACATAGTAGGTGATCGGTGATATTGAAGATAATAAAGTTACAAGTTGTGGATCCATAGTTTACAATTTTCATCTTTCCCGTTACAATAAAATCGATTTTCTTAGGGGAAAATAAAATTTTTTAGACAAAAAAAAAACAATTTTCTTTGACACAAAACATATACTTTCTTACCTATTTTTGTTAAACTAAACAATGTACCATATATTTTAATTATACTCTTTTTCTTACTTTTCAAATTATCTCTCTTTTAAGCATGGACATATCCAAAAAAATTGTTTAGTTGAGGCAAGAAAATAATAGTGTTTTTTTTATCAGAGACAATAAAATAATATATTATATCTATATAGAAGAAAAATATTATATATTTTTATGAAATATATAATTTTATGATAAAAATTCAAATTATTTATATAAAATTTGACAAATAATAATCGAGTAAGTGTGTATTTCTTTTATGTACATGTTTAATATTATAGGATCAAAACACTAAAAATTAAAAAATACAACCGTAAAATTAGCATCAATTTATTATTGCTTTAATAATAACTTTTTACATTCATTTAATTATTTTTCTATAGGAAGAAGGATAACCTTTATTTTTTTAGGAAAATGTTTAGTCAACAGCTAGGCAGAAAAAAGAAGAAGAGAGAATAATATAAATTTGATAGAATTAATAATGTGACGGGAAAAAATAAATAAAATAAAATATATTAATAAAATATTTTAAAAAAATATATTTATATATCATTATTTTTTTTTCTTACGGGAAAAAATATGGTGGGACAATTGGCCCATAGTCTCTACTCTCTAACCTACATCGTCCCTGCTTCCTAGAGTCAGAAGCGGGTAGTGGGGCCCAGGCAACGTTTCGCAATATGGTTTGTATACGCGGAAGATCGGTGGTGAGTGAGGCAAATGGCAGCATCGTCACCATCGCCGCCGCTGAAGGAGGTGCTGGACCGCGTCCAAGCAGCCGCCGAACGCTCTGGCCGGAATGTGCAAGAGATTCGTGTAGTGGCTGCGAGCAAGAGGAAGCCAGTTTCTGCTCTCCGTGAGGTGTACGACGCCGGCCTTAGATGCTTCGGCGAGAACTACGTTCAAGAACTCCTTCAAAAAGCACCACAGGTTAGTTAGTTCAAACTTCAAACTGGTTATTCATCTCGTGCTTTTTGGATTCACTCATCAATGCTTTCATACAAACCAAAGCCAAATTTGCTGCTGAGTCGAAGTGGCCTAAGACGTTGTGTGGTCTCACTACCACTACCATCTTCAGCTTCAGCCACCACCAATTCATTCAATGCCATTATCAACCACCATTCATCACAAGGTGCCCACCGTTAAGGTCTTGCCACCTATGTTTTTAGAAAACATATAGGATGTGTTTGGTTACCAGATCGAGACCGTCAATGTGAAGGAATTTTTTTTTTTTTGAGATACTCTTTTGAACACTTTTTTTTTATTAATTAAAACTTATTGAATTTGTGAGTCTCACTTTTTAACGAGTCTTACTTATGATTTTTTAGTTACCCATAACTTTTAATAAATAGTAATAACTATGTTGGTAGCACTCCTCAATTTAACATTAATATCAAAGAAAAGGCCAACATACATTTAACCATTTGTTGTTACACTTGCTTGTAAATTTCATCTAAGAAGATTCTTTTTTTCTTTTTTTGGTCACCTTTACAATGTGAAAATTGAAACATCATGTGATCAAATTGTTTTGCAAGTGTTGGTTCCTTCATCATTTAGATGCATTCCGAGTCTGGTAGATGGGTTATTTACTGTATATTCCGATAAACATTATTTGTAAGGCCTAGTAGTTTGATTAATAGATTGGCCAATCAAAGTGATGAATTATTGAACTTTATTAAAACACAATTTGTGGCCATGCAATGGAAAAACAGGACAATTGACAAGGTCTTTGTAGATGTTGTTACTTGTGCTCTGACATCGATTGTTGATTGCTAACTTGGTCTGCTTGTTTATGCAGGATTGACCAACAATTCCATCGTAGGTTAGTTCTTCTCCCCTTTAGTACACTAGAGAAATGTACAAGGTCGTGATTATATATACTCTTTGGTTTAAGTATGCATATATCTAATCCTCTCCCACTTTTTAAATGATAGTTTTTAACATTAAAAGGGAAAATAACACATTGGAGGAAGTAGAAGTGAAAAGATGTTATTATAAATTTGGAAAGACTAACAACAACTGGGATTAAAATCGTGTCTAATTTTTCTGTCGTTCCAATCAAAAAGTGATGTGATTAAAAAATAACACTTTCTTTCTTATCTGTTAGTTATTTTTGCTGATATTATTTTTTAATAAATAGGGGGAAAAAAAGGAGAACAAGATATTAGTTCCTCACACCCAAGACTTAATAGCTAGTTTAGATATAGTTTTAGATGAAATGATGAGAAATGGTAGTCACTCTTTCTCCAGTACTTTCTTTCTGATATATTTTTTGTGATCGGCTTAAATTTATTATAGATCACCAATTTCAGTGAATTTTACTTCTAAACCAACAGAGAGTCTCATTAAATGAAAAGTAAAACTCATTTGATGATTTCTAAAAAATTTCAATCAATCGTACCGAATGTTAAATAGTGTGGAGAGAGTATGCTAGCATTTCTCTAAAATGATTTCAACCCAAGATATAAATCCACACTTTTGTCATACCAAATCAAAACACTTGTTTAATGGTAAAAGGGGTGGAAAACACTAGTCCAAAACACAAATACCAACTAAGAGCCTAATGTTACATATTAGTCTGACATGGGGGAACTAATACATTTTTTGGAGGAATTAATGAATCCAAATTATGTTACCCTTGATCCTGGATAATTGGTGATTTTATTTAGCATTTGTGTGTTGTAGATTGCATGAGACAAGATCCAGAGGTGAGTGAAGAGGTGGGGAAGAGTTTTACAGATCTTTTAGCCGAAGAAGTAAAGCAAAAGGAAGCTGAAGCTGAGGAAAAACAAAGAAGTGTGGACACAAAACTTTTGGAGGCTAAGAAATTAGCATCACAGTATCAAAAGGAGGCTGACAAGTGCAATTCAGGGATGGAGACATGTGAGCAGGCCAGCGAAAGAGCTGAGGCAGCACTTGAAAATCAGATGAAAGAAACTGCTTTGTGGGAGCTTAGGGCTCGCCAAAGAGGATGGAACAAAGATGCTTCAAAGAAAGATCGAGCACGTTTTTCAGTAGAATAGTAGTTCCTTCATTCTTCTATTTTTTTTATTTATTATTGTGGTTACTTTGATATATTGTTTAATGAAAAATAAATACACAAGATTACTTTTGGTTTTACGTTAGATAATTAAGCCATCTATTTTAAGTTAGCACTCACAGACATTGATTAGTAGTGGTTAACACTTGACAATATATAATATAACAAACAATTTGCTTGTTGTCATGTCTTTGAAGAAAGTTGCCTGGCATGTGTGTTCCGTTACGCGTTATGTATGCATGCTTACTCACAATTCCTCTATAAAGACAAAGCAGCTTGAAAAAGTCATATTCCTCGTTAAAGACTAGTCATCAAGGCTTGTGAAATGTTGCTCATTTTAAATTGGGCTCGTAAACTTTTTAGTGTTAAGAAATGAATATTTTTATCTTAGAGTGACTAGGCACACTACCCAAGATTCGCCTATTTATGCTTAAAATGCATTTTTAGTTGGATGCAGGACGATTGAGACTTGATATCATCAGATTCTTCAGCATTGTTTTTGGAACCAAAAAGATAAAAGAGAAAGGAAGAGTGATTAGTTGAAGATTTATGCTGAAAGAAAGTGGAACATTTTAGTCAGGAAATGAATCTCCATTTCTGGAAGGGCGTTAATGAATTATGAATTGAATTAGTTCAGATTTAGAATAAAATTAAATTCAAATCCATCATATTTAATTTAATCAAGTTAATTTTTAAAAAATAAGTTCAAACAAAACTACTTCAATTTAAAATTAAATTTATTTATATTTATCCATGCAAAGATGACAATATTAGAAAATTTATAATAACTCATTCTATTCAAAGTCAACTGAGTTAAATTCCTTTAACAAAATTGAATTTATTTGATTCAGATCATTAGTTTTAATGCTTTTTTCACGTTAAATCCTCAAAAAGATGCAGAAAAAGGGCAAACAAATATGCATGAAACCAATTTAATTGATGTGATTTGAGTATCACATTTGAGTCAATCCGAACACCCCCTACGCTGAACAGTTCGGAAGAATAAAAGACCCATACTAACTTGACATGGCAACTAGGGTAAGGATTCCATGGCCCTAACATTAGGGATGAAGGTTCAGAAGACACCCCACGACCCCAGTGTCATGGTTTGGCAAACATGTCGCTAGCAAGACCTTCCCCTCTTGGACATTGACGACCAAGGAGAGGGAAGGAAGAGAGCCTTATTTTCAATCTGCCATGAGAATTCCAACTATCCAAAATAAAATTTCCAGAAGTTACTGAAAAAACTATTCTTTCTATATTATAACTTGCTATTTCGTGTGATTCTTGTTTTAAAATTGCGGTATAATGTATAAGCCCTCTCACTAAACCAGATAAAATGATCCTATCAGCTCATAACACCCAATCCGCAGCTACTTGTCCAATTTTTGTCTTGAAAATCTGTATGTGTGGAGTATGCTGTATAGTAATCCCATCAAAATCTTGTGTGGAGTATGCCGATTGAAGCTTGTAGTATTCCCATTTGACGTCTCAAGTATATGTCTACGTAGGTCATGCATCTATAAGAAGAAGAGAAATGCATATTAAGATTACAAACAATATCCGTGCAAATTAACCCTTAAAAAGTTACTGCTCATCAATGACGACATTTTTTATCAAGGTAATTTGTGAATAAAGCAGAAGCAAGAATAAATAGGATTGAAGAACACATCCCCCCAAAAAACATAGATAATGATGATGGAATAAATGTCTCAGTTTCTTACTGCAAGCAATATCTGCACATAGTGTTCATCTGGAATACAATTGTGCTGCTTCTGAAGTTTCTGCACCTGCACCAAAACTTAGCAAGCAATTATCAGTATTGAAAAAGAAAACAAAAGAAAGCTATATTATAAAATGAGTACTGAGTAGCATCACAATATTATCAGTTATCACTGTGAACAACATTAGGGTCTCACCATACTTCATAAATTATATTGTTGAAGATAAGAAAAAAGACACATTGAACAGCTGTTCTATGGGATTGAACAGAAACCACCAGAACATACTTTGCATAAAAAATCACTCGTCAAATTTCAAATCTCACATCTAGATCTTTAACAACTATTACTTTAAAAAATCAGTTGCTATTAGAAAAGGGTAAACAGGAACCTACGAACTCCTAGTCCTAATAATCAAATTTCCCAATGTGTTTTGAAATATAATTTTTCAGAAGAATTTCACTAACTAGTAAATTACAGACACATCCTCACTCCATATCAAGGTTTTGAAGACCATACCAGTCATTGAAACAATAAAGGGAAGTCTCCCCAGTTTACTACTTTCAAAGCCAGTTTTCAGTATGGTGGTTCTTAGTTAATCTGGAAGCATGACCTGACTGGCCAGTGATCCACTTTTCTGGTTCAACCCTTCAGACCAGCTTGTCCAGTTTTCAGAATCAGAACTATGCTACTAGTATAAGGGCCTGTTTGGGTAAGCTTCTTTAGAAGCACTTCTAGAAGAAGAAAATAAGAGCAAAAAGATGAGATAAGCTTTTCTATAAGTAAAAATAAGCCATCCATTAGCTAATTTGTAGAAGCTCATCAATGTAGCTTCTCTAAAAGATAAGATGACATCTACAAATTAGCTAATGGAATACTTATTTTAGCTTATGGAAAAGCTCATTTCATTTTTTTTTTTATTATTTTTCTCTTCTAAAAGTACTTCTAGAGAAGCTAACATCCAAACAGGCCCTAAGACATACACTACAAGGCTATACACAGCAACTAATGATTGAGATAGAAACTTGACAAAGCTTGGACTAAATGTTTATTATACATTAGTCAGTCAGAACACATGCCCCAAGAACGCTGTTTTCCCAAATATATATGATTTTGAGCTCTCAATTCAAAGCCTTTTTCTAATGTTACATCAGTATGAAACCCAATATTGCTTGACCATGATTACCAAGATTCCAATAGACAGTTACAATTATTTGGAACTATTAGCACATTCAACATAAGTAACAGATTAGGATAACATCAGTAACAGCATAAAAATAGAACACTAAAATTAGAAGAGTTACCAGATTCAGCTTTCCCTTGCTTGTATCAATTGGTGGACGTCTCTGTCAAGTGAGAAGAATATTAGGCATGTTTTTATTTATTATTAACAGATTACAGACTTACATTTAGTATTTAGTACAGTCTTGTATAGATTGTATGCTAAAGCATTTGATTTTGAATTCAATGACAACTTTCATATAAATACCAACCAACTTTAGTAAATCAAATCAATACAGAGTATCAGAATCTGAAATTGTAGCTAAACTAACTTGTGATCGATTACATACCTTACAATATTTCTTAAAGACAGAAAAGACAACATCATCATCTACAATCACTTCTGCATGCTTACGAACAACAGTGATCCACTGGGAATTCGAAATAAATTCAAATTAAGACATAATTTCTAGAAACAAATGTAAAAAAATTAAGCACTAGTTTAAGTTTCTGGTACTTTCTAACAATTAACAATTCAAAAATGGTTCCACTCTATCTAGTTATCTAGCTTTTACAGTGTGGCTAGCCAAATTGATGCTTCTCCTTCAGCAAGTATAAGCTAAAATTATGTGTTAACAAGAAAAAGGCTACATCTAACCTGTAGGTTCTAAGAGATTGCATAAGAAAACATTCTACTAACCACTATTTGATCAACAGAGTAAAATCAATGTATGATTGGCAAGAACAATATAGAGGTATGGCAAGAAAAAAAAATGACGTGACCCTTTACGCCATTTTTCCCTTGGTATTTTAGGTGACATTTTTGGGTTGTAGCGGCCCTCCTTTGCATCAAGAAAACTGCAATATAAACAAACTAGTTTATTCCACCTTTAAAGCATATCCTTTTCACAAAACTGAAAAACAAAATGCAAGTCTAAATTGATTACAATTGAACATTCAACAAAGAATTAGTGCTAAGCACCTCAAGAACCAAAGCCTTCTTCTACCTGTCCACGAAACTCCTTGGAGAAAACATGAGATAAATGTACACGTAGGAAAAGTTGTACAGAGGAACACAGCTGCACATGGAAAACAGTAACTCAGATTCTTGCCATCGGCAAGTAATTTTGCACAAGCAAATACCAAGTCCCACCCCTCCCTTTATTCAAAAAGGAATGACAAAGACAACAATGGAACAGAAACCGAGAAAGAACAACTCCTAACAGAAACTTGTGCTAATACAACAAGACTTGAAAACACCAACCTATCCGAGAGAAGAACAAATCTTTGATTTGCATGGTCCTCTAAAGCTGCTGCTGGTAGCAATCTTTCAGCCTGAATCATACTTGATTCTCCCCATAAACCTGAAAATGCAACACTGAATTCATATAAGCAAGAAATAAAACATGTTCAAATACAGAACAAACTGCAAAGCATAACAGTATTACAATTTTATGCTCAACCACATCTGCATGCACATATCATGCTGAAGGCATAAATCCTAGCCAAAAAAGAAAGTATTTAAAAATAAAATTACCAGATTATTACAGAATAATACCATCACTCCAATGGCATTTATTATTACAAGTTACGTTTGGGCGATTTGGCCAATATATATATATAAAGGTTCACGGTGTCTTTTTCTGCACCATAAAAATTCGCCCTTGATGGAGAAGACAGTATAAAAGCACATCCCCTTTACCTATCTTGACGGGACACGAAGCAAAACCTTACTATAGAAGTAGTATTTTTACTCTTTTCAACAATTTGAAAAAGGAAAGTTAAGTTGATGAACAAGTTGGCACCGTTTTCTCAACAACAAAATCTCACCTGAATGCTGTTACTGATTTGTCGACCGTAGAAGAGTTGCGACCTGGTGGTTGACTCATCCAACACAAACCCCGGCGCCGAATGAACGTAAATCGAGAATCTCAAAACGTCACCTTTCTGCCAAAAATAGAAACTTTTGAGCGTAGATATTCATTATTATTCCCAAAACTTGCAATTATTTCGAAATAAGAGAAAAAGGAGGAGGAGGATGCGAAACCTGGAAGAAAGCGTCCCAGAGGAAATCGAGAGGGAGGTTGCGGCGAACGAGGAACAAGAAAGCGATCTTGGGAGGGCCATCGAAGACGACGCGAGAAATTGGGGGTTTGGGAGAGTGGAATCTGAAGAGAGAAGAAATAACCAAAACGACGACGCATGAGAGGGAAGCGGAGAAGAGGATAAGCATTTTTCTACTTATTATCGCGTGGCGTCTCTTGGCGGCTCTCGCCATAGAAGCCATTGCTCCCTCCCAAGCTCAGCTACGGTAACTGTTCTGGTAGTAGAAATTGTTATTATGCATAAGACGTTTAAGAAGAGGTTGAGGCTGAAGCCAAATTTGCTGAGTCGAAGTGGCAGAAGACGTTTCATGGTCTCACTACCACAACCATCTTCAGCTTCAGCCACCACCAATTCATTCAATGCCATTATCAACCACCATTCATCACAAGGTGCCCACCGTCAAGTTCTTGCCACCTATGCCTCTATGCTCAAAACCCATGTCCCTTCTGACGCCTACACTTTTCCCAGTCTTCTCAAAGCATGCTCTTCTCTCAACCTCTTTTCCCTCGGTCTTTCCCTCCATCAGCGTATCCTCGTTAGTGGGTTGTCCCTTGATGCTTACATTGCATCTTGTTTGATCAATTTCTATGCCAAATTTGGGTTCTCCGATGTTGCTCGCAAAGTGTTTGACTTTATGCCTGAGAGGAATGTTGTACCTTGGACTACCATTATTGGGTGCTACTCGCGCACCGGTCGTGTTCCCGAAGCCTTTTCTTTGTTTGATGAAATGCGTCGCCAGGGAATTCAACCCAGTAGCGTTACTTTGTTGAGCTTGCTGTTTGGAGTTTCTGAGCTTGCTCACGTGCAGTGTTTGCATGGTTGTGCAATTTTGTATGGTTTTATGTATGACATAAACTTGTCAAATTCCATGCTGAATGTGTATGGGAAGTGTCGGAACATTGAGTATTCTAGGAAATTGTTTGATTACATGGATCAAAGGGATCTGGTTTCATGGAATTCGTTGGTTTCGGCCTATGCCCAGATTGGGGATATATGTGAAGTTTTGTTGCTTCTCAAGACAATGAGGATACAAGGTTTTGAGCCTGACCCACAGACTTTTGGGTCTGTCTTGTCTGTGGCTGCATCAAGGGGTGAGTTGAAATTGGGAAGGTGCTTGCATGGGCAGATTTTAAGAACATGTTTTGACTTGGATGCACATGTTGAAACATCATTGATTGTGATGTACTTAAAAGGTGGGATCATTGACATTGCATTTAGAATGTTTGAAAGGAGTTTAGACAAGGATGTGGTTTTGTGGACAGCAATGATCTCAGGGCTTGTGCAGAATAGTTCTGCAGACAAAGCACTAGCTGTTTTCCGTCAGATGTTAAAATTTGGGGTGAAGTCATCTACTGCTACTATGGCCAGTGTGATCACAGCTTGTGCACAACTTGGGTCTTTTAATTTGGGGACTTTGGTTCATGGTTATATGTTTAGGCAGGAATTATCTATGGATATTGCCACTCAGAACTCTCTTGTTACCATGTATGCAAAGTTTGGTCACTTGGATCAGAGTTCCATTGTATTTGATAAGATGAACAAAAGGGATTTGGTTTCGTGGAATGCTATGATTACTGGATATGCTCAAAATGGTTATGTTTGTAAGGCCTTGTTCCTTTTTAATGAAATGAGGTCTGATCATCAAACACCTGATTCAATAACCATTATCTCCCTGCTCCAAGGGTGTGCATCTACTGGACAACTACATTTGGGAAAATGGATCCACAGCTTTGTGATAAGAAATGGCCTTAGGCCTTGCATCTTGGTTGACACTTCTTTGGTAGACATGTACTGCAAATGTGGTGATTTGGATATTGCCCAAAGGTGTTTCAACCAGATGCCAAGTCATGATTTGGTCTCATGGAGTGCCATAATTGCAGGGTACGGTTATCATGGCAAAGGGGAGACTGCATTGAGGTTTTATTCAACGTTCCTGCAAAGTGGGATGAAACCAAACCATGTGATTTTCCTCTCAGTCCTATCTTCTTGTAGTCATAATGGACTTGTAGAGCAGGGCTTGAATATATACGAATCAATGACCAAAGATTTTGGGATTGCACCAAATCTTGAACACCATGCTTGTGTAGTGGATCTCCTCAGTCGTGCTGGGAGGGTAGAGGAGGCATATAACTTGTACAAGAAAAAGTTCTCAGATCCTGTACTTGATGTTTTAGCCATAATCCTTGATGCTTGTCGAGCAAATGGTAATAATGAACTTGGTGATACAATTGCCAATGATATCCTCATGCTGAGGCCTATGGATGCTGGAAATTTTGTACAATTAGCACACTGCTATGCTTCAATAAACAAGTGGGAAGAAGTGGGTGAGGCATGGACCCATATGAGATCTCTTGGCTTGAAAAAAATTCCTGGCTGGAGCTTTATTGACATACATGGGACCATCACTACATTTTTCATAGATCACAACTCACACCCCCAGTTTCAAGAAATAGTTTGTATACTAAAATTTTTGAGAAAGGAAATGATCAAAATGGAGGAAGTGGACATTAACCTTGAAAGCAGCCACATCATATCACAATAAAATATGCTGAAATGTTAAATAGGAGTGAAAACCAAGCCTGGCTGGCCCTCATGAAGTGTCCTGAGTTGTCGCAATGGTTTTGGATTTCCACCAGAGATTTTGACCCATCACTTTATTTTCTTTTGCTTGACATGACATCAGATTTTGTTCAAGTCTTATATACATTGGGCAGCTGACTTGACATAGAAATACATTCATACAAGCATGCAAGGTGGTTTTAGCGACATTTTTAATATGGAACAGGGGAAATAGGCAAGGATAAATATATGCAACCTTACACCTCAGAAAGAGGCATTTTTTTTTATTGAACCTATAGCCTCCAAATCCCAAACCAATAACCTTATTGTTGAGTCAAGGTTCACTTTACTATGGAATAATTCTTTACAAATTCTTCTTTTCAATGAATCATTAGATAATATTATTATATTGATATTGTTTTTATAATGTTTTTAACTTTCGAAAAAGTATTGAAACGGGTTTATTCAACTTTTTTTAAAATACATAACTATAAACTTTGTTTAAAATATATTGTTTAACAATGAAAAATTAAAAGTAGCGAAAAGAGACCTTATAAATTGTATTTAATATTAAAGTGATAATTTTTTTGTGTGATCATAAGTGAAATAACCACCCTTTAATTAATGACTTTGTTATAAAATCTGGTTATGCATTGCATTTTTCAGGTAGTACATGAAAAACAAAAATCTCTTATTCAAAATCTCTAAATAGTTCCCCTCTTATACCCATATTATTTTAATTATTAAAACAAAAAATGAAACAGGATTAACAAAGTGTATGATTGTGTCAAATAAGTTGGAAAATGTTTTTTTACAGTAAAAGTAGACGAACTTTTGCCATCTACTTTAATTTAAAAATATATTTTCAAGATATATGTATATAAAAATAAAAAATAAAAAGAATTATATGTAGTTTCAAATATCACGTTCAAATTAAACTGCAAAAAAGTTAGTCGTATATATAAAGCTTGCTATGAAACAGAACTGCCATGAGCTCACACGCTCTTCAATCTTCATGATATCAATAAATAAGAAATTAGTCTTACTATAGCTTTTAAAATAATTGTTGTAAAACTTAACAAACTTCCCTTAAATGATGATTTGTGAGTGTACATCACCTGTTTTTTCATTGATTAATTAACAATAAATGACCGAAAATAAGGAGAGAGGGTATATATGGAAGTATGTACTATAATATGGAACGTAAGAAAAATACACGTAAATTAACAAATTTTCTTTTGTTATTTCTTTTATCATTAATTATTTTTCACTATTTTTCTTTTGTTATTTCTTTTCACTCTTTTTGCCATCATTTTCTTTTTGACTTTTCTCTCTCAAAAGACTCTTTTCTTTTTGTATTTTTTTTTCTTTTTCTCTTTTCAATCTCATTTTAATTTGATCCTCACACACCTTACTTGGAGATAAAGGTGAGAAAAATACCTTTTTACCTTTATGTAAGAAAGAATATCGATTGGTAACCCTATTGTGGATAACATTTCAATCATATTGTCATGGTCTACCAAGCAAAACATGGCTAACTTCCATGAGAATCATATCACAAAGTATTTCATCAACATATTTTCCAATGGAGAATGTAAACAACACTTGCTTATCCACAACTAACTCGCCATTATAACTCAGTCATTTCAATTTATAAGGCTTAGGATAAGTGTGGTTTTTAAACCAAACATCTCCACTAATTTAGTACTTACAACATTGGTACAACTTCCTCCATCAATTA
Source organism: Glycine latifolia (assembly GCA_013407115.1). Classification (NCBI taxonomy): domain Eukaryota; kingdom Viridiplantae; phylum Streptophyta; class Magnoliopsida; order Fabales; family Fabaceae; genus Glycine; species Glycine latifolia. The sequence continues at coordinate 25,115,546 of CM023951.1, forward strand.
TAAGAGAACAAACATTTCCATTCACCAAGCATCGAGAATGAAAAATGTTTTCTCTTTGTGTATCATTCCAATCTTTGCACAAGCTTCCCATGAGTCGTCTTACCATCAAAAGATCTCTTTCTTCCGATGGAAGAAAACCACTATCCTCCCCTTCACTAGAGAAACTATGAGAGCTCTTAAATGACTCACTATCCACTTTTCCATTCTCCAATACAGTCATAGTCCTTTTGTTTGGACATTGGGATGCAATATGATCCTTTCTCAAACACTAAAAACATTTAATGGAACTAGATTTATTGGTAGGGGAATGAGTAAGAGAAGTAGGACTACCTCTTGAAGACTTTCTTTCAATATATTGTGAAGAAGAACCCTCTTTCTTAGAAGTGTCCTTATCCTTACAAGATGAATAATCATATGAAGGCTTCTTATAGGCTTGTTTTCTCTTCAGTTGTTGCTCTACTTTCATAGCTCTATGTATAAGTTCATCCAGAGTGTTGAAGCTTTGAAGCTCTACTACATCTTAAATGTCCTTATTCAAACCATTTAAAAATCTAGTCATTGTATCCTCATTGGTCTCTTCAATGTTTGCTCTTATCAAAGAAATCTCCATCTCCTTGTAATAATCATCAACAATTTTAATTCCTTGATTGACCATTTGTAACTTGTTATGCATTTCCCTTACATATTGAGGTGGGACAAATCTCTCCTCATGATTCTCTTCATTACCTCCCAAGTATCCGCTCTATGTCTTCTCAATCTGTCTCTATTCAATTGGAATTGATGTCATCACACCAAGGCATATCCTTCAAATTCTAAGCTAGTCAACTTCATTTTTTTTCTTCACTAAAATTGTTGCAATAAAAAATTTGGTCCACTTTCATCTCCCAATCAAGGTAAGCCTCCAAGTCATAAGTACCTAAGAACTTGGGAATTTTGACCTTCAAATCATTCATACCATCCATATTTCTCCTATGTCTATGTATTATACCATCTTCATAGCCATCATCACTCCTTTAACAAGCAATAAAAGCTAAAAAAAACAAAGTATAACTCAAAAGGAATGTCAAATAAGACAAATAGGAAGATAAAAAAAAAATGCAAGATGAGAGTACTAGATTTTAAAATTTTGGTTGAACTTTTTTTTTCACACTTGGATTCTCATATTTTTTAGATTTTCATTTTGACCCCAAAATATTTTTTAATATTTGCTCTTTGGTCCTTTGTATTTTCTCTTTTAGGATCAGAAACTTTTGATATTTGCACAAATATCCAAATACTCTCCAAACAGAATTTTAAAGATCAAACTTAGAAATTTTATAACAGTGCTATGAGTTTCATAACACGAAGAACATAAAGAACACGAGAAACACAAAATTAAACACAAACAAGCAAGAGTCAAAAGGAAATTTAATTTTTTGATTTTTTGGAAAAAAATAAAAAAATGAAAAATTGCACCTAAATTTATAGAAATCTTTTCAAATTGCTCTTCAGATTCAAGCTTTGATTACCATATGATGATAACCAAGGCATGAACGCTTGGACTATATCGTTTCTGGATGCAAATTTCAAGACTCAATGGATAGTTGTTTAGAACTTAAAACAAAAGATGGAGAAGATTAAGAAGATGGTAATGAAGGACGCCACGATCCATAGTGGAGCAATAAGTTGGAGGTGAATTCGCCACAAAGGAAATTTTCCTTGATAAGAATTGTTTTAGGTTCAACCAAGAACCAAGAAGAGGCTAAGCTCTTAATTCAAGCAAATGCTTAATTTCATTAATCAAAAGTTGTGTCAAAAATAGCAATATCTTAGTACTTATAGAGCCAAGTCTCTAATAAAACCTAAAAACACATAGTTTTGACCTATTTCAATCCATATTGAGACTCATTACACAAATAAATAATGAAATAAACCTAAAAACGCATAGTTTAGGCCTATTTCAGTCCACATTGAGGCTCAGTACACAAATAAACATATCTTTTTGTAGAAACTTGGCTTTGGACCTTGTCAATAGATCCTTCAATTCATGGAGTGCTTATAGATCTTGATGCTTTTTGAATATTCCTGTATCAAATTGAAAATTAAAAAGACCAAAATTTCAAGACAATGTATATTATATAAAATTAAAATTATACCAAATTATCAATGTATCAAGCCAATGGATTTTTAATTTTATCAATCATGGTAATTTTTTAACAACGAACATTACTCTTATATATTTTGTCTTGATAATTTGGTATTTTATAATAAAAATATTATTATTAATATAATATATGAATGTAATATATAATATTTTTATTTACATTGCAAATGAACTTTGTTGGTCAAGAGAAAATAAGCATGAAACTGGAAAAAAATATAGCATATTTTTATTAGATTGAAATCTATAATTATAATAATGGAACTCATCTTTAGAAGCATTTTTTACACATGTTGCTTCCTCAACCATCTGATGCAAAAACACCAATTAGAGCAACTTTAGTGTCAGGTATTGAGCTCAAGATCTGGTCTTCACTAGATCTTCCAATAAAGGAATTGAACATATCTCCAGTATGGAGAATGAGTTCTTGTACAAAGACCTTGAAGATTTGCACATTGTTAAAAAAAATTCTTTTTCTCCCTAATAGCAAAACGCGGGAGGACTTAGACCAACAAAGGAGATGAAGAAGAAGAACACAAAAAAAGACAAAGAAAACAAGAATAGACATATTGGCAAATGGGCGGAGGTGAAAGGGAAATGGGTGGGCTGACAAAGAAAGAAGAGGAAAGAGGAAAGAAGAAGAAAGAAAGAAAGAAAAAGCAATGTGAAGAGAGGAGATAGGGAGGAGAAAAAGGAAATAAAGGCAATGTGTGAAGGAGAGGGGTAAGAGAAAAACGAAAGAAGAAGAAAGAAGAAGCAATGTGTGGAGATGAGAGAGGGAGGAGAAAAAAGAAAAAAGGCAACGTGTGAACGAGAACATTTTACACAGTGATTGTTACTATGTACACAATTACCGTTGTCACTTAAAAAATGTGTGCATAGTAATGTTGGTTCAATGTACAGTAAAGTTCTTGCAGATAGTACCAATAAAATTTGAGCAGGATTGAGGGACCTATTGAGTCCTTTCCAATTAGGGATAATTTCCCTGTTGAACATTTGCATTCATCACATGTTACACCTTGGTTTGCTGACATTGTGAATTTCATTGTTACATATGTTGTTTCACCTTATGCATCTAGGTCTCAAATAGATAAACTTAAGAGTTATGCTAAATATTATGTGTGGGATGATCCTTATTTGTGGAGATTTGGTAGTGATGAAGTGATTCGCAGGTGTGTACTAGATTATGAGATTCAGTCTATTCTTTAATTTTGTCATAGCACACCTACTCACTGTTATTTTGGTCCTCAATTGATGGCTAGGAGAGTATTGGACCGTGGGTTCTATTGGACAACCATGTTTAGAGATTCTCAACACTTTTACACCACTTGTGAGTAGTGTTAAAGAGCAGAAAGTACCATTACACATAGGCAAGAGATGCCTTAATAACCCATTATTTTCTGTGAGATTTTTTATGTATGGTATATTGCTTTTATGGGTCCATTTCCTGTTTCTCATGGTTTTTCATATATTTTATTTGTTGTTGATTATGTTTCAAGATGGGTTGAAACTAAGGCCACCAAAACTAATGATTCTAAAGTTATTGTGAATTTTGTGAGATCTAACATTTTTTGCAGGTTTGGTGTGCCTAGAGCCATTATTGGTGACCAAGAGAGCCATTTCTGTAACAAGTCATTAACATCCTTGCTCCAGAAGTATGAGGTTATGCATAGAGTTGTTGCAACTTGTCATTCCATAACTAATGGGCAAACAAAGGTTTTTAATAGAGAGACCAAACAAGTGTTGAAGAAGGTAGTGCAACCTAATAGGAAGGATTGGAGCAAGCTACTCGAAGATGCCTTATAGGCTCACTGAATTGCTTACTGAACACCTTTGGGATGTCTCCCTATACGGTGGTATTTTGTAAGGCATGCAACCTTCTGGTGGAGATTGAGCATCATGCTTATTAGGCAATGAAGAGTTGTAACATGACATTTGATGAAGCATGTATGGAAAGGAAGCTTCAATTGCAAGAACTTGAAAAGACCATCTTAGAAGCCTATGAGAACTCCAAGATTTACAAGGAGAAAGTGAAGATGTTTCATGACTCTAGGATTCTTAGTAAAGAGTTCTATATTGGCCAAAAAGTGTTCTTGTTTAACTCTGGCCTCAAGCTTATTTCCGATAAACTTTGATCTAGATGAGATGGACCTTTTGTTATTGCTAATATTTTTCCCCATGATGCAATTGAGATTAAAAATGAAGTTACTGACAAGGTCTTCAAAGTGATTGGTCACCAACTCAAACTAATTCATGAGAGCCCTCAAATGGAGGAGGAGCTTGTGGCAGACCTCTCTTTGGTCTTGCTAATTTTATGTGATGATGTGCCTTGAATGACACTTGAGGAGTTTCCTTTTTCCTTCTTTTCTATGTTATCTCTTTGGTTGCATTTCATTCCAAGCTTACATTGATGACAATGTGCACTTTAAGTGTGGGGGAAAGATTTATAAAATCTATTTTTTTGTTTTCTATATCTGTTTTTGTTATATTTTTGTTTGTTTTCTGTTATCTATTTTTTGTTTTTGTTTTGCTGTATTTGTTTTGTTTTATTGTTTTCTATTTTTACTGTTTTACATATAGAAAATAAAAATAAAAAATAAAAGATTTTGTAGTAATTGTTTTCTGTTTTTGTTGAAGTTAGTCACTTATTCATTTTTTCATAGAATTTCGAATTGGTATAAATTGTGAGAAATGTACCAATTTTTTTTTGGATTAAGAGGTTTCATGCTTGATGTGAATCATTGTTGCAATTGTTGAAGTGATAAGTAGGGTTGGAAAATAAAATTGAAGGTGGATCATGTGTGATAGAATTATGCATTGTGAGTTTTCAGGCCTTTGTGGATAAATCGCATATTCCATTCATGTTCTTTCATGTGTGATTTCACCCTAGGGCTAGATTACTCTAGGTTTTGCCTTGTCTCTCTTGTTATGATTGAGATGATTTAGGTCTTCTTTCTTTTAGCCACTAGCCAAATAAACATATCTTGCATTGATATCCATTGTCACCCTTTTTGAGCCTTTAACCTTTTCTTTCTTGTGTAGCTCATTACAAGCCAAAAAGTGGAAAACCAGATTATCCTAACTTTAGGGAGAAAATAAGCCTTGGAATTGTTTTAGGAGTGGGGCCTTGGAATTGTTTTGGGAGTGGGTTTCAAACAAGTGTGGGAAATTTGTATTTGGTTTTGATTTGGAAGAAAAGAAAGAGTATAAATAGAAAAAGTTCAAACAAAAAAATGTAAAAAAAGAAGAAAGAAAAAGAAAAAAAATACAATAAAAGTGTGTTGTGGTTCATTTTCATCATTGTAAGTTCTTTTATTTTAATTTTGTGTTCTCCACCTTGTTTCTTTGTTTCTACCCCTCTTTTTACTTGTTGGCTTACTCTCTATTATCCTTTTTTTCTCTCTTAAATATCATTCTCTTATCCATCCTTACTTAAGCCATACATTATAAACTAATAAAAGCCCTTTTTGATCTTTTGATGCATGTATATTTCAAGTTTAATGAATTAGAATCTTGTCAAAATTTGGATGTGCTAATTAAATATGGTGCTTGAGTGTAAACACAAACCAATACACATTTGATGAGGTTGAGTATTGTTCTTTGAGAGATTTCTATCACCTTGGTACATTCTTAATTTTAACTTGACTACTTTTTCACTTTGCACTTTGTGATCATGTGTTTATGGATTGCTTGTTACCTTGATATCATTCTTCCATTTTCCATCTTTCTCACTTTTTTGCATTATTAGGATCCACTAAAATAATGTGTGTGCCTTCATACCTTTTTTCGTAGTTTGTGGTTTATTATAATTTAATTATTTTTCTCTTAGTCTTTCTTTTAGTTTTGTCTAGAAGCGCAAAAGATAAAATGTGGTAGAATTTGATTGAGCGTTTTTAGTATAGTATTTTTTTTATTCTTTTTAGCTTATTTGACTTCTCTTGAATTCTTATTTTCTCACTTTAAATTAGGTTTGGTCTTATACAAACAATTGGGCTTACTTGACCTATCTTCTTGTGTAGAACCTAGATGATTCTACAAAACTCCCAATGGAGCATATGAGTAGTCTCTGGAAAGCCAAGGAAAAGAGATGAAAATTTTTCAGAGATAAGCTTTGAGGGTCAAATTAGGCTTGGACGTCAGAACCTCTACACTTGAGTTTTGGGCTGCGAGTTTGCGTTTTTGTTGGTGTTATTAGCATAATTAGTTAGTTTAGATAGGTCTAATCAGATCCCATCTTTCATTCTGTTCAGTCACTTAATATTACTGTAGCTAGCAGTTTATTTGAGGAGGAAAAAATAGAATTTCTAGTTTCTTGTGCAAGTTTTTAGAATTAAAATATTTTCTCTTTTTCTTTCAATTGTTCTTCATTTTTCTTATTCCTTTCATCTTTGTTCTTCTATTTTCTTACACAAATTTTGTGACCCTTCCACTGATGATGATCATGGAAGGTTAAAAAATCAATCAAGCCAATGATCTAGTTCAAGCAAGGAGAATTTGAGTTCTGGTTTGATATTTTAATTTTTGTGTAAATGTTCATCTTCTTCTTTAATCCTCTTTTCAATTTTCATGATTATGAATATGTTTAGGATTGAAAATAGATTAGGTTATGGATTTATTTCTTAATTTTAAATTTTAATCATAGATTATTTTGATGATATTTTAATCTGGTTTGTGATTTCAATTGATTTAGGAGTTAATTCGCCCAAGTGAGCTATGTCTCCCCCAGGCGATATCATCACCTTGAAACTCCCTGCATGTAGGCTCGGCCAAGCGAGCTCTGACTAGCCCAAGCGAGTGAAAGAGGACTTCACCTCTTCATAGAAACAATAACAATATTACAATTTATAACAACAAATTGAATAGAGCAAAACCAACACTAAAAAAAATATGTGCATATCCACTTCATTTTAGAGAAAAACTAGATTCCGCATTAATAATTTCATGGACCCACAAATAGAACAAAAATAGTAACAACATTACAACAACAAATTGAATGGAGAAAAACCAAAACTGAAAAAAATGTGTGCATATCCGCTTTATTTCATAGCAAAAGAAAAACAACACTACAAATACTTTTATAGCACATATCCCACAAGAACTGTGCAAAACCAAAAGAGATTAAGAGAGAAAGAAAGTACCTTTTGATTTGGGGGAAATGGTGTCAACGACACAGTGTAATAGTGACTGGGAACACAAAGCAACAATGACTAATAAGCACGGGGCAACGACATGAACAACAAAGGTCATGCAAATGCATGAGTACAAGCCAAGAAAAGGTTTGCGCAACTGCTAATGGAGGCACGACAATGGCAACAGAGGATTGAAGGTGTTGTTGGTGGTCTACTAGAGTAAGGGATTTAGGCCTTAGGAAATTAGGGTTCACTCACGAGACTGAGAGATTGAGAGAGGTGTGTATTATGAGTCTGAGAAAGAGAAATTAGAAATGAGAAGCCCTTTTACTAGAAATGAGAAACCCTTCTACTAGTTAATAGTTACTATTATTATATTATTTTAAATATAAGAGGCTTGGTGGACCAACCTGCCTCAACTCAGCTTAAACTTGCCTAACCCATGGGTTAAGTGAGTTGGGTTCATTTTCTCCAAGTACTATGAATATTTTTTTTTTTGCTAGGCCTATCCTGAATCTATGGTGAGTCGGGTTAGCTCATCAGGTTTGGACTCACTTTAACACTTCTAGTTATTTGTCACCTTGTTCTGCACATACATAGATAAATTTTAACTTTATTTTTATTTGCCAAAAAAACAAACTTGATTTCAAATTACCTTTAAGTTGTATTTAAATTTTATAGACTTTACCTCTTTTATAAGATGATATCTTAGATTTTAGTTTTGTTTTGATTAATCTTTAAACTATACTACCTTTGTAAGGCTTAATTGATCATTTGGTTTCTCAAGTACAGAAATTGTGCGCTTTTGGTTTTTTAGGATTCAAATGCACAAATAAGGTGTTTCAGGTATTGCAATTGTGTGATTTTGGTCCCTCTGTTGGTCTTTTTTAGATATTAGCATTGAACTAGATTATGATGATGTTGTAGCTAACATGTTGCCTGACACATATGTTGACATTGCTTAATTGCACTTATATGTTAACGATAGGTAATATATGTTGCCATGTCATCATTTAGTGTCATACTAACAAAATATGTCAAATATTTAAAAGAGAGAGCTAAGGTATAACAAAGTAGATGCCTAAAGCATCGACAAAACAAATTGAAGAGATATGTGAAGGAGAAAAACTCCAGACTTAATGAAGGCTTAGAGAAGAAACACTTGTCTTTTTTAGGCAGTCAACACACCAGTTGGCCTTTTTGAAGGTGTGATCATAGTTATTAAACTCGACTTTGATCGACCGGGTCAATCCGTGGCCCAGGCACTCAACCGGTCTGATTCATGACTCGGTCTCAAACTAGTGATTAGATGATCTAGTTGACTCGGTGAGTCATGCAATTTTTAGTTTTTTTTACAACATTACTCATATTAGAAAAAAATATACCTTAGACTTGTGTTGTTTAAGGATTTTCTTATATTTTTTACCAAGGATAATCACATCTTGAAATTTGAGATGATAAAGTGGTTACCATTGCCAATTTTTCCTTGATTAATTTGTGTGTATATTAAATTATGTTTGTCATTATACAACAATAATATATATTTTAAATTCTAAGTTAAGGTTGTTTATATATCCTGAATTCTTAAAAAAGATGTTGCATGCTTAAAATTTTAAAGAAGTTGATAACTATGCTTCTAAATATGTTGAATTTTTTAAAACTTTAAATCTTAAGTGTATAAGTTTACTTATAATTAATTATTTTTTAATATAGATCGAGTCATGTGAGTCAACTGATAACTTACTGGGTCGACCCCTAACTCAGTGACCTAGTACCCCGATCAAGTCGATGACTGGTTTGAGTTTGATAACATTAGGTGTGATTGAAGTAGATATTCCAATTTCTTGTTGTCATAAGACGAATGAAGTTGATGAGCGCATGATGAGGATGGAAACTTTGAAGAATCTTCAAGATAAAGTCCAAAGAAGATTAAGAGTCAAACTCATAAATAATATTCTTGAATCCAAGGTCCCAAACATGTTGTAACCCTTGATGAATGTCATAGAGTTCGACAAAGAGATTTGTATTATGGCCATACAAACCAAATAATCCTGAAATCAAGTGGTCAAGATGATCATGAATAGTTACCCCAAATCTAGACGCTCCTGGATTCCCGAACGAACTACCATCAATGTTAATCTTTAACCCTCTGGAGGTGATTTCTAATGGAAAAAAATTTCTTTGATAGATATAGGAGGAGGCACCCAGCCATGAAGCAATATCCTTTTGAAGCAAATTGTTTAATCATCGAAAGCTGAAGCGTTCCTAGACTTCCAGATGCACCAGCAAGTAGTAGCAAACAAAAAACCATTTTTGGAAGTAGCTTGCATATTGATGCATTGCTTGTAGTCACTCACCATTAAATAGATTTTGTACAATTCCTCAAGAGGTGAAGGATGCTTTCATAACTAGCTTTGCACCTTTTACAACAAGGATCAAGAGAAATATGACGAAAACAAAGAAACTCATTAGTGGGGATGGCTCCATGAAAAGTGAGCCAAAGGACAAAGTCTAATATTTTCTGGACCATATCCAACACCAGGAATTTCCTTGGTATAGTTTGAGTGGATATATCAAGGGATAACCAACCAACAACAAATTTATTATTATACACACCATTTGAAGCTGAGCTACAAATAATAGCATGGTTATCTTCTTCGTTGATGAAAATATTGGGCAGCATATCCCAAAAGGAATGAGGAATAATAGAAGTCAAGCGACTCAAAATCCAATTACCATTCTCATAAATATCATTCACCCTCATGTTGACATCTTGGTAATCAACGCCCCTTGGGAATCCACTTATAATTCAAAAAGGAAACATCACCACACCTAATTCTGTAAATGAAAGCCTCTTTCATAACCTCTTTTGCCTTTATAATAGAATTCCAAGAATAAGAACCCCCCTTTGACATTCTTCATTTGAAGAATATTGTCTCTATGAAGATATTTGTGACTAAGAAGTTTTGTCCAAAGCTTATCATCATAATGCAACAAAGACCAAACATGTTTTCCTATGAGAAAGACATTAATATCACGCGCCTTCCTTAATCCTAAACCCCTTAGGATTTTTGATTGAGTTACTGAATTTCAATCCACCCAATGAGTATGATGTTTTCCCCAAATAAAAGAATGAATATTAGCATCAAATATCAATGTTATCACACACCCTTTCAGGAATCCAAGCATTCTGCATAGTATATCTTGGGATAGCTTATAAGACAGATTTAGTTAAAGTAGCCTTACCTGCTCTATTAAGAAGCTTACTTTTCCATCCTGCTAATTTGTATTGGATCTTGTCAATAATGAAATTAAAGTCTTTCTTAGTCACTCTACCAGAATAGGAAAATCAAGATATTTACCAATACGATTAGTGTGACCAAACTCAAGGGTAGATTTGAAAGAATCAATCTTATCCCTTGGAACATTCTCCTAAGCATGCAATAATTGCATTATCCATTGTCCCCCTCTTAGGTATGAAGCTACGTTGCAATGGGTCAATCATGGAATCTAGAAAAGGACTCAATTTTTTTGCAAGCATGTTAGAAACAATTTTGAAAGCCACATTGCAAAGACTAGTTAGTCTGAGGTGCTTCAAGGAGACAAGGATAGTCCACGTTAGGAATAGGGAGGATAAAAATCTCTGCCTAAGTAAGATTGATATGGCCAGTTTGAAAGGCATGAACAACCACCTTAATAGTATCATGTGCAATAACATCCCAATAAGCACACAAGAAGATAAGTTGGAAGCCATCTGGCCAAGGGCTTTATAAGGACTCAAAGAGAACACTGTAGTCTTGACTTGCTCCATAGTAACAGGTTTAAGAAGGGACTTGTAACACTAATATCAATAAAAGTAATGTTATTAAGGGCCAAGGATTGAGGAGAACATTGGCAAAAAGCCTGAAATAAATTCCTGAAAAATAAAGAGGTCTCTCTCTTAATAACATCTTCTATACACCTAATACAACCAATGTCAAGACCATTAACTTTGTTTCTCCAACTCCTGATCACTATTTGGGTATGAAAAAATTTGGAGCTTTTATTACCAAATTTTACCCATTTTTCATTGGATTTTTGAAAACATAACATCTCTTCTTCATCCAAAACATTAATATACTAACTTTGGAGATCCTTCTCCAACATAATGAAGGCATGATCTTGTTTTCTCTCAAGTTGAATATGTACACCTTCAATGCAGGACTCCAACTTCATTTTTTTCTAAAAAAATTTCCAAAAACCATTTTATTGAAATCAAGGGATTTGGATTGGATTTTTCCCAACTTAAAAGGAATAGGGCCACTAAAATCATGCCAAGTCTTCTTAACAAGAACATGATAATCAATAAGGGACATCATCACAACTTGAAAGTTGAAAGGTTTGAGCCTTTTAGAAATAACTTTCTTACAACTCAACAGAAGAGGATTATGATCAAAGTTGTTCATAGGAAGTAACTCCACCGAGGCATGAGGAAAAGAAAGGAACCAATCTGAATTAGCCATGACCCTATCAAGCTTCTTCCTCACATGCCCACCATTCTGAATATTTTTCCTCAAAGTAAAGACCCCTCCCTTAGCCTCCAAGTCAAGAAGACCACAATAATTCATTATATTAGCTATAGTTAAAGCTCTAGATGCATGGAAAGAACCATGCACCAACAACTTCAAATGGAGTTGGGGTTTCATTAAAATCCCCTAACAAAAATCAAGGCCCCTTAATCCGATCACTCAAGGAAGATAAGTAGCCCCAAAATAAAGCTCTAGAATTTGGAGTAAGAGAAGCATAAATTGTAGAGCAAGACCATGCCACATTGTTCTTTTTCACAAAAAAAAAAGTAATAGCTTGATGATGTTGATCAGTAAGGTTGATAGAAATACTGAGTTCAACAAAGAGAACCCAAATCTCACCAGAATGCCCAATAGCTTCATGAATAAAGATAGCCTTAAACTCCAAAGAGTCTCACTTCTTACCAATATGAGAGAAATGGGCGTGAGTTTCAAGCAAGAAGAAAATATTAGGTTTTTAGAGCTTAACGATATCTCTAATGTGTATCCAAGAGGTGCCACCCACCGCTCCTCCGATATTCCACGCAAAATAAAAAGATCTTTGTAGATATCTATATAAAAATAGGAAAGAATAAAATGGGATAAAATTACAGGTGCCCTATTAAGAGATTAGAGATTACCGTAAATAACATTCATGTTATCTTGAGGTGAGTGAGGGATCACCTCCATATCCATTTCCTAATTGGAATCTTTAATGACATTTATGTATTGAACACTTGACATTGACTCCATATTCATCGTAGATTTTGCATTATTATTGATATCATAGATAATAAGATCCTCCTTATTATGTCCCAGATTAATCACGATAGGAAGGGGTGCACTTGTTGTTGTCACAAGCCCACTCATCATGACACTAGATGTGGGGAGTAAAGTTTCTTTATGTGGCCTTTTAATCTTCATCTCATGATCATCAGCCCTTCTAGTATTATTTGTTGCACCTTTTTAAGCTTGCCCATATCATGTGATTCTTTACATTTCTGTTTATCATGACTTGTGTGTTTTTACGTTGCACTCACCATGCAAAGAGTATGTTACATCATTATTGCTAGAATTAATTCCATTATTATTATAATTAATTCCTTTGTCTCCTTGAGTGACCCCTTCTCCACTGGCTCCCTTCTTCATGGTTGTTGCTGGCATTGGTTGTTTGGATGCACCTCAGCGGGTTGACAAGGAAGGTTGGTTGATTTAACAACCATTCCAGGTTGGCTGAAGTTTCCTTGACCATAATTTTACAATCTCTTGCAAAATGCCCATAGCACCCACAATTAGCACATATTATATTTAGCCCTTCATATTCAACCTTATACCAATGACCGCAAAGCCAAACCTCACCTACAACCATAACATTCAAATTGATCTCAATGCAGACCCAAGAAAATCTTCCACGTCTAACATAAACAATATTGGAATCTACTTTGATAGGCTTCCTTATGGAAGCTACAAGGGCTAGCAACACACTCTCAAAATAAAATAAAAGATTCAAGCTAGGAAATCTTACCCAAACACGAGTTTTTTCAATCTTTGCCTCAAGAAAGAAGAACAAGAGAAACCATGTTTGAACTGATAGATAATTATCAAAGATCATCCATGGTCCCTATTCCATAAATTTGTTTCTGTCCAATTCTTCATCAAACTTTGCCATATAAAAACCATGCCCAATGTCCATTAGAACAAATCTCGTAGTTAGTTTCCATGCCCTAATTAGCCTCTCCTTCATCCCATTGAATCTAATAGTCATCCTAAGCAATTTGATAACAATCGCATCTTGCTAGGGAACACAGAAACCTTTATGTGCAATATCATCAATGAAAACCTTTGGCTTCAATGGTTAACATCCTCAAATTCAATCCTTATGAATTTGTATTCGAAAGATCAACCTTTTGGTCTAGGGAAGAGACCCTGACTCTTCTTCATCACCATATCCTTGAAAGATCCACTAACTTTGCCTCTTCCACCATTTGGAGGTTCTTCCCTAATTCAAGTCCATAGAGAAAACTAGGTTTTTCATGGTCTAAATCCTACTAATATTAACATATATTTATGAACTAAAATCATACCAAACTTTTTAAGTTTAAGAATTTAAACGAAACAATTAAAAATTCATGTATTTAACAATTAAAAACAAACATGGACCGTTAGATATGATGGTTTTTTGAGATTATTATGGATTTGTCTTATATTGGATCAAATAGAAAGAATACTTTCCCTTTCTCTTTCCTTTTTTTCTATGACACACCAGACCTCCTACAACTACGGTCGCTGCCTCCGTCACGCTCTCCGACCCACTTCGCAAATGCGCAAGTTTCCCCAAATTTTCACCACACTCATCGTTCATCTCCAGCGTCGCATTTGCCCCTCCCTCTCCTTTTCTCTGATAACCAATTCCAAGAATTTCCTTCAACGAAATTATATAACATATTACATATCAAATAAATTGAATAATAAATCCATAAAATCAAATCCAAGGGTCTCTCTCAAACAAAATACAAAACAAATCCAAGAAATAAAAAACAAGAAGTTGAACAAATTACAAAATAAATTCAGAAATTAGATCCATGTCATCCTCTTCCTACCCTATCCGGTTTACCGTTGACGTCGTGCTCCCTTAAAAAATTGGAACTTCCGCGATCCAAACGACGTCGTTTGGGAGAACTCGACGACTCACTATGGCTTTAATATTCCTGATTTGTTCTGTGTTTTGTGGCTTGGGTTTCATCTAGATCGGATCTAAATGCGCCTCTTAGTTCTTTGTCTCCATGTGGCCGTCGGAATCCACGTTTTTCCATTGTTGGGGGTGGTTGCGTGGGGCGTTCGTGGGGTTCATAGCGTCGTTGGTTCCAGAAGGGAAAGGAGAAGTGAACACAATACTTTTCCATTTGGTGCACCTTCATCTATTTGAGTTTTGACCCTTCATTTTAATCGTAATCGTACGGCTAAAAAAAACTTTTTCAGTGTGTAGGATCTATGAAGGTCACGCGCAATAGAACCGTATGAAGTTTATAGCCTATTTCTATTTCTAATTGGGTATGGGCAACGCTACCTAGCTTTGTAACTTGGAAGCCCATAGCAGAGAAGCATGTTTTAGAGCTACGTGTGAGGCTTTCACTAATTATTTGACACTCATCAGTCATCATCGTTGTTTCGTTATCATTATCATATCACCAACTTCGCCATTTCACCTCACGCATTATTTTCTCTATTAACCCTCTTTTCGAAGAAGCTAACGCCAAAACTATGTCGTATGTGCCTCCACACCTCAGAAACGCGACTTCCACCACCGTCTCCACCGCCAGAACCCCCTCCGTAACCCTAGACAACCACCGCCACCACCACCACAAGCTCGCATTCGCCTCCACCACCACCACCAATTGCTCTCCATCTCTCTCCTCCTTCCACAACAATGCCTCTCGCCGGAGCTCCGCCGCGCCTCCCTCGCCGCGGAATCTCGCCAACCCCGACACCATCTCCCCCCAATGGCAACCCTCCGAACGCGTTTCCCGCATGACTCTGGAACAGGTTCCAATCCAATCGTCGTTTTCCTCTCTTTTCTGTTCAATTTTGTTTCCTACGTGCCCGCTTTCTCTCTTTCACGACCTTTGACATGAATGAATGTATTGATATTGAGAATTTTTGGAAAAATGTGTCGTTTTTTTCCTCAATTGACGTGGTTAGGTTTTTTTTTTTGTTGAATCTCGGTGGAGGAAAATTGTGTTTCAATTGAAGTGGCTTATGCTTGCGGGATTCTGTATTCAGCTCGCGAAGTTGATTATGAAAGTTTGGTTTAATTGGAATGAGGCTTATAAAAAACTAAAATGTAATGCTTTGCTTGCAACAATGACAATCCGATTTTTTTTTTCTCTTGTTAACTCCTGTTAACTTGAATGTTTTGTTTGGATTTAAAATTTCAGGACAGTGGTGTATTGTGGTGGAGTGAACCACTTCGGTTGTAGGCTATACAGGTGACTTTTGGCCAAAGAAGGGGCCGTAAAAAAGTTTCAAATTGTGTTGAAGTTGGATTCAACTTTGTGCTTGATCGATGACTGTTATAGATTTTTCTTCAATGCACTGAGTGCTGATGATTTTTTTCCTCTTGCTTGTCATTTTCTTTTTTACTTGGTGTCTGTAATCTCTACCTCATTCAAGTGTCTTGATTCAAACGTTTCAGTTTGTAAACTTTTAGGAAGCATTTAATAGAGTTGTTTTTTATTGTCCTGTTTTTAGAAGTTCATCAGCTAGCTAGTTTGTTTGTTTTTTCGTTTTTTATCTTTATGTTTTAACGCTATACTGATATTTTTGTGTCTTCCTGTTTTGTAACTACATGAGAAAATATTGATTGCTTAGTTCGAGTGCTTGGCATGTGCAGATTGAAGAGGTCCGGTCCAGGCTTAATCTTGATGTTGCTGTCACATCTGACTCTCCTCCTGCGCCTGCTCCAATAGAATCGTTTACTGATATGGTGTTTAATTTTATTAATATTTTAATCATATTTATATTTCTTCTAGGTAACTATTTAGCTGTTATAGATTTAATTGCAAATGTGTGTAAAATTGTGACCTTCTTTGCTCAGTGTTTGCATCTGAGTATCATGAAGGACATCGCGTACCATGAATACACCAGGCCAACTTCGATCCAGGCACAGGCCATGCCAATTGCTCTCAGTGGAAGGGATCTATTGGGTTGTGCTGAAACCGGTAGCGGAAAGACTGCAGCTTTCACAATTCCTATGATACAGGTCTGAACTTATTGGACATGACATGTTTTACTGAACTCATCCTTAGATACTGTGTGGTGAATAACAATCCAATTGTAAATGATCATCTTTTTTTTTTATTTAATTTTTTTCCTTCCTATTTCTAGCATTGCTTGGCCCAACATCCCATTCGGCGCAATGGTGGTCCCCTGGCATTAGTTTTGGCTCCTACCAGAGAACTTGCTCAACAAATAGAAAAAGAGGTGACATGCAAATTTTTGTGAATTAATTGTGGGTTATCTAGGGAAAAATTTATTGTTTATTTTTCCAATTCTAGTAATAATTTTAGAACTATATCCTAATGCTTTTCATATACCTTGGTTCACAGCTTTTCTATTTTCCATGTTTATTACCTTTTGAAATTTGGATCTTTATAAAAAAAAATTGTCAGTACAAGATTCTTGCTATCTTACTATTAACTATATGCTGTTTCATTTAGTACCGGGCATCTTCTCTTATTATGCCTGAAACTAGGATCTACACCAAGTAATTTCATTCTTGCTATTTTTCCCTTTTTACATGAGGTCTCCCTGGCACAACGGTAAAGTTGTACCTTGGTGACTTGTTGGTCATGGGTATGAATCTGGAGACAACCTCTTTGCATATGCAAGGGTAAGGTTGCGTATAATATCCATCCTTCTTACCTTCGCATAGCGAGGAGCCTCTGGGCAATGGGGTGCATAGTTTTTTTATTTTTCCCTTTTTACGAGTATCCCTTTTGTTTTCATTTTTTAAGCATCTTTATAGTGTTTTGATTTTTGGTAGGTTAAAGCTTTTAGCAGATCTCTCGAGTCATTAAAAACTGCCATAGTTGTGGGCGGAACCAACATTGAAAAGCAGGTAATTAAATGTTGTCATAATCTTTATCTCTTAGTTATTTTTGCCTGGTTTTGTGAAAGTTTGGTTAGCAACAAATGGTGATGGCTATTATTTGTCTTGTTGCCATTGCAAAATTCTGTTAAGTATGACCAGAGAACATCATACAAATTTTGTGAAAGTTTTTGCCTTGGACATGAGTTCAAGCTGTATTTTCAGTTTCACACAGTTAATTTCCTTATATGCTGATATTTGTGTTATTTATATGTTGCACACATATATGATGTGTATCCAATTTGCTGATACACCTATTCTTAAAATATATTGGATAATGTTGGATACATATATAGTTTATGTAAAATTTATAAAATACAATAAATATTCAACTATAATTCTGCAAATGCAAGGTAAAAACATACTTTTTGGACATTGCTGAAAACAAAATATACATTATTAATCACTGTCATCATAAATCACTTACTATTGCCTAAAAACAGGAATAATGTCAATCTCATTTCCTCCTAAAGAGGATAGCTTCCATGTCTAATTCATCAAGAGACTATGCTTTTATGTCTTGCACCCTCAGGTAGCAAAATACAAATTGAAAAAAAATAATGATACCCATTTTAAAATTTAAAATAAAGGTTTGACATAGATGGTAATGCCTAACACTTGATACTTCAAAAGTGAAGTATCCAAGAGAGTATCGGATGTGGATATGTATTCAATATTGATACTTGGATTGGAGCAAATGTAAGTATCAGTGTTTCAACAATGCAAAAATTTTAGACACAAGGAGTCCAGAACAATTTTTATTTGAAGTTTATATCAGCTCCACTTGAAGGTAACATGATTTTGTGTGTTCTCTTCTGGTCCCTATGACAGAGGTCTGAACTAAGAGCTGGAGTTGAAATAGCAGTTGCCACCCCTGGAAGATTCATTGATCACTTACAACAAGGCAACACTTCCCTCTCTAGAATTTCTTTTGTTGTTCTAGATGAGGCAGATAGAATGCTTGATATGGGTTTTGAACCACAGATAAGAGAGGTTAGTATTTTGTGAGTTTTCTCCTATATTTGAGGTATTTCTTTTGTTTTCATAACAGTTTCATTCCTGATGTGAGATAACTAGGGTGACTTCTTCATTGCTTTCCTTTACAATACTTCCAAATTCAGTTGTTTCCTCATTACTGTCTATTTCAACTGTTGCCATGACGCTAAAACAAGATGTACTGTGACCAAACTTCTTTAAGAATTTAACATAAGTCCCTTTGATAAGAAAAGCAAATGAGGTTACAATTTCCACAGCAATATTAGGAATGAAAATGATGCCTCTTGTCTGGATAGAAACTTTTTTTCATTCCACAATTTAAGCTTCTAGCACTTTTATTTTGTATGTACCTTGGGTTGGATTTTCCTGAGCTAACTGTTATGGCCATGCTTGAGATTTGTGTACCTTATTATTGCATATATGATCTCATTTGAATGGGTCAGCAATAAATATCCTTTTATGCTATATCCTCAGGTAATGAGAAATCTTCCAGAGAAGCATCAAACACTGCTGTTTAGTGCGACTATGCCTGTGGAGATTGAAGAATTATCAAAAGTCTGGTTTCCTTCATTGTTGACAGAATTTTTTCAACCTTGTTATTTTCACCTTTGAACAAAATTAAAATAATGAATGGGTGAAATTCTGATATTTTGAAATGACTTATTGTGTGCTGATGTTTAGACAAATAAATTTTATCATTCATTATTTGCTTTTCACAAAATTAATTTTTTAAGCAGCTTTGCTGCTTGATCATAACAGAGTAGCACGTTGAATTTTGTAGATGTATGGTAATTGAAATATCATTTTTCTTTTTATGCTTCTTTATTTTATCTTTTTTCGTTCATGATTTTCTTCTTTACAATTAAAGCTAGCCCCAAAACACATCCTTTTGAAGAACATTATTTTTCATCAATATATTTCTGTGTAAGTTCAGTTGTTGAAGGGAATTTTTTGAAGTTCACCAATCATTTGTTAAATTTCAGGAGTACTTAGCTAACCCAGTGCAAGTGAAGGTGGGGAAAGTGAGTAGCCCAACAACTAATGTTTCACAAACTCTTGTGAAAATTTCTGAAAATGAGAAGGTACATTTTCAAAGCTAACAAAAGGAGATATATACTTTTGTTAAGAGCTGGACTAAAAGTTATAAATTTAGTTTCATGTTTCCTAGAATATTGGCCATCATTAATGTTAAAGTTATTGTTTGATAATGTTTTATATTTCTATCTTGTTTTAGAAGCTTGTAGAAACTGTCCTATAATCTGTCACCATAGGCTAGGCTGTAGCCTTCATCATGAACTATTTTTTGTACTATCTGTTAATTCTCATATATATATATATATATATATATATATATATATATATATATATATATATA
>CM023951.1:25135386-25202838 GCA_013407115.1 Glycine latifolia
TATATACACATATCTCTCAGCAAACTAAGGCTGAGGATCCTTTTGTGTGCATATTTTCATACTCAAACATTTCAAGTATTAATTTTTCAAAGATTGATTTTAATGTTTCTTGGTTTCATTCCCCATTTTCCGAAGGTGGCTGTATTCTAGTGCATGTAAATTCTTAAATGCATGGCATTGGGCAAATGTTTGCATAAAAGTAAAGTGACGAGAAAATGGGACGACAGTGAGAGAAATTATCGAGATTAGAGTGAAGAGAATTGAAAATAGTGGAGAAAGTCAATAAATTATCTAGTTTATTTGCATTTTTTACCCCATGCCTTTCTGTTATGCACGACCGTTTTCCTCAATATTTTATCTTAGATTGTTAGGATTTTCTTTCTTTTGGCTTCTGTTCTGAAATCTTGTCATGTTCTTATAGATTGATCGGCTTCTAGATTTGCTTGTAGACGAGGCATCACAGGCTGAAAAATGTGGTCATCCATTTCCATTAACAATTGTGTTTGTTGAGAGGAAGGTATGCTTTGTTTTGTGTTCCTGCTATGTATCAAAATTGTATCTACATTTGTATTGTCACATATATGATTGGATGCAAAAAAATAAAAAATTAAATGCTTAAATGTTTTTACTTAGCTGTGCAGAATTATCTCTCAAGCATGGCATACTTACACATCTCTATTTTCATTTTCTAAGTTTCTCATTTTGTATTGCAACTTAGCTGAATTGTTTGTTCTCTTTTCTTGCATATTATATTATTGAAATAATGCACTGCAGAACTAAATGAAGCTCAAGTTAGGATTGCTGAATTTAGTTTCCAAATCTTCATAATAGGGAAATGATATTTGTTAATTTGTTCAGTGCACCAAATTTGTTACATGCATTTCTCAAACTATATTTTGGCCAGGGTAGTTTTGATAGAGGTTCAAAATTGAAGTTGGTTATTTTTATTTTAGTCTGAATTGAAATAATCCAAATAAATTGTTTGAAAATTTATTTTTTCATGTTTCTTATTATTTGTTTTTTAATGTGTATATAGACTAAGTGTGATGAAGTTGCTGAAGCATTGGTAGCTCAAGGATTGTCTGCAGTTTCTCTTCATGGTGGTCGCAGTCAGAGTGAAAGAGAAGCTGCCTTGCATGATTTTCGGAGTGGCTCCACCAAAATTTTGGTAATCTCTCCTACGTCGGTCAAATTTTATCAGTACATTATTTTTCCTATTTTAGCTTTCCTTCTCATACAAAATCTGTTATTCTTACAATATTTTGTCATGGTTCATTGCAACTAATGGTTCAGGATGGATATTTAGTAGCTATGGAAATATTGTTGAAAAAAGCCAGTGATATCGTTAGCTTGTTTTATTCCCTTGCTAAATGAAATTTCTTGTTGTATCAAACGGAGAAAAGAATAAAATGTTAAGGCTCAAATGGTTACTTTTATGATCCAAAATATCTCAATTGCTCTTCAATTTACTAAAGTCATTAAAGTACCATGCATTGCATTTTCTGCATGCATAAGATATGGACCTTTGATATCCATATGTAACTCCTTTTTCCCTCAGATAGTTCTAGTTAAAATATTGGATTCTTGGCAATTTTTTTGCATAATTACATTAAATTGTTTGTCATTTTTTATCCACTAACCATATTAAACCATTGATACCATACCATTCAGGTTGCCACTGATGTCGCATCTCGTGGCTTGGATGTCACGGGAGTGTCACATGTCATTAATCTAGATCTTCCAAAGGTATTTCTGCTCCAAGCAAAAACTACTTGATGACTGAGTTTTATCTGTAACCCACTTGAAAAGAGATTATCAGGAAAAGTACTGGGATTTTCCAGTTAGTGGATTGCCATTCTGCTACTGCTATGATGGCATTTCATTTGCCTGGAATTTTTCAGTCAAATTTAATTTCCTTGACAAATGCATACCTGAAGCTTCAGTTATGGCTGCCTCAATTATAGACCATGGAAGATTATGTACACCGGATTGGAAGGACAGGGCGTGCGGGATCAACTGGCTTAGCTACTTCATTTTACACTGATCGTGACATGGTACTTGCTTATCCTCCTTTTTTTAAAAGAAAAAGTGAACTGTGCTTTTGATCTTGATTTTAACATTAATATGATTCTGCTCATTAGTTCCTCATGGCAAATATAAGGAAAGCGATAGCTGATGCAGAATCTGGGAACACACTGACATTTGCAACTGGAAAGGTATTTTGTATTTGTTCTGCCAGAATATCAAGACTCTTACAGTCCATTTGGCATACCCTTAAAAATCTGTGTAAAAATTCAAGAAATGAGTTTTTATCCATATAATGTATAGATATACTAAACAAATAACTAGTGTTTTAGGACTCTTATGCTGTTAGTAATTTTTTTGAGCTGGGCTTGTTCTAGTTGTACTACTTCATTGATATTTGTCTGTGATTAGTAGTAGTATACATACGTGTTGGAGTTTTGTGTATAACAGTCCAAGATGCTCAATTCCTCCCGAACACTTTCATTTTCAGTATATTGTATTTAACTTTGTGTGTGACAATGGACTTTGTGCCCTTGGCTTCTAGGTTGCAAGAAGGAAGGAGAAAGAAGCAGCAGCTGCACAAAAAGAGGCAAATATTGCTTTATCCAAACAGTTAGGATTGGGAGCTGCTTCAATGAACATTGAAGATAAATATAAATTCATGATTACTGCCACAAACACTAAAAAAGAGGGAGCAGCAGATAGTGCCTGGGATGATTAACAAAGTATTTAGTTCTTCCCATATTTGATTGATGACAACTGCTAAAGCCTCTTAAGGTTGGTAATATGATGGGTTGTTTCCATCTTCTTTTAGTGGTCTGACTGGTTAGTCAAACTTATTATCATGGCTCCACTTGCTACAATTCTTTTTCTCTCAACCCTATCCAACGGTTTACTTATGCATATTGTTTTTGTGTTTCTGTAGTGCTGGTGCATAATTGATATTGAGTGCATTTATAGGTTTGTTGCTTTTAAGATGCTGGAGATGGAGAAGTTTCTTGCCAAGTTTCCAAGTCTATGTATTGTTTCACACCGTTGTAACCAAGTAGCTTGCTAGACGCCTAGGTGCTTTGTAGAGTTGTCATGTAGGTAGTGCATCTTATGTAATCATAGAAGTGCAAGTTTTCTTTCAATTTGTGTTACGCCGAATATTACCTCTATTTGCACAAGCATTTCATCATCATTAAATGTATATATCCAGCTTGCTGCATTTCACACACCTATGGTTTTGTTTGTTTCTTTGTGGAGGTGATTGTTTATATACAATCATCAATTCATTTTTGGCTACTCAAATGAGATTTGAATATCGCTTTGTTCAAAATATCTATTCAATTAAGAACACATTCGGAAATTGTACCTTTTCTCACTGCATACGTGACTCAGCATGCTTGGTATCTAATTGAATAATGGATACGTACTTCTCTATTATTTTTCACGTCAAAAACGTGTATGCTAGTTTGTTTTGCTTCAAGAAGATATGCATAATATGACTTCTAATGAAGAACCAAACACTATCTCCATGAATTTGGGTCCCTATGGAACATCATGGCTGATTAATAGTTAATTGTCGTGGGATTTTATTCCGTGCATGTACAAATAAGTGTAAAAAAAAATTACATAAGAATTTGATATTATCCATTTGCCATCATAGATTCTAGTCTACACGAAAGGAAGCATTTCTTCGTAGTGACATTGTGACATCGTTTTCCCTTTATCTTCTTCCTTGCGTTGAAAGAAATTAAAGTTGGCGATAAGAAAATGGTTGTCTTTTAAGATGCGTATCGAAATAGAGGTTAAAAAAACACTAGTAAAAATGGAAGTTTTTAATATTGAGAAAAAAAATTGCATCACACTATCATATATTAAAAACTATAAAGTTATTATATATTAATTGAAAAGTATGAATAACATAGCCGTAATGATAATAATCATTGTTATCAAATCTGGTCTGGGTTGGATGGTTGAAGTAGCCTAATCGGGTCAGTTTCGCATTCAGATCGGTTATGCAGTTTACTCGGTCAAATCTAGTAGGGTTGGTCATTGGATTCCAATTGGACTGGTTTGATTTGACAGTTTTTTTTTAAAAAAAATGGATTTTTTTATTTGAATTTTGGAGTATGGATGAATTTTTTCTTACTCAAATAATGTTAGTTATATACTTATATATAATAAATACATATATAATTTTGAATTTTTAATATATATTGAGTCAAACTTGACTAATTACTAATCCATCAGTTGAACCACTAACTCACTATCTCAACTGGGTCAATGATCAAACTAGGTTTCACAACTATGATGATAATGATCATATATTATGATTGAAACCTAAAGTAACACAAAACCAACTTCCAATTCAACAAGAAAGACGAGGAGGATACAAATATCTACAAATTAATGGTCCACAATCCTAGCCATTTTGTGAGTCTCTTCTAGCTGAACCAGATAACATTTAAAATCAACATATATATGTAAACAAGTCAAATTATCCCAAACCACTTTTAAGTTCTCCTTCAAATAACCTTGGGTTATATATATTACACACCCCAAAGTATATGAAAGACATCAGACAAATATATAACAAGGATAAGAAGGAAAAAAATACAATACAGGAAGGAAGGGTAGTATTATACAACAAGTTCACATGCAATTGAATTAAGCAACCATGCTGCTGATGATAGATTAGGTGGCCAAAAGAGGAACCCTCTTGTTTCCTGTGAAAGCTTGCCGAAGTACATTGTATCCATTTCTGTAATGCTCAAGTGAGAAGCATAGTTGCCTTATGACCTCACGTTTCTCTTCAGCTCCTTCTAAAATCTCAAACCTTTGTTTCTCAATCTCTTCCTCTTGTTTCTTAGTTCTTGATGTTAGTTCCTCCACTTTTTTATGTGCCTCTTCAACCTCATCATCTCTTGAACTTACCACTTCCTTGAGTGAACCAACTTCTTCTTTGAGATCATTTCTCTCTAACGTCCAAGCATTAAGGCTTACATTGGCAGCTTCTATGCTTTTCTTTCTTGACTCAATCTCTTCCTTTAACTTCTCAATTTCACCTTTGAGTGTCTCTCCCATCTCTAATTTTTCAGAGTGGATTTTTCTTATCTCATCTTCCAAGGCTTGGCAACGAAATTCCAATTCTTTCAACTTCTTCTCCAAATGAGTCTGTTCTCCCAACAACTTGGACATTTCAGACTTCATATTTGCTCTCTCAAAGAACATCTTCTGTTCTACATCAGATAGAGAAGCTTTTAAATCTCTAACCTCGTGATCTCGGTCGGCTACATTAGTCCTCATCCTTGCATGCCTTTCTTGGAGTTTAGAATTCTCTCTTTTCTGAGAGTTGAACTTTGTTTTCCAACTTTCAATGTCCTTCTCATACAAGTCAAGCTGTTCCTGCAATTGCTGAATAGTCTCAAATGTTTTCGTAGCCCCGCATTTCAACGAAACAATTTGCATTTCTGAAGACTCAAGCTTGTCTTTGTTCACCCTTAGTTCCTCCCTAAGTTTCTTCAACTCCAACGCTTCTCCTCCCACCTTGACCCCTTCCACAATTGAAGATAATCCAACACCACCTTTCAGATTCTTTGATTCCATTGACCTATATTCTTCAAGCTCAATCTTCAGCTTACCTATCTTCTCTTCTGAATGCCTCAACTTCTCATTCACAATCCTTAGTTCTTGTTCATATGCATTGACCTTCATACGAAAATCTTCAGCATTGTTCTCAATTCTCAATTCACTTTTCTTCACACGTTCCTGATCATCATGCTTTTCTTTCCCCTGATCATGTGATATCTCAATCTCCAACTCCATCACCCTTCTGTTAATACTACTATTATAATTATCATTTCCATTCCCAAAGAAGCCTGAAAAACTGTTCATGGAAGAAGCATCATCATAATCCTCATCAGTATCAGTCAACGTAGAAGAACCATCACCTTCCTTTTGATATGCATCAAAACCATTCACATTCCCACCAGAATTACCAAGAAAAACATCGAATCCCGCTGCACGATTAGTCGACATTCGACGTCCCATCTTTCTAGGAGAAGGAGAAGGCATGTAAGAGGGTGGCTCAGAGCCATAATCTGAAACACCAGAAGCCTGTGATTGAAGATCAGAAGGTGTGTTTATGTGATCAAAACGTTCAGCCACGGATTTGTAGGCACGGTAGAACTCTTCAACAAGAGAAATCAACTCTGGCCTCTTCTTGTAATACATCTCAGCCTTTTGTGCAAATGAGTCTCCATCCTCTTCAATCAGCTTCTGCATTTGCCTCACGTTGCGTTCCATCTCTGAGGTTAAGGATCGTTTAGTCATTTTCTTTGAAGGCATTGTGATGAAAAAAGTGAATAAATAATGTATCTATCTATATATATATATATGTGTGTGTGTGATAATTATTATGGCATGAGAATATTAAGATTATATATGTTGCTTTGAGATTTGAATCAGAAACAAGAAAAGAAAAAAGAAAAAAGCAGCAAGAATGGTCAACCACCCTTCCCAACTGTTGCAATTGAAGAGTTGGGAACGGTGAATCTTTTATTTATTTATTTGCAGTATGTTTTTTTGAGGGAGAATATTGAAAACAAGATGTTATATCACATGATGATACCAATTATGTTATTTTTTTTGTTTTCTTGTTTTAACTTTTCCTTGTTTAGAATGTGGAAGTGCCCTTAAACTTGTGATGGAGAACCTACAAATGTCAGTTTGGAAGAATAGAAGATATGATTTTGGATTGACAAAAAGTATTTGGTTTGTTATATTATAAACAGGTGGATTTAGAACTAGTACTTTGATAAAGGAGTTAATAAAAATATAGTATTGTATAGGTAAGAGATAATCATATTTGTTCAGGTTAACACTTTAAATAAATTTTCAAACTAACAGTACAACACAATTGATTCACTAAACTAGGATACTTTTAGAAATTATTTATTAAAATGCAATTGTTTTCAAACATATTATCAAGTGAGATTATTTTGATCATTGATCAAGTTAATACATTAGTCAAATAGTACTTTTCATTACATGTCAACATTTACATTTTTTCTTTAAATATTGATTTAAAAGTTCAATGATTAATGTGATTGATTAAAAGATGGCACGTGAACTTTTGGTTCAATATTTAAAAGAAAAACGAAAAAGTGTCATAAAAAATATTATTTCTGTTCTTATTTATAAGAAACAAAAGTTATAGTAAAATTTATGGTTAGTCCTTGACATGTGAAACATAAGTAGTGAAAATAATATGAATACTTCACACTTAACCAAGAGGGGAGGTGAATTGGTTTGACCTTGGTAAATCAAAATTCTTTAATCAAAATCAGAGTTTTCAAAGGATCTTCATCACAATTCAAAACCAAGAAATCTTTTTTTCAATCAAGTAACTCAGCCCCTTAGGATTCAATGGATCAAAACTGATTCTTCAAGATAATCAAATCAAACAAGAAACAATTATTATAAGGAGAATAGATTCAGAAACAACACACAAGCAATTTATACTGGTTCACTTCAAACACTATGAAGCTACATCCAGTTTCTTCTACTCAACACTAGAGTGAAGTTCCACTATTTAAAATCTGTTCTTACAAGCAATTACACAACCTCTCTTTATCAACCCTAGATAAACTTCAGCAATCTAAAACCCTATTAGATCCTTAGAGGCAAACCCACTGAGAACACTACTCAGCAAAACCCCTAGAGAAACCCTATCTCTAGTGACATGTAAGAACCAAATACAATAGCAATTTTCAAAACAAAATACAAAACGAAAATTACAATCAGATTAAGGAGAGAAACAACATGATGATCCAAGGTATGTAATGCAAATGTAGTTACCAGAACAGGTTGAATCTTTAAAACACAAGAAGCTTATCTTTCCTTAATCTTGAAATGGTTGCATGCTTCAAGAATGACTTATTTTCACATGATCAATGTAACATGAAGCATAACTGAATCAAACCCTCAAAAAAGAATTTAGAAAGCTCAAAAGACTGGTTTTGGCTCATAAATTTCAAACGGGTATTTTCCACAAAGTTAGAAAAACAGCTGAGCAAAGTTTCTATTTATAATAGAAATTTTTAACCATCAGTAATCAATTAAACTGCACAAATAATCGATTAAAATACTTTGGTAATCGATTACATTTTAATTATAATCGATTAATATGTTCATAGCTTTTCTGGGTTTGAATCATAATCAAAATAATTGATTAAACCGAGCTGTAATCGATTATTACAGTCAAAGCATATTTTTCATAACACTTGTTTAATCGATTACAGAACCTGGTAATCGATTAAACCAATTCTAATGCATTTTCAAAAAGCTTAGATAATCGATTACGAATCCTGGTAATCGATTAAGCCAGTGCAACATAGTTTTGTAAAAATAAGGTGTAATCGATTACTAACTTGGGTAATCGATTATGGCAGTTCAATGCTAAAAACAGATACAAGCATGTAATCGATTACAACTTTAATATAATCGATTAAACCAGTTCAACTATACAGTTCTTTTAAAACATAGGTCAAATAATCGATTAAAATGACATGGTAATCGATTAAAGTGTTCCTGAAATGTTTCCAGATTTAACGAAGAACAAAATAATCAATTATACTCTTACTGTAATCGATTATTACAGTGAAGAACACTTTTTCATAAAACCTTTGAATTTTTTAAAGCTTTTGGTTGATTTGTTAATGCTTTGTGATTTTAGTTGACTTAATTAGATGATTATTCAATGAATGAATCTCATGCACTTGGATCGCCCTAATTGCTTTTCTCTTACACAATTTTAATCCTAAAATTGTTTTTAAGTTGCCCTTTGCATGTTGAAAGCTCAAAATCAAATCTTGAGTAATTTCTTCATTCTTCTGAAGCAGCTCCCCCTAAATCCAACAAGTAGTACTATTTTGAATGACTGTGTTTTTTCAATCGAATGATCAAAATAATCGCACTTTAATAATATGTTTGATAAAATTTCCATTTTAAGTAATTTCTAAAAGCATCCTAGTTTAGTCAATCAACCATATAACCACTTATTTAAAAATTTATACACACATCAGTTAGCAAATTATGATTTGTCTAACAAATATGAATGTAACTTAGGGAAATGTTAACTAATATTCTAAAGCAACAAAATTACACAAAAAATTATTGAAAATATTTATTATATTAAATATATAAAATATTTCTAATTTTGAAGTAATTAAAATTATTTAAATAAATACATTTAATATTTCTTAATCATTACCCATGCTAGTTATAACTTATAAAGCATGATCCTATTTTCCAAGTTAATGCAGTAAAAGGTCAAAATCTTCAACAATTAATTAATAGGGGTGAGGTCAAATTGAATTGGGTTTGAAAAAGAAATCTGAATCAATTAAAATTTTAATTTAATTAAGTAATATTTAAAAAATTATAAATACATTTATATTTTTTTAAAAAAAGATAAAAATTAAAATAACATATTCATATATTTTTACTTTTAGCTTAATTGTACTTTTAGTTATTCTCCTACAGTCATTTCACGAATTTAATTCCCTATTTTATTCTTCACAAATTTAAAACTTGTTATGAATCATATTTGCAAAAAATAAATAAATGAGGGGACCAAATTCACAAAATAGCATTAGTAAAGAGGCCAAAAAGTCAGTGAAAGACTTTATTTTTTTAAATAATAAAAAATCAAAGTAGAAAAAAAAAAAGAAATACGTGGTTTAATTATGACGAATATATCTAATTTCAAAATGTACAATCCGTTATTCAATCTAATATCAAATTACAATATTTTTAACCTACTTCATCCCAAAGTAATCTAAATTGAAGAGATTATTAGCATTAGGCTGTTAATATTACTTTATTTATGTAGGCCTTCTATGGTCAGTATGGTGGTGTATATATATTCTAGTTCCAAAACTTAATTAATGAAAGTGAAGATCATAGTCAAAATTATGAAAGTAACAAACAAATTAAGCATTCTATTAAACTATGGTTCCGTTGTTGCGTTGCGGGTACCCCGACCAGTTTATGGGTTGATAATGTATAACAATATTATTAATCATAAGTTGAAAGAAGGAATGGAGAAAAAGATCGCGATTTCAATATTCTATTTACAAAAATTAACAAACTCGCTATTAATATTTGTCGATAAAAAAAAAAGTTGAGTTACATAGCAGAGAGGCAAAGCTGAATCCTTGTTTGACACTATTTTTGCTTTGCTTTTGACAATGATTAAGGAAAGCAGACCACAAGACTATATATAGTTGCATTACATACCTGTAAGATTTTCTGAAAGCCACTTAGAAGTCTTGGACCTGATGAGTCTGCTCCACATACAGGATTGCAACTTTCTTGATTTCATCCTTTGTCGGAACCAATCTGAAAGAAAATAAAATAAAAAAAGTCATGTTATTGTGTATAAATCAACCTCGAGAGATGGTAGCCAATATACACTTGAACACAGGTAACAGGAAAATCAAAAGGATCTCACTCTTGTAGGTTTAACTATTAATTAAAGGACCTAAAATACATCCATTGTTGAATTGGAAGGTGATATTATACCATCTTAAGAATAACAGTGTTGTGAGAACCAGATCACATTAGTTGGTTCAAATTGATTAATTTAATTCCGGAAACTAGTCTAGTAAAAAATCAGAATGAAATCGATAGAACTAGCTAGTTCAAAATCAGCCAACCAGACAAAAACTATTTTTTTTGGGGGTGGGGGAGACTTTTTTATTTCTTTAAATTAAAAAAACAATATTATAATAAATTGATTTAATTCTAATTAATATATTATTATGATAGGTAATTACGTCAATTATATTTATTTAGCTTCTAACGTACTGTAGTTGTTAATAGACATTGTCATGTGTTATTGAACTTAAATATGACATATTTTATTTGATTCCATGTTTAATTTTGAAGGCTATATTATGAGTCATGACATTTGTAAGTAATTTTTAATTTTTAACTTTAATATATGAAGTTATGAATATTATATTATTTTATTTAATATTGTTTAATATATTTTATTAAAATTAAATTAATATTATTTAATTATTATTAGTTCCACCACATTTTAATCGCATTGAACCTTGAATTATAATGTTAACTAATCTGGTTTTAAAACATTTATTATTATTGTTGTTCAAATACTATTATTATTATATACCTTTAATTCAAAGAGTAAAAAAAACGTTACTAAAAAATAATTTTTTAATTAAATATAATTTCCATAAATCAGTATGTGTCATGTGATGATTTTACAAATAAATATAAATATAAATATAAACATAAATATGAGTGGTATGATAAATATATAAATAAAAACATACATATGGATATGTTTAGTTTCGATTAGATTGGAATTACTACTTTTGTTCATTGTAAAGTAATTAAAGATATTTTCGTAAAAAAAAATAACTATAATGTAAAATACAACTTAAAATAGTTTTATAGAAATCGAAAAACAAATTTGAAAACAAGTTTCACATTTAGAGATGGAATAGTATTATTTTCTTTGTGTGTAAAAAATTTGGATAGTGGCAACCACACACAACAAATAGAATTAGTCCTGATTTAGTTGGTTGGGAGACACGGGTAGTTTCTAACCTAGATATATAAAAAAAAAAAAAGAGACAAATTAGTATTAAGTTTCCTCCAAACATAATAGATTGAGAAAATGAAAGAATATGAATTAAAATAATGCTAGGTTAAGCTAAATAATCTATCATATTCAAAGAAAATACTAAATAACAAAGTACAAAACAAAATGATGATTTTCTTATATTTTAAATACAAGTGATGAACAAGGAAGCAATAATTTAAAATGATATTAAAAATCAAAACATACACACAACTAGTAAAGATGGATGCGTGAGAAGTATCAAAATATCAATTATTGAACTTTAGATTCTGTGTCGTTATTGCTCTATGTGTGTTGGTGATGAGTATAAGTGTCTTTTGAGGTGACACCTTTGATTAAAATAGAGAATGGATATGAAAATTATATATCCAAAGGATGAGAAATGTATCGTCATTGCCTTGTGTTTTCTCTTGAATCCATGTCTAATTGTCTATTTATTCTAATCCTCCTAACTAATTAGGGAAACTAAGATGAATAAGAAAACATGTGATAAAAAGAGATATAAGATTGATTTGGTGATAAAAGAAAAATAAAGAGTAAAAAATTTGTAATTTTGAATTATCTTGCTAATAAAAATTAACTACAAATATTTGTTAAAAATAAAAGCATGTGACAAAATAGTAAATGAGTTATAAAATAATCCTATGTAAATGAGAAAATAAGTCACAATATATATATATATATATATAAAATCTAAGAAGCAAATAACAAAATACTATAAAAGATGAAAACTAAGGCCAAAAACTGAATAAATCAAATCTGAACAAACAAAAATAAAAATCTATTTGTTGGAATCAGATTTTGAATTTAATTTTTAAAACCAATCAAATTCAATATAAACCAAAATTGCGCATTGCTTTTGTCATTTTAAGGTATTGATTTTAAAATTTAAATTTTGACTTTTTTATATTTACTTTTATTATTTATTTATTAAGTTCTTTGTTCCCTAAGTAGCTCAAACAAAATTACTTATTCACATTAATGATATTCTATAAATTATTAATACATTTTGAAAAAGATATATTAGTTCTAACATTTTTTAAGGTTATTAATTCTAACATTAAAATTTTCAATTTTGAATTATTTTGTGTGTCTATATATATATATATATATATATATATATATATATAAAGTTTATTGACCAGCTTTCAAATTAATTAATTTCAAAGTTACATTTTTATATTTTTTTTTCTTATTCAATAATTAATTACTTATACTTTCAAATTCATTTTTTTATATAAAATTTAAATATACTTGTTCAGCAATGTGATATCTCATTGTATTTTATCCTTCATAATGACAATAGGACATACCATTCCTAATTTATTTTTGAATTGAGTTCTTTTAGATTAAATATGTTTGTCTTTATACAATTTGAATATTCTTCTTTTAATGTATATTTTAATATTGTACACAAATTAATTATGCATATTTTTAATTATAAATATTTATTCACTTAAACTTTTTAATTTTGACTTGAATTTAAAAATAACCATGAGATATATGAGAGACCAGTTAGTTAAACCTATCATTAAATGCATAGAGCAGTTTTAGTTTTGACCAATTAAATGCATAAAGGTAGTCATGAAAATTTTATAATTTATAAATGAAGTTATCATGAAAATAATTAATGGGTAAATAGTCATTTTTGTTTCTATATGTGTAGAGCGTTGATAAATTCATCTCTAAAAGATTGAAATTCAATTTTTTGTTTCTGAAAGTGAAAAAAGTGTGATAAATTCATCCCTCTGTTAACTTTCGTATGTTACCATTAATTGAAAGAGCATATGTGACATATTTATGGATAAATTTGTCAGCGCTCTAGGGAAAAATTCGTCAGCTCTCTACCCAAAACATAATTTAATATTCATATTCTCCCATTTTTAATCATTACATAAACACTTAAAAATTTGGAAAGCAAACATAAATTAAAACAAACATAATAATAAGCATAATTAGTTTGTTACTCTAAAATTTCTATTGTAACAATATTAGGTAATAATAAAATCAAGTTGAGTTTTATTTTTTTAAGAATTAATTTAATAGTTGTACATTTTAATTTGTTTGAGTCTCATATTTTAGGTAAGGTATTATCTTATTAAAATTTCGAATGTGACGGTATCTTACCAAAAATATGAGACTCGAACAAAAATGCACAGCCATTAAGTTAATTCGTACAAAAAATAATGAGACTCAACTTGATTTTGTTATTACTTAATGTTGTTACAATAGAAATGTCATAGCAACAAACAAATTATGCTTATTAATCAATATTATGTTTATTTTAATTTATGCTTGCTTTCCTAATTTTTAAATGTTCGTTATAATTTTATGCTTACAATGATTAGAGAAGGGAAAATATGAAGATTAAATTATATTTTGGGTAGAAAGCTGACAAATTCGCCCTTGGATGTATAGAGCGCTGACAAATTTATTCCTGAATGTGCTATGTAAGCTCTTTCAATTAACGGTAATGGATGAAAGTTAATGAATGAATGAATTTGTCACACTTTTTTCACTTTCAGAGAGAAAAATTTGAAATTTCATCTTTCGAGGACGAATTAGTCAACGTTCTACATATTTAGAAATAAAAATGACTATTTACCCATACTTAATAATATCATTGAATGCATATGTGAAAGTATTGAAAAACCATTACAGAAAATAAAAGGAATAACATTTTGCTGAGTCAAATTTTATTTGAATATTTAATTGGTGTGACTTCGTTGGCATGCATGTTGTGCGGTTTAAATTTTCACATAACACAT
Organism: Glycine latifolia; assembly: GCA_013407115.1. Classification (NCBI taxonomy): domain Eukaryota; kingdom Viridiplantae; phylum Streptophyta; class Magnoliopsida; order Fabales; family Fabaceae; genus Glycine; species Glycine latifolia. The sequence continues at coordinate 25,149,841 of CM023951.1, forward strand.
CTTTGGAAAGTGACTAAAAGTTTAAGTGTTAACTAATGCAAACTAAATATTAGTCTCGTAGTCGTACCAAAAGATGAAAGCTGGTATAGATACCTTAAGGTCTCATCAAAGAAAGTCATAATTTCAATGTTTTAAAATTAATTCTCAACCAGATATTCTACATTTGAGAATTACTATATATTTTAAAAATATATTTTATAATTTATCCAAACTAATAACTATCATAAAAGTAAAGAAATTTTAAAAAAATGAAGGTATTGAAAGGAAAAAAAATTATAAGACAACTCAGATTTATTTTGTCTGTATTGAGAATTTTTCTTTAAAACATATTTTTTTGTAAACTATAAATTGTTGAATACAATATTTTTACAAATTATGAACTAAAATATAATTTTCTCATGTAAAAAAACCATGATATTTTTTACATGAGACAATTTTACTCAAGTCAGATTAATAACTATACATAAATTTTAAGGTTAAACTATCTAGTTCATTCTAAGTTTTTATGAAACAGCTAGGTTGTGGGAAGAGCAAATCTGAAGATGAGAAAAGCAATTGCCCCGAATTGGGCACATTGGACATAGACATCAAAACCCAGAACGGATGATCATTTGCGTTTAAGACCACGAACCTCGAAACTTATGGCCCATTTGTTTCTTATTTCAACGTTCATTTTAAATGATTTGACCACTTAAATGAAAATGACAATTACTCAATTGAAAATTAAATATATAATAATATCTATTGATAGTTCACATACATTGTACTGATCATTTTTTCCAATTCATATGCTATTATAAAGAAAAATACAATGTCAATGTATATGTGTAAAATTGTTATTTAATAGAATTTCTTGTATTTAAAAAACTATCATTAGTTATTTTCAATTTTTACATTATTTTTATTTAAATTTAAAACAATTTTATCATCAAGATAATTATTTTTAACGTTTATATTAAAATATTTGTTAACATATCAATTATTTATACTATATTAATATTTTTTTAGTTTTCGATTTGATTATTCACATTAAAACTATTTTGCCTCATCCATATCTGATTTTTTGTTTTATATATAAAAATCAGAATGTGTCATTTCATCATTTAGTCAGTCCTCTTTTAAATAATGGCACTATTATTTCATCGTTAATTTTTAAAATTTATGTCCAAATTCTTTTAAAAAGATTATAGTTTTTTCTTCACAATTTTAATTTTAATTATAATTAATATATTTGTAAACTCTACTTAAATTAATTATGTGTTCAATTCTTATAAATTCATATATTCTGTTACATATTTTTTGTGTGATTTATATTCTTAAAATTTACTTAAATTTAAAATCTCCACTCCATCCATCCAAGACATTAATTCTTGTTCGTAGACACTTATCGTCATTGCTAGTTTTCTTCTTTGTACGCTACTCACGTTGAACTTGCATTGGCACTTGTCCTTATTTTCAATATCAGCCATTTATTCATATACTAATAATTACAATTTGTTCTTTACAATACATTAAGCTATCAATAATCTCGTGCCTAAAAATATACTTTGGCTTGGGCCCCAGACGTGCCTGTGATTGCTTTTGTCCAATACCATTCATTGGTATATATCTTCCTATTTCTATTCCAATATAATAGAGAGAGAAAAAAAAGCTTCAAATTGGTTAAAGAATTAATAAATGATTTTTTATTAAAAATTATGGTAAGTTGTATATCATATAGATTCTAGAATCTAGAGCCATTAGACCCATCTTCGAAGGAAAATAAGTGACTAGAACCGTACAATATATGAACTTTCTTGATATTTGACTGGTGTGTGCAATTAGCATTTAGCTGGTCTCAATAGAAAAAAAAATTGAAAATTTGAATCCAGGGTCTTAATCAGGAATGGAAACAAAAGTATTGGGGGGTTTCTTGGAAGCTAGAGTAATGGGTTTTGATTTTTATCAAATGACCCCAAAGCATTATTTTACTTGTTTTATGCACTTGTTGTTGCCAATCAGGTTCATCTTTTTTCTGAGCACGTGGTGGCTGTATTCATTTTTGGTAACTTGGGGAGCCACATGTTGTGCTGAAGTTTCCTACTACACAGCCATAGTAGGAAAATTTTGTAATTTTGTTCAAAATACACCATGATATTAAATATAAATATCTCTATTAACAAAAATTCAAAATTTTCTTCAGGACGTTACAAGAGACTAATCTTTTTTATTAGATTTTATTTAGTCCTTGTTACATATAAAGTTGGTTTATGTACAACACGAAGTATTTTTCTTATTACATGATATCCAAACATCATTAATCAATACGTATGATGTGGTATAGTTGATAAATAATAAGACTCATAAAGTATGTGGATTCTTAAATCCGTGTATATAGAATAATATTTATTAAAAAATATTAAATCCTTAAATGAATTTCAATATTTCTAGAAACTAATCTCTGGTCAAAGATATTTTGGTTTAAAAAAAAAACCTGTATGATCCATAATACCATGCTCTTCTTGTTAAAGCAATTTTATTATATGGAAAAGAAATATCTTTTAGTACATGTTACATAATGAAGTTATTCATGAAACTATTCTTTGCTCGTGAGTAGGGGTATTACATCGGTTAATCAATTCTTTTGCTTAATAGGTATAAATTAATTAAACTAAACATTTTCTTTTCTTTTCTACTGATAAAAAATTAAACTTTTTTCTGAATTTTGTTGAGAGTTTAAAGTTCCGAAATAGTTAGTTGAATAACAGATTTATATTAGAAGCAGAGTCTCATTTCAATGAGGAATCTCAATTGTAATTTCTCTTATTAGTAATTTATACGTGGATTAATGAAAAGTGCTCCAATGGTTTAGTCTGCTTGACTTTTCGTTTATATTATTCAAATTATACTTTAGATAAAAGCTACACCATAAATAAATACTAGTATTAAATAAGGATTTGGGTTTGACAAATATCGTCTTGTATACAACTTCCCTGAGTCTTGAATAGTCCAAACAGCGAGACCACAAGGAGAATGGTTACTTCAAAGAGAAGGAACAATGAAAATTTGCATGTTCTCCAATTTTTTAATTATTTGAATCGATGAAGAACACAACTACCCTTGCATTAACACTTAGAAAAAGTTTTGCTGTTACCTTCGAACCTTCGAAGAACCTTCCTTCTTTTGTCCCTCTATTACTTAAGGAAATTTATTATTACCTTGAATTGCATTTGGTTTGATAACTCATCACATCTTTCAAAGTCTATGTTACCTTACCAGTCTCCTAGCTTGTCTCCCTTACATCATTCAAATACAAATAGCCTTTTTGATTTGTAAAACCTTCGAACCATAGAATCCCTTGGCTCTATCTAGCTACTACCGAAACTAATATTCAAATCAGATGGTTTGATGTCTTCTTCACTTCATCTGTGTAGAGCTGAAATATATATATATATATATATATATATATATATATATATATATATATATATATATCAATCCTTTTACTAGTAAAACTAAATTATAACAGCAACAAGTTTATTTAAACCTAGACTTGGAATAAATACCAACCATAAAATTTCAACTAAACTTAATAATTAAGGGACCTGCCATGCTTAGGTGACCTCACAACAATACAAAATGTGGTATGAGTTTTTATAAAAGTTGTCGAGGCTAAAATAATGTCATCAAAATGTCAAATGATCATTTCCATAGCAAGTTCACTAAGATATATTTTGTTTTTAAAGAAAGACATTTATCTTAAGTCTCATTAACAATGTAAGTATGAATTTACATCACCATAAAATAGTTATGTTATGTTTTAATATCTTAATAATTCATTGGTGAGAAATAAATAACTGAAAGTAAAATTGAAATTGTAAGACTGAGAATTACAACATACACATATATTAGAACAACTTAAATATAAAATATTAATAAATAATTTTATAGCTTGAAAATCTATAAAATTAATATAAAATTGATAATAATATTATTTAATTTTTAAAAAAAGGTTGGTCTTACCTCCAAATACCTGGACATGGGTCTGTCATTAGGCATGAATCAACTTACAAATTATTTTGATTTAATCAGTAATATAATACGAAGTTCGATCAACTATGCTAAAAACTTAAAAAAGAGAATTTATCATTCATAATTGTTTTCTCTGTTTCTATTTATAAAATTTAAGTTTGAAATGATGTTTATTCATTTTATAAAACTCAATCTATATTGTTTTATGTATTAATTATTTTTAAACTAAAAATACTCCTTATTTAAATAAGAGAAATAATATATTAACAAATAATTAGAAAATAAATAAATATTAATTATATGAATACTTTTAAAAAAATTATCAATTTAAGTATCAACTAAATTAATTATTTTTTTAATTTTAAATAATTAAATAATTAAATCTTATCTAAAAAATTCTCTTATTGCTGATTTCGAATAGAAATATCTTCCAATACCTATAGTTAGTATAAAAAATTTCAAATGGTCATTATTAAAGCATAGATGAATTGCGGCTGCTAATTTGGAAAGGAAAATAGCTAGTGAGGGTTTGCTATGGTAGCCGCCCATTAGCACCAAAATTTCAAGTGATCAATGACTCTCATCATGTGAATGTAAGTGTGTATCTGACTTTGTGCCATTTACATGATGCCTAGTCCATCAATATGCTCCTCATTTTTTTTTTGAAAAATGTGAATTATATTAACCCAAATAGATATACACAATAGACGGGACATGCCCCGCAGCCAAAAATCAAAAGAACATGTGCAAGAGGTGCAGCTGCCCATAACAAGTGCACCTGGATCATGTGCCTAGTAAAGATGTAATAAGTGAGTGTGCCTATAGACAAGAAATTTAATCTTGTCACTAACATCATTTACAAAAAAAAAAGGGAATTCTCAAAAAGGTACAGATTCCTAGCCATCCAGATACAATAGACTGTAGTTGCTAATGCCAAGCAACAAACTTTTCTCAATTGGCTGGAGATTGCCTGACCATGAATAAGTCTATTGACGGAACCATGCAGCGATATAGTCTTCCTACGGAAGGGAATCCAGTCGTGAATAGTGCCCCAAATTCGAATAGAGATGCTGCAAGAGAAAAACAAATGATCAATAGTCTATTTTCTCGTGGCAAAGGGGACAAGTGGAACCTTTGTTTAGGAAATCATCCTTATCAAGAGTGAGTAGTTTCTTCTTGGCAGCCAACCAAACAATAGAAAAAACTTTCGGAGGAATACCGGAGTTCCAGACAATGGGAAATCAATGAATAGATGGCTACTTGGATCACAAGTATTCATAAGCTTTACCAGCAAGCAAATGGTCATTGTGCATCCAGGAATTAAGCAATTGAACTGCATTTTCCACATGTCCCTTTCTGGTGATAATTAAATCTCGGATAGAAGTGATCTTCTTCATGAGGATCGAATCAGAGCTCCTACTCTGGAACTCCCAAATAGTGTCACCTTTAAAATAAACATGTTGCACCCATCTGACCCAAAGGGAATCCTTCTTAGAATGAAGGTCCCAGAGAACACAGGAAAGAAGCGCTTGATTCCAAGATTGAAGAGAAAACAGCCCAAACCCCCCTCTTTCTTGGGAAAACACACATCTTTCCAGGCAACTAACAACTTCTTTTTCCCCACCTTAAACTTACCCCATAATAAATTCTTGCAGAGGGAATTGATACGGTCAAGAACTGAGCTTGGCAGAGGGAAAATACCTGATGAGGACCAAGAAAAATGAGTGAAGAGCCCAAAGACCAATAAGTGAAGAACCTAGATTGTTCCAATATTTTGAACATGAATTGAGTTCTAGATGTCTGTTTTAGGTGTTCTTTGATGGGTTTGAAAGCTCTAAAGATTTCCTACAAGTTGTATTTCTAGTCTCAAGTCCTAATTCTGCATCTATGATGATGAAAATTGGACATGAAGTTCAGCACGAATTAGACTTTTGTTTAGTATAATTTTGAATAAGAAATATGTGACTGAAGTCCCACATTGGAAAGAAGAAGGAGAGAGACAACACCTGTTGGCTATAAATAGTCATTCATTTGTCTTACATACTCACCTTTGAATTGAATAAAAACTTTGCACTTTTAAAAGTGTGTAACAAGAAGTTCCTCTTGGGTTCTTAATTGGACCAAACATTGGTTCTTATCAAAAGTTTCTATAATCTTTGTGGCAAATCCCCACGGGACTTATCACTTTTCATTAGGTGTGGCGTCTTCTTCCATTTCTTGTCTTTCCCACTTTTTTATTTTATTTTATTTTATTTAACATTTTGTTCATGTTAAATTCGTTATTTTTGCTCTGCACTTTTCTTCATATTGTCTTTATCTTTATTTCTCTTTATCAAACACTTGGCGTGCATCTTTTTCTTATGTTTTAACAAGAAGTATTTTCAAGGACAATCCGTAAAAACAATGAACCTCGTATTGGTTCATATCATATGGAAAAGAAGGAATAACGTTATAGCACCACAAATAAACTTTCACAATTGTCAAATAAATTAGTGCAAAGGGGTTCTCTTATGAAGCAATTTTTATTACAACAAGCAATTTAAAAGAAGCGCATTTGGATTTCTCTTATTGTTGTTGTTGTTGTTGTTGTTTTAATAAAAAAAATTAGCTACCCCTTTTTTTTCCACACTAACGCAAATGATTTTCAGTTGATGCCCAATTGTGAACAATAATAATTCAGTTTAGAATAAGGTGTGTAGAATAACGTCGTTACATATTATGAGTAGAATATAACAAAGCTATAAATTGCACAAAAGATAACGAACAACAAATAAAAGACAGAATGATAAAGAACGATGAATAAAAGAACAGAATGATAAAGAACAAGGAATAAAAGAACGAAATGATAAAGAACAAGGAATAAAAGAACGGAATGAGAAATAAAAGGACAGAATGATAAAGAACAAAAACAAAAGACAGAGAAAAAATGACAGGAATTAAAGAACAATACACAAACACAATAAATTGGTCAATTCTAGGATCCGGGCTCTGATAACACATGATATGAGCCAATACGAGGTTCATTGTTTTTTACGGATAGTCCTTGCAAAGGCTTCTTGTTAAAACATAAGAAAAAGATGCACGCCAAGTGTTTGACGAAGAGAAATAAAGATAAAGACAATATGAAAAAAAGTGCAGAGCAAAAATAACGAATTTAACATGAACAAAATGTTAAAGAAAATAAAATAAAATAAAAAGACGGGAAAGACAAGAAATGGAAGAAGATGTCACACCTAATGAAAAGTGATAAGTCCCGTGGGGATTTGCCACAAAGATTATAGAAACTTTTGATGAGAACCAATGTTTGGTCCAATTAAGAACCCAAGAGGAACTCTCTCTCACACACTTTTAAAGTGCAAAGTTTTTATTCAATTCAAAGGTGTGTACATAAGAAAAATGAATGAATATTTATAGCCAACAAGTGGTGTCTCTCTCCTTTTTCTTTCCAGTGTGGGACTTTAGTCACATATTCTTTATTCAAAATTATACTAAAAAAAAGTCTAATTTGTGCTTAACTTTATGTCAATTTTTATCATCATAGATGCAGAATTAGGACTTGAGACTAGAAATACAACTTGTAGAAAATATTTAGAGCTTTCAAACGCATCAAAGAACACCTAAAACGGGCATCTAGAACTCAAGTTATGTTCAAAACATTGGAACAATCTAGGTTCTTCACTTATTGGTCTTTGGACTCTTGACTCATTTTTCTTAGTCCTCATCAATACCCATCCAAAAATAAACTGTGCATTGGATGATAGGGCAAATAAGTTGTAGCTTTCCAGCATAAGACAGAGTCTTCCTATTCCAACCTTGTATAAACCCCAAGATTTGGGATAAAAGAGGAGCATAATGGCAGACATTCAATCTGGAAGATAGGAGGGGAACACCCAAGTAGTGGAATGGAAATGTTCTTAAGCCAAAACTAGTAAGGCTTATCATTTGGGATAGATCACTGCTATCAATACCTGAAGAGTAAATGGCAGATTTCTCATTGCTAATAGACAATCCAGAAATAACACAGAAGTTCCTTAGTTTCTCAAAGATGGTTGTCATTGAAGGTAAATCCCCTCTGAAAAACAACATAATATCATCAGCAAATGATAGATGTGTTGGATATAGGGGGAGCAACTTGAAGTTTGAAGCTTAGGACTTGGAAGAATGTTTTGAGCTTTTCACATGCCTTGAAGAATGTAATTCAAATTGAAGTGTATAAAGAGGCCAATCTGTTGATCCTTGCATTGCATACACTTAATCATTTACATGCTTAAATGTTTTCATCAAAGAACTAAAGCAATTTTTGAAAAAGAACTAAATAGGCAATGTTTTTGGAAAAATGCAAATCTCACTGGTTTAATCGATTACACTACGGTTTAATCGATTATTTGCTTTGATTTTAAATCTAGAAAAGCATTGAAGAACAATTTAATCGACTACCATTGCTTGTAATCAATTACATAGTGTCAAAAGAAAAACATGTTTCACTGCTTTAATCGATTACCATTTCTTATAATCGATTACATAAGGTTTTTAGAAAAGCTTGTTTCACTGATTTAATCAATTACCATTTCCTGTAATCGATTACATACGGCTTTTCAGAAATACATGGTTTACTGCTTTAATCGATTACAGCTCGTTTTAATCGATTATTTTGTTCGTTGTTCAAACCCAGAAATTAGCATGAACACTTTAATCGATTAAGTGACAATTTAATCGATTACACAAGGCTTTTAATCGATTATTTGGCACGTTTTAATCGATTACAGTTAGTTACAAAAGCCTGTTATAAATAGGAGTGAGGCTTGGCTTGAAATTTAACTTGAATACTTCAAATTTTCCGAATACACACAAGCCTTCACAAAGTTAGAAAGTGATTTTCTGGGTTAACTAACTTCTTGCCCCACTCTTTAATCTTCATGGGTATTGAATGATTTCTTGGGCAAGAGTTTTCAAAGAAGAATAGGAGAGCATGTTCTGAAATTCACTTTGTTCATTCAACTCTGATTGGTGGCACACATGCATTCATTTTCATTGGATCATCAGGTTGTTTCTCTCTATTCTCTTTAAAGTGTAAATTTGTTTTTGCAATTTTTGTTATTTGGTGTTGTTGTAAATTGTTCTTTGTAGCTTGTACTAGAGTAGTGTTCTCTAGGGAAGAACAGAGTAGTGTTCTCTAGTTCTTGTTCACTAGAAGTCTAATAGGGTTTTAGATTTCTTTTCTTTATCTGGAGTTGATAAAGAGTGTTTGTAATAAAACTTGTAAGAACTGAAATTTATAATAGTGGAACTTTAATCTAGAGTTGATTAGAAGAAACTGGATGTAACTTCTATTGAGAAGTGAACCAGTATAAACTCTTGTGTTAATTTTCTATTCCTTAATCTCTATTAGTCATCTTGTTCATTTGTTCTTGGTATTTTTATCATTACTCAACAAGTTCTGTTTTGAGCTATTGATTTCTTGAGCTGAGTGGTTTGATTGATTAAAAGCATTCTTGGTTTAAAAGTGATTAAGATCCTTGCTCTGATTTTGTAAAGAAATTTTAAAAGACCAAGTTTTAACCAATTCACCCCCCTCTTGGTTATTGTGGGTATTCCTATTGTTTTCAATTGATATCAAGAGCAGGTTCTTGAGTGTTATTCAAGATCACTATCTTTCTTTAAAAAGAAAATGAATACCACACAAATTACCTTCAAGGAGGGTGCCTCCCTCAATCGTCATTTAATGTTTGAAGGAGAGCACTTCAATTTTTGGAAAAATAGAATGAAAATCTTTATTCAATCAAATGACCCAGGTGCTTGGAATGCAATAGAAAAAGGTCCTGTAATTTCTATAAAAACTGTTGGTAATGATATGATTCCCAAAGAATGGGATGAAATGACAGATGCTGAAAAGAGAGTTGTTCAATATGATTTTAAAGCTAAGAATATGATTACTTCTGCACTTTCTTCTGATGAATTCTTTAGAACAGTTAGGTGCAAAAGTGCAAAGGAGATGTTGGAGATAACTCATGAAGGTACAGATGAAGTAAGAAGATCAATGAAGCATGCCTTAATACATGAGTATGAAATGTTCAAGATGAATCCCACTGAAAACATATCTCAGCTTCAAACAAGATTCACTTACATAGTAAATCATCTTCTTGGTCTTGGAAAGATATTTGATGTTGAAGAGTTGAATATCAAAATTTTAAAGTGTCTCACAAGACCATGGCAACCAAAGGTGACAGCAATCAAAGAATCAAAAGATCTATCCAAAATGTCCATGGCTGCACTATTTGGTAAGCTTCTTGAGTATGAACTTGAAATGTCACAACTAACCAATGCTGAAGATGCAGAAAAGAAACACAAAAGCATAGCCTTGAAAGCTGCATCCTCAAAGGTGGAAAAGGTGGAAGACTCAAGTGAAGAAGATGAAGAAGACAACATGAACTTAATTGTCAAAAAGTTCAGCAAATTCTTGAGAAGAAACAAGAATAGGAAGTTCACAAAGAACAACAACAACAAAAGGAATTACAACAACTTCACTTGCTTTGAATGTGGCAAATCTGGCCACATTAAATCTGAATGTTCTATCTTTTTGAAAAAACAACAAGGTGAAAACAAGATGAAGAAAGAGGGAAAGCCCAAGAAAGCCTATATAGCTTGGGAAGATAATGAATCAACAACTTCTGAATCGTCAACTGAAGATGAAGAAGCAAATGTGCGTCTCACTTCCACAATTGATGAAGATGATTATTTATCAATTGCTGAAACTGAGGCAAGTTCTGAATTTGATCAAGCCATTGATGTTTTTCAAGAAATGCATGAAGAGGCCCAAAAGCTTGCAAAATCCAATAATAAGCTAAAGGGAGATCCTAGATGACATGTCACAAAAATTACTGAATTACAAGCTGAAATTTGTAAACTGAAAGAAGAAAATGAAAAACTTGTTTCAAGTTACAAATTGAATGGATGTGTATGTGCTTCTTCTTCATCTAATGTTGACAAATACAATGATTTGCAAAAAAAGTTTGATGATTTCAAGAAAAGTCATGGTGAAAAACATATACTTTCTGAAAATAATTACTTAGTTGATCTTTTGAGAAGACTTTACAAAGGAAAATCCAATTTGGCTGAAATGCTAAGTGTGCAAAAGTATGTTGGAGATACTTCTGGATTGGGTTACAAACATGGATCAAAATCTAATGGAAGAACCAAGTTTGTGCCTCCAAAACATAAATATACAAAAGTTGTGTCAAAACCAAGGTTTAATCACATGACTTATTTTGAAAGAGCACCAAGAACTATTACTTGTAACTATTGTATGAAGAAATGTCACACATCTAATAGGTGCTATGCTAGGAGATTCTATGTGCCAAATGGAGAATGCATTTGGGTGCCAAGAAAAAGGAAAACAGCTAACCCCTATGGATCCAATCTCAATTGGGTACCTTCCTTTGAAAATTGATTTGAATTTTGCAGGTATGTCTAAGAGAAAGATCATCATTATGGTATCTTGATAGTGGATGCTCTAGACATATGACCGGTGACATATCAATGCTCACAAATTTGACTCTTAAAGATGGAGGATTTGTCACCTATGGAGATAACAACAAAGGCAAAATAATTGGAGAAGGAAGTATAGGAGACAGCTTTAAGACCAAAATCAGAAATGTTCTTTATGTGGAAGGATTAAAGCACAATCTCTTAAGTATAAGTCAACTTTGTGATAAAGAGTTTAAAGTGTCATTTAATGACAATTGTTGCATGATATGTGATGGACAAACTGGTGAGGTGATACACATAGGTAAAAGAAAATGTAATATCTACTTATTCTCCATAGATCATGCATACCTTCACAACACTTCTTGCTTAATCAGTAAAATTGATGAATCTTGGTTATGGCATAGGAGGGCAAGTCACATTAACATGCATCATATGAACAAGCTAATCAAAAAGGATTTAGTCATTGGATTACCCAAACTCAAGTTTGAAAAGAAAAAATTATGTGATGCTTGTCAAAAGGGGAAACAAACAAAAAATTCTTTTCAAAGTAAAAATGTTGTTTCTACTTCAAGACCCCTTGAATTACTTCACATAGATTTGTTTGGACCTTTTAGAACTATGAGTTTAGGAGGTAATTACTATGGGCTTGTCATTGTTGATGATTATTCTAGATTCACATGGACTTTGTTTTTGAAATCCAAGAGTGATGCTTTCAATGCTTTTAGAAAACTGGCCAAAATTACTCAAAATGAAAAGGGAAGCAAAATTATCTCAATAAGAAGTGATCATGGTAGAGAATTCCAAAATGAACATTTTGAAAAATTCTGTGAAGAAAATGGAATTAACCACAATTTTTCAGCTCCAAGAACACATCAACAAAATGGTGTTGTGGAGAGGAAAAATAGATCCCTTGAAGAAGGTGCAAGAACTCTTCTTAATGAGACAAATTTGCCTAAACATTTTTGGGCTGATGCTGTAAGTACAGTTTGCTACACTTTGAATAGATTATTAATAACACCTATTTTGAAGAAAACTCCTTATGAACTATACAAAGGTAGAAAACCAAACATTTCTCATTTGAGAACATTTGGCTGTAAGTGTTTTGTGTTAAATAATGGAAAAAAATCACTTGGAAAATTTGATGCTAAAGCTGATGAAGCCATTTTCCTTGGGTATTCATTACAAAGTAAAGCTTATAGAGTTTTCAATAAAAGAACTTTATGCAAGGAAGAATCAGTTCATGTTATTTGTGATGAATCCAATCCCTCTAAAAAGGAAAAGAAGTGTGATATTGATGCAGGTCCTTTGGAAGAGTTTATTCAACTTAATGACTCAATGATTAAATAAAAGGAAGAACCAATTGCTGAAACAGAACAATCAACATCTGTTCATGAGCCTAAAGATTGGAGAACTACAAGAGATCTCTCCCTTGACAACATAATTGGTGAAGTATCAAAGGGAGTATCTACTAGATCATCATTAAGATATCTCTGCTGTAATATGGCTTTTGTCTCACAAATAGAACCTAAGAATATTGATCAAACCTTAATTGATGAACATTGGATGCATGTCATGCATGATGAATTGAATCAATTCAAGAGAAATGAAGTTTGGGAACTTGTCCCTAGACCTCATTCTTTCAAACCTATTGGCACAAAATGGCTTTTTAGAAACAAACTTGATGAGAGTGGAATCATAGTTAGAAACAAAGCTAGATTGGTTGCAAAAGGTTACAACCAAGAGCAAGGCATTGACTATGAGGAAACCTATGCACCAGTTGCAAGATTGGAAGCCATTAGGTTATTGCTTGCATATGCATGTTTAATGGATTTTAAACTTTTTCAAATGGATGTTAAAAGTGCTTTCTTAAATGGATATATTGAGGAGGAAATATATGTGGAGCAACCTCCTGGTTTTACTGATTTCAAGTATCCAAAGCATGTTTATAAACTTAAGAAAGCTCTTTATGGTTTAAAACAAGCTCCAAGATCTTGGTATGAAAGATTAAGCAAATTTCTGCTTGAGCAATCTTTCACAAGAGGACTTGTTGATAAAACCTTGTTCATCAAAAGACAAAGAAATGATATATTATTGGTTCAAGTGTATGTTGATGATATAATTTTTGGTTCAACTAATCAACTATTGTGCGAAGAATTTTCTATCTCTATGCAGAAAGAATTTGAAATGTCAATGATGGGAGAATTAACATTCTTTCTTGGACTTCAAGTGAAGCAAATGAAGAATGGAACATTTCTAAATCAAACCAAGTATTGCCTTGAAGTGATCAAAAATCTTGAAATGGAGAAAAGAAAAGATGCTGCAACTCCAATGGCAACATCAACTTATCTTGATTCAGATGAAAAAGGAAAGAAGGTTGATGAGTCAAAGTTTAGAGGAATGATTGGATCTTTGTTGTACTTGACAGCTAGTAGACCAGATATTATGTTGAGTGTGTTTGTGTGCAAGATATCAAGCAAATCCCAAAGAATCACACCTCACTACAGTCAAAAGAATCCTCAAATATCTCAAATCAACACCAAAAGTTGGACTTTGGTATCTTAAAGGTGCATCAATTAATTTAGTTGGTTATTCTGATTCTGACTTTGTAGGGTGCAAGTTTGATAGAAAAAGCACTAGTGGAACTTGTCATCTACTTGGAAGTTCTCTGATCTCATGGCATTGCAAGAAACAATCTTGTGTTGCTTTATCAACAGCTGAAGCTGAGTACATCTCTGCTGGAAGTTGTTGTGCTCAAAACCTTTGGCTAAAGCAACAATTACAAGATTTTGGTGTTGAATTAAAGGAAATACCTCTGCTATGTGACAACATAAGTGCTAGCAACATTTCCAAAAATCCAATAATGCACTCAAGGACCAAGCACATTGAGATAAGACATCATTTCCTAAGAGATCACATTCAAAAAGGTAACATCAAAATTGACTTCATTGATACACACAATCAATTGGCTGATATATTTACTAAACCATTGGCTAGAGATAGATTCTATGCTCTTAGAAACATGCTAGGTATCCTTGATGAGTCTAACATTTGCTAGCATGCTTGCTATGTGCTAATCTATGTGATATAGCTTCTTACTTGATTGATCATCACTTGTGCTTGGAAAATTCAAAATTTTGCTGCATAATTACTGTTCATTCTGATATTTCCACTGTAATAATCGATTAAGGCACATATTAATCGATTAAATGAACTCTAAAAACTGTTGGGAATGAAATTTGTGCTTCTGGAATCGATTACACAACAAAGATAATTGATTATTCTTCATAGAAAATATTTTCAGCAAATGCATTTCACTGGAATAATCGATTAAGCCATTAAATTAATCGATTACACAAGCTTAAAAATCTCTTACAAAAATCTCATTTCACTGGAATAATTGATTAAGCTGTTGAATTAATCGATTAAATTGATTTGAAATTTTTGAAACTTGAAACTCTTTCTGTGATAATCGATTACACAAGTAGAATAATCGATTATACTTCATCTTCTTTAACTGAATTGTTCTGAAATAATCGATTCCTTTACAAATTAATCATTTACTGCCTATGCAAAAACTGATTTTCCTTAAGAATTAATCGATTACATAAGCATATAATCAATTATTCATGGAGTTACTGCAGAATCTGCAAGATTTTCTTGGAAATTGTAACTGCCCAACTGCCAACTAATTCAAAATTTGAATCTTCTGTGCTTTAAATTAAGTGGATTAATTCATAGTAACTGTTTCCTATTTTAAATTTGAACTTTGGAGCCTAAAATATTCTATAAATACAACCTATGTTAAAGGAAGAAATCACACCATTCTCATCTTCTGTCTTAAGCACTACTGTATTTTTCTTTCCTTTGAGTCTAGAAACTCTGCCTTAGTTGTCTTTCCTCACATTAACCATGTCTGCCCCTAAGAGAACCAAAACATCTAAGAGAAAGGCTGAAACTTTCAACCCTGCTGTCAATAGATTAGACCACTGGTTTTCAAATGAGAGAGACAAAATGACCTACCTCCAGTTCAATGCAACCAAACTTATAGGTCCTCCCAAACACCTTGCCCTTGACTGGTTTATAGGAGAAGGTTTTCAATTTCCTGCTTTCATTGAAGCCCAAGGTTTGAAGAAATTTATGGAGATGAGGGTACCTTTTACCCTGAATTGGTGAAGGTGTTTTACACCTGTTCCAACTTTTCTATGGAAGGGACAATTTTGTCTCAAGTGAATGGGGTAGCCATGGAAATTACCCCTGAAATTTGGCAGGAAGTTGCTAGTCTTTCATTTGTTGGTGAAAGAAAATTTGAGGAGGAGGCTGGGGGGTACAATAGGATAGACACATATAGGGGGATGCTTCTTGATCCTCAAATGAGGTTGAAGCTTAGGCTGAGTACTGGACCTATGACCCATGAAGATAGACTTCTTCATTACATCATCACATATATCCTGACCCCTAGAGCCACCAATCATGCCCAAGCCACTAATGATGACATACAGCTTGTGTATGCCATGAAAAATGGAATTCAGATGAATTGGATTCTCATTATTCAGGAGATAATGCTTAAGTCCAAAAGATTAATGAACTATCCCTTTCCATATGCTATTCTTGTGTCTAGGTTCATTGATTACTTCCATATAGATGTCTCTAATGAGGTTGTTAACAACACTAATGCAAGCAACAACCTCATCAAAGAGAAACATCTTACCAAGCTAGGGTTGATCAAGACCCCTTATGGATGGCAAATGGCTGGACAACAACTCCCTGCTGCTGAACATGAAGAGGAAGCTGATGAAGAAGTTCAAGATGAAGGCCCTGCTGAACCATCTTACAGTCCAGTTGAATCTCTCATGATTCAAAAGGTGGATGCCTTGTTGTCATTGCATCATGAGCATAGGGCTGAGACTAATTCATCTTTGGAGGAGATGAAATCTAGGCTAGAAAACATAGAAGCTAGGCTTGTCCTTGATGTCTTTGACAAAGAAGACTAGGTTTCCTGTACTTCATGATTGTTATCCCCTATTGTCTATTTTTTTTATTAATGTACTGCATTTCCCTTTCAATCAATGAAACTTGCATTTTCTCTTCTCATTGTTTGCTGTGCTGTTATCTTTTTGTCTTTGATAAGCCAAATAGGGAGAGAAAAATTGATTGATAATTAACAAAATTAAAACTCTGTTTTACACTCTGTTGTGCTCTGTTTTTCTGCTGGTTTTTGCAAATTAATGATTCACGAAATTATCTAAGTCAAAAGGAGCAAACTAAGTTAGGGGGAGCTAATCTAATGAGAGTAAATGATTAGTGTTTATGCAAGCATATCTCTTAACACTTGTTCTTGGAAAAGAGGCTGATTTGTTTTCAGGTTAACAAAGTTCAAAACTTTCATCTTGCTCATTCCTCAAAGTAGTTCCAAACTTGAACTTATGGTCAATCAATATTTGGCAGGTTCAAAGCCAAAAATGGGGAGATTGTTGGATATAGGGGGAGCAACTTGAAGTTTGAAGCTTAGAACTTGGAAGAATGTTTTGAGCTTTTCACATGCCTTGAAGAATGTAATTCAAATTGAAGTGTATAAAGATTGCCAATCTATTGATCCTTGCATTGCATGCACTTAATCATTTACATGCTTAAATGTTTTCATCAAAGAACTAAAACAATTTTTGAAAAAGAACTAAATAGGCAATGTTTTTGGAAAAATGCAAATCTCACTGGTTTAATCGATTACACTACGATTTAATCGATTATTTGCTTTGATTTTAAATTTGGAAAAGCATTGAAGAACAATTTAATCGATTATCATTGCTTGTAATCGATTACATAGTGTCAAAAGAAAAACATGTTTCACTGCTTTAATTGATTACCATTTCTTGTAATCGATTACATAAGGTTTTTAGAAAAGCTTGTTTCACTGATTTAATCGATTACCATTTCCTGTAATCGATTACATATGGCTTTTCAGAAATACATGGTTTACTGCTTTAATCGATTACAACTCGTTTTAATCGATTATTTTGTTCGTTGTTCAAACCCAGAAATTAGCATGAACACTTTAATAGATTAAGTGACAATTTAATCGATTACACAAGGCTTTTTAATCGATTATTTGACGCGTTTTAATCGATTACAGTTAGTTACAAAAGCCTGTTATAAATAAGAGTGAGGCTTGGCTTGAAATTTAACTTGAATACTTCGAATTTTCTGAATACACACAAGCCTTCACAAAGTTAGAAAGTGATTTTCTGGGTTAACTAACTTCTTGCCCCACTCTTTAATCTTCATGGGTATTGAATGATTTCTTGGGCAAGAGTTTTCAAAGAAGAATAGGATAGCATGTTCTAAAATTCACTTTGTTCATTCAACTCTGATTGGTAGCACACATGCATTCATTTTCATTGGATCATCAGGTTGTTTCTCTCCATTCTCTTTGAAGTGTAAATTTGTTTTTGCAATTTTTGTTATTTGGTGCTGTTGTAAATTATTCTTTGAAGCTTGTACTAGAGTAGTGTTCTCTAGGGAAGAACAGAGTAGTGTTCTCTGGTTCTTGTTCACTAGAAGTCTAATAGGGTTTTAGATTTCTTTTCTTTATCTGGAGTTGATAAAGAGTGTTTGTAATAAAACTTGTAAGAACTGAAATTTATAATAGTGGAACTTTAATCTAGAGTTGATTAGAAGAAACTGGATGTAACTTCTATTGAGAAGTGAACCAGTATAAACTCTTGTGTTAATTTTCTATTCCTTAATCTCTATTAGTCATCTTGTTCATTTGTTTTTGGTATTTTTATCGTTACTCAACAAGTTCTGTTTTGAGCTAGTGATTTCTTGAGCTGAGTGGTTTGATTGATTAAAAGCATTCTTGGTTTAAAAGTGATTAAGATCCTTACTCTGATTTTGTAAAGAAATTTTAAAAGACCAAGTTTTAACCAATTCACCCCCCTCTTGGTTATTGTGGGTATTCCTATTGTTTTCAAGATAGCTCAGATTAACGGATGCATATGATGGATGGAAATTGAAGGAATTGCAATCCTTGAGGCTCCTGAGGTCTTGAGAAAAGTACTCCAAGCAAAGCACGAACAGATAGAGGGAGAAGGGATCCACTTGTCTTAAACCACGCTTCCCCTTGAAATGCTCATGGATTAAGCGATTCCCAACCACACTAAAGGATGTAGTTGTGACATACTTCATAATCCAGGTGCAAAACTGAGATGGAAAGCCCACTGCTTTAAGCATCCACTTCAGAAAATCCTAAGAAATAGAGTCATAAGCTTTTTGAAGGTCAATCTTTCGCAGGCACCTGGGGGAAGTTCTTTTCCGAGAATACTTTTGGAGAAGCTCCTGGACCAGAAAGATGTTGTCATTCATATTTATGTTCTTCAAGAAGGCAGATTGAGAATCACCGACAATCTTCTCCAATATGGGAGCAATACGATTGGCCAATATCTTGGAGATGATTTTATAAAGAATATTGCAATAAGAAATTGGTCTAAAGTCCTTCACTTGGGATGCATTGTCAGATTTGGGAATAAGAGCAATTAGAGCGTGATTCACTTGCCTAAGAAGCTTTCCAGTGGAAAAGAATTCTTTGGCAGCTTCAAAAATATCATCCCCTATGGTATTCCAGACGTTTTTGAAGTAAAGGACATTGAAACCATCCGGGCCTGAGGACTTGTTGATATCTATTCTAGAAATTATGTCCCAGACATCATGCTTAGAAATTGGGCTCAAAAGAGTCTCAAAGCAGACAAAATCCACTTTAGGGCCAGAATCACATAACGCTTGGAAAGCCTATGTCTACATTTCATTGCCTTCATTCAGTCAGTAACTCATCAACACATCTAATTGGGTGTTCCTTCTGATTGGGTGTAACGACCCGCCTCGTCGCTACTATATCATACTCTTAATTATTCTTTTAATGGTAATTTATATTTGAAAATCCCTTTTAGTTTGTTTATAAAAATAGTAGTAAATTTTTCGTAAGCATAATTAATATTACAAATCAAAATTTGAATATACAAAGATGCAATACATCATAATACCTATATGTTAATAATTATAAGTTAGTAGTAATTATAAATAACCAAGTCTGAATAATACAATTTTCTCAAAAGAAACAAGGATTTAAATGATGGGGTGTAACTAGCAAAATGTCAGGGTGTAGTCATTAGAACAAGGGGTGTAACTAGCAAAAATACAACCATTGCCCAGGATCTAGCCCATCTACATCTCGGCACTTGGCGGCTCCAACCAACATAAGTCATCTTCTCGGTACTTTACTATTGTCCATCTGCTCACGTGAACATGGTTCGTGATCATCATAGGTACCAATCTACAAGGTACAACAAAGCAAAGGTGAATCCATCATGTAAAATAATAATAATGAAATAAATATCATCAGTTATAAAAAGACAACCCGAACATTGTAAAATCACCACAATAATCAAATATTTTATCACGCATTCAATCATGAACAACCCGTCCAAACACATTTCACAATTCACCTTAAAATGACTAGTCATGATGCATGTTCCAGACTTATCTCTTTGTCAATGCAATGTGGTACCATCCTCATGGAAATAGCCTCTCTTAGGAAAATGATGTAGAAGCTCATCAAGGTCATTTTGTCATGCACAGGTCGCTACCCCCTCATGGTGATCAGCCCTGAGTCACAAGGGAGTTCCAAACAGAGATGCCCCTCTAGTACCTCTGTACCCTACTGCCACCATCTGATTTCCATTATGCATGAAATATGTACATGGGCTCTACCAACGTATGACCCAGGCCCGTGCTCAACTCGACCAGGGTAGGATAACGTCATACGCCCCCATATACATATATACTGACCCATTCTTGGGTACATTGATGCACTGATCGTGGTCCTTGCAAGGTTAACCACCTGATCCCGGCATCTCACGTCAATACATAAAATATCACCACGGCTTCATCAATGTATGACTCAGCCCTAGGATCAACTCGTCCTGGCTAGGATAATGTCATACACCCTCGTGGGTATTTATGTATATCCAAACGCATTTAGATTACCATGGGCACTATCAATATATGGCCCTGTCCGGGATTAACTCATCCCGACTAGCATAATGTCATACAACCCTCCCCATGGTATCAATGCATTTAATAACTCAAGCCAATACAATGGCCAAACATTACAAACGAGTGAATAGGAGTGAAGTATTAGGCATGCGGGTTGGCACCTAACCATACAATTGATGTAAGAATCCGAACAGTGTCGGATGAGGGCACAAGGTTGTCCGGGTGAAGAAGCCCGATAATTCTTTAAAGAAAAGTACGAGCTCTGTCGAGTAGGAACCCGGTACATCTTTTCCCGAGGAGATACGAGCTCTGCCGAGTAAAGAACCCGGTAGCTTTTAAAGAAAAGGTACAGGCTCTGCCGAGTAAGTAACCCAGTGGCTCTATTTCCAAGAAGATACGAGCTCTGCCGAGTAACAAACCCGGTGGCTCTTTCTCTTCCTCTCGTGAAGTAACTTGAGCTCGGTAGTTCTAATGGGCCACCCCGGGTAAGGAACCCAGTATACAAGCGTCCGCTAACAAAGACTAAGTTACGTCCTTTATGCACACATGCATAGTACGTAAACCGTTCAACTCAGCATTTCCATCCCGGTAGCCGACATCACATTACAAAGGATTGACATATATGTAACTCGGCCCACCCATCTCAGTAGCCGATGTCACAAACAAAGGTTAGACACATGCAACTCGGCCAACCCTTCCCGGCAGCCGACATCATATCACAAGGGATATATAACTTGGCCTACCCATCCCAGTAGCCGACATCACAACACAGGGGATTGACATATATGTAACTCGACCCACCCATCCCGGTAGCCGATGTCACAAACAAAAGTTAGACACATGCAACTCGGTCAACCTTTCCCAACAGCTGACATCATATCACAAGGGATACATAACTTGGTCTACCCATCCTGGTAGCCGACATCACATTACAACAGTATTTTAATATACATATAACATACTCCACCCAACTTACCCAACCCGGTAGTCGTCTTCCTCACACCATTTACAGATGTCATCAATATATTTTACGCAGCATATCAAATAATAGATACACACTTTTAACCCAACCATGATATCAAAAATCATTATTAACACAATAAACTCCCCTTACCTCAACAGGGATTCTTTTCTTTCACACTTAACGTGAGTTTTTGTTCGAACACGAGTTCTCCCAGCAACGAGGAATGAAAGGATTATGCTTTGTTCACCAATTCCTCTTAACGTAAGGGTGTTTCCGCTGCAACTATGGTGGTTCTTGAGAGATAAAGGTGGTATGGTGGAAGAAGAGAGATTTCTGGGTGCAAAGAGTTTAGAGAGAGAGAAAAGAAGAGAAACACGCATAAGAATGAGAAAGTGAATCGTGCTTCTGCTTCATGCACTGCTATTTATAGACGAAGCATTGAGGCAAGTTGCCAACCACTTGATTCAGCCAGCTATCACAGTCACCAT
The DNA here is from genome assembly GCA_013407115.1 of Glycine latifolia. Classification (NCBI taxonomy): domain Eukaryota; kingdom Viridiplantae; phylum Streptophyta; class Magnoliopsida; order Fabales; family Fabaceae; genus Glycine; species Glycine latifolia. The sequence continues at coordinate 25,171,834 of CM023951.1, forward strand.
AGTTGCCACTTGCATGATCGAACAGCCACCATAGCCACCACCATTTTTACTATGCATGTACAGATTTCGTATCTCAGCCACAAAATTTGACTTTCACTTTTTACGCACAAACACTCATGCAAAACACTTTAACAGATTTCAAGATTTATATTAAACAATTAATCAACACAAATATTTTTCTAGTTATAAAATTTCAGGGTATTACATTAGGCACATAGTAGAACACTTAGATTGCTATATCCGAAGGTGGCCCATGAACCCATTAAAGGCTATTTAAAAATGATGTACTATTTACCTATTTTGACCGGGCTCCCATCAATGACAGCATAGGAAAACATAGAAACATGTAATTGAACTTGTAATTATATATGTCACATGTCCAGCGCCTGAGATGATTTTGTTTCTACTTGATTTACTTGCACCCAATAAGAGCATTGGTTATTTTCTCTTACCCTTAAAAAATAATAGAATATCTTAAAGTTGCTATAATATCTTAGAGTTTTGGTAGTTTTTGGGTAAATAGTTTAAATGAGTTTTAAACACACTAAAAGAAAAAGAGAGAAAGTTAATTTTCTCAATAACATTTCCGAAATCCTTAAGTTTCAGACCGAAAGTTTCATATTTTCAAAATATATTTGCAATTCACTTTTTAGGTTATAAGCCTTGTTGGCCTTTACATGAAGAAGAAAAAAAGATCAATGTAAGAAAATTATCGGCCTCAAGTGTAAGGTTTAGAAAACAATGATAATGTAATTAATATAAATTAGTTTCATTATTCATTAATTAGAGCAAAGTCATAAGATCTAAAGCACAGTGTATACACAGGAAAAACAAAAATTGAAGTTGTTGGCAGGGTTAAAATTAAACAAGTTGAGAAATTGAATGCTGGTTAACAATAGCAAGTAGCAACCACTTCAAAATGGTTACACTGAATATGCTTTTTGCTCACTTTGTCTTGTAGTTAAGAATGGGTCGAATGAGTGAACTAAGAGACAAACAAAAGCACACAATGAGGCAATACACTTTCTCTCTTTCATGTGCCTTGTTAATCTTATCTGCAACTGACTGCAAGCAACATAAAGTGCTAGGAATTAAAGGATTATTTGAAATTGACTGTAAACAGTGTGTCAGCATTTGTTAATGGAAAGTTGAGCATTTGGGTTGTCAGCACTGCAAAATAATCTCACTTAAAAATTATATTTCATTTTATATTATGTAATTATAGAAAATGAGGAATAAATGAAATTTGTTGGATTTATAAAAATACGACCTGTGCTTGTAGTTTTAAATAACAACCAGACATTCTATTAGAAAACTAATATTCTTATAATTTATATTTCTTTTTTTTTCTTGTTTTTCTCTTTATTATATAAATATTTGTACACAAATGATTTATAAATACATTTTCTCCAAATTATAAAATAGTATTATAAATTCCCTTAATTCCCACGCTAAGATTATGAGAAAATTAAATTTATTTTGGAAATAATCCCTGCTTTTAAAAAATAGTAATATAGAAACACTTAATCTTTGAGAGAATTCTAATTGACAAAAATCATTAACTCACCAATATAACGATGGTCTAGTATTTGAAATAGAAAGAAGAAATTTGTTTTATTTTTTGAATTAAAAATAAAAGTTATTAATAAAAAAGAATGAATAAGAAAATAAAATTAAAAGTTGAATTGAAGATAGTGGAAGGCGGCTGTGTTGTATAATAATGTATGTTCGTATAAGGTAGTGGCTCATCTAATTTGAGCCTTTTCTGCTTAGCATCTGTTATGGTCACCAACTATAGGACCCACCAAATCAACCATTTCATGCACTTTCAACATCGTTAACCCAATAATTACGGGATTTTTATATGAAAAAAAAAATACTAAAACTAGTTTAGTCAATGTATTAATTTCTAACCATCGAGGTATAGATAAATTGGTACAGAGTGTGTTTTTTCTATAGACTACATGTATTTTTTATGTTAAATAATCTTATTCAAGTCTAAAATTATATAAAATTATTATAAACAATAAAATTTTTTATCTAAATATTTAATATAATTATATATTTAAAATTTGAATTTGAGATTTCTAGTTAAACAAAAATAATCACATACTAGTTAAAGTTATTATACCTTAATCAATTTCAAATTTTTAATTTACAAATACATTAAGTATTCAAAGAATTTTTTTAGTCATTTATACCAGTTCTACTATACTCAAACAAAATTATCATTAGGGTGATACTTGTGTCCTTAAAAAAATGTATTAATATCTAACAACTTAACATTATACTCACCTCTTAAAAAAAGTTATACTCATAATTTCTGAATATATATTTAATTTGTTAAATTGGTATATAGATTTTTTTGTTAAATTAGTTTTTAAAACTCGTAATCTAAAGGCTAATAGGAATGAAGAAGAGGTACATAAAATTGGGGCCAAGAAGAAAAAACCGATTGGCCTAGACCTAGTCATTAAGGAGATATAAATTATCTGTCTAAATCATTGAAGCTGTGACCTGATATGAGATTTTTAAACATGCACGAAAAAAGTACTTAATAGGTAATGAAAAATTATTTTCTTAAAATATAAATTAATCTAATATTTTATTAATTTCAATTTACATAAAATTCTAGTTGAACAAAAATTCCCCAAAAGAAATGACAGTTATAATAAAAGAACATTGTTTTCCATTTTTTGTCATTTTATATGTGCAATGCCACCTAACACGAAAGTATATCAAGAATAGATAATTGATAACATAAGATAAGAAAGTGAAAGGTCACCTCTAAGGAAGCAAACCCTCACTTAAGATATTTGTTCCATATCTGTGATGTTAAGATAACTGGCGGCAGATTTTGTTAAAGGAATAAAAATGCAACTAACATGTTTTAACACTTTATTTTTCTCAAACTCTTTTATTCAATAAAAGTTAGGTAAATTTGATGAAATATGTGAATTTCAATCACTAAATATCTGGATAATTAATACTACAGTTTAATTTAATTATTAGTCTTAATTTTGAACTCTAAATATATAATTACCTCAAATATTTGATGAAATAGCTTTATTATTCATATTAATTTGACTTTGGCCTATCAATGGGTGAAACTTCAACCAAAATTTGTGAGGATTTTTTGTGTGTTAAGACTTTTATATCAACATATATAATATTTTAATTATAAAAATTAATAATAAATATTTTTTATTAATATACTTAAAATTTGAGTTTTAATTATCTTATTTTGAGTCAACGTAATTTTATCAAATTGTCATGAAACCGAATAACAGGTCAACCTCATTAGATCAATGTACCTGTTTGGTGACGTCCAAGCAAGCCAAATTCCTCTTTACCTTTGAAATTTTAGAGTGTCTAAGCCACCGGCAGCTACTACGTTGTGTAGGGGGGTCCAAGGCCATTTGAGAGAACATAACACTACACTATGAAGAAACATGACCCAACAAGGTAGCCTACCATATATTTACTAGTTTCTTATCAGCCACAAGCAGACACCTCTAGGGCCCCACACCCCTAGCTATTTCCATCCATGTCTTTAAATAATGCTCAATCAAATAAGTGTCCTATAATTTAGTGACTAAAAGACTCTATAAATATGTCTATTATAATTGAAAACGTGTTTTTCACTTTTCTTTTTCCCCAAAATCCTCACTCAAGTCCTAATCTTTTTCCTTCACCACTCACAACCACCTGTGACCGACATGAGTCACCGTTGTTTTCTCTCAGATCACTGCACAAAAAAGAATACTTTAATCAGAATGAAATCTTCAAAACTTAACTCGAGAATTCGATAGAGAACAGAGTTTCTAATCCTTTTTTCGTGGTTTCTTTAAGGTAACTATGATTTCTTGTCTTCTCCTAATTAGTTTAAGCCTCTCTTAGTATCTTTTGTGTTTTGGACACCGTTATTAGATGTTTTTACACTTTCTTTAAAAGATTTTTGAAAATGAGACGTTGTAAAAGTTTCATTTTTATAATATTGATGTCATTTTGGTGACTTTCGTTGAACTTCGATCATATTGGAATGATCGAAATTTCAAAATACGTCTCTTTGATGTAGACTCAAAAAAAAAATACAACTTTAGCCCCTTTTAAATTTAAGTGGGTATTTGACATCGAATGTTAATGTTAACCTTACCTTTGAAATCTATACTGAATTGTCTTCAATTTGATATATAGAACTCAGTGTTTTGACCAAAGGATGTGAACTCAGAGATTTCAAAACGATGTTATAAGAAGCAAACAGAGTGATACCATAGTTGGGGTCAGGGAACCCAATTATGGGGATGTATGTATGTCTCTGTTGCGTGCTGATTTTCAAGAAAAACTGTATTTTAAACTAATGAGATGCGATATATTTGTTATTGATAAATGAAATTGTGAATGATGTTATTGTTGTAATGATTAGATTTTTTGGAAAAAAATCTTAATTACATGAGAGACTCTGCCCAAAATTTTATATTTTATTCTCTTATTTACTTCTTTATGAAATTTTAAATGGGCATGAGCTTGTTTTGTATATTATAGTTTTCCTCTTTAATTTAATATTTCATAAAATATCAGTCTCGTGACATTATGAATTGTGAATGTATGAGATTTGTGTTGTTTGAAGACCTGAAAAACGTGAATCTCATGCATGTGTTATATGTATATATGTGAAATATGATTGTTTGTGATGTTGATTATATTGAAATGAGATTATGTTGATGATTATATTAATATGAGTTGATGTTGATGTTGATGATGACATTGAGATGAGATGATGTTGATGCTGATTATGACATTGAGATGAGATGATGTTGATGTTGATTATGACATTGATGTTGATGATGTATTTGTGATGAATGTATGTTGTGTATGTACATGAGGAGTGCATTGACCAGTTGGATATCCCTAGAGAGGGAAGAAGATTGATTTAAGAAATTTAAGCATTCCCAGGTGCCTCCCGGAGGTGAGTGTTCTCATGTCGAAGGAAGACGATTTCCTCAGTGTGGAGTTTTTGCATCTCAAAGACCTATGCCTATAGTCTCCTGACTATGGAAGATAGGTCGATTTGATCTTCTACGTGAACATTTTTGTTGCGGTGATTGTTAGTCAGTTGCTCCATTGCGACAGTGTTCGTTCCAGTTCTGGTTATAGCAATAAATTCTTGGGGTCGGGATATATGTTACTCGGTCCCCACGGTGGGTGCCAAAATGTTCTTATCACAAATGGATTAGGTATTTGTCCTTTTGCTGAAAGATTTTCTACTGTGCTAAAGGGTCTCTAGAGCCAAAGGTTCATCTGTTTGTTGTTCCTTGCTAAGGATTCAGGTGCATGAGTATCCGACAGGGCGAAGGGGAAGGTACCTGCAAAAGTCACTCTAACGCTCAAGTGAGGGTTTGACTCAGGGTTATTAATGATATGTAGTGAGTAGATGAGAATGAATTAGTTCTCTTAACTGGGGGTTCACCCTTTTTTTACTAACTTTGTTGGGTCTGTGATCTATAGGTCTGTCACATCATAATTACCAATTGAGCAATACTCAATCTAATCATGCTTAGGTATCCTTAATTGAGTGATTACCCTTAAACAAATTTAGTAGTGATAATCACGGCCAAATGGTGCCTGTTGCTCGTGCATGCTGTAGGCAGAGATGAAAATACAATGAACACCTATGCAAATAAACCAAGAGGAGGGGTGAATTGGTTTTACCTCAGAGTTTTAAAATTTCCTTTCAAAATATGTAAAAGCGGAAGACTTTAAAAGGATCGTATCTATTTAAAACCAATTAGAAATAAATTTACTTCATTAATCAACTTACTCTTGTGCAGTAACCAAGTTTATACGATGAACAAATTCTATACTTCAAGAATTCAATGAAACATAAACTGAAATATAAATGCACACAAGATTTATACTGGTTCACCTTTCAACCCTGGAGGCTACATCCAGTTTTCTCCCAACCAAATCTAGGTTAGAGTTCCACTATAACAAATATCTGTTCTTTACAAGCTTACAAAATGATCTCTCTTACCTACCTTAGGTAAAATTCAAAATCTACTTCCTATAGACTTTTCAAAAGATCAAGAACCAAAGATCCCCTCTCTGTTCTTCCCCCTAGAAAACCCTTTCTAGAAAAGCTTTAAAGAACTCAAATGTTATATGGAAATACAACACAATTATACAACAAATATCAAAACAACACAAGCTTTAGGTTCAAGAAAGATATCACCTCATATTCCTTAGCACCTACAATGATATGAATGATTCAATAAACCTGAGATGATGATTATCATACTTTCTTGACACTTCTTTAAGAACTAGCTTGAATAGATGTTCACACACAATGAGTATCAAAACTCAAAACTCATGTAAATCTTAATGACACTTAACACATTTGATTATCTCACTAAATTCAGCCTTGGGTACTCTTGAGAACTTTTACAGAATGTATACTAAAAGGGTATTCACGAATATCTCTCTTCCTTACTTTTTTTCACTCAAACTCAGCTTTTCTATTTATAAAAAAAATTGTTTCAACTAACTGTAATAAATTAATTCGTCACAATAATCGATTATTTTACTTATAGTAATCGATTATTTTATCCATATAATCGATTAAATTGTTCGTCAGAAATATGGAAATCTGAAACGAACAGAATAATTGATTATATCACCATGTAATCGATTAAGCCAGAAAAATATAGTTTTACAATGCACTCAAGTAATCGATTAAGTACCCAAATAATCGATTAAGCCAGGACATGGCTAAAACTTAACAATGCATATTTAATCGATTACAAACATCTGGTAATCGATTAAACCAGATGAACATACTGTGTATTATTATGCAGAAGCTTATGTAATCGATTATTTCCCAAGATAATCGATTATCCCAGTAAGTTTCTAATTCTGTGTAAAGCTTATTTAATCGATTACGAGCCAGTGGTAATCGATTAAAATGTTCATAAGGCATTTTCCAGAAAACATACACACGCCTGCAATCGATTATTTCCTAAGATAATCGATTAAAGCAGTAATAAAATGTTTTACACATCCTAAATGCCTTTATGAGATTCTACATGTGTGCATATTACCACATGATCAAATCCTATCAATGAATGTATGAATGCATGAATTATCAAAAGCTAATGAGGATTATAAGGCTTTATCTAATGAACCAAGCTTAAACAAAATTACATATGTCATCAAATTGATTGGGCATGTAAAATATCAAAGCTCATTCACTTCAATCATCTTTGAATTCTTTGCTTCAGCTTCTTTGATTCTAACAAGAGATATACTCTTACATATCTCTTACATATGTGGATACGTAGTAGAAATATGTAGATACGTAGTAGAAGAATGTATGCTCGATTTAGGTGTGCCAAGTGTTCCTTCAACCTGGCTGTGTATCAAATATAAGAATTTTAACACAAACATTAATGTATGAGTTACATATATTAATTATCAATGGCACGTAATATCGATAATTTTCTTCGGTTTAATTTGTCTAATTTTAAGTTTTTATTTTTTGAAAGGCCCATCTTAAGTTAATGAATGGTATGGTTACAATGTCTATATAAAAAAGTTAAGATTACAATTTTCTTTTTTACGTACGAAAAAGATCATGAGAATGACTGTATGTTTTAGAAACAGAGTAAGCCATGCGATGAAAGAGAATTCCATTTTTCTATAGGTCTGAAAATAACAGAGTTGGATTTTGAAACAGTAGAACCAGGTTGAGCACACACATATATGAATGATTGCCTCATTACCTTTCAATTAAAGAAAATTTCATTAGGAAAAAAAAAAGTATTTTTCTCCCATATAATTATTGTTGTGCAAAAGTTGCTGTACTTATACTCCATCAAGTTTCAAATCTATTTTGATCATATCCATTATTCAACTATCAATTTTCTACTAAATCAAATAAATAAAAAACATTGAAGAAAATCTAGTATGTTGAAAAATATTCTAAGCTGAATTTGCAGATGTTTCTAATTATGTTTTCTCCCTGTAGACATCCCCTTCTTATTTTATAAATAAATAAATAAAGGCATTCCCTTACGTTTTTCTGCCTATTTTTGCACAAAATATCTGAAGCATGTACATTGGCAATTCTTTATTGGAATAATAATATTAATTAACCAAATCATTCTGGTACCCTACAACTACCTACAGAATCCCACAAGGCGAATCTCAACTAAAATCTTCAAAACATACAGGCAATCATTAGTTTTGCCCTCACCAAACAAGGCATTATGCCTACACAATTAGAATAAAAAAAAAAAAAAAAAAAACTAATCATGCATGGTCACAATATAATAATCTAAATTTTAATTAATACTAACACTTTACTTTATAAAATTATATAAGAAACTACAATAGAATCCTTCTAGTACTTTCCATCATATCCTCTTTCTCCATAACAATACAATTAAGGCTTAATTACACAAATTAACATAGGACAAAATTCTCTACTACGTCCATTTCGAAAATGTTCTCACTCTATTGCTGCTCTCTAGCACTCTACACTCTTCTAAGCTGCACAAAAACTCTTTAGTCACGAGGGTAGTTTCGGAATTCGACGTAGCACAAAACAGAATACGACAAAAAAAACTTTAGTAGAATTACTAAACCAGTCCCAGGATATTTCACGAAATGACAAAGAAGCCCCTTAACTCGGCCACGTCAAGAACTCGTTCGGGTCAAACTCGCCAAACTCTTCCTTCCCGAACCGCTGACTCAGCACCCCTAAGTTAACGTCCGTTAAACTAAACGGCGCGTCGATGTCAAACTCAAACCCGAACGCGTCGACCTCGCCGTAACGAAAACCGTCGAACGGCGTCGAGTCTCCGTCGCAGTAAGTGAGAACGGACGTCGGAGATGAAAGGCCTTCGCCGGAGAACACCGTCTCCAGCGGAGGGGTATAATGTTCCGTGTTTTCGGCGGCGGAGAGGGGGAAGTTGGTGACTGCGTTGGGGCCCTTGAGCTTCACGGCGGCCTCGTCGTATACGGCGGCGGCTTCCTCCGCCGTGTCAAAGGTTCCGAGCCAGACCCTTTTCCTCTGAGTCGGGTCACGTATTTCTGCCGTCCACCGTCCCCACGGTCGCTGCCGGACGCCGAGGAACTTATTCCGGCGGCGAGGGACGCCGGGTCGTTTCTTGGGTCGGGTCAAACGGTTCGGGTCAAGAGAAGAAGAGGAAGAAGGTGTTGATGGTGTTGGAGTTGGAGGTTTTGAGAAAAAGGGAAGGTTTATGATGATGTGGGTAATTTGTCTTTTCACCTTTTTGTGTGTTGTTGTGATTTTTGGGTCTTCGTCGTCGCCGGAGGAGTCAGAATCGGTGGCGTCGTGGTCGGTGAGAATGACCCGGAGGAGCTTCTTGGGCGGTGGTTTTGTTTTTCCGGCGGTTTTGCATGGTGGGTCGCCGTCAAAATTTGAGGTTGAGGCATGTGGGTTAAAGGGGTGGTGATGGAGCTTCATGGGTGGTTGTACGGACATGAAAGGTTGGTGTGTGTCACTCATTTTAGTGAAGAGGTGAGAAAATGAAAAAAGGTGGTAGTAGTGTTAATTGCATGAAAGCAATTGAGAATAGAGAGTGTGGATGATGAAGAAAAAATAAGATGATGGTAGTAATTTGCTAGGGTGGTTATTACAGGGGTAAGGAAGAGAGAGAAATGTTGTTATAGAGAGTGAGGTTGGCGGGAAATAGGAGAGAGAGTGGAGGGAAGAAAGCAAGGAGAGAGAGATCGGATTAAAGGGTATTTATGGTGCACCACGGGGTGTGTCCCCATTGGAGGATCACGGAAATATTTTTCTCGTGAAAGGTGGGGATTTGGGTAACGAATTGAAGGGGAGAGAGAGAGAAGAGTGAAGGAGAGTAAAGGGAAATTGTAGTAATGGAGGGAGTGGGAGGGAGTGGGGAGGGTCATGACTCACTATAATGTGTGTTTGTGTGTACATGTCGCTGTCGGCAACACCAAAAAAAAATCCTCACCCTCTCTTACATATTCTCCTAACTATAATGATCATTTTAATTTTATGACACATTTTTCATCTTTTGTTAACTCTCCTTCAAATTTGGAACCAAATTATTATTCAAAACGTGCTTAATAGTTCATTTCGTAAAATGAAATGAAACAAAACCTTCTCATTGTGTGTGTAAATCGTAGTGGTCTCTACTAGTGAGAAAGTGAACAAAATAAGGTCCAAAGAAAGAACGATGCCATCTTTCCACGTTGGTCAATCTCAGACCACGCAATTGACGGGGGGGGTTCCATGTTGGTGGAATTTTTCTAATTTGGAGATTAGAAGAACAATGGCTCCTACAATTACCTTGAAACTGGGAAATTGACGTGACTTTTTATAGTTTGTTTTTAAAGCGGTGGCATCGCATGAATCAAATAAATGAAAAACAATGAAACAAGATAAAAAGAAAAGGGACTAGTGCAGAGTATACCGTTGAGAATTGGGCTTATCCAACCCATGATGACCTAACAGATGCCAGTAATATCTTTTCAGTACAATTTTTTGCAGAGTTTGTCTAATCGCTGTAAGACACTGCTGGGTTGGGATACCTTAATTAACAGTACCTGAGTGAGTTGGAATATCAATCACACAAAAGATTACAATGTTACTTTTGAGTGATTAGAAGACAAATATAGTCACATAATTTAAAGACTACGAACATGTTTGTGTGTTAACCCATTACATTCAGATTGTACGAATTTTGAGGTGTCATTCTGTGTGGAATGACCATTTGAGATCCCTCAAACATTAAAACAAGCACACACTACAAATGCAACTTTGATCTATGTGTTACAAGTATTATAGGACTTGAACCTACGGCCTTTATTCAGATTTGATTGAATCACTAGCGCTGAAATGACATGAAATTATGAACTAATAATAAGGGAAATTTTCATATGGGTGGGCGTCTTAAAGAGATAATAAATTTGACAAGAGACATTCACAAAAAAAGAAAGAGAAATTGTGATTTCTTTTATTTACTTTTGATCATCATGTGAGGAAAGAGGCTAAAGAACAACCGCAAAGAATGAATTAAACAATAGAAAGGAAACGTTAACATCATAAGAAGGGGCTAAGTGTTTTAGGGAGGAAATTGCTTAAAAAGTTTTGGCTAGGTTAGGTTTTGGCTTGAGGAGGAAGCAAAGACATGTACGCATGCTAGCCAGTCAACCACGTGTAATATTATCTACGTTGTGGCAACAATTTGCATTCGCAGATGAAGGAGCTTATGACCCCTCTATTTGCTTGTTGCTTGTTAATTAAGTGATGACTCTTCTAATTAGCCTTTTTTTTGCCAACTTTTCTCTGCCACTGTTATTATATTATTATTAACCATTGACTTCAATTCAAGCTACTTGTGAAGTTGTGATGAACTTGCCTCAAAAGGGTCTCTTTCATGCTGCATAGCTAGTGGTTTCCAGCCGGCATGTTTCTGTACTAAACATATTAAATTCTGAAGTCAGACCCAATAATATCGTACAACAGGGTGTAAGGGTCTTTTCATCTCATTTGCATGATTTTGGAACAAAAATACGAGTTTCTTTTACTTTGTAAGGAGTCCTTTCAATTTACTTGCCCATTCCTTTAATTTTCCAGTGTGCAGCACGCATAAAACACGTCCAGCGTCGAGAATCACGACAGTGAACTTTCACTCTCGCAAAGGACTATTCTTGTTCCTCAAAATTATGACTAACTTTTGGCAGATAATGTTGAAACGCTTGATGGATTAGTGGGCACTAACATAATCGTTCTTTTGAGGAAAAAAAAACTGTATAAAGATAAATTAGACATAAATTCAACCCCTGGAATGGCCGAAAATACAACTCTGAATTTTGTGACCATTCACAACTTTATTTTGATTTTTTTTTTTTTTTGGGGGGGGGGGGGGGGTATTTTTTTGCGTCCTTACATGTCACCAAAACAATTGCCTAAACCCACACTAATTTGAGAATCATTGATTGCATGAACCAGGGTTTTTTTAAGCACAATTGACATGATTTCAGGACCCTTTGGAGTTTGGACAATGCACTCAAGGTGTGAGCAATAACACAAAATAAAATAAGAAGAGTCTATTTGATGATTATATAATCCCACTAGAGATTTTTTTTTTGTCCCAAGCCCAAAAAGATCAACTTCCACGTCAATAAGCCAATAGTACCTGTTCCTAACTAAAATTTCATTACCTTCATTTAGAATAGCAAGTCAACATGCAGAAAAATTGTGACATTATAATACAAATTCTTCCATGAGACCATGAGCGATGTCTTGCAAAAAAATATTCACAAAGTGATAATGAATTCCCTTACCATGGTTGATTTCCACTGACAAAAAAAGATAAACCATTCATTAAAAGTAGTTTTTGTTTCATGATTGCGCAGCTACATTGAGCAGCTAAAGGAGGAGCATGATCATCCCATGGCATACTTCTGTGTCCAGCTACGAGCAGTGGCTTCATATTTAGCCCTGTCAGCCTTGTACATGTGGGCAATTTCAGGCACAAGCGGGTCATCGGGGTTGGGATCCGTCAACAGTGAGCAAATGGACAAAAGGACCTAAAGTAGTGGATGTTAGTTTTTCCAAGTTTCAAAGCAGCACCATCACACATAAGGTTGACGTCATCATTTCATATGCAGGTCCATTAAAATTTCTATGAATCATATGATTATCTCATTAAGGTGGCTTGAAAATTACATCTCAAGTCAACACAAAGAATAGATGTCTATTTTATTTTTAGGGCTTATTCTGTACTAAATAGATTGCTACTATGAACAAATTTCTAAAAGCCGAGTAACGTTATTCCCACTTCACATTCTCACATCATGTTTTTCTCTATCTCCATCACATCACTCAACTTATTCCGCACTTTTCTCTCTTCTCTTCCTATCTCTCTCCTTATTGTAGAAGGTGACATGAGAATGTTAAGGGGGAATAAGATAACTCTTTCTAAGATGGTTCGCGGTTTTCTCAAAAAACTTCTAAAACCTAAACAGTAAACAAATCTTTAGTTAGTTTTCTATAATAGATTCTCAGAGCATTAAAAAACATCAATGAGACAACAGTTCCAAACAATCTGTATCCGTCGGAAATAAACAAGGACACAACACACGCATAGACAGTTTTATGCATGAAAATAAGCCACATTTGTTGATTTTAGTATAAGCTCCAATTTACAGATATTTAGCAAGGTTTGTATTTCTGAACTTAGTAGGCACAGGCATTTACATGCCAGAAATACATATTTGTCAAATTCTTATAAGTGGAATGAAAAAAATCTTTCTAAAAGAACATGGTACCACAGAAATTACAGCTAGTTATGAACAGGAAGTAACACGAGCTGAAACCTTGTGCAAAATCATTAAATATCAAGAAACACAGGATAAGTAATATCAAACCTTAGAAATGGTTAGTGCTGGGCTCCATTGTTCTTTTAGAATGTCAAGGCATATACTTCCATTACTGTTGATGTTTGGGTGGAATACCTTGGTCCTAAATGCAACCTGAAGTACTCAAAGATGTTAAATTCAGCATTTCTAAACTATTACTCATGACAGATGTTCAAGAGATTAACAAACTTGACTACCAGCCAGTATCTTGAGCAAATTAAACTAGGTAATTCTACTGTACTTGGGTGCGTAAATTTACCAAATCACTACATCAAGAAGAACAAAAGAATGCATGTAAAAAAATAAAATGAAGCAGACATAACAACAGGAAAATTCATCTGAAATCTCAACATTAAAACAATCAAGTGATGGCTGTCATGAACAGCATCCCAATAATTTAATTTTGCTATTAGCAATATTTTCCATCACCATTCTTCACCAAATGTGCAAGAAGAAAAAGGGACGGCCAAAAACAAAAGACCTATAAACCATTTCAGAACAGAACTATAATCCTGGCAGTCTGGCACCCACAGTATCTCTGCAAAAATAATACTTACTGACAATCATCAATTTTCTTATTAATGCAAATAGGGCAAGGAGGCACTAGTGTTCATGGAAAGAGCAGTTATGAGTATTGACCACTATACACAAGTGTCACCAATTGTCATCACCTTGACCACCAGAGCATTGAGCATTTGACCCACTGAGGCACCACCACCACCACCACCACCACAGGTGTGTGGCTTCGCAACTCAGATAGCCTGAGGCACCACCACAAAGGCAAATTTCCTTTCTCCCTCCCCCAACCCAACAAAATAACAAGAATAAATAATATATGTCCTGACCATGTAAAGGTTTTTTACACTGTTACCTAACCACAAATCGCAATATATGATAAATTTGTTTACGTTTAAAACTACCTATACCAAGGATGATTTATGATTAGTTGACACTTGACACTGTAAAAACTTTGACATTTACAAATGACAATGTATGCTTATTAAACTCAAATAATATTATAACAAGCACAAGAAATAGAAAATACTATCGTAAAATTCCAAGAGATTCCATTCCTCTCTTAGTTTTGACACTTTTAGGAACCAGGGATGGCAAACAACACCCTTTCACAACAGTCAGAAATCAGAATCATTAACCAGAAAGCCAAGCCACAAGGCAAAAGAAGTTCCTTCATGTAAAAAATATTTTGCAATGATCATAATTTTTTCAATTTTCACCATCTCAATATTGTTGAATCTAGACTGCACTCCAAACTTTAAAAATCATTTAATCTTCATTGATTTTTACATATTCGTACTTTCATAGAAAATTGAATCCACTACCACAAGTCCACAACGAAGGATACCAGCATTTGTATCAATAATGGAAAAACTGATCCTGACAAGCTGCTGAACTTGAAAGACTGGGTACACCAGTAAAACAAGGAACTGATCCACAATACGGTCTGAAACCAATCACGGGCACTCAATAAACTATTTTGGAAAGTGAAAGCCAGTCAACCTGGCAATAGTGCATGCTAAAGTTATCACTCATCAAGAATTTAACTTGATCTTGCACTGCCATTGAAGACAGGAGGAGTCATACCACCAAACTACCATTTGGTTTGCACTCTGCACAATCTCATCACACAAAATACATTTTCCATAATAGAGAATAATAGATAAAGATGCAACGTCAAAATAGTACAAGGTCAACATGGGACAGTGCAAACTTATTTCCATGCAATATCAATATACATCGACACAAGTCTCAACATAGTTTACAACAGTAGAAGAACAGATAATAGAAGAAATTAATGTAAGTCTCTAACTAGGATAGATTATTGCCTTTGGTGGTTTGAATGGGTAATCAGGAGGAAAATGAATTGAAACTAGGAATACACCACCGGTATATGGACTATCAGGAGGTCCCATGATTGTTGCCTGCCAGTGAAACATGTCCTCCGCCACAGGACCTGATATAGAAAACATCAACTTCCAAAGTTAACACAAGAAAAACACATCACAAAAACTATCCTTCATAAACCAATATCTTCAACAATTAGGAAACCCTGAAGACTCGCGTAAACTCCTAATCAAGGTTTTAAAATACGGTCCTTGATCGCGATTTTGAGCCACGGACGCATCTGTCTGCAATTTTCTGTAATATCAAGGACCACGATCCAATCGCAATATAAAACCTTGCTTCTTCTAATGATCCCCAATCTCTTTGGATAACAACTTATTAACAATGACTTACAGGAACAACATAAACCAAATCATCTTGCTAATATGATAAAAACAGAGACACAAGAATGATACAATACAATACAATACAATAACAATGGATTAGGTTTTCTCCTGTTGAATCATCAGTCCAATTACATGATTATATAAGGTGAAGGGGGTAAAAGAACAGAATCAGAATACGAATTATTAGAAACAGTAACGAATTTAAGATATTTTGCAAACGAGGTCATGCATACACAGAAAATAACACAAAGGGTTGAATAATTGAAACTGGTAGCGTTTAATTTTAGAGTTCTGACCTGCGCTGCAGGAAGTAGGAGGGTCCTTCTGCAAATCCTTGAGCTCCTTGACGATGCGTTTCGATGCCATAACTGAAAAACTTGTAAACAGAGAGACCCAAAAAAAAATGAAGAAGAAGAAGAGAGCAGAGATAGGGTTGAAATTGATAGGGTGTTGTTGAATTGACTGGGCAGAATTGAAAGCGAAAAACTTTGGATTCTAGAAGGTTCCATTTAGCATAGGATCAAGGTCCTACGTTCGAAAGTTAGGTGCAGAGAATAAAAAATAAAAAATGATACATACATGAATAATTGAAAATATAATTTTTTTTAATGTGCATATCATTACTTTTTAATTAATTAATGATTTATAAATTATAAGTTTAGTTCTAGAATATTTTAATTTTTTATTAAGGATATCGTATTCAAAATAAAAATAGAAAAGACTATCAATATAGTTGTACTCATAATCGAGATAACAATAAAAGTCAAAATATTTAAAATGAATTACACCACCGAGAAATAAGTGTAATGTTATTACTATTGGAATTTATAAAAAAATTTAACAATAATTTACTTCATGACTACTTTGACCTATGAGATGTCATTGGTGTATGTGTTTACCATATGATAGCAGTTTTGACTCTTTGTGCACAAATTTATTGTGAAAAGCAAAATATTACTAAATGTCTCACTAATTAATTTTTTAATGTTAATAATATAAATTTCTATGTTAAAGTTGCAACATTAAATCGAAGAAGTATACATCAAGAAAATTGTGCATTAACAGATAAACTTAACTGTGCTAAGAAGACACACCTAATGAAGCACATTTGCATCTCTTCACTGTTTTCCACAACTTCTACTTTGTGTAATTATAGTAAACGAATTATTGTTAGTAAAAAAAACATTAATCTTGTGTTCTGAATTATACAAGATATGTACATTTTGCAAGAACAATAAGCAATGAAAAAACTCCACAGTTAACAAATGGGAATATCACTAATACTTAACCACAAACCACTGACTTGCTAAATAGACAAAACAAAATTGTCAATAAAATATGTAGGGTTCGAAATAATTTCCTGAATCAATTTGTTGTTGCATCTTCAACTTCTGATGTAGATACATATAATGAAAATCATGGTCAGTCCAGTCAAAATGTACAGACAAATGGAGGTAACAATAATCTTAACACGATTTCAAATTAAGTACAACATGTATGAAGGTTGAAGTTAAGTATTACTGTTGGTTATTATGTAGAAATGAGTCATA
This sequence comes from Glycine latifolia, assembly GCA_013407115.1. Taxonomy (NCBI): domain Eukaryota; kingdom Viridiplantae; phylum Streptophyta; class Magnoliopsida; order Fabales; family Fabaceae; genus Glycine; species Glycine latifolia. Next base: position 25,189,049 of record CM023951.1, read on the forward strand.
ATTTGACTGAACCTCATAGTGAGGATGAACTAAGAGATGATAATGATGATTGTGTTGACCATATTGCCACAGGTTTGATTGTCTATCCACAAATTGTTTGGTTAAACCACAATGTTAGTAATGTGAAACTGATTTCATGACCTCCTGTTTGGAATATAAATTTCCATGTTAAAGCTGCGAGATTAAGATGAAGGAGCATACTGCAAAGTAAGCATTTATCAAAAGACAAACACAATAGTGCTAATAGCAGACACATAAGCAAGGAAAATAAAGGTTTTGCATCCATTCATTGATATCCACAAACTTCTGTTATCAATTATACAATGTTAGTAATGTTAAAATTAATAATGTTTTATTTTGTAGGATATGCAGATTTAGGAGATGCTACTGAAATATATCCCTATTGTTAAGCTACTATGTAGTATGAAGAGTGTACAAAGAAAAATAAAACACATACTAATGACAAATATAGTCTTTGTTGTATCAATGGAAGGACACAACTTCTTTTTCTGAAGAATCCACCAAAACTATTGCAACAATTACTATGTGATCAACAGTCACGCCAAAACAGAAATTACCAGGAGAATATCAGAGCTTATAATATGATGTTTACTTTCAGCTTTCCTAGTGCCAATATAGATACAAGTTTGTTACAAGGAAAATGTCAACTAATTTATAGAATTCATGGACAATCATGTCATTTGATTGGAAGCCTATTACCAATGGTTGGTAAACCTCTAAAATTTGCTCAGTTGTATATCTATGATACAGAAAATGAAATTCAAAACAGACTTGGTGGACGAAGGTAAAATTGTTGATAGAGTTGTCCTTATATTTGACATCTCATAATTATTATCATGTTGTATTTTTGGCTATGTCAAATACATAACTGTTTTTATTGGTTCAACGTTCCTTGTATTACACCACAACATTATAACATTTTTTTCATAATAATGTACTGAGTACAACTTATTGTTTTGTAATACAAGCAAATTGTTTAGAAAAAAACACCAGAGCACACAGAGTATAAACAAATCATAAAGCAACTGACAAACCAAATAATATTGACAGTTTGCTGTAATTTTCAGATGGAAAAAGCGCCTTGATTCACATCTTGTGTCACAGTTGAAAGAAATGCTTGATGAATTCAGTGTGTTTTCTAAGTCTTTTAGGATGGCCAAAGAGAGATATGAAAACTGTCAAACACAGAATGTTAATTTACAATTAATCTCAGTTAGGAAAAAAGATAGAAGAATTTATAATTTGCCCACATTTTCAGAGATGGCTGCAATTATTGTTGGGGATGCAAGTTAACCTATCAATAGAGATATTATACTTGGAAAACAAAGTGGAAGATTGCAAAGAATCAATGAGCTTCATCCAAGTTATCTTAGATTGCAATATCCTCTTCTATTTCCTTATGGTGAAGATGGCTACCGCAATGATATCAAGCATAAAGATATGAAAGATTCAGATAAAAGGAAGAGAAACAAAGTAACTATCAGAGAGTTCTTGTGTTTTAGACTACAGTCTAGAAAAGAAGAGTATAATGACCCTGCGATAATCCTAGTTCGTATGACCGGGTTGTCGCATAAGGGGGTGTATATTGGAACTCGGATAAAAGGGGGTGTAGATAGCACCTTTTCATATCCGGGGTTGTGTGGTATGGTAGTATTATAGGAAGACCGGGTTGGTGCATGATCGGATTATTGCCACGTAAGTGGTATGTACATATACATAGCACTTTTGAGAAAAATGCTGATGTATAAGAAGGAACCCGGACAAGGAGGGAAAGAGAGATCGGGTAGAGAACTCGGTTGAGCTCGTACATTCCTTCTCCTTGAGAGACCAAGTAGTGATCTCGGTAGAGCTCGTGTCTTCCTTTTCTTTGAGGTCCGAGTTGTGATCCCGGATAAGCGCGGGTGATCTCGGATGTATTACCGATTTGTAATCTCAGATGAGCAATCAGGTAGATATCTCGGTTGAGCTCGGGTGAGCTCATGTGTGGTTGACTTGTAAGAGCTACCGGGTAGAGAGACTAGAAAAGCTCGTAACCCCTTTTTATAGAATTACCGGGCTAGTGATCCCGGGAGTGGTTGAGGAGAAACCTTGGACTTGTGAAGTACCAAGGTAGGAACTCGAATTAGGTCGGATAAGGTTGGAGGAGGAGGGACATTGGACGTACTATAGTACCAAGGACGAGTTCTTATGAAATCGATTACATAAGTGTTTGTAAGCGATTAAAACAGTACTGGTTGTTTAACCCGGACTTAGCCTAGTGGTTGGAATGAGTGCACAGGAACCCGGGATATGGTAGTAAGGTTGTACTCAATATTTATATTTAATACACAATCTGGCAGTGTTCGTAATATGATGGGAACCCGGCAACCTTAGTAGGGTTTAGAGAACCCGGGTAGTCACATGTAACATGCATGAGATATAACTTATTGACTTGCCAAACAGTAGACCCAACCCGGCAGTCAAGTATCTCTACATATTCACTTTATACAAGTGACATGTGTTAACTCTTTGCTTGTGTTGTGACGCGGGAATGTTCTCATATTAATATACGACTCGTGTCAACTTTTAGACTATATAAGGTATGCTCGAGTGAGATATTTTGTAGTAATCTTATTTCCACCGCCTCTGCTAAAAACACTTTCTCTCTCATATCTTATTTCCTCCATTGTTAAAGTGAGAAAAGCTTCCTAGATAACCTTTCCTTAACCTAAAAACCTTCACATCCAACATAAAGATTGAAGAGTAGTACCATATAAACTAGTTTCCAACCTCTGTTAATGGTGAAAACCGTCAGGCGAGGAGATCAATTCTCCAAAGGAAGTTAAAGTTCCAACCTTTAAGAGATAGAAGGCACGTTAAGGATATCTAAGCTTGGAAAAGTTATCCTCTAGTCTTCCTTGTTATTTTTAAGGTAAGATATGTCAATTTCACCGTATCTTTTGAGTTTGGGGTTTTAGAGGAAAAATGACCCATATGAGTTAGGGTTGGTTTTGAGTGGTATTTCTTTGGAAAAGTATGCTTACAAGGTTATTGTGATGAAGGTCCAACCTTGAAAGCTAGCTTTTCTGGGTTTTAGGTATTTTGTTATGCCCAGTTAGATCTTTGTGGGGTTACAAGTCACTTGTTGGTGTTATTTATTCGAGATCTGGGAAAGAACTGGGTTCTTTTCATAAGATGGTCGAGAACAATTTTGATATCTTTATTGCCTGGTGTAGGGCTAGATAAAGAAGGTATCTGTGGTGGTAAACATGCGGCTGAGAGGATAGGTGCTGGAACAAGAGAAGGTAAACTCTCTGTTCTTGGGAGTTGGTTCCCTTGATTGTGTTTCACCATACTCTTGGGGAGTGATGGTTATTGGATATCATGGTGCGTGTATTTACATTATGTGTTATTGCTTTTTGATTGAAAACATACATGTATGGAGATGTGCATTGGTTGTCTAATTTGTATAACTGGAATATACAATTGTGTACGTGGAGTGCACTGGTTGGCTAAGTTGTATATCTGGTTATACATTTGTGCATGTCTTTGGTGGAATTCACGGTGGAATTCACGTGTATATCTTATATGCAATTGTGTATGATATCTGCACTGGTTGGCTAAATTGCATATTGGAATTGGAATGGTATGTGATGTGGTTATGTACATGTATTATTTTACTAAAGGTCGGGTTGGCTTAAAGGCCGGGTTGACTATGTTATTTGTAATGCCAATATAAATGCTATGTGTTAGATTCAAGTGCATGAAGAAACAGAAGATTAGAAGTGTTTTGATATTTGATTCATGCCCAATCATTTGTTGATGACATTTGTAATTTTCATTTTTGTTTAAAGCTTGGTTCATTAAGGGTATGATCTAATAATCCTTTGCAGCTATTAAATAAAACAAACATGCATGCATTCATTGTTAGTTTTAGAATCATATAAGTATATACATCTAAGTAGAAATACATTGATGAGCTTAAAACTTGCATAAAATGTTTTCTCACTGAAATAATCGATTAAATAAGGGATATAATCGATTACATAAGGCATCTGCTTATTTCTGTTAAGTAGTGAGAACTGGTTTAATCGATTACCAAGTAATCGTAATCGATTAAACGTGCTTAGAGTGTAAAATGCATCCTTCTGGTGAAATCGATTAAAACACCAAATAATCGATTACCTCTGCTTGTGATTCAAACATGTTGACCTGGCGTAATCGATTACATTAGTAAATAATCGATTACTTTGTTCGTTCATGTTTTCCAGAAACATCATGAACACTTTAATCGATTAAAAATGCGTATTAATCGATTACACATGTTAAAATAATCGATTAACTAAACGAAATAATCGATTACTGACTGTTAAATCTGTTTTTATAAATAGACATGCATTGAATCAAAAATAGAGTTTAATAATTCGAGAGCTTTCATTACAACAGTGTATTAACATTCTCTGAGTGCTCTAAAGTGAAGAAAGAGTCTTTTTAATTGGGTTGTTCATATATGTGAGAATCATGAAGCTTGAGTAAAAGAAGGAGTTGCTTAGTGATCATTCATGCATTAATCAGTTGCAAGATCATTCAAGACTGCATTTCATTCATCAACACAGGTTTTAAATTTCGTGTAATTCCTTTTCTGCTGCAAAAGGTTTAAGGTGATATCCTTCTTGAATCTCTAGTTCTATTCTTTGTGATATTTCATTTGTTTTCTTTAGTTTGAGTTGAATCTTTTCATGTAACAGATTTGATTTCTTTAAAGCTTTACTAGATAGGGTTTCTAGTGGGTAGAACTGAGTAGGGATCTCAGGTTCTAGGTCTTTAGATAAATCTAGAGGGTAGATTTAGAATTTTGCCTAGAGTGGGTGAAAGAGACCTTGTTGATTGCTTGTAAAGAATATTAATCTGTTAGTGGAACTCTAATCTGTTTTGGATTAGAAGGCAAACTGGATGTAGCCTCAGTGGTTGGAGGTGAACCAGTATAGATTGTGTGCACTTAATATTTGAATTGCATTTCATTTAGTTGCTAGTGATATTAGTTTGTGTATCAACTCACACTTTGATTAAGCAAATGAGCCAATTGATTGGAGAAGATAAACTGATTGCTAAACTTGTTTTGTTTTAAGATACGATCTGAATTAAATCTTCCGCTGACCTTTTGATCTTCAAGAAAAGTTTTTAAAATTGGTCATAAACCAATTCACGCCCCCCTCTTGGTTTATTAGATTAGGTATTCATTGTATTTTCACTATGTACTATGGAAGTGAACTAGGGGGAGGTAAGTCTCCAAGAACCTTGAGTTTATTGAGATTGTATCTCACCCCGGTTGGGGATTATATTTATATTGCAGGTGATAGCCAAAGAATGGAGGATGAGGTCCGAGGTAAGAGACCCATGTAGGGGTTGTTCGGTGGATCTCAATTGATAGGCCGGGTAGGCCGGGTTCGAGGAAGCAAATTTTGGAAAATAGTCTTTTACGAGTCGGTTGACTCGATTTTATTGTACTTTTGTAGCCTGGTATGGGTTCGAGGAAGCAAATTTTGGAAAATAGTCTTTTGGAACAGAACCCGGGTGCCGGGATGTATATTAGATTCCATACATAATGTTAGTTTGTATTATATGACGTATGATGACGTCTTATTTTTTTTTATGCTTCCGTGTTTACTTAATTTACGTTAAGTGTTGCTGCGCTTAAGACTATAATATAATGTTAATGAACCGGATGCATACGGGGTCGTTATAGAGAGTCAAACTTTATTGAGGTCCAGAAGACTGTTTCAGCAGTTTATTATTAATGGTTACCGCAGGTATATGGATCAACTGTACTTTGATAGAATGGCCATATGCAACATCGTTGGGTTTCCAGATTTGTTCTTGACATTCACTTGTAATTTGTATTGGCCTGAAATTCAAATGTCTGTATCAACGCTTAATTTGACTGCATAAGATTGTCCAGATATTGTTACAAGAATTTTTAAACTCAAGCTAGAATAACTTATGACTACTTGAAAGATAATAAAGTTTTAGGCAATGTACTAGCATGTAAGACCTGCACTTTAGACACACTTATTAACAACTTCTATTTTAAAAAAAATTATCCTAATGTTTACACTAATAATATCATGCTTGTAGATATTTACACAATTGATTCCAAAAATGAGGATTGCCACATGTTCATATCTTGTTTTTTTTTTTTTTTCACCCTTCCAGCAAGTATCCATCTCTTGCAGATATTGATAACATCATATCAGCTGAGATGCTAGATGCAGTTGAGGAACCACAACTCTATGAATATGCTAAGAATCATATGATGCATGGTCCATGTGAGTTTGCTAACAGAAAGTCCCTATGCATGAAAGATGGGAAGTGTTCTAGATTTTTCCCAAAAAAAATGGTAACCTAAAACTGTAGTTAATCAATATGGCTATCTGTTTATATAAGACGTAATGATGAAAAATACATTGAAAAAAATCATATAGCGCTAGACAACAGATATGTTGTGTCAAACAATGCAAAGTTGTTGTTGAAAAATCAAGCTCATCTCAACATAGAATGGTGCAATCAATCAACATCCATCAAATATTTATTTAAGTACATTAATAAATTATATGATCGCATAAGAGTTGCTCTTGTACCTGTGCAAAATGATGCTGAAACAATAGATCAGTATGTTGATGAGCTAAAGCACTATGTAAATTGTAGGTATATTTTTCCTTGTGAAGCTTGCTGAAGAATATTTTCATTCTAGATACACAAGAGATCACCTGCTGTTGATCGATTGTACTTTTAATAATCTTTGAAGATGATGATGACATTGATGCGTTGCTATCAAAACCAACTGTTAAAGAGTCTCTGTTTACATCTTCACTACAAACCAATAACATCTTCAATGAAGGCAAATGTAACGACTCGGATTATAAGTTGCTAATCTGGATGCTTGATGTATGTATTATACTAATTAAATTACTTGTTATGTTAATTGATTAATTATTTTATTTATAACTTGCTGTTTGAGTGCTTTTGTCTTGTATACGTGCTTGATGGGTATTGGGCGTAAGTCAACTCTGCTATGCTGTGGTTGCTGGCTGTGCACGTTAAGTGGACATACTGTGTCAACCGTGTTTATAAGCAGCAGGTTGGCACAGCAACAAGTTTACTCTTCCTTCTTCTACTTTTGTGTTTCCTCTGTTTTCTCTCTGAAACTCACCCAGAAACCTCTCGTTCTTGACCCCTTCTTTGTTATCTCCAACCTACGAGAGCCACCGTAGCTGCTGCGGAAATCCCGACGCTGAGAGGAACTTCGTGGTTGGAACTGAAGCTTAGGACAAACACATCGAGAAGCTCGTGAATGAACTCCTGATTAGGTAAGAGGAGTTTATCGTGTTTCTTAACAGCTTTAGGTACCATGGTTTAGGGGCTAGGGAGTCCAGCCGTGATGATAACTGCATGTCCCTGGTGTGTGTGATGTTTTTCCCAAAAAAGCTACGTCTTTTATGAATGGGATGTGGTATGCCTTGAATCTGTTGAATGTTGTGTTATGTTGATGTTTGGTGTTCTTGTGGGGAGTAGATATTTTAAGAACTCCCCGTGCATGTGTGAAGTTGGCATTTTGATGCTGAAAGGCTTCTAAGACGCTCGCGGAAGTATTTATGAAGGTGATGAGTACCGGGATGGGTTGGCTGTGTTGCACTTAGACATCAACCCTTGTGTTTTAATGTCAGCTACCGGGATGGGTAGGCCGAGTTGAGCGGGTTACGTGGCATACATGCATGCATGCAGGACGTAACTTAGTCCTTGTTAGCGGACGTCAGCAGATTGGGTTCCCTACCCGGGGTCATTCCCTTAGAGTCGTTAAGACTCGCTTCCCTTTCTAATAAGGTATACTGGATTCCTTACCCGGGTGATACGTTAGAGCTGTTGAGCTCAAGTTACTTCACCATAGAGAGAGAGCTACCAGGTTGCTAACTCGGATGAGCTCGTGTCCTCTCGGGAAAGAAGCCACCGGGTTCCCCTACTCGGTTGAGCTTGTGTTCCTTCTTCTAGAATGACCGGGTTCCATACACGTGTCGTCTCTAGAAGCTCATCCTTCCATTTCCTTAGAGAGACCGGGTTCCTTAGCCGGGGTGAACTGTTTCCTTTAGAATTGCTAAGTCCAAACCCCTTTTCTTGAGAACTTCCGGGTTCCTTACTTGGCAGAGCTTGTCTGCTCTTAGGAAATGAGCTACCGGGTTCCCTTACACCCTTGCGCGGGTTGGTGAAGTACAAACCCGGGGTCTTACAAGCGCTATCTGTTGTAATTGATTACAGCGCTTATGCAATAGATTACATAGTGCAGAACCCGTCCTTAGAACTTTATAAGAAGCCTAAGGACCTCTTGACTGCCTTTGGCAAATCTTTACCAAACCCAATCGACCTCGCCCGTTTTTGCTACCCTTGTCTTCCCTCGTCCAAATCTTACCCCTTTTGACCGACCCTTACCGAACTTGTCCGAGTTCTACCGGCCTTGACCGACTTTGTCTACTTTCGTACTACCTTGTTTGGATTCTTACCTTGAGATAATATATCTAAGTGCCAATCCGGAAACCTCGTACTTCACAACTGTTCACTTGTTTGTATGTGTTGTGAGTGACGCATATGATTACGTTGGTGGCATTTGAACTCGGCCTATGTGATGGCTTGAGATGAGGAATGTGTTTGGATATACATAAATATCCATGAGGGTGTATGGGCACTATCCTAGCCAGGTCGAGTTAAGCCTGGTTCTGGGTCACACATTGATGGTGTCGTGGCGATATTCTATGTATAGACGTGAGATGCCGGGACTGGTTGGTGAACCTTGTGAGGACCACGGTCAGTGCATCGGCGGTATGTTACATAGGGGGTGTATGACGGGTTACCTTTGCGAGGAAGGATTGTGTTCCTAGTCGGGTCATACATTGATGGTGCCTACGTTGTTGAGTTTAAGGGAAGCTACAAGAAGATTGAAGCAAGGTTGAAGGCTTGATGATGTTTAGCTTTTTACATGCCCAATCATTTGAAGGCATTTCTAATTTATCTAAGTGATGCAAGTAAATTGCCTTGTGATCTTTCATTAGTATGTGCATTCTCTTGATCATGCATACATGGTTTTCAGTCTCAAAGAAATCAAATGGTTTTATAAGAAATTAAGTTCTCAATGGCTACGTCTTTTAAAAAGCAAAACTTACTGCTTTAATCAATTACCAAGCAGTTTAATCGATTACAGGCTTGAATAACATTTTAATCGATTACAGGCTTCTTGTAATCGATTACACAGTGTTTTATGAAAAACCATGCATCACTGGAATAATCGGTTATCTCATTATGTAATCGATTATCTTCATTCGTTTATCTTGATGCTGTTCTGGTTTAATCAATTACAGTACGATTTAATTGATTATTTTGTTCATGAAACCATTTTCAGAAAGCTGATGAACATATTAATCGATTATTTAGTTACTTTAATCGATTACATATGGCAATTTAATCGATTACACCAGCGGATTAATCGATTACTATCAGTTAATTATGCTTTTTTATAAAGCTTTGTGAGTCTATTCTCTATAAATATATATTGAATGAATTGTTCTGAACATATGAGTGATTTACCCAAAAGACTAAAAGTTTTCTAAGAGTTTCAAAGACTGATTTCTGAGTGAAAAAACATTTCTAGTAAGAATCAAGAATTTTGAGTTTTTGAGAAGATATATTAAAGAAAAGAAGGTTTTCAAGATAGTACTTCTGAGCTATTATGTTTTCAACCTAGAGAATGTGGTAATCTTATTTCATTCATTCATACATGAAAGATCACAGGTTGTGTTTATCTTGAACCTATCTTTTTAGATGTTCTAACATTTTCTGTTGTATTGTGATATATCAATTTGTTTCGTTTCAAGCATACTAGAGTAGGGTTCTCTAGGTTTGGGGTTCTGAGTAGGGTTATCAGTATCTTGGTGATTTGTATTCTAATAGGGTTTTAGAATTAGTATCTTTGTCTAGTATTGATAAAGAAAGTCACTTGTGGATTGCTTGTAAAAGATTCTTTGATATAGTAATTACTCTAACCTAGTGTGAGTTGGAAGCAACTGGATGTAGCCTCCAAGGTTGAGAGGTGAACCAGTATAATTGCATTGTCTCTTGGTTAAAATTCTGTATGTTTCATTGCATGTCTTTGTGAAATCAAACATTATTATCAAAGAAACATTTTCTGTCATTGCATTCATATCAAAGGTTGATCTTGGGTGAAGAAAGATTTCTGAATTTAAAAAATGTGAACTAGTGACACGATCCAAAGTTTTAATTCCGCAATTTGTTTAAGAAAGTTTTTAAATATCAGGTTTGAACCAATTCACCCCCTTCTTGGTTTATTTGCAGTGTATTCATTGTATTTTCAATTGGTATTAGAGTTGATTCTTGAAAGTTATTCAAGATCACTTTCTTGTTAAAAGAAAATGAATACTACTTAAATAACTTTCAGAGAAGGAGCTTCTCTCAATCGTCCACCAATGTTTGAGGGTGAGTATTTTAGTTTTTGGAAAAATTGATTTATTCAATCCAATGATCCCGGTGCATGAAATGCAATTGAAAAAGGTCATTTAGTTTCTATGAAAACTATTGATGATAAACTGGTTCTGATGAATTTTTTAGAACTGTGAGATGCAGGAGTGCAAAAGAAATGTGGGAAATGCTAGAAGTAACTCATGAAGGTACAGATGAAGTCAGAAGATCAAGGAAGCATGCCTTGATTCATGAGTATGAAATGTTCAAAATGAACAAAACAGAAACCATTTCTCAGCTGCAAACAAGATTCACACATATTGTCAATCATCTTCTTGGCCTTGGAAAGACCTTTGATATTGAAGAATTGAACATCAAAATGTTGAAGTGTCTCACAAGGCCATGACAACCAAAAGTCACAGCTATCAAGGAGTCAAAAGATGTATCCAAAATATCCATGGCTGCACTGTTTGATAAGCTACTTGAATATGAAATTGAAATGTCACAACTAACAGAAGAGCATAGCTTTCATCTAAGGTTGAAATAGATGAAGATTCAAGTGAAGAAGATGAAGATGACAATATGAATCTTATTGTCAAAAAGTTCAGTAAATTCATGAGAAGGAACAAAAACAGAAAATTCAAAAAGTTCAACAACAACAACAATAAAAAGAATGACAGCAACACCTCCACCAACTCTACATGCTTTGAATGTGAAAAGCCTGGACACATCAAATCTGAATGTCCAATCTTCTTAAAGAAACAACAAGGTGAGAGGAAGATTAAGAAGGAAGGAAAGCCAAATAAAGCCTACATTGCATGGGAAGATAATGAATCAACAATTTATGAATCAAGCAGTGAGAATGAAGAAGAAGCAAATGTATGCTTCACTTCAACTTTGAGTGGTGATGACTACTCAAGTGCTGAATCTGAGGTAAGCTCTCAATATGATAACATTGTTGATGCTTTTCATGAAATGCATGATGAGGCTCAAAGGCTAGCAAAGGCAAATAATAAGCTGAAAGGAGATCTAACATGTCATATCACCAAACTTGCAGAAATGCAAAGTGAACTTTGTAAGTTGAAAGAGGAGAATGAAAAATTTCTTTCAAGTTACAAGGCCAACGGTTGTATATGTCCTTCTTCCTCTTCTAAGGCAGAAAAATGAAAATTGTTACAAAATGAGTTTGATGCTTTCAAAAGAAGCCAAGGAGAAAAGTATATGTTACTTCTTTCAGAAAATAACTATTTGGTTGATCTTTTGAGAAGACTGTATAGAGGAAAATGCAACTTGGCTGAAATGTTAAGTGTGCAAAAATATGCTGGAGATACTTTTGGTTTGGGATACAAACATGGTTCAAAATCTTGTGGAAAAACCATATTTGTACCACCAAAACAGAAGAATCAAAGAAGCTTTTATAAATCAAAGATTAATCAAAATGCTTACTTTGAAATATCATCAAGAGCTATAACTTGTAACTATTGCATGAAAACGGGGCATACATCTTTTAAATGCTTTGCAAGAAAATATTATGTGCCTAATGGAGAATGTATTTGGGTGAAAAAGGAAAAGAAAATAGCTAACCCCTATGGACCCAACCTTAATTGGGTACATTTCCTTGTTACTTGATTTGAATTTTGCAGGCGTGTCTAAGAGCAAAATCATCACTATGGTATCTTGATAGTGGCTGCTTTAGGCACATGACAGGTGATATTTCCATGCTTACAAATGTTATACTAAAAGATGGAGGATTTGTCACCTACGGTGATAATAACAAAGGGAAGATAATTGGAGAAGGAAGCATAGAAGACAACTTCAAAACTATTATAACAAATGTTGAAGGCTTGAAACATAATCTCCTAAGCATAAGTCAATTATGTGACAAAGGGTTTAAAGTGTCATTCAATGACAATTGCTGTTTGATTTGTGATAGTCAAAGTGGTGAGGTTATTCATGTTGGTAAGAGAAAAAGTAACATTTATGTTTTGTCCATTGACCATGCATTCATTCATAAGACTAGCTGCCTTGTAAGTAAAACTGATGAAACTTGGTTATGGCATAGAAGAGTTAGTCATATAAATATGCATCATATGAATAAACTTGTGAAAAAGGATTTGGTCATAGGCTTACTTAAGCTTAAGTTTGAGAATGATAAAATATGTGAAGCTTGTCAAAGAGGGAAACAAACAAAGAATTCTTTTCAAAGCAAAAATGTTGTTTCTACTTATAGACCTCTTGAGTTGCTTCATATGGATTTATTTGGTCCTTTAAGAACCATGAGCTTGGGAGGAAATTTCTATGGGCTTGTTATTTTAGATGATTACTCAAGATACACATGGACTTTATTCATAAGATCCAAGAGTGATGCATTCACAACATTTAGAAAGTTAGCCAAGATAATTCAAAATGAAAAAGCTTGCAATATTGTTTCAATTAGAAGTGATCATGGTGGAAAATTCCAAAATGAATACTTTGAAAAGTTTTATGAAGAGTTTGGAATTAATCACAATTTTTCAGCTCCAAGAACACCCCCACAAAATGGTGTTGTGGAGAGGAAAAACAGATCTCTTGAGGAAGGTGCAAGAACTCGTCTAAATGCAACAAACTTGCCTAAGCATTTTTGGGCTGATGCTGTAAGTACGATTTATTATACTTTGAATAGAATTCTCATAAGGCCTATTTTGAAGAAAACCCCTTATGAACTAGACAAAGGAAGAAAACCAAACATATCTCATTTGAGAGCATTTGGATGCAAGTGTTTTGTATTAAACAATGGTAAAAATTCTCTTGGCAAATTTGATTCTAAAGCTGATGAAACAATTTTTCTTGGTTACTCTTTGCAAAGTAAAGCTTATAGAATCTTTAATAAAAGAACATTGTGTGTTGAGGAATTTGTCCATGTCATTTGTGATGAATCTAACTCTTCCAAAAAGAATTTGGAGTGTGATGATGATGCAGGACAAAGGGAAGAATTTTTGCAAGTTAATGATCTGAATGAGAAAGAAAAAGCTGAACCAAAAGATGTACTGGAACAGTCAACTCCTTTACAAAAGCACAAGGATTGAAGGACAACTAAAGATCTTTCTCTTGACAATATAATAGGGGAAGTATCCAAGGGAGTTTCTACTAGATCCTCTTTAAGAAATCTTTGTTGTACCATGGCTTTTGTTTCATAGATTGAACCAAAAAATATTGATTAAGCTTTACTGGATGAACATTGGTTAATGGCTATGCATGATGAGTTAAACCAATTTAAAAGAAATGAAGTTTGA